>JAJJWX010002881.1:0-1200000 GCA_023529315.1 Papaver bracteatum
TGGTTATCGTTAGCAATACAAGGAATGACGATGGATTTGGAAGACTCTAATGGCAGTAGACGATGAGAAGAGTTGATGTTAAATGACGAGCTGATGCTGGGAAAAATGATATGTTGCTGCCGGTGATTGACATGGAGTTGTTGGATGTGGTATTCTGGAATGAAAGAGAAGCTCGAGTTGGGTTTGCTGTGATAGTAATGGAGAATGCATGGGTATTACTTCAGTGAAGAGATGGTGTTTTCCGAAGTTGGAGTCGAGTCCGCTGTGTTTATTGTTATGATAGAGACGCTGTGCTGCTGTTACTTTGATCGAAAAGATGGTTGGAGCTTCTACTGTTGAACATGGACTGAAACACATGGAATGGAATGAAGATGGAGCTCAGGAATAGTTTGTTGATGGTATGGAGCTGGTTGCGATCGATGGTGTTGGAAGCTAAGTAAGAGGCTCGAATGGCAGTGATGCTGTCAAGCAGCAATGATGGAAGGTAATATAACATAGAATGGAGCTGAAATAGGGGTGTTTCACGAGTTCAGTTTGTGGAGGCGATGAAGACTGATGGAGAGAAACTTGGTGGAGCTTGAGGTCTGTTAGGTTGAGTCTGGGTTGAAGTAATGAACGAAATGAAAAGGGGTCGAGTCATTGATAGAGTTTGGTGGCTGATGGATTCGACCAGAAAAGAGTTTCGTGCCGGTGAGAAAAAGAATGAGCTGAGATGGGTATTGCTGTTATAGTTGGGCTCGAGCTGGCAGAGACGGTAAGGAGATGAGGGCTTACGATGTGATACTCAGAGAAGAATAAATGGTAGATGAATATGATAATGGCTGCTCTCATGGACTGAGTTCGACAACGATGGTGAAGAGAACTCGAGCTTGGTATGCTTCTTCCATGATTAATGGTGAAGACCGAGAGATGTCAGTTGAGCTCAAGATGAACTCGAAGGAGAAGTGTGCAGATGAGAAGAGATCGATAAAGAAGGAAAGAGTATTTTTTCGAGAATAGAAAACACAGATGAAAAGGAGCTTATTGACTGAGTTCTCAAAACTTAGATGTTCGCAAAACTCACGATGACCAGACTGTCAGTGAGATGGATATCCGGAAAACAAAAAGTCGGGTAAAAATAATTTTCACGGTAACATGTGTGTCCGTGATTTTGCCGGAAAATATTAAAATCCAGCAAAAATTATCGCTCACGGCGATGTATCTGTCCGCGGGTGATTATGAGACGTTGGTCGAGAAACTAAAAATTTCCGTAACTTTAAAAACTCATGGTGATCAGAGTGAACGTGATTCTGACGGAGGAAAAATAAGGGAAAAAAACGGTTCAGTCCAAAACCGCTCAAAATAGTACGCTTTAGTCCAGACCTAGTTAACTAGGTACAAATTAGTCCAAATATATGGAAATTACACTAATAACCCTTAATATTACAATTTAGTCCAAATATTTTCAGTTTAGTCCATAGTGACTTATGGTGACGTTACCGGTTTTAAATAATATAAAAATAATTTCAAAACGATTTATCTTTCGAACCACTCATCCAAAATTCACGAACTTTATATATTCGGAAAGCTCTTTTCGATAGCTACAAAAAGAGTACCCATATTACTATATAATATTCACTTTAAAAAAAGATTAATTTTTTATTCATTATTTGATGTGTACAAAAAAGTGCATCTGCAAGAAAATTTTAAAAGTTTATGAAATCAGTTTTCTACATGTCCACCACTTTGTATACACCAAAAAAAAAAACATGGTTGAAATTGGTCATTCATATCCACTCTTAAACCAACTTTTTTCAAGGAAATTATACTGATGCATCAATATGCACACCCCTGCAAAACATCAATGAAACCGTTTATTCATAACCACGTACAAATTTATTTTTTCATGGAAAAATACACTTGTGCATCAATATGTACACCCTGCAAAACATGCATAAAAATGATCATCCATGACCACACCTAACCTTCTTTTTCATTGAAATTACATGCGCGTACATATTTGTACACCTATCCATGCATGCGTAGAATTGATCATTCATAACCACACACAAACTTATTTTTTCACTGGAATTACATAGATGCACCCCACATAACATTCACATATAAAATCGACCATTCATACCCACACATCGACCTATATTTCATGGAAAATACACTTGTGCACATATATATACACCCATACAAAACATAGAACAAACAACAATATTCTCCTACAAACTAATCTATTTCAATGGATTTACACAAGTGCACTAATATGTACACAACTACCCATATTGTATAAACATAATATATGGAAACTCAGATGGATTTGAACCATCAACCTCCACAAACCTTGTGATAGGCTTGGGTGCTCTACCATTTCGAGCTTGTGAGTCCCTAAATGAAATGCATAAAAAGAAAAAAGAATTGATGCCAAAGGTGCACCAAGGTATGATATAATCAGCACGTGTACAACTACGTACACATCAAAAATATACATATTATGTACGTATTAACAATCAACAGGTGTACAACTATGTACATATTAGGAATTAATACGTGTATAAGTATATATACATTAAAAATCAACATGTGTATAACTCTGTGACCCTGGTTACTCTCACCAACAATGCGATAACCATTTGAATATCCACAAAATAATATAAACGAAAACACTATTAAGAACCTCCATAACCAACTACATGTCATTTTCTCACATGTGCACAACTTCGTACACCCTAGTTACGGATAAAATAAAGAAGACATACTCACTTAGATCAATGATTTTCCATGTCATTTTCTCTTGGGAGTATATGTTTCAATTATATGAAAATAGTACATGGTGTACAAAAAAGTACCCATGTATACATTGAGGATTGCAAACTACATGGACGGTGTACATTAGAGTGCACATGTTTCAGTTATATAATTTCTGACCATATAGCTTCGTATAAGGTCATTTACATAGTAGTAATCTTGTGTAATTTAAAATAAAAAACTTTTTGCATACCTTTACATATTTTCTCACATCAGCCAAGAACTCTAGAACACTCAAGCTCTTAAAGTGTTCAAAAGCAACCTCGAGGAGATAAAGCTTTGGCGCCAAACTCAAATTAACGGCCAAAACTCTCTCCATTGGCAAAGGGACATTGAATAAAAAGAGAACACAATCAGAAAATATCAACAATACAACTACAATCGAACAAAAAATAAGTACATGTAAAACAAAACAAGCACATATATACAGAGATAAACAGATACAATAGGTGTACAATTATGTACACATTAAGGATTAACATGTGTACAATTATGTACACCTTCATTATTTACATGTGCACTGCTTTGTACACCCTGGTTTCATGGGTGCCTATACTCAACTGCTTCTTCCTTTATATAAGCTCCAAAATAGGCTAAAATATGGAAACAATAGAAAGTAAATTTTTTTTTTTTTGTGTATGGTATTATTATGTGCACATTAATGATTAACATGTGTACAATTATGTACACATTGATGATCAATGGGTGTACAACTATGTACACATTAATGATCAACAGGTGTACAACTATGTACACATTAAAAGTGTAAAAGCAACCAGTTCAGTTTATCAGCAAGAGAAGGTCTTCATGTGTACAACTATGTACACCTAAATAATTAACATGTGTACAAATATGTACACATTAATTACCCCCGACAATATGTGTCTAATTTCTCTAATTAATTTTCGATCCAATAAATTAAGACTTTTCTCTTTAAGATATTTACCTCATTGTGATCATGAAGCAGTGTGGGAGTGTTGATCAGTGGAAAGAAACTAATTGGTGTACTAAAAAGTACACTGCATGCAATTGGTGCAAAAAATAGAATATTGGACGTCAATTAGTTTTGAAATTATTTACATGCAATTAGTTTTGAAATTTTCTTCAGCTTCTATGCATCTCTTAGGTATGATCGTCACCTGAAAAATAGAATATTGGACGTCAATTAGTTGCTTTGAAGTAAAAAAATATAAACAATAAGCAAATACATTCAAAAGCTATTCCCAACTTCCAAAAGAATAGCATGTGTACAACTATTTACACCATAATAATCAATATGTGTACATAGTTTTACACATTAATAATTCAAAAAACAATATGCAAAACTAATAAAGAAAGTGTTTACTGTATCCGCAGATTGCAGTGATTGCAGTGAGCCAGATAAAAACTTGAACTAGTGGTCTATCAACATTTGATATGTTTGTTTAGCTAATAGGTGCTACCTTTTTACCGGTCTCCTAATGTATCCCATAAGAATTTCAAAATATTGTCACGCACGGAAGTTGCTCTATGTTGAGTGACTACAGACTTTGCTTGAGCAACCATTATGTTAGTTTGGTCTCTCTTTTTTTTTTAAATGTTCTGGCGATATTCGCATTCTAAAAAAGAAGTACAAACAAAAATATCAATTACTACGTCTCTACGTCACATGTACATCTTCTCCCATACATACCTACTACCATCAAAAAAACGTTAACCATGGTCTCAAAGATTATGCAGGTTGTGAAAGGCGATCAGAAACCCAACTCGTGTCTTTTGAGTTACTACACCCAAACTACCACCTACTTGTATACATTTTAAGGAAGTAACAAAAATAAAATTTTAATTACCACTACTTGGCCAGAAGCAATAAAATTAAAGATCACATGGACCTATTTAAATACAGTCAGGTTCATTTAGTTTTATAGAATAAGAATTCTTAAAATTCTATGAAATGTTTCCAAGTAATTTTATAATTGAAGACTTCGCTAACAAATGTACAAAAACTGTTTGCATCAATGTGAACATGAAAACCCACAATTATCTCATTCTTGCATCACTTATTTATTTTTAGAACGATGGATCAAAGTTTCATTTTAATGTAACTGTTTTGCTGCTAATAGTTATAATCTCTATGTCTACGTCCATTTTAAACATTTGATAAGATCGAAAACGGCTTTATCTTGGCCTAAAGATGCAGCTGAAAGACCATTCGAATGGGTGAAATATCCAAACATATATTCCTAATCAATCACTTTAACTTGATAGTCAGTAAATCATTCATAGATAAATTAAGATATATTATGTAATGTAATTCAATTTTAACACTTTGAATTCAAAGAAGAAAAAAAGTTATAATGTTATAGGGAATTTTATGTACCTCCAATGGAGCAAGTCCAACCAAGACGAGAGTTTTCATTGTTTTCCTGAGATACCTTTGGTGCCTGCAAATTCTTGCCAATCTCTTCTTTTCCGTCTCAAATTGCAGCTGAAAGACCATAATCAATATTGTTTTAGAAACGATTACACATAGTATTGTTCTTCGAGTTTTACTTGGAAAAAAACTGAAAACCAAAAACAATTAGATCTAAAAAATCAACCAACAACTATTAAAAGAAATCAAGGATCTCAATCAAATATAAGGATCCCGTCTATATTCATTAAATCAAGTTTAAAATCAAAATTAAACAAAAACAGTTAAAGTTTTATCATTATCAAAACCCTAAAATCAAAACATCAAGTCGAAATAATTCAAAAACAACTAAATCATCAATTCACAAAACAATCAACGATTTTTTAAATTAAAATTGAATATAATGAGAAAAGGTCGAACAAATTTTTGATCAGATTTTAAAAGCAAACTTCCAAAATCGAATGGAAAAAAAAATCAGAATAAGAGATAAAGGAATCCAGAACAATCAAAGTTCAAACACCAACCTCCTTCACGTATGATCTGTACATAACATCACCACTGACCGAGAAGAAAAAGAGATGTAGAAGGAAATCCTAGCAATTTGGAAGGACTAATCGAGAAAAATAAAGTGAACACTAAAAATTAAGTTTTATTATCGTTGCAGAGCTTTGCTGATTGAGAAAATTGAAGTGAAGAAATGATTTGTGAACGAATTGATATGCGATTTTTATATGAGGGTAATTTTCGTCATGGAAAAAAGGAATTTTGGACTGAATCGTTCTCTAAAGGACTAACCCATTTCAAATTCTGTAAATTTGTACTTCCTAGTACTAGGCTTGAGATGATAGGACTAAAGTGTATAAAGCCCAACAAATTTGGGACTAAACGTCAATTTCTACAAAAATAAAGAACTCAGGGAGAATAATTCTTCACCGAGGCTCATATGTCCGTGAGAATTGTGAAGGAGTAAATGGGCTGGATTTCACCAGTTGGGCGCAAGCCCAATAGATACTTTGAGTAATCTTTGCACACGGCCAGACTTGGTGATGAAACCTAGGCTAGGTTGGTGTGTTTTGGCAAGTGGTCGCAACCTATTCGACCGGGATTTGGCGCACATGCACAACTATAATTTGGGATACCTATAAAAAAGAGAATTTCTATCTCAGAATCATATAATCTTTAATCAAGTTTTGGAGAGAATAACACAAGGGAGAAAAGCTAGGGTTTTGGAGCGTTCTTCATCACCGTAACTATTTCTTTACCATTTTATTATATGAAACTCATGAGTTTTGTTAATACCATGAGTAGCTAAACTTCTTAGTGATTGGGGATGAATTCTAAGTTCTAGACATGATTTGAGTTATTATATAAATCTATTTTGAAGTTCTTCACATGATTATTGATTGTTTATACTAATTAAAATATTTATGATTAATGGATAGATTATTTAGGTGACCAACTGAATTAATTTGTTGATTCAATCAAATGCTAGTATTGAGTTAGGAGATAAGTAATATTCGAATAATTCATACAAAAGTAGAGAACACAAGACCTTGCAGAGAGATTCTGTGTAGCGATTGTGTGTATAAACAACACTAGAAAGTGGACCTTGAGCTAAGAGTCTAACTATTAGGATAAATCTATAATTCACAAAAGATAAAGCATTCGGAGAAATTACACCTTGAGTGAGCTACTACTAGGTGGTTTAGACGAATAGAATCTGGTATTGGAGAGCTTCCGTACTCATTGATATAAGGAATTTAGGGGATATCACTGAGCTAGATATTATTCCACGGTTGGTAATAATATGTGATTAATTGTATTAATGGATGAATATAATAACTTGATGACGGTTTAGTAACGAAGAAGGATTCCCTGATCATATTTCTCTCCATTGCTTTCAAACTTTATTAATTTCAATTGCTTTATTTACTTTGTTTACAATCTAAAACCAAACCCCCCATTGTGACACTTTTGACAACTAAATCTCTCTGCTCTTCGTGGGAACGATCCTTACTTCCATTATATTACCAGTTAATTGTGTGGAAATAAGTAATTTAATTTGAGTGCACCTACGACACACATCAAATTTTGGCGCCGCTGCCGGGGAGCAGTCGGTAGCTTTAGTTGTTATTTCTTTTTATTTTATTTTTGTTTTTAGTCTTATTTTTAGTTTTTGATTTAGCTTTTGAGAATTTAATTTCAGGTACTTAATCTCTGGCATCGAAGGATTGGAATTAAGAGAGGTGCGGAATTGAAACTCGCAAGGGAACGGTACTACAAGCACGTCCAAAGTTGCAAGAAAAACCTTTTACATCAACAATGGTAGGCGGTAACAATAAGCCACCACCACCTCCACCTCCGGAGAGGAAGACGTTGAGAGATCTAACATCACCATGTTTAGAATCTCAACAACTGTATATTACTCTAACTGACACAGTGGAACTTAAGTCAAATCTTCTTCATTGGGTTCCAAAGTTCAAGGGATTACCGGGTGAAGATCCTAATCGACACTTGCAGCAGTTTCAGAATACAGTAAGAAGTATGAAAAAGAGCGATGATGATGATGATACAACTTTTCTACAAGCTTTTCCGTTTTCATTAACGGACCAAGCAGAATCATGGTTATATTATCTCCCTTCCCGAAGTATTACCACATGGACTGGAATGAAAAAGCTGTTTTTGGAGAAGCATTTTCCTTCTTCTAAATCTGCAGCTATTCGTAAGGAAATCAGTGGAATTGTGCAGATTACTGGAGAATCTTTGTACGACTATTGGGAGAGGTACAAGAGATTATTGGCGAGTTTCCCACACCATCATATATCACTACAACTTGTCATTACACACTTCTATGAGGGGTTACTACCGCATGAGAGACACTTGATTGATGCGGCTAGCAGTGGTGCATTGGCTAATAAAACTATCGAGGAGGCTACTAGTTTGATTGAAAGCATGGCTGCAAATACGCAACAATTTTATACTAGAGATTCATCGGTGGTTAGAAGAGTTAGTGAGATGGGAGATTCTTCACACATGCATCAACGAATGACTAATATGGAAAAAATGGTACAACGTATAACATCCGCAGTTGTTCCTTCATATGAAGAGGATGCCGAGGTAAATGCTATATTTCCTAATCCAAGGCTAAGGTATGATCCCTAATCTAATACTTATAATCCTGGTTGGAAAGATCATCCAAATTTTAGTTATGCAAATAAGCAAGCTGCAACTTCTAATCCATATGCGAGACAAGGTGGTTTCCAACAACAATTCCAACCACAACAAAAACCTCCAACTGAAGAGTCTAAGATGGACATGCTCATCTCCATGTTTCAACAAAGTCAACAGAAGGTTGATAAAAATCAGTTGAAAACTGATAACGCTATTAGAGATTTACAAAATCAAATAGGGCAATTGGAGACAGAGATGAATCAAATAAAAGCACAAGGTTCGATAAAGTTTCCATCACAACCTTTTGTGAACCCAAGAGAGCACATCAATGCAGTGACTTTAAGAAGTGGGAGACAAACTGAAGAGCCACAACAACAAAAAGAGGTTAGTAACGACATCGAAAAGGAAGTAAAGGAGGAAATCTTCCCAAAGGAAAAGCCAACCTCAAACGGCCAACCTAATGATACGGTTCCCACCTTTACTACACCACATCCTTTCCCTAGTCGTTTTTCCAAATCAAAGAAGCAAGCTCAAGATAAGGAGATCATGGATATTTTTAGCAAGATATAAATCAACATACCATTTATTGAGGCCATCAGAACTGTACCCAGGTATGCTAAGGTTTTGAAGTATTTGTGTACAAGGAAGGATAGGTTGATTGCTAATGAAATTACTCAGGTGGGAGAAAGTGCAACATCTATGCTATTGAAGAAGATGCCTGCAAAGTGTGAAGACCCTGGGGGTTTCACCGTGCCAATTACTATTGGTACCAAGAGGTTTGAGCGTGCTTTGCTTGATTTGGGAGCATCCATAAGTGTTATGTCAGCCGATGTTTATGATTCTTTGAATCTTGGACCTTTTAAAGAAGCGAAGATTACTATTCAATTGGAAAACAAGTACAATATATATCCTAAGGGAGTCGTGGAGGACGTGTTAGTTCAAGTGAATCAGTTAATCTTTCTATTTGATTTTTACATTGTGGATATGCATAATGGAGATAATTGTTTATCTACTTCGTTACTTCTTGGGAGACCGTTTATGAAAACTGCAAAGACGAAGATTGATGTGGACAATGGTACACTCACTATGGAGTTTGACAAAAAGGTTATACGCTTCAACATATTTGAGGCCATGCGTTATACTAGTGATGTGCACTCCGTTTTCTCTGTTGATGTTATTGGTTCGTTGGCACAACAGATGTTTGATTTGAACAAAGAAGATGAACTTGAATTTGTGCTACAAAATAGCATTGATTTGGACGTCCATGGCATTCCTAACTTGGATGTTGATATTTCCAAGGAATTTGTTGAGACATGTGGTGCTTTAACGTCATCACAAGAATTTAAAACAGGTAATATTTCACATATCTCTTTACCTATTACTGATGAAATTCCTTTACCTTCTGTTGTGAAGGCACCTAAATTAGAGTTGAAACCTATACCTGATCACTTAAAGTATGCTTACTTGGGTGATGGGGAAGAGCTTCCAGTTATTATTGCAAAGAATCTCACAGCAATACAGGAAGAACGCCTTCTTCGGGTTCTGAAAGAGCACAAAACGGATATTGGTTGGACAATTGCTGATATTAAAGGCATTAGTCCATCCACATGTATGCATAGAATCCTTATGGAAGATGATGTAAAGCCAGTACGTGATGCTCAGCGTAGGCTTAACCCACCAATGATGGAGGTCGTAAAGAAAGAGATCCTCAAATTACTGAGTGTGGGGGTGATTTAACCAATTTCTGACAGCAGATGGGTTAGTCCGGTGCAAGTGGTTCCGAAGAAATCAGGTGTCACTGTTGTTAAAAATAAAGATGATGAACTCGTTCCTACTAGAGTTCAAACAGGATGGCGAGTGTGCATAGACTACAGAAATATAAATTCGGCTACCCGCAAGGATCACTTTCCTTTGCCTTTCATTGATCAAATGTTAGAGAGGTTAGCGTGACATTTATATTATTGATTTTTGGATGGTTATTCGGGCTACAATCAAATTTTTATTGCACCAGAGGATCAAGAGAAGACAACTTTTACTTATCCTTTCGGTACATTTGCATATAGAAGAATGCCATTTGGTCTTTGCAATGCGCCTGCCACTTTTCAGATATGTATGGTTAGTATATTTTATGATTACGTGGAGAACATCATTGAAGTATTTATGGACGACTTTAGTGTTTATGGCGATTCATTTGATATTTTTTTAAATAATCTTGAACTTGTGCTTAAAAGATGCATAGACACTAATTTGGTTTTAAACTGGGAGAAATGTCACTTTATGGTAGACCATGGAATTGTACTTGGCCACGCCATTTCCTATAAAGGGCTCGAAGTGGACAAGGCAAAGATAGACTTGATTAGGAACTTACAATACCCTACTTCGGTGAGGGAAATTCGCTCTTTTCTTGGTTATGCAGGTTTTTATAGGAGGTTTATCAAAGATTTCTCCAAAATCTCAATGCCGATGTGCAAATTATTGCAAAAGGAGGTTGCCTTTAACTTCGACCAGGAGTGCAAGGATGCCTTTAATAAATTGAAGGAATTGTTGACTACTGCACCAATTATTAAATCACCTGACCGGAGTTTGCCGTTCGAGTTAATGTGTGATGCAAGTGATTATGCAGTCAGAGCTGTTTTGGGTCAAAAATTAGACAAAAGGTCACATTTGATTTATTATGCATCAAGGACCCTAAACGATGCTCAAATCAACTATTCTACTACTGAGAAGGAGTTGTTGGCTATAGTATTTGCTTATTTGGTGGGTACTAATGTGATTGTATATTCTGATCATGCAGCACTACGGTACCTATTGAAAAAGAAGGAGGCTAAGCCAAGACTCATTCGTTGGATTCTTTTGCTACAAGAATTCAATATATAAATTAGAGATAAGAAAGGTGTTGAGAATACAGTTGTTGATCATCTTAGTAGACTTGTTTTTTCTGAAGAAGAACTCCCATTACAGGATCGTTTTCCAGACGAACAACTTTTCTCAATTGAAGAATCAACACCTTGGTACGCTGATATAGTGAACTATTTGGTTACAAGGCAAGTACCTAGTACTATGTCTAATTTTCAAAAGCTAAAGCTTAAGAAAATAGCCAAGCAATATGTGTGGGATGATCCCTACTTGTGGAAATATGGTGCTGATCAAATTATCCGCAGGTGCGTACCTAACTCTGAATTTCAATCAATTCTATCTTTTTGTCATTCTTATGCTTGTGGTGGTCACTTTGGTTCTAAACGTACCGCTCTCAAAGTCCTTGAGAGTGGCTTTTATTGGCCAACCCTATTTGAGAATGCATATGCGTTTTGAAAATCTTGTGATAGATGTCAACGAACGGGCAATCTAGGTGCTCGAAATCAAATGCCACTCAATCCTATTCTCACTGTCGAGATTTTTGATGTGTGGGGCATTGATTTTATGGGTCCTTTTGTTAATTTGAATGAAAATTTTTATATACTTCTTGTTGTGGATTATGTTTCAAAATGGGTGGAAGCTAAAGCCACCCCTACTAATGATTCTCAAGTTGTTTGTGAGTTTGTGAAGGAATATATTTTCTCTAGACATGGTATACCAAGAGTGGTTATCAGTGATGGAGGCTCATACTTCAAGAAATCCTTCCATGCTCTTCTCAAGAAGTACAACATTACACACAAGATTGGTACGCCGTATCACCCACAAACTAGTGGGCAAGCTGAAATTTCAAATCGTGAGATTAAGTTCATCCTTGAGAATACCGTTAATACTACACGGAAGGATTGGAGTTATAGACTCAACGATGCACTTTGGGCGTATAGAACATCATATAAGACACCGATTGGTATGTCTCCATATCGGTTGGTTTATGGCAAAGCTTGTCATGTCCCAGTTGAACTTGAGCATAAGGCTTATTAGGTGGTAAATATGTGCAACATGGAGTATGATAAAGCAGGGAAACATAGGCAAACTACAAATCAATGAGCTAGAGGAGATACGTAATGATGCTTACGAGAGTTCTCGTATATATAAGGAAAAGACTAAGATTTTCCATGACAAGATAATTTCTCGGAAGAATTTTGTTGTGGGGAAAAAAGTTCTTTTATTTCATTCTCGTCTTAAGTTATTTCCTGGTAAGCTAAGGTCCAGATGGATTGGACCATATGTTGTTACTAATGTTTATTCTCATGGTGCAGTTGATATTACTAGTCTTAGAGATGGGACTACTTCTAAGGTCAACGGCCATAGATTGAAGCCATATTATGAAAACATCGCTTATGTGAATGTGGATGAGATAGAGCTTAAATATTTGCTCCCTCTGGAGGAGTAATAAGGAGAATGCCAAGTCGGGTTGAGGACGTAAAACTAAGCGCTAAATGGGAGGCAACCCATAGGTTTTGTATCTTAAACCCTTTTATTTTTTTGTTTTTAGTGTTTTCATATCATATTTGCATCCCCATGTTTAATTTCATTGAGTCTGTAATCTTTTTTAGAAGAGAATTATGATGAATACCTTTTTGTCAGAAAAATTCAGACTGCGCGTAGTCCAGTTTAGAGACCATAACTGTCAGACCGTTTGTCGAAAAACTATTCCCTTTTGAAACTATGTAGAAAACACGTAGATGAACAACTTTTGCGAAATGGAGTTTTTCCAAATTCCTTACCAATTTGCACAGTTTTTGCGTTTTAGCTGCTGTTACGTCAAAATTCAGAACTTTCGGTTTTACACATTGAGGACAGTGTGAAGTTTAAGTACGGGGGAGAATTTTGCATAAAAAATCTTCAACTTGTAGAGATTATAGAGTCACTAGCATACTTCTAGGTATGTTTACATAGATATTATGACCGACATAACTGAACTTGGAAGTGTTAGAGAACTACATTCGAATATTCTTACGAATTGGAGTGTTAAATAATGGATTTAATCATGGCGGTGATGCAAATTAGGAGCAGAGAGAAATGCATTATTAGAGTTACTGATCAATCACTAGTGGAGACTACCCATTTTCTTATCAACCAAGGCACCAAACCAAATTTTCTTTGTAGCTGACTAAAGAGCTTTCTTTTGAGTGTGTGTCACCGTACGTTAATTTCGGGTAGAATGGTGAGCTACCCAACCTCCCACCAATAGAAACACTATTTTTATCTCTTGAGTGCTAATTTTTTCAATCATAAGGGTGACGTCTATAGACGAAAACCACCTTCTTGTAGTTTTATTTGCAGGCACCATTCTCTTTCTCGCCAACAACAGGTCCATAGAAACACATCATCATCAACAATGGAGCGACATCAAAATCTACAAAGAAGTTGAAGACGTTTGAGGTTTACAAGAAACAATTCAAGAAAGATCGAAATTTCATATCCAAGTAAAGCAACATACAATGAGCAGATTTTTTATATACATGTTGAAGACTTACACATAAAGAGCGGAATTTTATATCAAAGTATGAAGACTTAATTACAAGGGTGAAGAAAATCAAAAGATGAGAGTTATTGAAGTTTATGATACGAAAGGCATTATAAGTTGTGAAGATCAAAGTGGTAACGTACTTCTTTCATGGCCATGTTAATTTTATTTCATATTTATTGTTTTAGTTGCAATTTCTTAAAAAAAAAACACAAAATACAAAATACAAAAAAAAAAAAAAAAAAAAAAAAAAAAAAAAAATATATATATACAAAGAGATTTGCATTTAGGTTGTTATTTGTTCAATAAGGCCATGTGGAAGAAAAATATATAAAGAAGTTTCAAGCAACAAGGAATTGAGGAAAAGAGTACAAATTGTCGAAGTTCTACAAGTTCAAGAGTTTATCATCAACAGTTGAAGACCGAATACCAAGATGAAGAAGACGAGCCGAAGGAAGGAAGACGTTTCTATTGGATGCTATGAGAGTGGTGCTTTCATCATTTCAATCAGATGTGAAGGTGGTAAGTACTCCCATCCTGGCTATAATGGTTGATTTCCTTTCTTAGAGATCATCAGAAAAATACCTTTATTTTCCACGATTTTGTGGAGTCTCTAGAAATAATTTGGAAGGTTACCTTCCCACCATTCAACGTGTGTAGGATTTCTCTCTTCATTCCTACCTACACGCATGTGAGACCCATAAAAAAAGCCGTCTTATTGAGTGCAATTATCATAAAATCCTTTTAAGTGAGGAAGAAGTCGAGGCGAAATTCTTATTGATCGTTCTCAAACACGCGTTTCTCTCATTATGGTGTGGCTATTTCTCACTCAAAATTAAAGAATGAATATGTTCTTTGGTATTTCTAACTTCTTATTACCAGCATGCAGAAATTTTATGTCCTCATAGCTCTTTGGATGCTTGGGAAGCTGGAACGCTTTGAAGTTGGAGTAGGTTTTGTGGGTATATATCTCGTAAGCCCTCACGAGACTATAACTCGTCCACTAGGGACACCTAGGGGTTTAAAGGTCTGTTATTCATGCTAAGAGTAACCGTATCCTCGGCGACAAGGAGTTGTTGTATTTTAGATAGTTTGCTCGAGCACTAGCAAAAGCCAAGTGTGGGGGAATTTGTTAAGTGCATATTTTTCATATATTTAGTGTCGAATCCATGCTAGTATTTGCTATATTTTCTTGCGAATTATTGTATATTACGTTTGTTTTCTCTTATTTGTGTTTTAGTAGGTGAATCATCCAAAAGAAGCGAATTGGCACTTAATTGTGCAATAAAAGATGTTAGCCGCAAGCAGAGAAGGGTCAAAGACCAAGTGGAACGTGTTTGAAACTTACGGTCCTTGCTATCACCTTGAAGATGACGTAAATACAAAGCCAACGGCGAAAGAATGGAGTCGTTCCGACGTCGCATGAAGATTTCATGGGCATTTGAAGCAAGCAAAGTTGCGCGCACAGAATTTATAAGGGGTAGCCAATATGTTAAGGGGAAGTCAAGTTCAGGGAAGTGCTAAAGGGATTCTGGTCTCTTAGTTATGGGGAAGCCAGAATTAAAAAATGTTAAAAGCACCTGCTAGAATTACTCAGGGCACCTATATCTTCCTCCCATGCAAAATAGCATGCATGCTCGCCTGCTCGGTGATTGGAATTTCTGATGTCAGTGAAGGAGAAGATGGAGAGAATGAAGGTTAAGCTGTGGTTATCGTTAGCAATATAAGGAATGGCGATGGAGTTGGAAGACTCGAACGACAGTAGACGATGAGAAGAGTTGCTTTTGAATGACGATCTGATGCTGGGAAAAATGATATGTTGCTGCCGGTGATTGACATTGAGTTGTTTGTTGTGGTATTCTGGAATGAAAGAGAAGCTCGAGTTGGGTTTGCTGTGACAGTAATGGAGAATGCATGGGTGTTACTTCAGTGAAGAGATGGAGTTTGCCGAAGTTGGAGTCGAGTCCGCTGTGTTGATTGTTATGATGGAGACGTTGTGCTGCTGTTACTTTGATCGAAAAGATGGATGGAGCTTCTACTATTGAACAGGGACTGAAACACAGGGAATGGAATGAATATGGAGCTCGGGAATAGTTTGTTGATGGTATGGAGATGGTTGCGATCGATGGTGTTAGTATCTAAGTAAGAGGCTTGAATGGAAGTGATGCTGTCAAGCAGCAATGATGGAAGGTAATATAGCATAGAATGGAGCTGAACTAGGGTGTTGCACGAGTTCAGTTTGTGGAGGCGATGAAGACTGATGGAGAGAAACTTGGTGGAGCTTGAGGTCTGTTAGGTTGAGTATGGGTTGAAGTAATGAACGAGATGAAAAGGGGTCGAGTCATTGATAGAGTTTGGTGGCTGATGGATTCGACCAGAAGAGATTTTCGTGCCGGTAAGAAAAAGAATGAGCTGAGATGGGTATTGCTATCATAGTTGGGCTCGAGATGGCAGAGACGGTAAGGAGATGAGTGCTTACAATGTGATACTCAGAGAATAATAAATGGTAGTTGAATATGATAATGGCTGCTGTCATGGACTAAGTTCGACAACGATGGTGAAGAGAACTCGATCTTGGTATGCTTCTTCCATGATTAATGATGAAAACCGAGAGATGTCAGTTGAGCTCAAGATGAACTCGAAGGAGAAGTGTGAAGATGAGAAGAGATCGACAAAGAAGGAAATAATATTTTTTCGAGAATAGAAAACACAGATAAAAAGGATGTTAAACTTAAGGTTCAACTCAAAATTAATGTTATGTATTCATCTCCAAAATAGGAGGTATATATAGTAAAGAGAGAAACTAAATTTACAAAATAATCTGAGTAATTGGTGGAGTGATTGGTGGAGTAATTGGTGGAGTGATTGGTGGAGTAATTGGTGGAGTGGTTGGTGAGTGAAGTAATTGGTGGAGTGATTGGAGATTCAACACTCTCCCTCAAGGTGGTGCATATATGTCACAGATGCCCAACTTGACAAGTGAATTGTTAAATATATTATTTGATACGGCCTTTGTCAGAATATCTGCCAGCTATTGTGTTGTTCGGACATATGGTACTTCAATAATATTTTCTTCGAGTTTCTCATAAATGAAGTTCCTATCAATTTCCACGTGCTTTGTTCGATCATGTTGCACTGGATTTTCTGCAATTTTGATTGCTGACTGGTTATCACAAAACAACTTCATAGATTTTTCAACAAGGAAACCAAGCTCCTTCATAAGCCTCTTTAACCATAACAATTCACAAATGCCTTTCACCATTTCTCTGCATTCTGCTTCAGCACTGGATAAGGAAACAACATGTTTTTTCTTAGACTTTCATATCACTAAATTTCCTCCAACAAAGGTAACATACCCAGATGTTGATCTTTTCCTGTCACCTTTACCTCCCCAGTTTGAGTCAGTGTAACCTGATACATCAATATGTCCATGTTTTGAAAACATCAAACCTCTGCCTGGTGCGGACTTCAAATATCTTAGTATCCTGATGACTACATCCATGTGTTGCTGACCCAGATTATGCATAAATCTGCTTACAACACTTACAACATAAGCAATATCTGGCCTTGTATGAGAAAGATAAATCAAGCGACCAACTAACCTATGATATTGTCCTTTGTCTGTTGGTATTTGATCAGAACATTCTTCAAGACCATGATTTTGTTCCATAGGAGACCCGATTGGCGTACAACCAGTCATACCAGTTTCCTTCAACAAATCAATCACATATTTTCGCTGACACGAGAAAATTCCCTTTCTGGATCGATTAACTTCAATACCCAACAAGTACTTAAGTACACCCAAATCTTTCATATCAAACTCAGAATACAAGCAATTCTTCAGATTACTCATCTCTTCAGGGTCATTTCCTATTACCACCATATCATCTACATATATAATAAGAGCAGTTACCTTGTCACCTACTCTTTTAAGGAACAAGGTATGATCATCGTTACTCTGTATATACCCAAACTTCTTCATTGCAATGCGAAATCTACCAAACCATGCTCTGGGAGATTGTTTCAAACCATATAAAGCCTTCTTTAACTTACACACAACATTAGCATTGTTTGGAGCCTTATAACCTGGAGGTAGTGTCATGTAGACTTCTTCTTGCAAATCACCATGTAAAAAAGAATTTTTTACATCATACTGTTGTAGAGGCCAGCCTAGATTTGCTGCCAAAGACAATAATACTCGAATAGTGTTGATTTTTGCAATAGGAGCAAACGTCTCCTGATAATCAATACCATAAGTCTGGGTAAACCCTTTAGACACAAGTCTTGCTTTATACCTGTCAATAGAGCCATCTGGATTATGTTTGATAGTATATACCCACCTGCAGCCAACTGGTTTCTTTCCTTCTGGTAGCAATACTATATCCCATGTACCATTTTCTTCATGTCCACCATCTCCTCTTTCATAGGACCAGCCCATTTCGGATTAGATAGTGCTTATTCTACTGTTCTGGGAATAGTAACATCTACCATTTGAATGACAAACACTTTTCCCTCTTTTGATAATCTATGAGTTGACACGTAATTCGCAATAGGGTATTTCACCTTCCTTATTGCTTCAGGTGAAAAACGATCTGGTGAAACTCCACAATTACTCTTTGGTGGCAACTGGTACCTGTCGGTGTCAGGTAGTTCACAAGTATCATTAGTATTAATCGAACAATCTATGCTTACCTCAGGGACATCGGAACTGGCTGGAGGACAATTAGATGTAGGTACTGTTGATAAAGAGAGAGATGGAGCTTCAAGAGCAGGGGTGTCAATTTCTTCGGAAAAAGGAATATCGAACTCTTGAACCGGCTCCATGACTTGTATATCATCAATTCTTGAACTACTGACAGTTGGATGTGTACTTATGATTGTTTCATTTTCTTTCATATTTATTTCACTATTAGTCGGAAACAAATCCATCCAATTCAACTCTTCAATAACACTCTCTCCCTGAAGAGGAGAATCAGATACATTGGATGAGTAAAACATTTCGTGCTCAGAAAAGGTGACATCCATAGTAACATAAAAATTATGACTTTGAGGATGACAACACCTATAACCCTTCTGGAATGGATGATAACCAATAAAAACACATTTGATAGCACAAGGATCTAGCTTTGTACGTAGATATTTCTGCAGATGTACAAAAACAACACAACCGAATACCCGTGGAGGAAGCTTAAGATGAGAAGGTATTTTTACAAACGAAGCCAATTTGTCCAAAGGTGTCTAAAATTTTAAAACACTTGTTGGTACTCGATTAAGAAGATATACTGCACTAGTAATGGCTTCTTCCCAGAATTTTGGCTTCATATTTGACCCAATCAAGCATGCCCTCGTAATTTCAAGTAACTGGAGATTTTTTCTTTCCGCCACACCATTTTGCTGTGGCGTAGATGGGAAACTAGTTTCATGAATAATTCCATGTTCTCTAAAGTATCCTTGTAATACTTCATTAACATACTCACCACCATTATCAGAACGAAGGACCTTTAAGTTAGCCGAAAATTGTGTCTGAATCATTTTATGAAATGTGCGAAAACGATCAGCCACATCACTTTTATTCTTCATTAAATAGAGCCAAGTCATACGAGTACAATCATCGATGAAGATAACAAACCACCGAAATCCAGAAGTACTGGTAATACGAGAAGGTCCCCAGACATCAGAATGAACCAAATCGAATGGGACGTATCTTCTACTGAAACTATCTGGGTAAGTAGTACGATGACTCTTCGCAAGAATGCAAGTATCACATTTAAAGTCTGACAGTTTTCAAGACTTAAAAAAATCAGGAAACAAGTGCTCCAAATATCCAAAAGAAGCATGTCCTAACCTGCGGTGCCACAATAAAATATGATTTTTAGATGCACAAGAAGACCTTTTAACTGAAAGAGATATCCCTTCACAAACATCATCGATGTAATATAAACTATCTCTATTAGTACCTCGCCCAATTATCTCCCCGTTGCCGAGATCCTGAAGAAGACAGAAAGTGGGATAGATTAGTACTAAACAATTTAACTGTGCGGTTACTTATGCTGCGGACAAGAGATTATTTGAAAGAGAAGGAACCAATAATGTGTGTTATAAGGACAAGGAAGGTGTTAAATCAACTCTCCCAGCTCCGGTAACCAAATACGATACACCATTGGAGTTGGAAATAGTTATATATGCAGGTAGGCATGAATCTTTCAAAATAGAGGCATCGAACGTCATATGACCCGTAGCACCAGAATCGAGAATCCATCCATGATTTTTTTCAGAATCAGTAACAACTAAAGCGACGTCAACCTTACTTGATTGCTGGAAGAGGTTTGGGTTCACCAAAGAATGAGATTCAACCACGAAAGAATGAGTATCACTCGTCGTAGTCATCATTGAAGTACATGTATCTACCCCTCTTTGGTCGATCTTTATTTGTATTTTATAGGCGTCCCACCAATCGGGATAGCCAATTTTCTTGAAACATTTCTCCACGAAGTGTGAATTGCCTCCACAGTAAACACAACATTTAACGGAAGACATTATCACGATTAAAGAAGAAATTATATGAAATATGAATACAGGTCGCAAGCAGCTTGCGAAAAACTTGGCGAGCGTTTTTTTTTTTTAAACAATGAGACTAAAAAAGGTACAAATGAAACTGATTGTGTACACAACTGTTTATGGGGGGCGAAAAACAAACCAGCTAGATACTAGCTAGCAGCTAAAAATTATATGAGTAGTCGAATAAGAGGAACAAGTCCTATAACGGTAAAAACGGTAAGAGTTTAAATTCAAATCAAGTTTTCTCTCTTGCACAGAGAAATTAAGTTTGACAAATCACCCAAATATATGAAAAAAAACTTAACAGGGGTTTGCTTATAAGAAAAACAAACTCAATTAGCTAAGATAAAAAAAAAAAATCTTGATCAAAGATGATAACTGTTTGTACGAAACAAAAACAGCAGTACAACTTACTTAGTCCAAGATAAATGGATTAACAAGATTAAGTAGGATTTAAAAAGGACAATCATAAACTCAACATAACAAGTTTATCATAAAATCGGTAGTACAACTTACTTGTTTCAATAAGTGTATAAAGAAAAACAAGAACCTTAAGCCAGCGGAAGAAGGATCAATCGAAGTAACGAAGCACTCACTATTACTAAGAATCACTCAACTCACCATGGAGCTCTGATACCATGTTAAACTTAAGGTTCAACTCAAAATTAATGTTATGTATTCATCTCCAAAATAGGAGGTATATATAGTAAAGAGAGAAACTAAATTTACAAAATAATCTGAGTAATTGGTGGAGTGATTGGTGAAGTAATTGGTGGAGTGATTGGTGGAGTGGTTGGTGAAGTAATTGGTGGAGTGATTGGTGGAGTGGTTGGTGAAGTAGTTGGTGAAGTAATTGGTGGAGTGATTAGAGATTCAACTAAGGATTCTCACGGAGAGTCTGGTAAACGAGGAGCTTATTGACTGAGTTCTCAAAACTCAGATGTTCGCAAAATTCACGATGACCAGACTGTCAGTGAGATGGATCCGGAAAACAAAAATTCGGGTAAAAATAATTTTCACGGTAACATGTGTGTCCGTGATTCTGCCGGAAAATATGAAAATCCAGCAGAAATTATCGCTCACGGCGATGTATCTGTCCGCAGGTGATTATGAGAAGTTGGTCGAGAAACTAAAAATTTCCATAACTTTAAAAACTCACGGTGATCAGAGTGAACGTGATTCTGACGGAGGAAAAATAAAGAACTCAGGGAGAATAATTCTTCACCGAGGCTCATATGTCCGTGAGAATTGTGAAGGAGTAAATGGGCTGGATTTCACCAGCTGGGCGCAAGCCCAATAGCTACTTTGAGTATTCTTTGCACACGACCAGACTTGGTGATGAGCTTCCTAGGCTAGGATGGTGTGTTTTGGCAAGTGGTCGCAACCTATTCGTCCGGGATTTGACGCACGGGCACAACTATAATTTGGGATACCTATAAAAAAGAGAATTTCTATCTCAGAATCATATAATCTTTAATCAAGTTTTGGAGAGAAGAACACAAGGGAGAAAAGCTAGGATTTTGGAGCGTTCTTCATCACCGTAACTATTTCTTTACCATTTTATTATATGAAACTCATGAGTTTTGTTAATACCATGAGTAGCTAAACTTCTTAGTGATTGGGGATGAATTATAAGTTCTAGACAAGATTTGAGTTATTATATAAATCTATTTTGAAGTTCTTCACATGATTATTGATTGTTTATACTAATTAAAATATTTATGATTAATTGATAGATTGTTTAGGTGGCCAACTGAATTAATTTGTTGATTCAATCAAATGCTAATATTGAGTTAGGAGATAAGTAATAGTCAAATAATTCATACAAAAGTAGAGAACACAAGACCTTGCAGAGGGATTCTGTGTAGCGATTGTGTGTATAAAAAACACTAGAAAGTGGACCTTGAGCTAAGAGTCTAACTATTAGGATCAATCTATAATTCACAAAAGATAAAGCATTCGGAGAAATTTCACCTTGAGTGAGCTACTACTAGGTGGTTTAGATGAATAGAATCTGGTATTGGAGAGCTTCCGTACTCAGTGATATAAGGAATTTAGGGGATAACACTGAGCTAGCTGTTATTCCACGGTTGGTAATAATCTGTGATTAATTGTATTAATGGATGAATATAATAACTTGATGACGGTTTAGTAACGAAGAAGGATTCCCTGATCATATTTCTCTCCATTGCTTGAAAACTTTATTAATTTCAATTGCTTTATTTACTTTGTTTACAATCTAAAACCAAACCCCCCATTGTGACACTTTTGACAACTAAATCTCTCTGCTCTTCGTGGGAACGATCCTTACTTCCATTATATTACCAGTTAATTGTGTGGAAATAAGTAATTTAATTTGAGTGCACCTACGAAACACATCAATCATACTTACAAACGACGCGAAAACCAACTCATTTCAAATGATTCCGAAGGAACATAAAAGAAACACAACCCTATGTGTTTTTCTACAAATAAGATTTAAAATTTGTAGCTCTAGGTTCAACTATTCTAACTTTAATAACTATCAAATAGGGAAGTCTAAGTTTCTTTAACTAATTTCTATTTTATAAAATCTCTGTTTCCAATTACAAGGGAGATTCCTACGAATCTTTCTAAGTGAAATTATATCTATCAGTTTCCTAAAGAATTATACCAAACTTCTATGATCGGTCATCTATGAATGTAGTTGCCCTGTCAAGGTTGGCCACTCCCAACAATGCCTTCCTACAAACTGAGAGAAAACAACCTTCACTATTCCCTAGTTCTGGATTAATTAACTATTAATTTATTAAGATCAATCAGTCTCTAAACTTATATCGTAACATGGTGTAATTCTGTTAAATTTACTTCCTAAAATATATAACTAGTTCACATCATTATATGCAATTTAATCATCAAAATTTATTTTATTTATACCTTTTACCAATATAGGTAATCCCAATTCGATTTACGTCAATTTATAATATTTCATAGTTTTAATTTTACTGTAATACCATATATAAATTTTCCCAATATTATTCGCATACTATTATCAACTGTATTATTATTCTCATTATTTTTAAGTTGATATCTGGCTGATTCATTAAGCCTTAATCTTGTAAATATAATTCTACTTTAACGTAAAGATTGATATTACAGATTTTATTCATTCAGAATGAATCCATATATTATATCTTGTTAAATTTTGGCGTTGGTAACTTAATTTGATCTAAATTTGAGTCTACATAAAATTATAATATTGTTACAGGGCCTACGGCTCATTAGATGTGCGGTCCAACTAGATTCCTAGGGTTGTATATAAAGGAAACTATGTAAGCATTCTTCTCTAATCTCCTAATAAGATTGTTCTTTCCTTCCTCTTATATTTCCCTGTTTTCACCTCTAATTCACCTAAAACACGTTATCACCACGATGCTCAACCGTTGTCACAAGATTTTTTTTTTTTTGTTTTGATCGCTCCAAACCTGGAGAATACAGTTTCGGAAAACATTAATGGATATGTGCATCTGTTGTTGGATAAAAGAAAAAAAAAGTTAAAAGGTATGGGTACAAACTTCAAAACCAAATGTTGTTTGCCATGATTATTTTCCTTCCATGTACATCACATACATGTGTAAATCCATGTAACGATGGTTCTTTTACTTAATTGACGATTGTGTGCTTATGGATCTATGATCATGTTCATATTTATTTTATTTTTTTGGATGTGCGATGGATTTGATGATTGCTATGCTCTTTTATTAAATCCATGATGATGATTGATGGGTTCATTTGATTGTGGTGTACCGTGTATGTACTGATTTATAGGAGGGAAAATATATCCGCGTGAATCTGTGAAAAAAAAAAACGATCGTCTGTTCACGATGCTGTTTCTCCGCATGAATCTTTGAAGATGGTGATAAGAATTTCCGGACCGGTCCGGTCCAATCAACTTTGTCCGATCCATTCCAACCCGGTCAACTCTGTCCTACCCGTTCTGATCCAGTGGACCCGGTTCAGATCTGTCATATCCTGTCCCCTGTCCTGTTCCAGGTGGTTAACTGTCCCAGCCCCTGTCCTGTCCTGTTCCGTCCAGTTCGGTTCTGGTGCCCTGTCCTGTTCCGTTCCAGCTCGGTTTTGTGGCCTGTCCCGTTCCGTTCCGGATCCAATCCTCAGCTGTCCTGTCCCGTCCTGCTCCGGCTCAGCTGTTCTGTTCCGCTCCGGCTCAGCTGTCCTGTCCCGTTCCCGTTCCGGTTCTGTATGTAAAGTGGGAACCGAATCTTAAGGTATGTAACCAAAATTGAATACTTGTTGGGCTTATTTATTTTTTATATTTTTAGAAAATGGGTAGTCCTTCTTTTTATCTTTGTCTTAAGATAAGTCCATACCATATAAGCAATCAACTTAAATTATAATTGTTGATCTCGATCATTAAGAATTTTGATCTTAGAGTTATTTTGTTCTCTTGAATATGATATTGGATATAGTTGAATGGTGTATTTTGTTTAATTGGTTGTACCAAGTCAATTCCAATGTATTCATTTGTGGCTTAGAAGTACTTGAGCACCATTATTGTGTACTTGATATTTTTCTCCCAAAAATTTGAATGTTCCGTAAAATGTAATCCACTTACTCGACTATTAATCTGTCAGTAGTTTCAAAAGACATGTTCAAATAAAATCACATGTATTCTAGTTTTTGTGGAAGAACTCACAAAAGATTATATAAGTCTGATTTTTTTTCAATTATCTACTTCATCCATAATACTAACGAACCGGTATATGTTGAAGTATGACAACAAGAGAATTAATTATTTTTTAGTAATATATTCAACCTAAAGTAATTGGTTGACATGTGTAGTGAGCTTCTCTTGGCCTATTGAGATAAAGAAATTTCTCAAATTAAGCTAAATATAATAAAATTGAAAATGGAAAGAACCCCAAAGTAATGAGGGTTAGACGTACAGACTCATATAAAGCGTGTGAAAAGGGACATATATATCATGAATATATATATATATATAATTATTTTTTTATTTTATCTTTCCCTAACAGTAATGAAAAGGGACATATATATCATGAAATTATAGGTATCAATTGAACATGGGATCAGCTAAAATGTAACTCTAGCTCCCATCATAAATAAAAGAGTTAGAAAATGCACCTTGGTCATAGGTGTTGGTATATACAATATAATGTGTATGTGTATCATAGTAACAACCAATTTTCACATCCACTTTAATGGCAAAAAGAACTTTGCCTGGCCAATTGACTATCTTATCGAGCACAACACTGCTCATTTTTTTTCTTCAAGATAGAAAAAAGACGTCGCAAAATCTCTAGATGTACCAAGAGATAATCACACCTTGCTAAATTCCTAAGTAACCCGTGCAAATGGATATAATCAAAAATGATGAGAATGTAATTGCTTGCATATTTTATAGTCTCTAATATATTTGGAAGGAAATTAAATATATTTTAGAGAAACTAATGAGTCAATCAAGTGCGATGTAATTCACTATAATATTTGGATTATTCAATCATATTGACTCCGACGATGAAATGTTAGAAACTGACTCATACAGGCTTTGAGCATAACCATAAAGAAACTTTGGTTGTGACATGATGATCGTTTTGAAAGAACTCATACAAAAATCACTTTATTTGAGTGAACGAAAATGAGAAAAAGATTGACAGAATGCAAAGTGACGACATATCTCTCAATAAGTGTTTTATAAATTACTAGATGCACAACCCTCCCTTCCCATTATGCTTTTAGGTAAGAAAGCATATCACTCATTTTTACAAAGTCTTCAGTAAAACAGGATCGAGACCATCCTAAGATGCAAATGGTAAAAATTCCATATTACAAAGAAAACAAGGTGAACTTTAGAAAAATATTCATGCAGAATGCGGACCATTAAAGTGACTGATGGATCTGGTGAATGTTTTGACATTTTGGACTCGTTATAGTTCCCAAGAAATTTGCGTTTGAAAACTCCTAGCACATATTACACAATGCAAAGTGCAAAGGCTAACCACCCTTGTTAATACTAGAGAATTTACATCAAAAGGACTTGATGAATATTACATGTTTAATAAGATCAATATAGAACATCTTATACCCAATGGTCTCGCAGAGGCTACCATCAAAGGTTACAGATGGTTCCTAAGGAATAGGTTATGCGTACCAACCTATCTTTTATTGCTTTGGGAATATGCAATATTACACGCATCTTACTTAATTTGTTTTTAGAACCCAATATTAGTCAACCTTTTCTGCATACCAGTTGGTAACTGGATTTAAGCCTGACATTCGTGTTTTTACGCATTTTTGGTTGCACTATATATGTGCCATTACGACTCTACATCGTACTATGATGGGTATTCAAAACTGTTAAGTAGTTATGTTGGAAATGAGTTCCCAACAATTATCCGCATTTTAAAACTTTTTGCAGGAGATCTCTTACCGCTAGATTTGCGGGTTTTCATTTTAATGAGACATTCTTCCTGTTGTTAGAGGGAGATAAGAAAAAGTATTTTCTAAGGGAAAGACATGAATTGTCGTGGTGTGTTACCACTTTGTCTCATGTTTATTCTTGTACTCCACAAATGTAAATGTGAAGTGACAAAAAATAATCGATTTTCAGAATGTACACTGATGTCGCTAAAGTGACAAGATCACACATACCAGCTGCAAATATTCTTGCAAGGTTAAAAATCCTCAGTATGGGGTACACCATAGACTAAGGTGTTGCAACTACACTTGGTGGAAGTGTAGTTAAGATCGTGGATCTATAAAGGAAGATGGAGATGCCACTAGGTTCGATCAATGCTCACCTAGAAAGGAAGTAGATGAGTAAGGCACAACCTATTTTGTATCATTAGTGAAATCATCTCATTTGATTGTCTCTGACTGTGTCCATGAATCAATACTGGAGGACGCTCCGAAGTTTAACGATTCCAGAGAATAGTGACATCCCAAGTGGATTATGAGAACACACACGAGTCAATGAAGGATCGTGTGAGCATATTAATCATTATTATTTTCATATACAGTTGCTAAAGGAAATCGAGCACGATGAGATCGAACCATGCTTCTTATTGTTTGAATATCAAAAATAAAGAGCATATTTGGCGCCCTACACAATTCAGGTAGAATTTGATTCTTTGACAAATATATAGGTATTTGGTATGGTAGTGCTAACCAACCAAGTTTAAATCCTGTGGACATGCATGAATATTTGTCACAAAGCACAGTGAGAATAATGAAGTCGTAATGGTATAAAGACTCTCCTTGTGGCGCGAGGTATCCCACAAATCCCTGGAATTGTTTACTTTGTTGTAATGAGCATTATAGCATTTTGCTACTTAGTTAGCTTGGTAATTTCAAAAGGACTTGAAATGCAGCATATGTATGTGGTTGTTATGTATCTCTGAAAGAATCAAGAGATAGAAGATATTTACAAAAGTACTTGATAGACTTTTGTTTCCAAAATAAAATGACTCTAAACCACAGAGTGCGTTTACAGTTAGATAGAACGCTCACTTATAGATTCAAGCAATCAGGCGGATGTGGTATACCCGTCCAAGTGACTATTTGATTTGGAGGGGATAGACAAGTAAGTTATTTTTCCTTGCGTATTCACAAGAAAGTTCATGATTTCGAATTGTAGCTATCTATGTCGATGGTACAGACATGACGGGTACTCTTGATGTAATAAAAGACCTTAAAAGGTATTTGAAATCCGAATTTGAGATGAAAAATACGGGGAAAGATCGACCGAATACTGAGCTTGTGGTATATTATCCCACCAGTTTGCATTTGTCTAAAGTTGTCAGGAAATTTAACAAAGACATGCATCCTGATAGCACTCCCATGACTAGTCGAGGTTCAAATGTAAGTAAGTGACCATTTCGTCTAAAGGAAAATGACGAAGATATGTTGGGAGATGAAATTCCCATATCTAAGTACAATAGACGCATTGTTGTACTTAGTATAATAATGTACTCGATAAAATTTTGCATCCTCAAGGAATTTGTTAGCTAGATATAGCTCAAAGCCTACGCAATGTCATTGGAATGGTATAATGAATGTAATCATGTACTTAAAAGTAACCATTGACATAAATTTTGTTTTTTCCCTACAAATACATTAAAAGGAATGCTAATGAAAGTGCAATCCAAAAGTTGTTGATTATGAAGGAACAATAATCTCTTCTCCAACGAAAGTAATCAAAGGGAGATATGGTAGACTATTTTTTAAGTCATTACCAATATTCAGTTTCGAAAAATACATGACTAAGAGAACTGTCTAGAACAACTCTGAAAGTAATCAGGGGGAGATGCCGACATCAGGGGGAGGATCCAAGGATATGATGTCGACATAATTTACTTCGAAATTGAAGTTGTGTCGTACTCTTTTTCCCTTAGATCGAGAATAGTTTTTCACAAAGGGTTTTGTTACTCGACAAGGTTATTAGCGAGATGACACTAAAAACATCGAGTATGTTGAATGTTGAAGACATAAAGATCGCGTTGATATTACTGAAAATATCTGAATCAAAGAAATGAAACGCGATAGTCTGTTAAGCAACGTAACTTCCAGGATCAACAACATGGTCTTATAAGTTTTCAAGTCACCAAGGTACAGTGTGATAAACTCCTTTTGACTGCATTAGACTAATGAAAATTTTCTGACATCAGGGGGAGTATCTAATGGTGTGTTGAAATTTTTTCCTTCACCGAGGTTACTTTTTCCCACAGGGTTTTGTTGCTCGACAAGGTTTTTAATGAGACAACAACGTAGCATCGGGAATGTAATTTCCCAGCTAAGGCTATTGTCGTTCCCACGAGGATTTTCTACCTTAAGAGTTGTGAAGCAACTAGTCAACTTCAATAGAACAAAGTGATCATCTGTAACAGATCATATTTACCTGCATCTGCCATGTTGTAGTCTTTTCCCTTCGTCAAGGTTTTGTCCCAATGGGTTTTTCCTTGTCAAGGTTTTAATGAGGCAACATATTCGAGTCTAACTATGTTCTACGTTTGCGTAATATTTGTACTCTTTTTCTTTAGTTCAGGTTTTGTCCCTCTGGATTTTTCCTGACTAAGTTTTAACGAGACAATTAACTTAGACTCGTCGATCTTTGAGGATCGTATTGCATGTGACGAACTACATGTAAAATATTAGACAACATGTGAAGTACTACATGTGAAGAGTTGTACCAAGATTTTATCCCACTGGGTTTTTACTTTTCAAAGTTTTAATGAGGCGATTGATTTCGGCACAAGCCATCAAGGAGAGGACGTCATTTGAAGAACAACACTTGAAGAACTATATTTTTTTTTTGAAGCATTTGAAGAACTATATGTGAAGCACTATGTATAAAGTTTTGTTATTGAACCGCACAAGGGGGAGTGTTACAGGGCCTACGTCCCATTAGATGTGCGGTACAACTAGATTCCTAGGGTTGTATATAAAGGAAACTATGTAAGCATTCTTCTCTAATCTCCTAATAAGATTATTCTTTCCTTCCTCTTATCTTTCCCTGTTTTCACCTCTAATTCACCTGAAACAAATATATCCTAATAGTCTTTAGATTTGCTATTAGTGTAAAGTATCCTATTAATATATGAATTTATTTTCATTTAATTATAATCTTACACTAAACATATGAATACTATTATTACTACTTCATGTATATTTGTTTCATTTTAAAGATTTACATGATCATTTGTTAGACTAGAGATAATTCAGTACAAGATTACCAACAAGTCGAGTCTTTTTATTTTATGCATTATAACCTCACCTTCTTACGTCTAACGCCTAATAAGTATTATATTAACTATCTAGTTTAAATGCAAAACATATATTTCTAATTTGTCATTAGTTTAATTTACAAAATTCAACCATAGATGAACGTTATTAATTTTCCATAAATATTTAATCATAAATTATTTTTATCGTTCTATATCCTTATTGAAATTTTGGTTAAATTAAGTTCAATATGATACTAATTGAGAAATGCTAACATTACTTTATTAAAATTACTATTACTATTATTATCATCTATTATTATTATTATTATTATATTTTTATTATTAACATGGATGGTATCTAACTACTCTTTCAAGTATTTTTGAGTCCCAAAAATAGTATTAACATTTATGTAATTATAAATTTCCGACTCTACGTATATGTCAAGGTACTCAATAAATTTCTATGTGACTTTCAAGATTTATCAATAATACTAATCTCACTACTTTTATAATATTGGATTGTGTATGTGTTCATACTTTTTAGACTAAATACTCTCTAATCTTTGTTAGCTAACGTTATTGGTGTATCCTACAATTTTTACTATTAGAGCATAGCTCGGTTGATCCCACCAAGCATTGGTATGTCAAGTTTGGTTGTCATATTTTAGTGAATCAAAACTCAATTAAAGAGTCGCTTGATTATATATTAGCGACAACTTCGTATAGGTTAGGCTAGAAAGATTAGGATTATGAGACGTACAAGTATTGCTCGAAGACTTGAAGAATGTGAAGAAGTAACAAGCTACATCGACGACATCATCCTTGCTCTTGAGGTTAGTAATATTGTGACTTGAACTGTTTCATTCCTAACGTATCTTTCAAGTCGTGCTATATTGAAAAACTAACCGCAAAGCTGTGAATGATTATACTCTAGTAGACATAGTGTTAAGGAATTAAAATACGAAGTATAATGCTTATCTTTTGAACTTCGTATATATGACATCGACATAATCGTATGAATGCTATTGTGATTATATTTATGGGTATGGGTGAATATTTCTTCCTAGGAAACAATGTTTACATTCGTTTAAAGAAACTACATTCATGAACTTGTGTAACGATCTACATTACAGATTAGCACAGAAACAGTTTTAGATCTCTAAGGATAGAGATTATTGGAAAAGGATAGAGGGAATTAGAGGATTAGAAGAAGAAGGAGACATAGATATAGAGGAACAAATAAAATTGGGAGAGAAGATAATCTTTTGATTAATTCATTGGTGACCCAAACAAAACAACAAACACAACTTATATTATTGTAAATCAACTCAAAAACATAATTACCTAAGCTACCCCTTAACTAATAAGAAACTATTAAAATAACCTTATCCTCAAGGTCTAATTGTCATGAGACTAAGGTTCATGAAAAATCCCACCCATTCAAATCATTCTTATCCTCAAGGATGTCAGATATGAAAACGGGATGAACGGGCTGAAGAGATACATAGTTGTTGCAGCTTTTCACGGACACTGCAAGAGTTGTGACCCATGTAATCTACAACACCAAGTCCCATATAAGTTTAATTTACATCTGGGTAGGTACTAGTAAAAACACCACTCGCATCCATGAGTAACCACCCCGAATTAGTGTTTCCAATGACTGTATGAACACCTTTTGAGTATACTAATATTTTTGTAGTAAGCTGAGAAACCCAAGGAATTGAGTCTCCCTTACTGAACTTATCAATTGAACCAATACCAGTAATAACTCTAACAGTGCCCAGGTTACATCCCATTTGATGTGGAAGAGACGTCTTGCAATTACCAGCTGTTTGATCAAGGTGATGAATGGGGACGAGTTATAAATAAGTAGCTAATATGATGAGTAACTCTTGCCAAATACATCTAAGAAATATATAGCCTTTGATGTCCAGTGTGTATATAGAAAAGCCATGTAAAGTGGTGACAAAATTTAGCTTTACCTCTCCAAGCTGGAGCATACTGACTTCAGTGATATGACATTTAATTGAATTAGAAGGTGAATTTCTAGTGTATGTCAAGCATTTTCGTAAGTTACAGATCACCACCTGCCACAACTGACCGTGAGGGAATCTCATACTACCAGCAATCCTTGTATCATATATCTCTCTTTCATAAGTTGCAAGGTATGGAGGAAAGTTTGACAATTTCCAACTTTCATCACCAACACTATATGAACCTGAAATGAACATGATTACCTCCATCCTGAATTTCTCCATTCTGACCCAAGAACCAATTCCGATTACCAATCTGAATAGGATAACTGGGGATAAAACAGTTGATGTTTTCCAACTAATAGCCCCGAATACTCTTGCGACGATAAGCACGATTCCTGTCCATTCAACCCTCCATGGTACACCCCAGACAACTCCATTAACTTTTACGAACCTTCTCTGGATACTCGTCACTCCCACTGAAATATGCGCCAAAACAATCAAGACCTCCATGAATAATTCCAGTTCAGTAGCAAGGGAAGCTTGGTATACTTTATTAGGTATACCACAAGAAAAAGAACTCCAGCTAGATAAAAAACACCCCAATATCAAGCCACCTGACATTTCGACATGTGGCTGACTTTCCAAAAACTCTTTAATCTGCCCAACAACCAGTTTCTGAATGAGTGGTACACACCTGACATTTATAACTAATTCAGTGAAGGCATGAATGTTTACTTTTTCCATTGTTGGGTTACACTGCTGATCTGCTAGAACCTGTAACTGCCACTTGAGATTCTTCTGGAGCACCATGAGTAAACATTTAATCCTGAAGCTAAAGACTTCCCCTGTGAGATCTTTAAGTACTGCAACTCTTAGCCAGAATTCAACATCGCATTTCTTTGCGAAATGTAATGCTCTTCGTCTTCATCCTTGTAAGGAATTACACAAGCCTGTAACATGATTTTCTTAATTTCCGCCCCTTCCATGCAAAATAACACAATAAAGGTTGCAAGTTCTTTACATTTTTCATGTAGCACTTGTACTCCCTTTGGCTTATCAACACGTGCCGCTTGCATCCTCTTGCAGGTTGCTATTAAGTCCGCTTGTATTACCCCCGGTCCTCTCACCTTGCAATTTGTATTATTGCAACTCTGAATCTGTACAACACATATTATTCCTTTGACGAGTTGTCGGAGCTTGAAATTCAACCACTTTAGGTAAAACAAATTCAGTATAAAATGGTCAATAATAATACCAGCAAGTAAAACTTTGATTTCCAGCCTTCCTCCATATAATTCCAGTCCTATACAATCCCTCTTGAGTTGATAAAACAAATCTGCCAATCGATTGTAATAAGAATTAAAATGTTGAGTATCCTTAAATGTGTTGAGTCCAAACAAAAAATAATTCAAGGTTGCCTTCATAAACTGTTTGCGAGTATTGTGATACATATTCCATAAGCCTGTAGAATACAATCTGAATTTCCATCTCAAAAAGTCCACTAACTTCGGCACAATTGGAGCAAGCGTGACCTGTAGATATAGCTGAATAGTAAGAATTCCAGGGGTCACAGGTGAATATGATAAGGAGAGTAAGAAGGGACTACTCCTTAGGCGACAAAAGTATTGAGCTCGCACACTTGTGGAAACCGAGAAAACAAGCACCAACATATAGTTAAACCCCTTCAAAAGAACCTGTAGCTTAAGAGTTTCATCTAGACAATCATATGATATCCTCAATAAATTAACCAAGAAAACTTCTGTAGCAGTAGTAAAGTGTGCATCCCTTTCATCACCATTCAAACTCCTCACTACCCTAATCTGAAGTTGTAACAATAAGTGCTTCCCACCCCAGCTAGTAGAGACAGGAAATCCCAATAATGCCATGAAAAACAACATACAACCAAAATCATTACCTTGCTGTAACATTTTTTCAAACCACTTGCAAGCCTCATGACCGTCACCATTGTATGCACCCCTCAAAATTGATCCAATAAGAGCAGTCACCCAAGAACTATTTGCATCAACATAAAATTCATAAGCATCAGTAAAATAAAAATAAAAATTCCCTTTAGCACTATCTAACACCTTGCCACGATCGTATGTCCAGCGAGCAGAATTCATAACAGTAAAGAGACATTCATCTATTAGTAACTTGTAACTCACCATTTTAAGTTGCAAGAGAAAATAATCTTTGCCAACACCCGAACTCCAAGCTTCACTTTCAGGCATTTTATGTAACAATATCCAAGAAGTACTAATAACATCACCTCTAACTGTTATACAACCACATAAAGCATTATACCATGAATATGACCAATACCCATGTTTATAAAGCAACTCATGAACACAATTCTGATCATATTTATCTATTAGAATCGAGCACACACTAAGTAGAAAGGAACCTGAAATAGTTGTGACATAACCTAATGTATAATCTCCAACACGATCGGAAAAAACCCTCCTAATGTCAAACTCTTTCCCACGGTCATATATGCAACGAGAAGAATTGAGAACATAGAAAAATACTCACTAATTAGTGGTCTGTAGGAAATCAACATCTCTTTACCAGAAACATATTTGATTTGAAAAGTATCCATCAAAATACTCCAGTTAGGGGAACAAATTTGTTCATGTGAGTCTATAGTTGTTGAATCCTCATTTTCTTCAAAGAGAAACGACAGAATCAACTTGGAATTGACAGATTCATCTTCTTCTTTAGCTAATAGAATTAAGGATTTCTTAGTTGGATCACTTACTGAATTTAAATCTGAATCAACAAGAGTTATTTCAGAATGGTCAGTGATGTATTGCTTCATCGGTTTCAATTGTTTAACCACCGATTGCAGTAATCCAAGACTTTCTTCTGAATTCTCATCACAAAGTCTACGCTCCATCTCTAAGATATCCTTTATTTCTGTTGAGAAGATGTTCATCCACGCAGTTACCTGCTTAGAAGGTCGAATAAGTTCACCCTCCAGCTTCTCTGATACTGCAGCTTGACATCTACCCAAACTATAAATCTTCTCAGATAATAATTCAAGTTTTGTCAATTCAGTTGGATAAAACTCGACCAAATCTGCCACCTCCATTGACAAACCCGCAGAATCGAAACAACTCTGATACCAATTATAACGATCTACATTACAAATTAGCAAAGAAACAGTTCTAGATCTCTAAGGATAGAGATTATTGGAAAAGGATAGAAGGAATTAGAGGATTAGAAGAAGAAGAAGACATAGATAGAGAGGAACATATGAAATTTGGAGAGAAGATAATCTTTTGATTAATTCATTGGTGACCCAAACAAAACAACAAACACAACTTATATTGTTGTAAATCAACTCAAAAATAGAATTACCAAGGCTACCCCTTAACTAATAAGAAACTGCTAAAATAACCAGCTGGTCTAATTGTCATGAGACTAAGGTTCATGACAACTTGTTTTATGAATCTAAATGGAAATCACTAGGCTTATTGGTATTATTATTCATTGCATATTTTTGGATTTCCAATATGTGTGAGTTAGTAGAACCTATCATAACTTGTTATGTATCTTGGTAAAACTAGTCACAATGCCTGACTTATGTATTGGTATGACTTTTATTAGTGCAACCGATCCTAAGAAATCACCTAAGATGGTATGATCAATATTTGTAATTGGTGTGACCGATCCTAGTAATTGGTGTAACCGCTCCTAGTAATTAGTGTGACCAATCACAAAAAAGTGTGTAATCGATCCTTGTAATTGGTGTAACCGGTCCTGGTAATTGGTATAACCGATCTTGGTAACTGGTGTGACCGATCACAAGTAATACCATGAGAATATGGTATCCGGTCCTGGTAATTGATGTAACCGATTCTGGTAACTGATGTAACCGGTCCCAGTAACCATATTAAGATAGAACCGATCCTTGTGTTTGGTAGAACCGTAAACCCATGATTAGTGTATTAATATTTGATCAATCACATAGTACTTGGAAATCAGATGAACTAGTTCTAAACTTGTTTGAAGTATGGTATAATCGGTTCCAAGATTGTAAATATGAAAAAGGATTTACAAAGAAATAAGAAGTCGACATACTTTGAACATGATAACTCTTATCTTTTATTGTTCAAAGATATTCCTTAATAACTCAAGGAGATCTCGGACTGAAATAAGTTAAGAATCTTTTAATTAAGGTTGTTAATTTTATATGCTTTTGATTACCAGCAATTAAAATGCATATCTCTGGAAAATAAAAATTGGTAATGTGAATTTACTGATTGGAGTTTTTCTAGTAGGATTTCGGTTATATTTGGACAGAGCATTTCCAGGAATTATGAAAACCGATTTGGGAATATATTGTATATCTTAAGAATATTTCGGTTTTGGAAATTCCTTGGTGTCCAAACTTCCTTGGTCTATAAATACCCAAGTTTTCATTTCGAGCAACCTATCCCAAGAGCCAACAAAACTACCTTGTTGTGTTGTTACTGGTAGAGCCATCTATTCGGAGAGGAAATTACCCTAATTAGGCAAAATCTCTTACGAACGCTCGTTTAAATACTTCTGTGGGATCAAGAAGCTCTACGAGTACCGTTGGTGGGAAACTAAATAATTGCAGTACTATTAGTTTTCGATTTGATTTGATTGACTAGCGGTTGGTGAACTTTGATTGCACCTAGTTTATTTATTCTTGAGAATCTTCTCTTCTGATATAAGATTCACTCAAACTAGATCGAAATATCGACGAGATTTTTAGAACTGTTTGTAGATCTAAAGACATCTTGTGATAATCCATTGCTAACAGACTTCATTTTGTGCGTGATTGATGACAAGATATTCAAGTTGTGGTGTGCAGGTGTTTATTGAAGATTTAAGAAGATTTGAAGACAAAGAAGATTTCTTATTGGTTTCATAATCTTTGGTGTGCCCAAAACTTGATCGGATGGGATCCAACTATAATACCAAAACTTTGAAATAATACTACAGTGCTATGTTCTCCCCCTTAGTCATTACTTACCTCTTTTGCATAATAGGTAAAACCTATAGTTTATAATACACCCCTTTTACATAATGCTCCGAAAAGCCATGTGTTATATTAAAATACTACCAAATAATTTCCCCAATTTTTGTCAACATAATTGGTAAAGGCTAAAAACAAGAGATAGTAAAGAATTATACAAAAGAGTTATCGAGACTAGAGATAACATACCAACTTTTTATTTAGACGATTTCACCAAGTAAACTTAGCGTCTTTATCACGGGAATATAAAGGTACAAACATCTCCTACAATTCCACAGCTGCACTCCCCACAAAGATATATTAATTAAACATAAGTTCAAATTGAAATCACCGCATTTTGATGTCATTCTCAAGAGAACAACATGAGCGACCTTTCGCTAACTACAAGAGAAGGAATTTCATGGACATTAACCAATTTACTCGCCAGTTACGAACAAAGTAGATTTGTATCCCAAATATTTTTTTCTCTCTTATCGCTAGTTACAAATAAGTTAAAAACTAACGATCTTAATGTTAGAGGCACTAGGATACATTACTTTTGTGAGAAAAATAATCATCGACAAAAATTTAATCTCTCAGCCGGTTACGAATAAAGAGAATAATTTTAGTGACATGACTCAATATTAGAATTATATCTTCTCTAGCCATATACGGACGTAGAGATTAAAGTTCTAAATCTTATTCCCTGTTTGTTACAGTTCCGGGGAGGAAAGGCGACAATTAGAGAACATATTACGGAGTCCCTGCAATATATTCACAAAAGTGTAATCGTGGGAAGATCAATATTGCAATTCTCAAAGTAGTTTACTCCTTATTTTTGTTTTAAATAGCTTGTAAGTTTTTGAGGTGCTGTGCCTCTTTTCTTATAAGTTATGCTGTAAACTCAAGTTATTTATTAATACATTTTAAACTTGCCCAAATTTTTTTTTACTCCTTATTTAGCCAGTGATGAACACAAAGAGTTAAGAGTTAACCTATGAAAACATACGAGATATTTGTTATAATCACCAGAAATATGACAGCAAAGAACAAATCTCACAAAATAAGGAAGATTAGGTATTGCAATCATCTCCAAAACAAAATCTAAATAAATATACTTTAATCATTGCAAGATGACAATATTCAGAATAGCTAATGTAAACACCTAAAAAAATCTACTCCGAAAGCTAGTGTTGCTCCTTCAAACAATAAGAATAAAAATTCCTAAGAAATATCATTAATTTTGATGCCTTTGAGATTGTCTTCAACATCATCCACTAACTCTGCAGGGAAAATCTCTTTATTGAGAAGATCATTGACATATGTTTTCACGAAAATCATCGACGAAGTAACAACATCACCAAGAAATAATAAATTCCACAGGCCACATGTATAAAAAGATCATTGACATATGATTTCACGAAAATCATTGACGAAATAACAAAAAAAAAAGGCATCAAAACAAAAATAGTGACCCAGGTTCGATCCTTATTAATATACAACTCCGTTTCAAAATAATAGGCTGGTTTCATGTGTAATTTGTACGTAAAACCAGCTATTTTTTCGAAACGGAGGTAATACAAGGCAAGAACATATGGTTATACTTTTTATTATATTTATTAATAATTATGGTATATTCAAGCATCGACCTTTACAATATATTCAAGTTTCTTAAATTCTAATCTATTTTTCACGGTATTAGAGCTTCTCCAATGGTCTTGTGGTCAGTTTCATATGTGGCAACGTGGGAAGACATCCTCTAACTTATTTTATAACCATTTCCCCCAAATATAAGGAATAAAAAGATTTCTTCTCCAACCCACTTGCCTCTTGGTCGTCTTTTTTCCTAGCTGTAATCTTATATATGCATTGATTAAAAAATTTATTTGATAAAATAGTTAAAAATTATCGGTTGTGAAAAAGATTGAGTGATACTTCGCGAGAAGGAAAAACAATCTTGATGATCAACTTCTTTACTCGAGAAAATTTCATTAAGTCATCGACAGAAAGACATAAAAAAAGAGTACTGTCACTGATGCAACAAAGGAAAAATATTACCGAGATCTTAATTCTCTTAAAAATAGTTGAATGATGACTAATAAAGTGAATCTCCCTTCCAAAAAAACCAAGTTCAAACTATATTGCCTTGTTCATCAATGGCACCAAATGAATGAACAGAACCCACAACTATTAATTCATGTATTCTTATGCACCAACCAATTAAAAGGGATGGTTCAATAAGAACCAGAAAATACTAACAACAAATACAAAGCTAATGGGGATTAGCCGATCATTCAAACCCCATAATAGAATTTTCCTTATATGATCATACTAATAAATCAATTCTTTCTTAATTAATTTCAAAGTGTAAGGTCTAGCATGGCAGCATGGCACTGAAAGATGTTTTTTTTTTAACATCCGATTTAAATATGATGTATCGTTAAAGTATGATTGATCTACGGAGATGGTATGACTTAATGGCTCTCGATGAAAAAAAAAGAAGGGAAGAACGGTTTTCATACCCATAAAAAAACAGGAGATAGAAAAAAAAATTGTAGTAAATTTTAGATTTTGATTTAGTATGATTTTAATATACAAAATTTATTTTTAATTAGAAAAAGGTGACTAGGATAGTTACAAATCCTCTACGTAAACCTCTAAAACAAGAGGTTGGCCAAGAGGATGTTTATGTGAATTTATGCCATGTCACTTGCATACTAGTCAAAAAGGTTAGGGTTGGAGAAAGAAGTGTTTTTATTTCTCCTCCTCATCATCATTGATTAAAATTGCATAATTTCCTCAATCAGAAAACATATTAAACCCCTAATTAAATTATATGACTAGAATTTTTGGAAAATGAATGTGGATCCTATATGGATGAAATTTTTTCTTTACACACATTCCATTGGAGAATCTCTAAAATATGATCTTCAAACGTCGACCACAACACCAATCAGATTAGCAACCATCCTCCACTTCTATGCCCTCCAAAGGATGAATAACAACTCCATAGAAAGCCAATTCATACCATTTTTACTCCATGCTTCTCCAGAATACTATACCAGGGTTTAACGTTTTTATCCTTTTTTTAGTGTTTTTATTTCTCCTCCTCATCATCATTGATTAAAATTGCATAATTTCCTCAATCAGAAAACATATTAAACCCCTAATTAAATTATATGACTAAAATTTAGGGTTTTTCTTGTTGTTGTTGAGACCAGCTTATTCTAATAATGTAAGTTGTTTGTATTCAATGTTGTTGTTTGTTAAAGTACTTTCGTTTGATATTGTGTTGTTCTGAGGTTTTATTAATGTTGATTGTGTATGTTTGTTATTTGAAGGGGTGCAATAAAATTGGAACTACCTTGTTCTAAGAATACTGCGAATAATGGAGTAATAATAACACCAGACCCTGAGCCAAATTGGAATTTAGATTCTTTATTATCTGAATTAAATTCCTTAGAACTTAAACTAAATGTCACTTCTTCAACTTCATCTTCCGCTTCTAACCTTATTATACCTTTTACTAAAAAACAAGTACATAGTAAGAAAGTGATTAGTAGAAGTAGTCAGAGGCAGAGGGGTTTTGTGATGAGAGTATTTGAAGACGATGATTATGATTACGATGATGATGGGGTTAATGATAGACAGTTAGTTACAACTAGTAGACGATTCTCTTTTACTGATTCTAGGTATAAAAATGATTATATCAAGTTATTCTTTCTGATAAAATGTTCTTATTTAGTGAATTTTATTAAGTTTTTGTCAGGTCTGTGGTGAGTTATGTCCATACTGATTACTTTCTTTTCAGTAACTCAGAGAGCTCTGGGGATGATGACTCAGTTATCGAAGAGAATCAGATGAAATTGATGGGTCGAGTCAGACTGTTGGATGGTGTTTTAACTGAATTGGAGCATGAACTCCATCAAGAGATTAAAGTGATATTTCATTTCTTTCTTTTCTGTTTGGTGTATGTGTGTGGTGTGGAATTTTCTTTTCTTCTCAGAGAGTTTAGGAATACATCTTGAGAGAAGCGTTCTATATGACTATATCCATGTTAGCTCATTTTTTAAATGTATTTTATAGTCATTGATGACAATGTTCCTGTTATCTTTGTCTTCCTTTTCCATTAGGAGAAAGTCGGGAACAAAGTGAAATCGTTAGAAACTGATTTGATGCATGTATATGAGAGGTCAGATTCTGCACTCAGCCAGGTTGAAAAGGATAGAGATCATAAAAGGGAGCAAGATAGTAAAATAGATATGCATCATTGTCGCACAGTGTAAGTTGTTTCAAAAAAACTATTAGTCGAGTTATCTCCATAATGAGTGCATGTTTAAACTATAAGTTAATTCTGTGCATATGTCTTAATGATAACTACTTCCTTATGAGTTTGATAAGCTGGCTCTTAAACGAGTCTTATGCTTTTGATATATTTCAACGCTGGCATTATCATAGATATGATCAATGTTCAAATAGTTATCTTGAATTTCACACATGTTGATATTAATGTAGTGTAGAAAAAAGGGAGAACCACTTATTAAAAGTCCAGAGGGATCATGAGCAAAAATCACAAATTCAAGAGCGGAAAATACAAAATGTTGTTGCATATGAGGAAGCTAAAAGAAAGGAACAAGCTTTCCGTGAAGAGAAGATGCACCAGGAAAAATCTAAAGCGGAATCTGAGGCTAGTAGTTTTTGACATCACTTTTACTTTCATAATTTTCTGGTGATAGTTAGCACTTGGCACTCCTATGATAAAAGACGCATACTTTCTTATCAGATATAGGCCTTGGAAACTATTTCTTTTTCACTTAGATGATGTTTAAAGTTTTTAACCAATCATAGTTTATTATTTTGCAGAATTATTACCCCTTGTCAGTGTTTCAAAAAACATTTTAGTGAAGCGATACGCTATCCTAGTAAAGCGTAAAGCGCAACTTCAAAACGTTGTTGAAGTATAGTTTCAAAAAATATATATATACATAAATACTTACTTACAAATATATATGTGAAACTTCCTAACATAAAACCAAAAACCAACATAATAAACCAAAATCTCCCTTATGCGGCTGCCCTAGGTGACTTTTGAACCTACTAACCCCTCCTGATTTTCTTTTATCATAGAACTTGCACTGCACATAGGAAACACACCTTGTTCCTCAAATAATTGACCTTCAATTTCAGTACCATATTTCCAAGCTTGGTATTTCTTTGTGGATTTGTTAGCTTTGGTAGGATGGCTACCCGTTACAGATCAGAAGAATAGAAGTGTGGAATAGCAGTAGAATAAAGGTAAGAGAAAGAAAAGGAAGAAGAAGTTCTAGAATAAAATATAAAATGTTTGAAGTCTCTAAATAGTCGCTTGTTGAGATTTTATGCTAGTTTTTAGGGATTTTTTCTACTAAAACATAAAAGGGAGACTTATCTAGACCTATTTTTTAGGCTTTAAACCCTTTTTTTTTCTAAAATATATTGACCTAGTACTAAAACGCCCGTATTGAAGCGCCAAAAAGCGCGCATCAATACGCGCTTCAAAACGTTTTTTGAAACACTGCCGCTTGTGCCTAGAAGTTGTTATTTCCTTCCCAATAATTATCTCAGTAGTTAATTATTCATACAATTTATCTTTTCCACTCGGTCTTTACTGTACTGTTTCAACTCGAGTTTGTTAGTTTTTAAAGGCCACTTCTTGTTTTTCTTGGATCAATTGATCTTTTATACGTTTGTGCTGTTGCTTCATGTGGTATCATAAACTTGCGATAAAATGAGTTATGGATGGTAGCATTTATGTGTTTTGCGCAACAAATCTCCATTTGGTTAAACTAATCTTGTTTATATAAGTCGGATTAGTCTTAATCTGCATTAAGGCATTTTTATGGTAGTAATCATGCACTAAATACTAACTTAAGGTTAATGATAGATAAGGTTGAGTCTAAACATGACATGTCTTTTAGCTTGACATGTCATATGAGCTGTCCAATGTATCCATGAGGTGTCATCCAATTCATGATGGAAAGGTTGGTGGACATGTGGCAAGCATGACTAGGACTCTCTTCTAGCCTCACAAGTTTTCTTTAAAAGCAAATCTGTTTTCTTTCCATCATGAAGTAATATGAGGAAATGGAAGTTGATAATAAGTCATGAAAGTTTAAATGTCTTGTGTGTTCTATTTCCTTGTACAATAACCTGTTTTGATATGAACTATGTGTAGTATTGTTGCTACATATGGTGCTGTTTTCAGTGAGTTGTTGAGTATGCTAATACTAGTTTCAAGTCTATTTTCAGCATATAGTTAGCTTCTATGATGTTTAGTAGTAAAGCATAAAGGTTAAGGAGATGAAATTCCAACACTCAACTTCTATTTCATCTAGTTATTACATATTCAGCAGCAAGGATGATTGTAAGATTGAGGTTTTGGGTTGTTTACTATCTAAGGTTGTAGTTATTCTCGTATATGGTGGTTTAGTACTTCATGATTGATGGGTGGGACTGAAAAAATCAGGACAATAAGTATTGGAGCAGTTGTAGAAGGTTTATGCATCACAATAAAAGTATATTCACATTTATAGCAGTTTTGCACTTCTCAAGATGGCGGTTTTGCTGTAAGTAGTATGAGTTTTTTCTGTTTTGAAAAATTGTAACTTGTAATAATTCATAGCTTCCATTACTCGACGAAGTGTTGCCAAAGTGATGCTTTGAGAGTATATGGAAGTGTTTTAATGAGAATTATGTGATAGTGATGGTTTGTTTGATTCATTCAGAAATTATAAACATGAATCTTGGCCAAAGGAGTTTTGTGTTTATGAAATTTGATGTGAATCAAGTCTCACATGAGTTGAAGCTTTTCATATGAGAATTTGTCTTAAACTTATTAAGACTCATTGTATGTCGTATTTCTTCCCAAAGGTGATTTGCGATGATACGGAGTCTTGTTTTGAGTTTAAGATGTTATCTTCTTGCTTATTGGTATTCTATCTATATGGTTTGTTTGCATAGATAAATGAAGTAATAATAAGCATGTGTGTTGTGGTTGAATAAGAAATTCAGTGGGAGTGATGTTTATGATTTTATTATCATATTTGTTTCCCTTGTGTTAATATGGATTTTAGTGAAAGTATGATGTTTATGGATTTATCATCATGTTATGCTTATTGACATGCTATTTACTTGGTTTATGTGATAGTTGTACAAAGTGGTAATAAGTGTGGTTTGTTATGTATGTTGCGGTAACAAATGAAATTCAATGGGAATATGATATTTATGGCTTTATCGTCATATTTTTTTCCCTTACTTTGTAAGGTGTGTATGCTCATAAATTAGTCTCTGGTAGGAGACATGGTTCTCATTCGATATCATCAATGTCCTAAAGTTCTTGGTCTCATTAGAATACGAGCATAGTGCTTAAGTCAAGCAAGACAATGGGGATATCATTAAGGAGAAAAAGCGGGTGGCGTAAGAGCATATGTAGTGCTGCTTGTATGGATTTAAGCTAAGACAATAAAGTTACAAGTGCAATTCAATTGGAATAAGGATAAGCCAAATGAAGTTTTCAAGTTTAGTTTGATTTTGGCGTAAATCTAAGCCAATAAAATATTTTTCTGTTTTGAAAAATAAAATGTTTTACTTGGGAATAATTGGCCGTCTAGTTTTCTGATTGTAAAAATGGCTTGCAACTTTTGAATACAAAGGGTGAGTCTCTATAGTCAAAGGCTAGCGTACTATTTGACTCGAATGTGCGGCTAGCATAAGAATTCTTTTATAAAGTTTTTAAGAAAGGTTTTGTTGCTTAAACAAGTGGGAGATGTTAGCATTTGTGTGTTTTGTGCAACAAATCTCCATTTGGTTAAACTAATCTTGTTTATACTATGTTCGGATTAGTCTTAATCCGCATTAAGGCATGTTTATAGTAGTAATCATGAACTAAAGACTAGCTTAAGGTTAATGCTAGATAAGGTTGAGTCTAAGCATGACATGTCTTTTAGCTTGACATGTCATATGAGTTGTCCAATGTAGCCATGAGGTGTCATCCAACTCATGATGGAAAGGTTGGTGGACATGTGGCAAGCATGACTAAGACTCTCTTCTAGCCTCACAAGTTTTCTTTAAAAGCAAATATGTTTTCTTTCCATCATGAAGTAATGTGAGGAAATAAAATTTGATAATAAGTCATGAACGTTTAAGTGTCTTGTGTGTTCTATTTCCTTGTACAATAACCTGTTTTGATATGAACTATGTGTAGTATTCTTGATACATATGGTGCTGTTTTCAGTGAGTTGTTGAGTATGCTAATACTAGTTTCAATTCTATTTTCAGCATATAGTTAGCTTCTATGATGTTGTTGAGATTATTAGTCCCACATGGTTGGGTAATTTACGATCCTGCGGTTTATAATTTACGATCCTGCGGTTTATAATCTATTAGGGCCTTTCCACTCATTGCCAATTGGTTTTGAGTTGGATGCCCGTATTCTAATATGGTATCAGAGCAGGCTATTTGTGTCGAGTCAGTTGACCGCACCTTTACTCGCGTCACCCGATTTAATTGTCCACGTGTTTGTAAGACCCGCCGAGGCTACACGTGAGGGGGCGTGTTGAGATTATTAGTCCCACATGGTTGGGTAATTTACGATCCAGAGGTTTATAATCTATTAGGGCCTCTCCACTCATTGCCAATTGATTTTGAGTTGGATGCCTGTATTCTAATAGATGTTTAGTAGTAAAGCATAAAGGTTAAGGAGCTGAAATTCCAACAATGGAGAGTTTGTCACCATGGAAGAGTTTAAAACTCGAACAATGAAGAGTTTACTAAGATGGAAGAATGGTTGTCAAGGTGATTTTGTTATATGTTCATGTATGAAAGGACAATAGTCCCACATCGCTATAATCCACTTAATTAACTTAAAATATAATATGGAAGGCCTCTGCGCTCATTGCCAATTGGTTTTGAGTTGGATGCCCGCAGACTTTAACATGGTATCAGATCTAAGCCCCAGACCCAGACCTGCGTACGCCGGGTGTAGGCCGAATTACTGGACGAAGTGTTTAATGTACACCCGGGGTGTAGGCCAGTGACGATACTGGCCGAGGTGTTACCCCCTGATTTAGTCACTCACCTGTGTGCGCCTGTTTACCGATGGACTGGTAAACTCGTACATAGGTCCACGTGTGAGGTCCCAGTGACTGGCCTTACATGTGAGGGTGTGTGTGAAAGGACAATTGTCCCACATCGCTATAATCCGCTTAATTAACTTAAAATATAATATGGAAGGGACTCTCCACTCATTTCTAATTGGTTTTGAGTTGGATGCCCGCAGACTTTAACATCCTGCCTATCTTGAGAAGACATTTGGACAAAATTCTAGTGGTTCTGTTTTCAACCATAAAGTGATTTCTAGCAACTCTTACCTAATGACTACCAGCCACTTTACAACCCTCTGACATCCTTAACCCTGTCTAGCACAAACATTCTCTGATCCAATCTTCATCTCAGGTTTTGTCTACTTAAGGTGGATAACTGGATATACTTTTGTTAATGACTTAATTAAAGTGTTTTCCAAGCATTTGAACTCATCCTCCTTTGTGTTATTGAAAACTCAGAACTAGTGATGGGCATGATACGATTGTGTTTTCTTATCATGTGGGTGCGGATGTATTAAACATTTGAGACAGCTAAGTCAGTTTTGGTTGTTCCAGAAGGTATTAAGCCAAAATTGTTATTGCTGAGGTGCAGGCTGTGAAAAAGAGGGCTGAAGAAGCACGAAAGGCAACAACTTTTGAAGCAGCAAATTGGAGAGCTAAAGAGGCTGCAGAAAAAGAAGTCGCAGAGAATGCAAAAATGGCAAGTGAAGAGGCACAAAAGAGGGAAGCTGCTCAAACACTAAAAGATATAAACAGAAGTGAACCTGGCATATCTGGATAAAATATTTCACCATCAACATGTACTTTAGATATCCGGGACTTTGTCTGGCTTCGTGTCCGCCGTTTACTTTGGTCCTGTATTATCCGCTCTGAATTTTTCCAGCTACTAACAACCTTCAGCCTTTTATCAGTCTAATTTACGTGCGAATTCTTTTCGCGAACTGGAATCCTGTAATTTCCAGTTTGTGGTAGACTTAAAGTGGATTAGGATAGTTCATACAGTATCCATGTTCCTTTAATTTGATTTGGCGCACATGCAAGCATAATAGTCCTAATATCGTGACAGGTAGTTTAGTTAGGGCTGCCGATAGTGCTCTACGAGTAGAGGTTGAAAGTCTTCAAAAGTTTAAGGAGGTTGATGAAAATAACCAGGATTTTAGATTGAGTCATAATCAGGTGATTGATTCTTCTCGCGTTTTCTCTTTCTTTCTTCTTTTAATCTCCTGAATACTCGTATATGTACTTTGATAACATGTTAACATGTCTTGTTAGTAAAGCTAATGGAGAAATAGTAAAACTTGTCTTATATACTCAGTTTTTTGCAAGTAGGTATTTTGCTTACTTGTCTTGCCTTGAATGAATAGCTCCACATGCGCAATTAGTCTATACAACTGAATTAGCTAATCTAATATTTTTTATTCGTAAAAGCTTTCCATGGTACCAAATAGGTTCCGGGTCATCTTTCACAAGGTTTCTCAAGGTTTTGTGTTTCATGCCTCATGTTTGGATAGGATTTTCGTAGTCATGAATTGCAAATTGGTCGGCGGATAAAGCAAATATTTGGGAATAAAGACAGTGTCAGGTGGGTGGTTTCTTTTTCTTTTCTTATAATCATTATTATTATTAAACTATTGACTCAATAGAATTAGTATATTTTGCACTAGCCGTTCTTCAAAGCAGAAACCTGTTTGATGAAAGGTTTCTAGTTGTACTGTACATTTTGATATCTTACAAGCTGAGTAAAATTGATTGACCCTCACTTCTACTTTCTGTTTTTCAGAGCAAAAGCGAGTGAACTGATTAGACTTATTAATGATCCTCTATGTCCTCAATCAATTAGTGTTGTTATGTTTGCAAAGAAGGTAATCTGCATTGTGCTTACAAAGGGAAAAAATTAGTTTAGTATCTTTAGGAAATTAAAAAGAGTTCCTTGATGTGCGAAACATCTTTTGCAAAAGCTTTGTTAACTATCATGTTATAAGTTGAGACTGTCAGTTCTTTTCTTTATGCAGCCTTCGCATTTTATTGCATTAATGAGTTTACTTATTTACTAAAACTGTCAACCACTCTCATTTCACAGGTTGTGTCTCAATGTTCAACCCAGAGTGCAAACTTTAACAGTACTGCATTTGCCTATGGGCATGTCATTGTTACTTCACAGGTTATCACCTTTCTATTCGTTCTTTAGAAGTTTAGAAGCTAACATTTTCTATGCTCTCCTAGTGAAACTTAAAACAAAACGCAAGTCAAAGTAAACCTCATGGTAATGCAATATCTGGAAATGGAATGACAGGCTTTATCATTATGTCATTGCATTAAAAACTCAAGTATCCTTTTTCTATGGGTCAGGTTCCCCTTGCGATGGATCTTCTTCTTGCGGAGATCCATAAGGCTTGTATATACACTGTTCCAAAGCATGTAGCTTACTCAGAGGTGGGTTAGTTTCGCTTAGCCTCAGGAAAATCCTTCTTGAAGGATAATTCTGTACAAAAATATATCAAGTCTTGTGTTTTAATGAGTAAGATGTGGTTTTTTAAAGACTCAATATTAAAATTTTTGGTTTCCATTATAGTCAGCAATATCTAAAGAAGACTACTTTAAAGTGATGGGTTTCCGAGAAGAAGATGGGAAGTATGAAAGCCGTGAAAGTTATTTGGAAGGAGTGACATCTTATATGAAACTATATGGGGCACTAGTTCAGGTTGGTACTTCTCATTTCATCAGCTAAAGTCTATTATAAACCTAAATATGTGAAAACTATAAACCAAGTTGTTCAATCAATCCACCAACTTCTCTAATTGCATGCTCCTCATTTATTCGTTTTGTTTTTTTAATGCCGTCTGACTTGCAAACTGCTCTGCTTGTTGTGGAAGACGGAAGTTAGCGGTGTCCAAAACCTACATGGTCTGAAGGAAGGTTGGGCATGGATTGCCAGGTTGTTGAATTCACTCCCAGCCAACATATACACGGCAGTAGCTCTGAACAGTTTCCTGGAAGTAAGTTGGTCGCAGAACTACTAGTTCGATTTTGTTCACTAAAAATAGTTGTGGAACAAGAACCACTCCCATGTTGTTTTGCTGTCGCATGAAGCAAGCTGGCATAATTTCATTCCAAGCTCTCTTTGTCTTCTTCCTTTTCCTGAAAGGGCAGGACAACTTCCGTCAATTAATCAACCTTAATTTTGTGTTTGACAGATGGCAGGTTTTGCACTCTTCAAGACATACAAAACTCAGTTCGGGAAGATACTTAGTATCATATCTCGCCACTCCCTGGGTGCCCTGGAATCAAAACAAAATACAAAGCTGAATCCAATCATCATGAAACTTAAAACTTATATCGACACAAACCAATTCCTCAAGGAACCAGAAGGGTAGCTTTTTAAAACTTCTTTATTGTCTGAGATGGCTATGCCATAGGAAAATTACAGTCCTCAACAGAACTACCATTCTCAACAGAATTACTATCCTCAACAGAATAGACAATATCACAACTATTGATTCATATCAATTGTCGTTGTCCAAGAGTTTGAAGGAAATGTATCAAACAGCTATAACATTCAATTATTTTTATTTGTTATCAATCTTATGTTGTATCTATTATTATTAGTTCTCTTGTATTACCCCCATATCTGGGTGGTAAAATTTGTTATGAGAGCAGTAGATGGTAAAAAAACTAAAAACTGTTATTATGAAAGCAGTAGAAAAACCAAAAACTGCTTCTATTGAAAGCCTACAATTTTGTCAGTCTTAGCATACATACAATGTCCCAGTGAAGAATAAATAATAATATTGAAACTGATCAGGGGTTTCCTTCGGAGTGTAGAACGATCCATCCTTCCAGAATGATTTAATAGGAAGCTAAAAGATCCTCAAAGCCTCATAATTTGTTTTCCCCCATGTAATTCAGCTGCCTGGTTTCACCTTTTTAAGATGTTTTCGAAATGCATCCACTAAATTCCAGCTCTTGTCGTTCAGCAGTGCATCCACCAAGTTCTTGCTCTTGTCAGTCATTAACGCATCCAATGGACTACATCATATGTTACTGTTGGGGGAGGCTTATGAAATCCGAGCCGCTATGCGCAATACGAAACCTACACAAGCAATGATATACAAATGCGGAAATAACACACAACTATGCAATATAGAAGCAATCAGACAACACCGGAAATTACATGGAAAACCCCATCCAAGGTGAAGGGTAAAAAACCACTGACAAATCTTCCACTATAATCAAACAATGGGTTACACACAATTCTCCCAATTTGGGGATACACTACTTCAAGGTGCCTATAGCACTTGGATACCAATTTTCCTAATCACACTCACCCCTAAGGATGGATCAACAATTCATTCACCAAATAGATAATATACACTATTAATTTGACAATAGCAAGAGATGAGATACTTACTACTAGAGTTTGAACAAACCCTAGATTTTTCCCCCTTTGAAGAGATGTGGAAATTGATCAATCAATCTTCACCAAAACAACCAATAGATCCTTAGACAAGAACCCTTTCTTCTTCTCTTCAAGATAACTTAATCTCACCAAAGATTGGTGGCTTAATCTTTCTCCCTCACTCACTCTCTTTTTCTTCTTCCTCTCTTTCTCTTCACGGGTTTTTGAGAAGAAATGAAAACTTAAGTCTCCTAGATGTTTCTAGTGAAACATATAATATAACAAGGCACTTGTTAGTTGACTCCCTTAAATGGTTAAGGGGATACACCTATTTGTTGGACCATAAGTTGTGACCGGCCCAACAATCTCCCCCTCACGACTTATGGTGAGGTACCCGTCACCACCAAACCTGCCCTGCTGTAGAAATACACATGCTTGTATTTTGGTAGCGACTTTGTCATCATATCAGAACCGTTGTCATCTGTATGGATCTTCTCAATATACAAGACCTTCTCATTGAGAACTTCTTGTATCCACTGATACCTAATATTGATGTGCTTGGACCTCGAGTGAAAACTCGAATTCTTGCTGAGATGGATGGCACTCTGGCTGTCACAGTAAACGATGAACCTTTGTTGCTTCACACCGAGTTCTCTAACAAACCTCTTCATCCATATCATCTCCTTGAAACTCTCTGTAGCTGCAATGTACTCTGCCTCTGTAGTAGAAAATGCCACACATTTTTGTAACTTGGATTGCCAAGACACAGCTCCCCATGCATAGGTAAATAAGTAACCCGATGTCGACTTGAGACTGTCTTGAGCACCTGCCAAATCTGAATCTGTGTAACCAACTAACTCTGGCTTCTCACCTCCATAGCACAAACACATATTAGAAGTACCCCTTAAATACCTTAGTATCCATTTCACTGCTTCCCAATGCTCCATAGCAGGATTTGATAGAAATATGCTTACCACTCCAACTGCATGAGCTATATCCGGCCTTGTACACACCATTGCATACATCAAAATACCAACTGCGGATGCATACATAATTTTCTCCATCTTCCGTTTCTCAACATCATTCATAGGACATTGATCACGAGTTAACATAAAATGGTTTGCAAGTGGACAACTTACCGGATCAGCCTTGTCCATGTTGAATCTTTGCAACACCTTCTCAATGTAGATTTCTTGTGATAACCACAACTTCCTTGCTTTCCTATCACTAGTGATTTCCATGCCAAGAATACGCTTTGCTTTACCCAAGTCTTTCATAGAAAAATACTTGCTCAGATCTGACTTCAACTTTTCAATCATTTTCTTATCTTTGCCAACATTAAGCATGTCATCAACATATAGTAAAAGAGTAAGAAAATCACCATCAACAAATTTTTGAATGAATACACAATGATCTGAAGCTGTCCTTTTTTACCCATGTTCCTTCATGAACGATTCAAACTTTTTGTACCATCTTCTTGGAGCTTGCTTCAAACCATATAGACTCTTATTTAGCTTACATACCACGTGCTCTTTGCCTTTGACTTCAAAACCCTCGGGTTGTGCCATATACACATCTTCCTCCAACTCACCGTGAAGAAATATTGTCTTAACATCTAGTTGTTCTATCTCAAGATCCAAACTAGCGGCTATTGCCAAGACAACCCGAATAGAAGGAAATCTCACCACTAAGGTGAAAAATCTCGTATTATCAAAGTCAACACCCTTTCTGATGCTCATAACCCTTCACAACTAAGCGTGCTTTGTACCTTGGTTGTGATTTACCATCTTCAGTCTTGATTTTATACACCCACTTGTTCTTCAGAATTTTCTGGTTCTCAGGCTTGTCAACCAAATCAAAAGTGTCATTCTCATCTAGAGAGCCAACCCCTTCTTTCATGAATTTCAGCCACTTCTGACTTTCAGGAACACTAAGAGCTTCTTCATAAGACTCTGGTTCACCTGCATCTGTGAGCATCACATACTCATGTGGTGTATACTTTGTTGAAGATAATCTGGTCCCGCTGGATCTTCTCAACTCAGCTTCTGGTTGTTGTTGTTGCACTTCTTGCTCAACATTACCCACTGGAACATCTTCATGAGCTTCAGCATCATTTCCATTGCCATTAACATCAACATCATCATCATGTTGTTCAAGAGAAGGAACAACTGGATTTGGATCCAAGGTCATATCATCTTGAAGCTTTGGCATCTCAATCTTCTCAAAGTCTTCAATAGTCTGGTCTTCAAGGAATACTGCATCCCTACTTCTGATAACCTTCTTCTCAACTGGATCCAAAAATCTGTAACCAAACTTCTCTGTTCCATAGCCTAGGAACACACACTGCTTTGCTTTGTCATCAAGCTTTGATCTCTGATCTTTTGGGATATGAACAAATTCCCTGCAACTAAACACTTTCAAGTGATCATAAGTAGGCTCTTTATCTCTCCATACCTTTTCTGATACTTCTCCATCTATCGGTCTTGAAGGAGATTGATTGATCAAATACACAGTAGTATTCATTGCTTCACCCCAGAAATGCTTTTGCAACTTGGAATGAGATAACATGCACCTGATTCTCTCAAGAATAGTGCGGTTCATCCTCTCTGCAACACCATTATGTTGTGGAGTCTTCGGTACTGATTGTTCATGACGTATACCCATGCTCTTGCAATACACTTCAAGTGGTCCAATGTACTCTCCCCCGTTGTCAGAACGAAGGCACTTCAAGGTTCTACCTATTTCTCTTTCCACCATGCTGTGAAACATCTTGAACATAGGGACAACATCATCTTTGGTCTTGATTGCATATGACCAAACCTTCCTTGAAGCATCATCTATGAAAGTAACAAAATAAACAGCACCACCAAGTGTTTTTACCCTTAAAGGTCCGCATACATCAGAATGAACAAGATCAATAATACCATAATTGCGCTTGGGTAAAGCTTTATGAAAAGAAACTCTAGTTTGTTTACCAACTAAACAATGAGTACACTTACCCAATTGCATACCTTTGGCATTTGGCAAAACTTGTCTTTTGGTGAGGATTTGAATTCGCTTCTCACTAAGATGACCAAGTCTTCTATGCCACAGCTCGGAGATTGAATCTTTGTCAACAACATTCAACTCACCTTTCAACACCTTCACTTGTGTTTTGTACAATGTGCCACACTTATTGCCTTTAACAATAACCATGGAGCCCTTGCTTAGCTTCCATTTTCCATCACCCAAGTGATTGTTGTACCCTTCATCATCTAACACTCCTGCTGACATTAGATTCAAACGAATATCTGGTACATGATGCACATTTCTGAGAGCCAATGTGCAGCCAACACTGGTCTCAACCTTCACATCACCCATTCCTACAATCTTCGAAACACCACTGTTTCCCATTCTGACTGACCCAAAGTCACCAGCCTTGTAGGTGGTAAATACATCTTCATGAGGAGTAGCATGATAAGATGCACCTGAATCAACTATCCACTCTGAATCAGAACCTGCAAAACTCACACAAACATCATTACAATCTGAGAATACAATGATATCATCATTTGTCGCAGTAGCTGCAACACCATTGTCTTGTCTATCATTTTCTTTCCCCGTCTTGTGTTCTTAATTCGTCTTCATGCATTCATTTGAATAATGACCTCTCATACGACAGTTACAACATTCAACTTCCTTTCTGTCCTTTGATTTACCCCTTGACTTGCTACGACCAACTTTTCTTCTGTCTTTTCTTCTACCCCGATTTTCTGTAACAAGAGCTTCTGAATGAGATGAGTCTGATGACTATCTTCTAACTTCTTCATTCAGCAAACTTCTAGTTGCAACAGTCATGTTCAACTTCTTGTATGGAGCAGAATAACTGAGACAATTCCTCAATGGATCCCAACTGTCTGGTAAAGTATTTAACAACAAATAAGCTTGTATCTCTTCAGGAATTATCAGCTCCATAGATGTAAGCTGATTCATAATACCCTTCATTTCATTTAAATGTTGCGCCATTGAACTTCCTTCCTTGTAGCACAGCTTTCCAAGCCTTTTGAATAGAAGAGCTTTTGCACAAGGAGACTGTTGATCATATATCTCCTCTAACTTGGTCCACAAATAATATGCTAGTGTCTCACTAGCCACATGATGAAAAATACCATCATCAATCCACTGACGAATAAAACCAACTGCTTTTCGCTTAGTAACTTTCCAATCTTCTTCACTTGTCTTCTCAGGCCTTACTCCCTTACTCTCTATTGGACCATAGAGATCTTTACAATATAACCAGTCTTCCATCTTCGCCTTCCATATCACAAAGTTCTCACCGGTCAAATTGACCATTCTATTACTAGTGCTAGCTTCCGCCATTGCACATGATTATCTCAACCTAAAAGCTTTGATACCACTTGTTGGGGGAGGCTTACGAAATCCGAGCCGCTATGTGCAATACGAAACCTACACAAGCAATGATATACAAATGCGTAAATAACACAAACTATGCAATATAGAAGCAATTACACAACACCGGAAATTACGTGGAAAAACCCCTCCAAGGTGAAGGGTAAAAAACCACGGGAAAATCTTTCGCTATAATCAAACAATGGGTTACACACAATTCTCCCAATTTGGGGATACACTCTACTTCAAGGTGCCTATATCACTTGGATACCAATTTGCCTAATTACACTCACCCCCAAGGATGGATCAACATTCACCAAATAGATAATATACACTATTAATTTGACAATAGCAAGAGATGAGATACTTACTACTAGAGTTTGAACAAACCCTAGATTTTCCCCCCTTTGAAGAGATGTGGAAATTGATCAATTAATCTTCACCACAACAACCAATAGATCCTTAGATAAGAATCCTTTCTTCTTCTCTTCAAGATAACTTAATCTCACCAAAAATTGGTGGCTTAATCTTTCTCCCTCCCTCACTCTCTTTTTCTTCTTCCTCTCTTTCTTTTCACGGGTTTTTGAGAAGAAATGAAAACTTAAGTCTCTTGGATGTTTCGAGTGAAACATATAACATAACAAGGCACTTTTTAGTTGACTCCCTTAAATGGTTAAGGGGATACACCTATTTGTTGGACCATAAGTTGTGACCGGCCCAACAGGTACATGGATCCTAGTGCACTGGACAGTTATTTGTTGAAATGATGAAGCAAGCAATATGGATGGAGGTGCTTTCGATGCTGTTCCATTGAGGCGATGAACCAAGTAGTATGGATGCTACTGACCTCCTTCATTAGCTGATCGTTTCAACTGAATTTCATGACAATGATTTCTACTTTTGGCTTCAATCCAACTACATCCAGGAAGCTTATCGATCCTTTTATCCTTCATTGCAACCCTCACTTTTGCAGCTTCCTCACATTGTCCTCTAGAAGCATAGGTACTCGAAAGAAGCAAATAATTCTCAGTATTTCCAGGCTCCAACGTTATTAGCTTCTTCGCAGTGCTTTCAACAATCTCGACATTTCCATACGTTTTACACGCCGACAACAGAGCACCCACAGCTCCAGGATGAGGTCCCCCTGGCATACTCATGACCATCTCGTGAGCTTCATCGAGTCGCCCAGCACGTGCAAGCATATCGACCATGCAGGCAAAGTGGCCTGCCTCAGGCTTAATCTTGTAATCATTAACCATTTCATCCCAAAACCTCAAACCATCTTCAACGAGTCATGTATGGATACAAGCTGAAAGTACCCCCACAAATGTTATATTGTCCGGGTCAATACCTTCCGCCTGCATTTTCTGAAAATTTTCTAGAGCTTTGAAACCATGCCCATGAGAAGCAAGACCTGTGATAAGCGCACTGTAAGAAAATACATCCGGGGAAGGTATCCCGCGAAACAACCGGCATGCTTCTTCTATATTACCACATTTTGCATGCATGTTGATTAGTACAGTAAGGATTTTCTCATTTCGTTCAATTTCTTCTCTATCCACGTAAGACCCGATCCAATTTTCCAACTCAGTCCCACCCAACTGCGCCGAGGCAGAGATTACACCAGTCATAGTTACAGCCTCCGGTTTAGGACTGTCAATTTACCCCACCCAAACCCATCCCCGTGGGGATCCTCTCCTATGGGTTAGGGTTTTACCCGTATAAACGGGGAACGGGATGAGGTACGGGGAATTCCCGATAGTAGTGATGCGGGGATGGGGTGGGGATGAGATTCAAGGTCCCCACCCCATACCCGCCCTATACCATAACCTATTATATCTAATCGAGGAACTTTTTTGGAAGATAACGAAAAAGATCATGATGAGATGATTAACATGGAGGAAGATGGTTAATAACGAGGAATTAAGAAGTAAAAAAGAACCATAATAATTAATTGTGGATCAATTGTTTCTTTTATTTTTTAGTTTTAGATGGTTATTATAAATTTAAAATTTTAAAATGAACTGCTTAAGTTGGTATCATTGGTTGAACCATTATAATTATTTTCAAATTATAATTATTTACAAAATTTTAAATATTTATTGTAATGTTATGGTAACCCATGGAAAACCCATCCCCTATGGGGATTCCCTATACCCGTCCCCGCCCCATTCTTATGGGGAATGGGTAGGGGATGGGTTTTGGTTTTTTGAACGGGGTAGAGGATGAGATTCAAGGTCCCCGCCCCATTGCCATCCCTAGTCCGGTTTTATCCGTGTTTTTTCTATTCCGCGGAAAAGTTCCAATGCTTCACTGGGTCGCCCATTCTGCGCATAACCATTAAACATCGTAGTCCAAGTACTTATATTTCTTCCAGGCATTGAATTAAAGAGAAATCTGTTACGACACCAACACCACTGTGTAACTATTTTCCTATTTAGTTTGATTTAATTCTCTTTATTAAGCCTAGTTAGTTTCCTAGTTTGAATAGAACTCTTAATATATACTTTGCTTATTTATCAAGGCTTTGAAGATATAAATAGCCTGGCCATAAGTTGTTTAGGAAATCAATCAATTAATACAACTATTCAGTTTATTTTCGTTTTTCCTTCTCAGAGCTGGTGGCTAACCCCCAATTCAAAGGGTTTATCCAGTTCTTTCTTTTTTTGTTAGAATATATTCCGTGGAGACTATCTTCACAGCTTTTCTCCAGTGTTAAAAGGTCTAGAACCCTAACACCTGGATCAGAGCAGGTTTAGATCAAGCCCTAAATTCTACATTTTTTTTTACAATGGGTCAAAACTATACATAGAATTTGAAAATCGTAAGTGAAGGCATCACTGATATGTCTAAAAACCTTGATAACATAATTACTGGTTTGGATAAACAACAACTGGACGAAGCATAGAAGAGAAAGACCAAGGCTGTTGAAAAACGTCAGTTGAGAGAAGAGGAACGCGTTGCTCATAAATAAGAGACAACTGCTAATAATAAAGTGATAGGTGTCTAAAACACCTTTATATTTATCTATTGTTTATGCTTTCTCTGCTAGTTTTCTTGTAAATTATGTATCTTATGTTTTGTTTTTGAGTATTTAGGTACTTTGGAGTCATTTGGAACAAAAGGAGAAGAAACAGCGCGAAAGCCTCATCTCATGTGCGATGGCTATTGGAGACAAACTATTTCTCACTCTTTTCTTTTATTCCTTCATCTCTGTCTGAAAAGGATTGTCGGATTTAGTGATGCAAATTTCTGCCTGAAAAACATGACAACTTTAGTGATGAAGAGACATTGAAGAGAAGAAGTGAATCTGAGAAATATGAGATGGTTGCGGTTGGTGGAGGAATTCTAAAGGAGGACAAAGCGTACAATTGGGAGCATAAGGATGCAGGCGAGTGACATGGGAGTCGAGATAAGTCAACATAAAGGCTGCAATTTGGGTGGCATTTATCCTATTTATGGGTGCCTCATTTGGATACCCTTATCTACCTCACTAAGGTGGCTATAGCTACTCCCATTCATACACAACCCTAGAATTCAGTGGGCATTATTTCTCAATCATAGTCATCTCAAATTCAGAGAAGGAAGAAAAGAAATGGCTTTTCAACAAAAGTGGAGGTAAAGAGGGGTTTTGTGATTATGAGGAAGGTCTGCTACTGTTTAAGGATCTGGGGTTGATTCAAGTATGAAGATTCAGAGATTCACAGATGAACTGGGAGTGTGATAATCAAGCTTTTGCTGTAGAGAAATGATGAAGGAGATGGAGGTATTGTTGGAAGAGATCTATGGGTATCAAACAAAGAATCAAGATGTTGTTTTTAGGGTGAATCGTTGTTTGTTGATGGGACTTAAGATGGTGGGATATGGAAGATGAGAAGAATACAGTAGAGAGAAACACAATTTCAGGTGAATTTAAGGTTTAATTACAGGAAGTGAACGGCTAGAGGAAATTGAAATCTAGGGTTCATTTCTGAGGAGATGGGTTTAATTTGTTCTTGCTGTGGCTTGCGGTTGTGGTGATTGAGATGAATTTCAAAGGAATTGGGAAGATGGGTATGTAGCAATTGATGAGTTTTATAGCTGTTGGTAATTAGATCAAGAAATGGAGATTCAGAGTAAACACTGTGGAATTGAGAATGGGTTTGGTGATTAATGGCGGAAATGGGTGGTTGAGATGAAATTTAGTGGATCTGGTATTGAAATAGGGTTGGATGATGGCAGTTGTTGCTGTTGGTTCAGGTGGAGATAAAATTGAGCTAATGGGGTTGGTTGTAGAAGGTTCATAATAAGAACGAGATTACTGAGGAGCTGATGAATCTGCGGGTAAAACTGGTGATTGCAATGGGCTATGGAATGATGGAGTGTCTTGAGAACTGCAGGTGGAGTAGGTACTGGTGGTTACTATAGCTTGGTGGTGCTGGAATGGGTTAAGCCGCTGCAGAAGTTGAATGGCTGTGACAATGGGTTACTGCTGGTACTGGTATTACAGGTGCAAGAGGATGGTGCATATTTTGCTTGAAATGATGAACTGGATTCAGCTGGGTATGGTGATTAAGAGGAGTAATAGATGGCTCGAATTTGCTGGCTGGATTTGTGAATATGGGTGTGTTCAGGTTGTAATGCGCAGTCAAGAAGATTATGGAGTTGCAGGGGAACTGAACTTGCAAGAATGGATAAATGATGGCATGAATAAAGCTGAGATGTTGCTCCTGCTCATGGAGATGGTTGTGTCATGGAAGGTTTGAGTATGAGGAAGTGAGCTAATTTGTTGCTGAGGGCTTTGTGAGACCGCAGTTCAGATGGAGGTTGCAGCTGGTATTCGTGATTATATGGAGCAGCTGGATTTCATATTTGATCAACAGATAATGAGCTGGTGATAGCAGCTCAAACAAAGCTATTTTTGGTAGTATATTGAGATGCGAGTAAGGTGCAGTTTGATTGTGAAGTTGCAGTGGTGAATGAACACATTTCAGGTTCCTTGAGATGGATTTGAGGTTGTTCAGTCATTGGTGTTGTTGCAGGGACCTAGGGATTGAAGTGTGGGTAGTTTTTGTTGGTGAATTCTGCTGGAACTGAACAGCAGTCCAAGGAGCTGCTTTGCAGGGCTGGAAGTTTGCAAGGGAATAGAGGTGTTGTTGCAAATGAAGGATGGAGATGTTGCAGTATGATAGTGGAACTGAAATATGGCAGATACTGGTTGGTGTTTAAGCTGCAGATAAATACATTGCAGTGAGAGTGAGCTGGATGGTTGAGTATTAAGTTGTGAAGCATTGCAGCTGAGAGTGAGCATGTGGAGGATATTTCACCATCGATCAGCACAAGTTCAGGCCATTGCAGTTGCAGTTCAGGGAAGACACAACCATTATGGATGAGTGCAATGATTGCAGCAGCACTGGCCAAAGCAACTCAGCCCACTTAGATCTGACTCGTTCTGAATCACTCAACCTGACTCTTCTTTGACTCAGTTGACTCGACTGAGTTGACTACTTTGACCGGGCACCTGATCTCCGGTACGGTGCCGGATTCCGGCTAATTTTCGGCCAAAACCCCAGTTTTCCGGCGAGCGCTTTTGGAACATATTTTCTACATGGGTCTTTCTCACACATGGTTTCATGGGCTTGGTGGACTTTTTAGTGATGGACTTTGAAGACTATACCTAATTTTAGAAGTTGGAGAAAAAGGCTACAAAAGGAAAAGTTTTCTATAACTTTCAGGGTATCACGTATTCTACTTGGAGCAGAGGAGGAGAGCGTCTATTCGACTAGGGTTTGCTTTCGTATTTATTTTTCATCTTCTTTAATTGATTATTGATTATGTTGATGAACTCCATAGCTATGAGTAGATAGATCTTATATTATTGGTTAATGATGTAGTCCTATTTATAAAACTTGTGCTTGATTAATGCATTAGTTTTCTCTCTTGATTATCGTTCATATCTCTACTCTTTTTAATATCACATGATTGATTTATTGTGATAGGATTTTGGTGTTTGTTTAGTTAAGTGGAATTGAACTTGCATCTTGTCCATAGTTATTTTAGGGTTTTCATCGAGCGATAACCCCAAATACAAGTAGCATGATATGATTACAGTTTGTAATGATACACTCTTGTAATCATATGTAGAGTTTAACCATTGTCCGAATTGTCATGCGCAATGTATGACAATTCACTACACCATTTTAAGGATATAGCAACCCAGAGTAGCAACAGCAATAGTGCCGTTGCTAAATATCTGTTGCTATTTTCCGTTGCTATATTTTAGCAACAACGTGTTTCTGTTTCTAATTTAGCAACTAGAATATTTAGGTTGCGAATAGAAACAGCAAAGTGTTCATGCATGCGAAGCACGTGTGTGGTTGGAAACACTTTGACGTTTTTTTACGCCCAAGTCAAAGTTTGGTCAGTCCTCTTCTTTATTTTTCCACCCTGTCTACAGAACTACTCCCTCAGTGTATTATCCTTAGAATTTTCTGAGCCAGTTTCATTATTCTCCACCCGCTCTTACTCTTTTTTTTTCTCGCTCTAGAAGATATTTTCTCCTTTAATATCAACTGCAGATTCATTTCATGTCTCGATCTAAATCGATCTTGATTTGCGATCTTGTATTCGATCTAAGTAAGCATTTATTTTTCGATTTTAGTTAATAGATTTTAGGGTTTCACGATTTTGATTTCAGCTAATAGATTCTAGGGATTTTGATTTGAGTTTCAAAAGACTTGATTAATAGATTCTAGGGTTTCACCATTTTGATTTGATTAATAGATTCTAGGGTTTCACGATGTTGATTTTAGTTAATAGATTCTAGGGTTTCACGATTTTGGTTTCAGTTAATATATTTTAGGGATTTTGATTTAAGTTTTAAGCAGCTAATAGAGGAAATAAATCTAGGGGACTTGGGATTTTGATTTGAGTTTAAAGCAGCTACTTTAAGTGATGTATGATTTCGTTTTTCTTTCTTTTGTAGTAGTGTTAACCGTGGGTTTGATTTTGTTTGCTAAAAATCTGATCTTGGGTTTTTTTAACTCAATAGGGTTTTTGCTATGTAGTGAGATTTCTAATGCACTTTGATTCTTGTGAAACAGTATCCATTTATTTCTTTTGATTTTGGTTTTATTGTTAGTTGCTTAATTTGGTAATGTGATTTCAATTTTAATTTACTTTTTTTTTTCTGAAAAATTTGAATGCAGATTTGGATTTATTTCGTCGGGTAGAAATGGCACAAACAATAGCTTCAGGTCTACATATTATGATGGCAAAACCATCAGTGAATTCATCACGGAAGGTGCTCAATTCGAGTGCTGCAGTTTTTGGTGCTAATCCAAAAACAAACTCTTTCTCTATGCTCTCAAGTGCTTCTTCTATTTCATCAGTTAAATCATTGTCCTGCAACATCATTTCTACGCAATCCAAATCCAGTAAAGTCATCACAAGGGCAATGTCTCAATCTACTGACAGCAAACCTACTCTTCCTAGTTTGCCTATAGATTTGAGAGGTTAGCTTACAGAAATCAATTAATCTAAAACAACAGAAATCACCTGCTAGCAGTTTCTACTGAAATCTAACCAGGTTTTATGTTGTAATAATCATTTCGTTTCAGTTTATGGATTCTACGGTTTTACGATTTTAGATGTTTTTTTTATATTTTAGGGATTTTGATTTCAGTTATTCGATTTCAATTCAACGATTTTAGAGTTTCATTTGTTAATCTGTTTTTTCCGATTTCTTATTTTCTTTCGATTTTGGGGTTTCATTTTGTGAAGAAAGAGATCAAGGGTGAATCAGGGGAGAAATGGAAGATGGTGGTCGCTGTCATTGATGTATTTTCTGATTGGAGAATTAGAAATCAGAAGATAGTGGGTTAAGATGTATCTGAAAGATGAAGAAGAAGGGCAGAGATGCGTTTGTTGTGAAGAAATTAATAATGGGTTTTCGAATTTAAGGCACTGAGTGTATCTAGAACTCAAAAAAAAGGAGAAAAGATGGGTCTGTTGAGTTGATTGAGATGTTGAATTATGAAATTTTAGAGTTTATATGGCTGCAGAAGACATGGGTTTTGGTTTGTGTGAGCAGAATAGAGATGCTAAATGGGTTAGATGGAAGATGCTGTTGTTGCCATTGTTTGAGATGAATGTGAATTGATGATGTCAATGGTGATGATGTTAATGACTTGGGAGCCTGAGGATATGAGGAAACATGACTTTTGAGTTGTGATGATGTTCACAAAAAGATGAAATGGTGTTGAGGTTGCAGTGAAGGTGATATTGTGAATGGAATGGAGGAATAGAGAATAATGATGCTGCAATTTTTTTGGTTTGAGCAATAGATAATGCTTGAAATGATGTTGCGGGGAAGACAGCTAGTGTTGCAGATTTGCAGTGGATGCTCTGGTAGATGTCTAATTGATAGCAGATAGGAAATCAATTAGGAAGGTGGTTATCTGAAACTATTATTGTGTATGGAGGAGATTAATGAAGGGTCGATTGCAGATTCACATGTTTGTTATTGTTGTAGTGCATTCTTCGCTTTACCTTTACAGATGGGATTGATAGCTCAACTTGATTTATCCTCTTTGTTTTTGTGTTGCAGGTACAGAATTTGATAGAACACTGCAGTTATGTAGGACGTTGTATAGACACTCCTTAATCAAGCGAATATGGTAAGTTTACTTTTCAACTTCAATTAAATCTCTGGTTTACAGTGTTCGATATGATTTTAGTACTTTTGAATTGTTTTACAGTGTGTTAATCGTGGTATCATGAGTTGGTTTTAATGTTAGTGCTTCAATCCAATGGACAAGGTAGCATGGATCCTGATAACTTGGGAATTGGCGGCTAGGTTTGAAATGATGGTAACTAACTCCCAAGGACTGTTCATTTTTCGCTGTATGCTAGAAGGTTTGTCTTCTACAACAAAATACAACTTTGTATTTTCCTCTTGATCTCTTAACTACAGCCTTTAATTGTAAGATTTTTTGGGCTCTATTGCATGAATGATGAAATGATTTACACCTTCATTAATATTTCAGTGATACAATGTTATCATATATTAAGTATATATTTGCATTAATGGGTCCTTGTGCAACTTTGCAGGATGAAATCATGGCCTTTTCAAAAGTATTTACTGTTGTTTTTGTTTCCTTCTCTTTTTCTCGTATTTGAAGGTTGTTTCGACTGTTGCATTTGGAATGGGGCTGAATCAGAGTGACGTTGGAGTGGTATGATGAAATGCTCATGATTTACCTTTCGTTCTATATTGCTAATTAAAAACTAGAAAATCAAATTCATCACTACTTAGTGTAGTTTATTTTCAGGTTATACATTATAGCTTTCCCAAAGCTTGAAGGAATATGTTCAGGTAGTGGTTTATTGCAACAATTACCATTTGCTTATGTTAAAATAATTCACCCTATGTCATACTTCATATCACCCTAAAAGACCCAATTTATGTGCATCTGTAGAAAATTGGTCTTGCTGGACGAGACGTTAGATTATCATATTGCCATCTATTTTTTTGACGATTTAACTTATTTCAAGCTCCGCAGTTTTTCATACAGGTACAATTTCACTTTGTACTATTTTGTATTTCAGTTATTACCTAATTACCAAACAAAAATATGAAATAATGTTTTTGTCAGCGATGGTGTTGATGAATTTGCAGTAAACAAGTTCATGTGTCAAATTTTCATTAAATTGTGTGCACACCTAGAAAAATTTTATCCTTAGTGAAAGAATCTGCATCTCAGAAATAGATATGAAAGAAGAGGTCTCTTTACAATCTATGTTAACTGTTGAATGCTATCATCCCTGATTTTTTTTTATCCACTATCATTCTTATGGAATTACTCTTACCATGAAATGCACAGCTTCAGTCTCCACCTTTACTGATCTAATTATCTAATTGATGACAGGTGATGCTCACAATTCTAACCTATTTGGAGAAAGGGAACTGCAGATTTGCGCTTACTCCCACAATTGAATGTCGCTTGCTCCTTGTATTTTCACAAGGTCAGTAGTATAGTAGTATGACTCAATATGCTACTGCTCTTGCAAGAAAGTTGATCGATAGTTGTGTTAATGTTCTTTCCTTGCTAAACCTGCTATCATATCCATACAACTCAAATAAAAACATGGCCTTGTTGTTTTCTTCTCTAACCATTTCTCGGATTATTCCATGAAATCTTATGCATGTTTTTTTTTCCTTTGCAGATGTGGTCACTGCAAAAGCCTTGCTATCACAAGTAGATCTATGAAAAGGTTACAGCAAACATATAAATCGACGGCGCTATCTCCATTTTTTTAAACAGGATAAAAGATTTATAATTCGATGTCATATGATATAGTCAATGAGAAGCGCTTTGCATAAGAAGGTACTTCAATTATTTGTATTTCAGTTTTTTTTGAAGACTTCAAGTGTAAGATTCCCTTAGTTTGAAATTGAGTTTACAGCAAAGTTATTTTGTAATTGTGTGATTCTTTTAATGAATTTCTTTGTTGTGTATATGGTGTGGAATACTTCCTGGATATGTATTTTTGTTGAATTTCTCTTTCCCAGTAAAGCAGCCATCTATTGCATCTGGAACTCTTCTTAATTGGACAAAAGGATTCTCAATAGACGATGCGGTAAAAATATTAACCTGCATGCTATTTAAATCTTGTGTTTCCTAGACCTTGTGTCTGATCTTTGTACTCTTAATATCTATGTAACTAGGTCGGTCAAGATGTGGTGGCAGAGAATTGACAAAAGCCATGGAAAGGAAAGGGGTTGCTATGCGCGTTGCAGCACTTGTAAGTTTACAAGTGGCCTCTTCTTGTCTTTGATCCTCCCAGAATCTTCATGTTAATGTACATGACCGGACAAAACTTTCGGGTGTTTGTTGAGACTTGAGATATTGGAAAATTTGGTTTACTGTAGGTGAATGACACAATAGGCACATTAGTTGGGGGGTAGATACTTCAATAGTGATGTCGTTGCTGCTGTGATATTGGGTACTGGAACAAATGCATCTTATGTGGAGCGGGCATGGACTTTTACCCAAATCAGGAGAGATGGTTAGCTGTTATCTTTTCTTTGTTTTTCGATCATAATTTGTTCTTCACTTGTTTTCTGTAGAACGAAAATATTTTCTTTCTGGTTACTGGAAGACACGTTGTTCTACATTTACTTTATGTTCTTGAGTGAAAATCACTGACCTTCTGTGTAATGGTAGGTTATCAACATGGAGTGGGGAAACTTCCGGTCGTCACATCTTCCTCTAACAGAATATTCTTTGGATCTTGAGAGTTTAAATGTTGGTGAACAGGTAATATTCAACTGTAATTTATGTTCGTCTAGCAATATTTTCCAGAATATTAATCGCTTTAAATTTGAACTTTTGATGTCAAACAGATTTTTGAAAAGATAGACATTGTACGAAGAGTTTTACTGAAAATGGCTGAGGAAGCTACTTTCTGTGGTGATGTTGTTCCAGCCAAACTTAGAGTTCCATTCATATTGAGGTATTCCATAGTTGCAGCTTTGCTTGAAGTATATATTGCTCATCTTTCTTTCCCTGTTTTTCAATGCCTCTGTCAGTTGACACAAACTAGGTTACCCATCCATTTATGAACATCAACTCATGTCAGTCACAACATACATAAGTTACTTGTGTACATTTGTATCAACTGAAGAATCCTTTATTTTATAATAAAATTATCTGGTGGTGATTCTCAACTACATTTGTATCTATTTTGTATTGCCATTGTAGTTTGTATATCTGTTTGGATGTTGAATATGGGGAACTGGGTAATTGCAGGGGGGAAATTTGGGGTAATGAATTTTGACAAGGGTCAGAATGGGACTTGACCTTTTTTTTTTTGAGGTTGCAAAAGATTAGCAACATCCGGGCTCTGTTGCTAAAATAGAACCATAACCAATACAGTAGAACCAGAACCAACAGTATCTGGTTCAGGGTAGTGGTATTCCTGTAATTAGCAACATATTAGCAACAGCAGGTTATTGTTGCTAATAAAGCCGTTGCCGTTGCGAATGTCCGTTGCTGACCAAGATTCGCAACGAAGCTTATGCCGTTGCTAAAAATTGCGACACCGTGTTTAGCAACAGCGAAGTCCCGTTGCGACCCCGTTTAGCAACAACTATTGTATGTTGCTATATCGTTAAAATGGTGTAGTGATTGCATTGATTAGCCTATTTCCTAAACTTAATGCTCCTAGGAATTGAAATTAATTAGCGCAAGGCATTAGGTTATTCTTTAGGTAGAATCCGCATACGCAGCTCTAATGTGTGTGTTGATGAACTTAGGAAATTTTCAGAATATCTTGCTCTCTTGATATTCTAGGCTTTTGATAATAAAAGAGATTAAATTGTAATTCTAATCACATGCAAGCACATGTTTAAGATTGAAGATGAATTCCTTGACTAATATCTTTCTCTCATTGATTACTTCCAACTATTTACTTTGCTTTTATTTTACTTTTATTATAAAAAAAATCAGAAATCCCCCCTTTTGGTTACTAAGAAACTAGAATTTGATAACAACAATCGCCTCTCTGTGGATACGAACTCTTCCTTACTTTATACTTCATTTATATTTTGTTGAGTAAGAAAGTAAGATTATTTTTTCTCGGCTGACAACCGATCATAAAGTTTTCGCAGAAACCATTGCTACCAGTATAACAACAGCTTTGACTAACTTGTCCACAAATCTGTCGACAAGTATATCCACAAATTTGTATACTCAAATCACTCAAACTTTAACTACAGAGCTTCCCAAGTCATTACAATCGTTTTTTCCTGATGGTATTCCTCAACTTAACAATAATAATGGTCATGGTAACAATCATGGTGAAAATCATCCACCTCCGCCTACCAGAGATAGTGTTATTAATATCAAGTTTTCTTACTTTGACGGAGAGGACCCTGATGGCTGGATTTTTAACGCTGATAAATATTTCTCGGTGCATACAGCTGATGATGCTCTCAAGATTACTATTGTTGCTGCTAGTTTTAAAGGTGATGCTAATGTATGGTATCGTTGGAAACAAACCAAAGTTACGATAGTTACATGGGCATAATTTTGTCCTCATGTTCGTGCTAGATTTGCTCCTGCCAAGTTTGTTGATGCTCGACTAGCCATTAGCATAATCGACCAAAAAGGGTAAGTAAGAGAACATATTCCTGAATTTGAAAGATTGTTAAATTTTGTTGATTTTCCAGAGGATTATTTGATTAGCTTCTTTATTCGTTCATTAAAACCTCATATTGGATGTATGGTTAAATTTCTTCCACCACAATCCTTAGCTGAGGCTTTTACTAAAGAAATTCACCAAGAAGAAGCGTATGCGGCTACTAGGTTTATACCTAAACAACCTTATCGTCCTCCTCATGTCAAACCTGCTGCTAATATACAACCTACTCTATACAATAAGTCTTCCTTACCTCCAGGAGCAAGGCATTTGTCACCAGCTGAACAAAGGGAGAGAAGATCTCAAGGACTTTGTTTTAAATGTGATCAATTATTCACATCCAATCATGTTTGTGTGAATCCCAGGTTAAATTTATTGGATGTTGATGAGGATATTGTTGAATCTACTGCTGTGCAAACCTAAGAAACAACTACTTTTGATAATGTGAAAATATCTGAATCCAACCCTGCTATCTCTTTGCATTCATTATTGGGATCTCCTTTTCCTAGAACAATGAGGGTTACTGGTTTTACTAAAACTCAACCTATTACTGTGCTAATTGATTCAGGATCCACACACAATTTTCTTCATCCTTCTTTGGCCAAGAGATGTGGTTATTTAATTCAATCCAACAATTTACCACTTAGTGTTACTGTTGGAGATGGTGGTAAATTAGATACTCGAGGGGTCTGTCTTCATGTTACATTTTGTCTTCAGAATCAGAATTTTACAATAGATTTTCATCTACTCAATATTAGTGGATGTGATGCAGTCTTTGGGGTTCAATGGTTGAGAACCTTAGGACAGATTAAATGGGATTTCGCAAAGTTGACCATGCATTTTCATATTGATGGCACAGCTATTTCATTAATTGGAGACAACATCCCTTCTGTCATGATCATGGAAGCAGATTCAATGAAGCGTTTATTATGCACTGAATCCTATGCAGTTTTCGTTCAACTATCTGCAATAAATACTTCATTAACTACTGCTAAAAATCCTGCCTCGGATATGCTATATGAATTATCTACATTAATTTCACAGTTTGCTGACATCTTCAAAACTCCTACCTCTCTTCCACCAGAAAGAGTTCATGATCATAAAATTCCATTATTACCTGGTACATCTCCTGTCAATGTGAGGCCTTATAGATATCCCCATTTTAATAAGGATGAGATCGAGAAGATAGTTCAGGAACTGCAACAAGATGGATTTATACAGCCAAGCTCCAGCCCTTACTCTTTTCCTATACTTATGGTACGTAAAAAGGATGGTTCTTGGCGCATGTGTGTATATTATCGAGCTCTCAACAAAGTCATTATCAAATATCGTTTTCCTATTCCAATGGTAGATGAGTTGCTAGATGAGTTATTTGGAGCAATTTTTTTTACAAAATTGGATTTACAATCAGGGTATTATCAAATTCGACTTCATGGAGATGATGTTTTAAAAACTACGTTTAGAACACATGATGGTCATTTTCAATTCTTAGTTATGCATTTTGGTTTATCAAATGCTCCTGCTACATTTCAGAGTTTGATGAACCGTATTTTCAGGCCACATTTGAGAAGATTCGTTCTTGTTTTCTTTGATGATATACTAGTTTTTAGCAAGAATATGAAGGAGCATATTGAACACTTATCTATTTTGTTTGATATCTTACGAGCTAATTCTTTGTTTGTCAAAGAATCCAAATGTACTTTCGCACAACCAACAGTGGCTTATCTTGGTGTTGATGGTGGATTTCTATTTAAAGGCTAAAATTGTAAAAAACCAATTTTTGTAAGCTGACGCCCTGCAAAGGATAAAGCCTTCAGGTGATGAATATTTCTCGCCATGATAATTCATTGGAGCATGTGCAACCATCCCTGAGAATTATAACCTACCCAGAGCAGAGCATGTAGCAACCATCCCGATTTTCTGTAGGTTTACAACATTACTGCTTTAATTAAAGCCTTGTGTTCGACATGCAAACACCCTTAGGCTACCTGACGGCGGGTTATATTAGCCCCGTTGAACGCATGCAAGACTACCCATGTTAGTCTCACCTGCTGAAAACAAACCCAAAAATAGATCTCATCCGTCCAACTTCGCAGGCATAGATGGAGGGTGTAGATATAAATTCAGGGGGTCCTGAGCATGCTACTATGATCACCTCGGACCCACCTTCATGCATGACTGAACGGTCAAGACCAACTACAGTTGGTCCTTCCAAAACGTGCGCTCAAAGTGAGCATGACGCACGGCTAGGGTTTCTTTTAATCGTGAACGTCCAACTTCGCAGGCATAGTTGGACGGCTTAGATTATACCCTAAAACAAGTAGTGAAGTGATGATACACCATTGGCGGACCCATTTTCTACCTACATGACCGACTCCCTCATAAACAAGCCGTGGTGCAAGAAACGATTGCCCAAACAAGGCTAGGTTAACGCCTTATGCAGGTTGAGAAGATCCAAAACGATCACGGCCATCCGACTTCGCAGGCATAGTTGGATGGATTAGATTGCGCCCAGGGTCATATAGCAAGCATGTACATGCTCACTGTCGGCCCAAGATGTTGCATACATGGTCGGTCTCCCCAAAGGAGGCGCACTCAACCCAAAACCGATCGCCCAAAGTGGCCGGTCCGAAATCCTAATTAGGGTTTGCGGCGCATATGTCGCAGAAACATCTCGAGCGTCCATCTTCGCAGGCTTGGATGGAAGGCAAAGATGGAGACTTAGAAGGAACCGAGCATGCTAGCATGACCACCGTGGGCCCGACTTCACGCCTAGATGATCGGCCAAGACCGGTAGTGGTCAAGTTCCTCGGTACGCGTGCCCAAAGGTGGCATGTCACGGCCCCTTCGTAAGTTCTAATCTCGACCACTCGTCTTTGCCACCTGAGTCGAGTGGCTTAGATCAAATATTTGCAAGTCAAGCAGGCATGGGCGTGAACACCATTGTACCACCTCCATGCAGCGCCAATCGGTTCCTCCATAGAAACTCCCTTAGCCTGCAAACGTTTGGGTTGAAAGAGGCAGCATGCGCGCCTCCCATCCAACGATCGCAAGTAGGGTTACAAACCATCTCGTCCGTCCAACTTTACAAGCTTGGACGAATGACTTAGGGTGCGAATCAACCAGAAAACAAGGTATCACCATGATCACCATCCGTCACTCTTCTTCACAGGGTAACCGACCAAGGAGTGGCCTGCCCATACAACCTCCAAACGGTCAGCTGAAGATGGATGCATGCGATGACATACCAAGTTCACGATTCACCCTGCACTATTTTATGTGGGTCGCACGATCCACACACTCGAGACATCAATCATGTCACAAACTTGGGGATACAAACTGGGGTATTGGTCTGGCGGTTTACAGCGTGAAACGTGCAACACGCCATCACAAGATCGTGCTGTGTGACACTAACACACAACTCCACTTCCTCCATCACTCCACTTCCTCCACTTTCCCAAGAGAGACGTGATGAAGGCTTGTCGACTTGTATAAATAGGTTCTCATCCCTATTTCCAACAATGACAACAGAAAAACCAAGTGTTAATACCATCGTATTCAACACCCAGAGCCTGCCTGCAACACTTGCTAGCCTGCTCAACCTTCTGTTAACAAGTCATCAAATAGCCTTCACCTTCATACTCTCAACACCTTCTTCGCTTCCCTCCCTAAGATCAACCTCACATCCTTCACCTGTGACCGAAACAAATCTGGAACGGCCGTGTCTTCGGTTTAGGCCAGAATTGTACAGATTATATCTCGAATCAAAGTGCTCATCGTGCATCATATTTGTTGAAGGTTTAAATTCACTTCTCATCCACACACACCCAAAATTACCTAAACCTGCTGAAGTAGTTTTCTCCCACAAACAATTGGCGACCACAGTGGGAGGTTAATCTATCGGTTGTGAAGTCAATTTCTTCAATACCAATTCAATTTCTCTGATTTCAAGAATGGTGGATCTTAGGTCTGGATCAGCAACCAACGATAGAGTTAGCGCCGACAACACTTCTGGTGGCGCTGATATCCCAATTACTGGTGTTACAGTGCAACCCGCCAGTGCAACCAATGTGTCTCGTGGAATCGCGTCTTCTACCATCAGTACCAGTGGAGCAGGAGCAGACATTCCAGAAGGCGTGACACCTTCCATTACAAGAGCCAAAGCGGCTGCAAATCCAGGCATTTCCTCAAGCATGACACTTCCGTCCGTCACCAGAACGACTGTTACTCCCCCTTCAGGACGAGGATCCGGAGGACCCAGAGGACAAAATCCTATCACCATGGTGGACTTGATGGAGAGACAAGAAACCCTCGCTAAAGCTCAGGCAGACATGGCAACCACCCAGAAGGAGGTACTCACCTTCCTTAAAACATTAACCGATCGATTTCCGCAAGAGTCGAGACAGCCCCAAGGGCCAACAAGAAATACGTTCGGCACACCTGGAGCAGGTACCTCAATTACGCAAGCCTACCTGAACGAATAGTCTTGTGCTGCTGACCACGCAAGAGAAAGGGACCAGGAGCGTCTCAGGGAAAGGATCCTACCATCCAACTTTATTACACGTGAAGATCTGGAGAGACTCCTCCAAAATCATGGAAAAGAAAATCCGATGGACGCGCATCGACACCAACCTCCATATACACAAGACGTGCAGCGGATTCCTCTTCCCAGGGGATACACCTCCCCTCAATTCATCCTTTATGATGGTACCGGTAATGCTCGTGAACACTTCTCTCAATTTTTAGAATCCTTAGGAGAACACGAATACAATCACGTTCTTCGCCTGAAGGAATTCTCCAAATCACTTACGGGAGAGCCTATACGTGGTACAACAACATCGCACCCGACATCATATCCAATTGGAGTGAGATGGTCAGCGCATTTTACAAGAAGTACTTCTTTGTATCTGATCAAGTTACTTTCTCAGACCTGGGAAGAATCTCCCAAAGGAACAACGAACATCCAAAAGATTTTGTGAAAAGGTTCAGAACACAAGCTTTGGACTGCCATGAACCAAATGTCACAGAACGCCAGCTGGTGGAATTATGCATCAACGGAATGATACCCATATATCGCGCCCTGCTGGAAAACTTGGGATTCCAGACGTTCTCAGAGCTCCATGAAGCAGCCAAACGTTCAGCCACTACCGCCCCAATATTATTGGAAAGAACCAGGATCGTTCGGAGCGACGATTCACGAGATAATCGGGGAAGCAGCCGCCTCATCAACAAGCAGTATAATACTGTCCCTTCTGTAAGTGTAGTAAGCGAAGGCGGAAAGAGAAAATCTCCAGCGGCGGCAGAACAACTACCAAAGCGTGCATCTCAAACGCATAAAGCTTCGCCTCGAAAGGGAACATGCAAAGATCCTGCGCAGAGCACCGAAGACACGGGCTTCCCATTTCCGATAAATGAAGTAATAGAACTCTTGGAGGTATGGATTCATGATGATGCTATCAAGCTACCTCCTATCAGACGTCCACCAACTGAGAAAGACATGGCAGACCCTAAGTATTGCCGTTATCATAGGTTTGTCCACCACCCAACTAAGGATTGCAACAAGCTGAAAGAAATCTTCAGGGAAAAGATAGCAGCAGGAGAGCTTCAATTGGGAAATGAAGGAGTTCACAGAGACCCCCTTACTATCCGAAGTTGTATGATCTATGGAGACTCTGTGCGCAAGACTGCACAATCCATGATGGAACACCTGTGTGAAATATTGTACCTTTACAAGGTACAATGTCAAGATATATTCATGGACCTCAACCGTATTGTGTCAGGCATGCGCTTGTACCCAGAAAGAGAAGTCGTTCCAGCATCTCTAGCCTCCTTGGAAGACAGCGCCAACAAAGGAAACTGGGGAGTTTTGACCGTCGCCCATCTGAAAGATGTCAAGTTCGATAGCACATTAATCGATGCAGCTTCTGAATTCAATATCATTACTATCAAGACCCTGCAAGCTGTGAAAATCTCAAAGAAGGAGGCTACCCGTGGTCCGACTGTGATCAAGAACCCAGCAGGAGAATTTGTGGATGTCTACGGATACATTGACCTTGATTTCAAGATTAGTAACACTCCAACACAAGCTAGATTCCATATAATTAAGGAACATACGGATTAAGACATGATTCTGGGGCGCCCGTGGGTACACAAGGCGCATTCCTTACCAATCTCAGTACTTGAAAGAATCTCCAACAAGCCAGCTCCGATGATTTCCAACAAACCTTGGAGAATCAAAGACTGCCTGTTGCCTCCATACCAACAACTCACAGGCATAATTCAACTCCCTGGTGAAAGCCCTTCGTCCTGCGTCAAAAGATTCCCAGCCCAAGTAAGTCTCATTGAACGACCATCTTTGCAAGTAGTGGATGATTGTCCTGCTAGACCACCGGGGACTGTTTCACCTGACAGGAGAGCCACCACCAAGAGATGTAAGTGGAGTGCTGGCCCCTTTAAGCACTTCACCAAAAGTTTGGAAGCAGTCAAGAATGACACATGTCAGAAGCAAGCTGTCATACCGAGTCCAAATCCGTTTCAAATCGGAGATATGGTAGCAAAGGTAACCACGTTCCAAGTTGGAAACATGGCAGTAAAAATAACTTCCCAGCCTGATATACCTGCAAAGGAAGAGTAAATATTCTTAGTGGCAGATGTTATCTTGGGCGGTTACTGCAAGATCATCAATGCAGACAAACTCGAAGGTGTGGTTGTTCACTCACGATGGCTCAAGCCCTACCTCACTTGAAGACACGACATCACCTCTCTAATCCCCACGGGGGGATTCCTCCAACAATTTTCCTTTTCACAATATTTGTAATTCCTTCAAAATGATGGCACCGCTTGCCTTCATACTTATTAGGGTTTCAATATTTCTTCAAGTAATCAAGATTTCATTCCTTTTATAATTTCTCATAAAATCACACAAAGCTATGAGTCACCTTCAAACCACCATTACCCAGAAAGAAAAACCCTAAATCCTCATACCAAATCTTTATACCAGCCTGGTAATATGGGAGGAGTAAAACATGTAAAAAGGGGAGGAGGAAGGTATCCTACATGATCTACTTCAACAGAGCCAGACTCACGTCAGGGGGCACAAGCAGAAAAAATATGCATGTTTCGAAAGCAACATTGAATAAAACTTTGTTCAAGATAAGCAAGCAAAGAAGAAAACTTCAAACTCAGCCGCCACTGAGTATAAAAAAAAATATACAAAGAAGAATAACATGGAAAAACAATTGCCGGTTGCTTCTTCATCACTGTTGGGATCCACATCTTGTACCACTTTCTCCAGAGACGCCTCAACTTCTTCTTCGGGCACAGCAGCTACCACCTCAACTTCTTCTTCGGGCACAGCAGCTACCGCCTCAACATCTTCAGCATGTGTATCTTCTACACCTTCTACAGAATCCATTGTAATCTTGGAAATCGTGCCGATCACTTTTGGACGTTCAGTCTCAGGGTCAAGGATTTTCACACCACCACGTATTGGGTAATCACACTTCCCATCACCCGCAGGACGTTCGTGTTCAACCCTCCGTCTCTTCAACCGAGCCACAAACCTTTCAGCTCTCAATATTACTGGTGCTTGTGACGCCTCGCGTTTCCACTTCGCTCGCAATGCTTCTTCATGTCTTTGTTTCTCCTCCATATCGATTGCAACTGAAAGAGAACGGAGCCGCCCCCTGACAATGGTTAAATGCAAGACAGACATTCCCTGTACGGCATGGCCGACTTCACGAAGTGGCAAATCAATTTTAGCCATCACCTCTTCATGCGCGTTAGCTTCTGGTTTATCAACTTCAAAACTTTTTTCTGAAAAAGCTGCAGAGTGATCATCACCAACACCTTTCATGATATACTGCAAAAAAAGAGGGGAAGATAAGTTGTGGCGGCACATAAAAAATATTCTAATCACAACTATCGCCGATCAATTAATAAATCAACGTATGGAGCAATACCTGAGATGTTTAAGAAGACGATCGCCTAATGAGAAGAATATAGGAAAACTTCTTTATATGCTTCATGATCCAACAAGATCCCCAGAAGAAAAGAAATCCACCTTTGCCGCTTTCTGAGGCTGTTGAGTCGGTATTGTGATCAACAATGTTTATCGAATGCTAGGCACACAGAAAGAGGAAAACAAAGGTGGACCGACCCACCAAGCTGTACTTCCCCAGCCGAGCTTTACCATTGGAAGGATCAACTCAACCGGTTCCAAGGAATTTAACACACATGACATACCTCCTCCCACGCAACGAGATGATCAACCGAAGCAGGCACAACAAGCCCATGTTCGAATCAAACATGAATATGCCCCCACGTGCCTATCAAGCAGGCGCAACAGAGTGACGTTGGTTGAAGCATATACATGGTGGGGTCCACATTCATCTAGGGTTACATGCACAGCTGCCCACATTCAAAGCAAGAATGCTCGCATCGGGTCCCACCAAAGCGGGCTCTCTACAGAGGCAGGCATAGCAAGGACAGGATGACTCGTCTCTCCTGGTAACATCAAACTTTATCTCAAAAGTTTTATCTTTATTAGTAACCATCTTATGCCTACCCTGCAATAGTGTAATCATTACATGCTAGGTAGGGGACTTAATGTTGATGGTGGATTTCTATTTTAAGGCTAAAATTGTAAAAAACCAATTTTTGTAAGCTGACGCCCTGCAAATGATAAAGCCTTCAGGTGATGAATATTTCTCTCCATGATAATTCATTGGAGCATGTGCAACCATCCCTGAGAATTATAACCTACCCAGAACGGAGCATGTAGCAACCATCCCGATTTTCTGTAGGTTTACAAAGATTATCGCTTTAATTAAAGCCTTGTGTTCGACATGCAAAAACCCGTAGGCTACCTGATGGCGGGTTATATTAGCCCCGTTGAACGCATGCAAGACTACCCATGTTAGTCTCACCTGCTGAAAACAAACCCAAAAATAGATCTCATCCGTCCAACTTCGCAGGCATAGATGGAGGGTGTAGATATAGATTCAGGGGTCCTGAGCATGCTACCATGATCACCTCGGACCCACCTTCATGCATGACCGACGGTCAAGACCAACTACAGTTGGTCCTTCCAAAACGTGCGCTCAAAGTGAGCATGACGCACGGCTAGGGTTTCTTTTAATCGTGAACGTCCAACTTCGCAGGCATAGTTGGACGGCTTAGATTATACCCTAAAACAAGTAGTGAAGTGATGATACACCATTGGCGGACCCACTTTCTACCTACATGACCGACTCCCTCATAGACAAGCCGTGGTGCAAGAAACGATTGCCCAAACAAGGCTAGGTTAACGCCTTATGCAGGTTGAGAAGATCCAAAACGATCACGGCCATCCGACTTCGCAGGCATAGTTGGATGGCTTAGATTGCGCCTAGGGTCATAGATCAAGAATGTACATGCTCACTGTCGGCCCAAGATGTTGCATACATGGTCGGTCTCCCCAAAGGAGGCGCACTCAACCCAAAACCGATCGACCAAAGTGGCCGGTCCGAAATCCTAATTAGGGTTTGCGGCGCATATGTCGCAGAAACATCTCGAGCATCCATCTTCGCAGGCTTGGATGGAAGGCAAAGATGGAGACTTAGAAGGAACCTAGCATGCTAGCATGACCACTGTGGGCCCGACTTCACGCCTAGATGATCGGCCAAGACCGGCAGTGGTCAAGTTCCTCGGTACGCGCGCCTAAAGGTGGCATGTCACGGCCCCTTCGTAAGTTCTAATCTCGACCACTCGTCTTTGCCACCTGAGTCGAGTGGCTTAGATCAAATCTTTGCAAGTCAAGCAGGCATGGGTGTGAACACCATTGTACCACCTCCATGCAGGGCCAATCGGTTCCTCCATAGAAACTCCCTTAGCCTGCAAACATTTGGGTTGAAAGAGGCAGCATGCACGCCTCCCATCCAACGATCGCAAGTAGGGTTACAAACCATCTCGTCCGTCCAACTTTGCAAGCTTGGACGAATGACTTAGGGTGCGAATCAACCATCAAACAAGGTATCACCATGATCACCATCCGTCACTCTTCTTCACAGGGTGACCGACCAAGGCATGGCCTTCCCATACAGCCTCCAAACGGTCAGCTGAAGATGGCTGCATGCGATGACATACCAAGTTCACGATTCACCCTGCACTATTTTACGTGGGTCCCACGATACGCACATTCGAGACATCAATCATGTCACAAACTGGGGTATTGGTCTGGCGGTTTACAGTGTGCAGCGTGCAACACGCCATCACAAGATCGTGTCAGGGGAACATGGGCGGTTAGCGATGATAGGAGAAGTGGGCAAGCAACCGTGTGACACTAACACACAACTCCACTTCCTCCACTTTCCCACGAGAGACGTGATGAAGGCTTATCGACTTGTATAAATAGGTTCTCATCCCTATTTCTAACAACGACAACAGAAAAACCAAGTGTTAATACCATCGTATTCAACACCCAGAGCCTGCCTGCAACACTTGCCAGCCTGCTCAACCTTATGTTAACAAGTAATCAAATAGCCTTCACCTTCATACTCTCAACACCTTCTTCGCTTCCCTCCCTAAGATCAACCTCACATCCTTCACCTGTGACCGAAACAAATCTGGAACGGCCGTGTCTTCGGTTTAGGCCAGAATTGTACAGATTATCTCTCGAATCAAAGTGCTCATCGTGCAGCACATTTGTTGAAGGTTTAAATTCACTTCTTATCCATACACACCCAAAATTACCTAAACCTGCAGAAGTAGTTTTCTCCCACAAACACTTGGTCGTGTAATTTCTGCTAAGGGTGTCTCAGTGGAGAATGACAAAATTCAGTGCATACTTTTATGGAAGATTCCTTCTACCATAAAGGAATTAAGAGGTTTTCTGGGACTATCTATTTATTATCGTAAGTTTTTCAAAGAATTTGGCAAGATCAATGCTCCATTGACACAACTGCTCAAAAATACGCTTTTGTATGGACTGAGAAATCAACCTTGGCATTCAGGTTATTGCAACAAGCTCTCACTACAACTCCAGTATGACAACTGCCAGATTTCACTAAAGAATTTACTTTGGAATGTGATGCTTCTGGTGGCGGCATTGGTGTTGTTTTGACACAACAACAACGTCCCATTGCTTTCTATAGCAAACCTCTTTCTGGGAAAAATCTAAATTTGTCTATATATGATAAGGAGATGCTTGACATTTTTTCAGCTGTACAAAAATGGCGTCCTTATTTACTTGGAAGACATTTTAAGATTTTTACTGATCATCGCAGTCTCAAATTTTTTCTTGATAAAAAATTATCTTCAATGGAGCAACAAAAGTGGTTATCTAAGTTGTTAGGCTACGACCATGAAATCATTTTTCGACATGGCAAAGAGAACATTGTAGCTGATGCTTTATCAAGAAATATTGGCTCAAATTTTCATCTTTCTACACCTGTTTTCTCTAGTTTTACTGACATTAGTCAAGAATGTCATAATGATGCAGAATTGGGAGCCATTATTCAACAGTTACAGCAAGATGTGACTTGTAAAGTAAATTACTCTTACATTGATGGTATATTACGTTTTAAGGGTCGCATTGTTGTACCTTCAACTTCTACTTGGTGCACAAAATTGCTTGAAGAATTTCATTCTAACCCTATTGGAGGGAACTCTGTTTACTTAAGAACTTACAAGCGTTTGCAGCACAATTTTTATTGGAGAGACATGAAAAGTTCGGTAAGAGCATTTGTTTCTTAGTGTGATACATGTCAACGTAATAAATCTGAAGCAGTCTCTCACCAGGACTTTTAAGTCCACTTCCAATTCCTGCTGACATTTGGATGGATAGTTCTATGGATTTCATTGATGGATTTCCAACTTCAAGTCGAAAAAACTCTATATTGGTAATCGTAGACATATTATCCAAGTATGCTCACTTTATACCTCTTTCTCATCCATATACTACAAGTTCTGTGGCTGAAGTTTTTATTCGTGAATTTTTCCGACTTCATGGCATGCCAAAGAGTATAATAAGTGACATGGATCCAATTTTTATCAGCAATATTTTGGAAGCATTTTTTGCCTTGCAGAATACCAAACTATGCCGTAGCACTGCATATCATCCGCAATTTGATGGGCAAACTGAGGTGACAAATAGAACTTTAGAATGTTATCTTCGATGTTTTGCAGGTATGAAGCCAACATAATGGGTTAAATGACTACCATGAGCAGAATAGTGGTATAACACCAGTCACTATTCTGCTATTAACATGACACCATATCAAGAAGTTTATAGCAGAATTCCTCCAACAATTTCTAGTTATCTACATGGCTCTACAGCTTTAAATGACGTGGATGTTAATCTAAGAGCTAGAGATCATACATTAAGGCTTCTGAAACATCACCTGGAAGCTGCACAAACAAGAATGAAGAATGTTGCTGATGCAAATCGCACTGAAAGAAAATTTGAGATCAATGATTGGGTATTTTTACGTCTTCAACCATACAGATAATCTTCAGTTTCGCATAAATCTTTCTCAAAACTCTCTCCTAAGTTCTATGTTCCTTTTCGTGTCATTGAGAAGATTGGAGACGTTGCATACAAGTTGGAATTTCCTTCTACAATTCGTATACATCCCATTTTTCATGTTTCACAGCTTAAACAGAAACTGGGTGCTAATACTGCAACTGAACAAACGTTGCCTAGTATAATTGACTATGACAAGTGGGAACCTGAACTTGTCTTAGAACGTACAATGTACAAGAAGGATAATAAAGCTGGTACTAGATGGTTGATTCAATGGAAAGGGCATCCTAAATAGGAAGCAACATGGGAAGATGATGATGACATGATCCTACGTTTTCCAAGGTTTCAGGCTTGAGGACAAGCCAAATTTTTTCAAGCAGGGTGGAATGTTACGACACCAACACCACTGTGTAACTATTTTCCTATTTAGTTTGCTTCAGTTCTCTTTATTAAGCCTAGTTAGTTTCCTAGTTTGAATAGAACTCTTAATATATACTTTGCTTGTTTATCAAGGCTTTGAAGCTATAAATAGCCTGGCCATAAGTTGTTTAGGAAATCAATCAATTAATACAACTATTCAGTTTATTTTCATTTTGCCTTCTCAGAGCTGGTGGCTAACCCCCAATTCAAATAGTTTATCTAGTTCTTTCTTCTTTTGTTAGAATATATTCTGTGGTAACTATCTTCATAGATTTTCTCCAGAGTTAAAAGGTCTAGAACCCTAACAAAATCTGGCTGAATCCATATATCCGTTCTTTGAATATCCTACTAACATTGTTGTCCACGAAACTTCATTTCTTTCAGGCATCTTATCAAATATTCGACGAGCTGAACTCAAATCACCACAATTAACATAACCAACAATCATCCCATTCCAAGATATTGCATTTCTAACCGGCATATGATCGAATACTCTTTGTGCTTGGCTCATATCTTCCCCAATCCTTGCATGAGCCCCTATAAGAGCATTATAAGAAACAACATCTCCATCAAGCATTTCATCGAACACCCAATGCTATTGATCCAACGAATTACATTTTCCATACATATCTATCAATGCATTCAAAACCGGAGTATAAAACAGAAACTCAGTTCTCAAAATAAGTCCATGAATCTCAACTCCCTGTTTAAGAGCAGATAGAGTAGCACATGAGTTGAGGAGAAAAGGGTATGTGTAATTATCGGGTTTGATTCCTCTACGAAGCATTTTGAAATAGAGATGGAGGGATTTAATGTAAAGAGATAGGTTTTTAGAGAAAGCTCTAATGGTGTGATTAAAGAGAGATAATGTTGGTGTTGTAACAGAAGATAAGGCAAGGTGAGTATAGTTAGAGAAAGAGAATGATGTGTAAAGAGAGACAAGAGTAGAAGATAAAGAGTTGTTTTGATGTAGACGTGATCTGAAAATTTGGGTATGAATTTGTTTCAGTTGAGAGAGTGATGAACATGTTTTCATTTGATATACAGCTCTATATACTTTGTTGTTTGTATGATGTTTGTTGTAATTTAGGTTTTGGTTTAGTGTTGATTCTTGCATCTCAAACTTCAATCTTCAAACACAATGTCGCACTTTCCCGTTGGACACTTTTTTTCGCCTCCATATATCTCTTGTGTGCACCTAATGCGTGATCATGATACCAAACTGCAAAAATGCTCGACTTGCCAAACTAAAATACCTTCATTTTTCAAAATCAATTAAACCTTCTGTAGGTGTGAATAATCCACAGATCCAGGTGGATCAATCCTAGGTAGAGAGGCATCGACATCAGATGAAGTGTGAAGCACCAAATCATTTTGCTCGGCCTTGGCACGAGAAAATAAACACTAAGGAAACCCGTGAATACAATATGTGTAAAGGTCGGAGGTGACGGAAGAAACAACCATCGAGTACAGGAGAAATAAATACGCTGATGAATCAGTTGAGAAGATAAGAAGAATCTGGTCAAAGTAAGACTCGGATAAGAATACCAAGGGCGACATCGATTATACTCACTAAGCAAGCAATATCAGACGAGAAGACATCGGGAGGAGGTATCACTAGGCTCGGCCCAGTATCTCGGAAGAGACATCATTCTTAGCCCAAGAAGGATATCAAGGAAGATGTACCACGATTTACGCTGTAACTTGGATGTATCATCATATGTAACTATAAATAGAGATCCATGTAAAGTGCTAAGAACCAAGTAAAAAGTGAGGGTGGAGAGAATATCAAGAGCTGGAGATAAAGAATAGAGAGATTGTTAGTAAGATACATATATTGTAACTTTGAATCGAGTAGTAAGATCATCCCTTTACCCCGTGGACGTAGGTACTCATACCGAACTATGTATATCTTGTGTTCTTGTGCATCTCTTGCTTATTTACTTCATGGTGTGTGTATTGTGATTCTTTGGATGTAGTAGTAGGGTTTTCCACATCTACATTCTGGCGCCGACTAAGGGGAACGTGTAATACCTTTTATATACCTTGCAGGAAAACCACTAAAGAGAGATCCAAAATCTCCTAAAACATATTTGGATGTTAGTTGACGCTAAGAGGAAGACTCTTGTGGTTGAAGCGTATGAGTTGTTAGACGAGTCCTTTAAAAAAAGTTTCTCTTTCACAATTCGGGTTCTTTACGTTTGATTTTAACTAATCTTTGAGTAGCTCTACAGTCTTCATTTAAGTTGGAAAAGCAAAAATCTTCTTATCTTACGATTTCAAACCGAAGAAACTTGTAATTTGTTTTGTCTTGGAGAACATTTTATTTACGTCAAGATCCTTAAAGCAACTACGAATAGGATCTCAGGTCTGAGTTATGGTCGATTGTATTTCCTTTTATGGCTGAAATGAGCAGTTACAAAGATTCCAAGCTCCCAAAAGGATCATATTTGATGCTTGGTAGAAGCTAGAATAAAACTTTGTCTCGCTGGTCATATCTCGTCGTAGGTTAAACAAACAAAATATTAGCAGCGGCAAGACCAACTCAAAATCATTGAGTTAGGATTTCCAAAAGCTACGGCTAGAAAGGGTATAGTGAGCACTTTAATAATAGTATCAACCTAATCCCATAGAAAGAGCCTTATATCATCATTAGAAAGCTAAAAGAATCCCATGGTACAACTATCCTTGCGGAATTCTGAGGAAAAGGTCGAGAAGTCTTCTTTTGGCAACCTGTGTAGTTGAAACACCGGTGGAATGACTGACATGGGTCATTATTATAAATCATGGCCAAGAAAGAAATTTTTCGACCAAACATACGGATGATTAATGATTTCTGCCACAAGGAATGTTAGGACAAATAATGATTAATGCATGGGAAAAGTACCGAAAGCGACGTAGCAAAGCAATATTTCAAAAACTGCCCTACTAGTCAAAACCATCTATTTTGCTGAGATCAGTATGACAAAGTAAAAGGAGGTGTACTTGGATGAACTTTTTCTTCTCTGAATAGCAGGACCGTCGCACTTCATCCTTAACCTTTTCGAAAACAGTTCGAAGTAAATTGTTGTATGTTTTGATGACGTAGGTAAGGACGGGCGAGCCAAAGCACATAAACTATACCCGATGCGATGACAAGTACCTCCGGAACGGGCATAATTCTGAGGAACCAAACTATAGAATAAACTAGCGTGCATGGGGAAGTGACAGATTCCCAATAGCAAAGTAGCCGACATCATCATCAGGGAGAATCTCGGGTACCAGGTAGAGGTATGGCGACTGTCGATGAAGAATTCGATCTAGGCCGAGATGACAATCTCTCCCCAAGAGGATTGCAGATCAAACTGAGCCAGATGGGACCATAAGATATGGTAGATGGAAGAACCACATCGGATACTGAGGATGATGAGGAAGAGCAAATATTACAAGAGGAACATAGGCGAGCAAGGTAACGTGCAGAGTATCGACGTGCACTGGAATAATATGGAGAGAGGCTTATACGAGTACGCTTGGAGATGGGCAATACCACCAGAGACATCCCCCAAGTTGCAGCCCCCCCCCCCCCCTATTATGCAATACCACTTATATGCATAATAGTATTGCTCGGCCAAGGATCAATAAGCTGTTCACGCTGGCACGAAGATTCAGGGAAGCCTTACGGTCTCTAATGGACAGATGGAGGAAGTTATGTACTGACATCGGGAAGGTACCTGTTGACCAACATATCTTTGGGTTTGAAAATTCATTAGGAAAGTCTGACCCTATCTGGATATCGATGTATACCTAGAAGCCACAGACGTTGAGGAAAATAAGGAAAATGCAAGAACACTACACCGCATTGTAAGAAATACAAGAGGGGGTACAAGAAGCCAGTACTGCAGTAGAGGAGACTGCTCGAGGAGATCCAAAGTGATCAGAAAAGAGGCATGTAGATGGGGCAAAACGATTTGCTAGAAAAGAGGCATGTAGAAAAGAGGCATGTAGATGGGGAATTGAAAAGACAACTGTGCGGAGGAAAATCCTTGAACTGAGCGAACTATCAAACCTCACACAGATGCACTACAAGAAGGGAGTGCTTTGAATTCGAGAGCTCAATCTGTAGTACTCCGGCCTAAACCAATACAATGGCCGTTCCAGAGTAAATTCGGTCACAAGAGAGGATGGATCGATCTGTAGGAGGGAAGCTGAGAAATATATGAGATCAATGGTGATCGAAGATTGTAGGTTTGTAGTGTATTCTGAATAAGATAAGCTCTGAATGATTGAAGTTGCTCTGTTGAGAGTAATTGCTCAGATGTTGAGTTGTTAATCTCGTGTTGTCTGTTTGACGTGAGATTGTCCTTGCTTCAGTCATGATTCAGAGACTTATTTATATTGCTAGAATTGTAAACACCATGATCCCATGAAGTGTGACAGTTGATGGAATCAAAGAGTGGAGAAGTGGAAATCATGTTAAAACCAGTTGCTCAACGTGCGGAGACTTTGTTGATTTTCCATCCACTACTTTGTTAACTCCTCCAACTGATTACACGACTTGCTCACATTCTCATCGTGTGTATGAACACACGTTCCTTAGACCGCCAGACCAAAACCCTAGTTAATATCTACTTGTGTAACACGATTGATATCTCTTGTGATTGTGGAGTCTGCAAGGAAGACGTGTATTTAGTTAGTCAGTTGCTGACTTCATAGGACGATGAGTCCATGTATCACTGAGTCGAACATGATTTGAAAATGTTCACGAATTGAGATAGAAGTGTAATGTATGAATAAACGTTGATAGTTAACGTGAGCAAATATTACTCATTCGATGATTTGTTGAATATTGATAGTTGAACCAATTGATAGGTGTGATAAACACCTAATTTTATATCTAGTATTTATGCTTTCTTTGCTATTTTTCGTGTGAATTATGTATTTTATGTTCGCTTTTGAGTTTCATAGGTACTTTGGAGTCATGCGACAAAAAGAGAAAGAAATTGAAGCTTAAAGCAATGCTCGGAAGCCTTAGATGCTGATAGCACGAAACATAGACAGAACTCAGTCCAATTGAGTTATGAGCTAGGTGGACTACAAGTCGCTGGGCTTGAAGCTTGTAAACATACATGGGCTCAGCAGTCAGTCAATCCTGGGCATTGTTTGTTAGTAGTGCTGGCATGTACGTTTGAGAAAGAAATCAAATTAGGTTTCTTACAACTAGTATAGCAGGTCGAGTCTTCATCATCTTAAGTCGTAATAGAGCATTTTTCTTCTTGCTGCCGGCTATGGATTTGATCGGTATTTGTCAGGGATCAAGGGGTTTTTCTGAAGCCAATAATGGAGGGATTGAATGTTTGCTTTTAGAACAGGGATTCGAAGTAAGCTTTGAAGGATCATGATGGGTTTGCTCTAATTTGTCTTGGACATATTTGCTCATGGGAATACCAGTTGAGAAAGTGCAAGTCACTACTGGGAATTTGAAGAACAGTGACCAATTAATGAATGTCCGTATGTTTAATAAGGTTTATGAGAATGGGTGTTTGTCTGTAACTCAACTGTGCAGGGAAGGAGATGTGTAACTTCTAAATTACAGCTAGTACCTAGCCATGGCCAGTTTGCAATAGGCACACAAGGTGCTTGTAGAAAAGCTTGAATGAACCTGAATATAAGATGTACATGGATGAGGCAGCTGATAGAAGCTGGTTGTGATGTGCTGGTACTGTGTAGGTGCTTGAGCTGCAGTTACAATGGAATATGAAGATGCAATGCAACAGGTGATGGTGGTTTGGTTCACAGGTAGCTGAGCTTGATGGAGGTTTGTGAGAATGGTCTTGATACTGACTTCAAATGGTTTGGAAATGGTGGTGCTGTGAAGTCAGAGATGGAATGGTTCATGGGTGATGATATGAAATAGTTGAAACCAAGAAGGGGAAGTATTGTAGTTGTTAGGAGAAGATATTATTGCAGGGCTGAAATGGATTTGCTGACTGGTGGTTGTGTAGCTGCGGATGACGGCAGCTGGGAAGAGATTTGAGCATGCTTTGGCAAGTTAATAGACAAGGAAGCTGTGGTTACAAGTGAACAGATACAGTGAGTTGAATATGTACACAGGTGATTGCAGGTGCAGGCTTGATGGAAGCTACATAGCTGGAGTTGATGAAGGCAGTTGCAGTTTGCTATGACTTTGAGGTTGAGATGATGATGATATAGAATGGGTGGTACAGTTGCAGCTGCAAGATTGTAAATTTGGAGTTGTAGGTGATTAAACTATGAAGTGGAGGTGGTCACGGGGGCGAATGAAGGAATGGCGGCTAAGATGAACAGTTATAGAGGTTGCGCAGTGAGGACATAGAATGGAGCAGGGAAGACTCAGAGCAGCTGTTGCATAAATTGCGCAAAACGTGGAAAAAATGGCGAGCCGGTGAGCATAGCTCCGGTAGTCGGATTTTGGAACCGAAAGTGGGGATAACAATGTTTCACTGAATCATGAAGGGGGTACAAGTCGGATGCAAAAGTCGACCGCCGGACATATGAGCTACGCATCGCGCTTTTGGGTGCGTTTTCGCAAGGGATAAATAATTGGTTTGAATGATTTTCGTGAATGTTTGAAACGCAGGGAAGGTAGGATGAGCTGCTGGGAGTATGCACTAGCTAGTGACAGTTTCTGAAGAGAGAAGTGGCCTGAAACAGTTTTCCGGTGACCGGATTCCGGCGCCAATGACCGGAATCCGGTGATAACGTCAGCAATCCGGCGACCCGGTTTTGGACCCAAATTTTCCAGAGACATATTTTTCACACGCGGGTTTGGTGGACGAATTGGATACGGGTTTTGAGAAGACTTAACCTAATTTTGGGAAAGTATCCTTATGAGGAGAAAAGCATATAAATAGAAAACTCTTTTCTAAACCTAAATATATCTCCATTAGGGAGACTCATACTTTTGTCTAGGGTTTCACATGATAGTTCTTCTTTTGCTTTCTATGATGATTTCCAAAAACACAAGTACTTGATTTTATTATTGGTTCAAGATGTAGTTGGATTTTGCAACCAAGTTATTGATTTTATGAAATAGTTTTCTCTCAATATTTTCATTTGATTTCTGCTGCGTATAATAATTGCATGATTGATGTATTGCAATATGATTGAATGTTTGTTTGGTTGAGTCTAGAATTGATTGAACATACATCCATATCTATAGCTATTTTAGGGTTTTCATCGAGCGATAACCTTGAATACGAGTAGCATGTTATGATTATAGTTTGTAGTGATACATCCTTGTAATCATATGTAGGAATTGACCTTTGTTCGAATTGTCATGCGCAATGTATGATAGTTGCATTGATTAGCCTATTTCTTAAACTTAATGCTCCTTGGAATTGAACTTGATTAGCGCAAGGCGTTGAGTTATTCTTTAGGTATATTTCACATACGCAGCTCTAATGTGTGTGTTGATGAACTTGGAAATTAATGGAGTATTCTTGAAATAAGGTATTCTAGGGCTTTTGATGATAGCGAGATTAAATACGAATTCTATTCATATATTCAAAAACTTGTTTACAATTGAAGATGAAATCTATAACCAATATTCTCACTACCTTGATTTGATTTGTTTACTTTTCTTTGTTTGCTTTTATTTTACTTTTAGTATATAAAAATAAGAAAATTACCCGGTGTTTTTATGTAGGAAACCAAAACAACTTGACAACCTAGACCTCTCTGTGGGATCGATCCTTTCTTGCCCTTGCTATATTTATATTTTGAGTAGTAAGAAAGTGTAAATTATTTTTGACGCATACGACATCGATCACCAATGTTCCTTGGTTTGAGAAAATATTGTTCATCTGAGCAAATGTTGCTCGTTTGATGAATCATTGGTAGCATGACCAAATTAAATCAGAATACTGGCAACTGAACCGAGTATAATTAATAAAATGTTGACCATGAGATCAACGTAAGATTATTAGTGTTTGAACCTAGAAATATGAACCTTGGACTCAAAACCCCAATTTGATCAACTGATGATCAATTATGATTTATTGAAGATTAACCATGGAGTGAAGGAGGACCAGCTACATGGGATTGTGGGTCGACTATGTAGTTCCCACATGCTCATGTGAGCAAAAATATACCAAAGTCTCTTGAAAACCAGTTGGTGAAAGGATGATTAAATGCTGGTTTAATAATTTATTAAAAATAATGCTCGTTTGAGCCTTAGGTGATAAAACATAATTAATTATGAAGATATGAGAGACCGACCAAGAGGTCATGAAACCGGCCCTCGGTGGTCACGGGATCGAATAACGATCGTCTTATGAAGTTCCAAATTGTTTGAAAGAGTTTTGGACCTAATACGTGCAATTGCGCAAATTAGGTCAAATTGTGAAAATGCGTGGGACTGGCTCCTTGTAAGCCAAAAATCAAACCTTGGTCGGTCAAGGTAACATTCCGGCATCACCAAAATGTTCGTATCTCATTTCTGAGAATTTTGATATTTTCTGATGTGCGTTTGAGCAATATTTTGAGAAAATATGAAGAAATCAAGGATTTTTTGCTGAAACCGTGAAAACTTCATGAGATGAAGGAAAAATAAAAAAATGAAGGAATCATGAAGTGTGGGATCGGATAAGGCCATGGCATGGCCGGCCGGCCAAAGAGCCCGGTCCCACGACATTTTTCCTAATTTTATAATATTTTCATGATTTAAGGAAAATATGATAAAACCAAGGAGTTTTTGTTGAAATCAAGGAGTTTCCTTGAAGTTAAAGAGTTTCCATGAGATGAAGGAAAAAAAAATATTAATAATAATAAAATAAGGGCGTGTGGGACCGGCTTTGGCATTGTTGGCCGACTAGGGCCCCGTCCCGTGAATTTTTCCTAATTTTATGTATTATTTCATGATTTGAAGGAATTTTCATAATTTGAAGGAAATATCATGAAATCAAGGAATTTAATGGAATCAGGGAAACATAAACATAAACATAAAAATAATAAAATAAGGGGCGTGCGACCGGCTAGGGCATGACCGGACGGCTAGGACCCGGTCCCACAAGTTTCCCTTATTTTATATTATTTTCATGGGATCAAGGAAGTATCATGAGATTAGGGAAATAATAATAAAATACTGAGGAATCATGAGGTATGGGACCGACCATGACTAGGGCATAGCCGGCCGGCTAGTAGACACGGTCCCATGTCACCTTTCCCAATTTTATATTATTTCCTTGATGCGAAGGAAACACCATGAAACTGAGGAGTTTCCTTAAAATGAATGATATTTGTTCAAACAAAAGGGATTTTCATGAGATTAAGGAAAATAATAAAAAAATATGATAAAATATAGAATTGGACGTGGGACTGGCCACAGGGTAACTGGCTGGACGATGGGCCCAGTCCCTTAGCGTCTTGGTTAATATTTTATTATTTATTATTTTCTTCATATTTTGCATAGGTTCATCGTCTCGTCGTATTTTGAAATACTCATTCGTGCATTCAGATACTCGTTAGTGCATTATTGTTGAGTACACTTGCATCATTTTGGTCGGGGCTTACTCGAAGGTAGCTCGGATGCCCGTGTGTTGAATATTTATTACTAACCCATGGAGTTCTGCTAGGAAGAACCATAAATTGAAGTAACGAAATATTATAAAAATTATTGAACATTTTCCAGGGATTCAATTAATGAATCTAATGATTTAAGAATAATTAATTGATGGCTCTATACTAGCATGATCATCTAGGAGCATTAATTATTCAGGAATTGACTGATATGAGCTTGTTGAAGCGTCATATTTCTTTTATATAGTCATGGAAAACATTGTTACATCCTGAAGACGTTATTGATTTATACTAGCAGGCAAGGTGTCTAGGAGCCGTCCAATCTTTCGATTCTATATAAAAGTAATTATGAAATTGCTCAGTATTCAAGAGGTATGTCGTTGCCTCAGCTGAGAGACTACATATCTGCATATACTCTGAGAGAAAGTATTCTCAGTCAGAGATTCTTGTGGCATGAGCTTTCATGCTTTCGATAAGATACATGAGCCTCAATACTCATATGATTGCTGGATCAGGAGTACATATAATTATTGGTTTACGATTTTAGCCCTTGTCAAAAATCCACCATCTACAAGGCCGAGTGCACCACATCAAGGCTCGGGAAAGAATGAATAAGTCGAGAAAGGAAAGAAGCCTCTTCATGAACCAAGACCTTACACGCCTTTAAACGCAACATTGGAAGAAGTATTCAAGGAAGTAGAAAAGAAAAACGACATCAGATACCCGAAGACTATGGGAATCCAGTTTGATGAGACAAGAAACCATCCCGAGTTTTGTAATTACCATCAGTACCGAGGCTACTCAACTAACGATTGTCGAGAGGTAAAAGACATTGTCCAGCATTTGATCTGAGATGGGTACTTGCAACACTTTGTCAAGACAACATCGACACCTGATCAACCCGATGTTCTCGTGCATCAAGTAAGGATCGACCGCGGAACCCAATTCACCTACAATACTATCTCGCACTCGGAAACTCAAGGGTTCGACCTAGGTACCGACACTACTTCAAGAATCCATAAGAGGGATCGAGCAGGAAAAGATATCTCCAGTGTATCTAAAAATTTGCCTATGGAACCCTGGATGATGCAGCCGATCACCTTTACAGCAAAAGATGTCCCGTCAAACGGTCAAGAACATGGAGATCCCCTGGTGATAACCTTACTCATTGAGGAATGAGGCGTCAAAATAATATTGATGGACAGTGGGAGTTCAGTCGAGGTCCTCTTTTACGACACGTTCAAAAGAATGAAACTATATGATGACATTTTAATCCCGTCAACTTATCGGATCTACGGCTTCAATGGTACGGTAATTGTACTAAAAGGAGAAGTCACTCTCAGAGTCTCGGATGGAGAAGGGTATTTGGACACACTTACCACCTTCTGCATTGTTGACGTCGTATCGCCTTATGAGGTGATCCTCGGCAGGCCTTGGATCGCGGGCATCAAGGGAATGGCATCGGCATATCAACAAAGATTAAGGTTCCCACCCTATCGAGGGGTTTTGGAAGTACTAGTTGATCCCCAGGCTACACGACAATGTGTGCAGATAGATATCCAACAAAATGAAGAAAGGCGATCGAGACAGCGCTGAGAAAAGAACAAAGCTAATGAGATAAGAGCAGGGGAAGAACTGGAGAAGGTGCTCACACAAGCCATCACATCTTATGAAGCAGGCGAGAAAGATATCTTATAGCAATCAAAGGAGGTGACGACGGTCGACGAACCAAAGCCCAACTTCTCAGCCTTAGAGTCTACCCGACAGATCAACTTAGTGACTGAGGAAGAACCGAAGATGGTAAGAATTGGAACCCTATTGCCGGATAAACAAACATAGCAGCTGATAATTCTATTAAAGGAACATATGGACGTATTCGCATGGAAAATGCACGATATGGAGGGAATTGACCCGGAAGTATGCTCACACCACCTAAGGATAGATCCAAAATTTAAACCGATCTGACAAAAGATGAGAAGAATCGCACCCGAGCTATAAGCAGCAGTAGAGGCCGAGTTAAAGAATCTACAAGTGGCAGGGATTATTCGAAAGGCTCAATATCCGCAGTGGATATCTAACATGGTGATAGTCCCTAAGAGGAATGGTGGGGTTAGGATCTGTATCGACTTCGGCGACTTGAATAAAACTTGTCGAATGAAAACTTTTCTCTCCCCAGTCTCGACCAGCTAGTGGAATCCATAGTCGGGTACAAGGCGATAACACTAATGGACGGGTACTCGGGATCAAGAGCATACATATTTCTTTACACCCAGATGGCTATATTATTACACTAAAATGCCATTTGAATTGAGGAACGCTGGCACCACTTATCAATGGTTGGTGGAGGAAATGTTTGAGGATAAAATACACAATACCATCGAGGTTTATGTGGACGATATGCTAGTCAAAAGCAAAGTGTCATCCACCCACATCGACGATCTTCGGGAAATATTTCAAACTATGAGAAAATATAAGATGGACGTGAACCCGGCCAAGTGCACCTTTTGGGTCATCTCGAGTAAATTCCTGGGATATATAATCACTGACAAAGGAATAGAATCTGATCTGGACAAAGTTAGAGCCGTTGTGGAAATTCCATCTCCAGTGAAAATCAAAGATGTACATCGGTTAAACGGAAACTTGGCAGCATTAGGGAGATTCATTTCTCGATCCTTGGACAAATGTAAAGAATTCTTCGGGATGTTAAGAAAAGGATAAAAATTCAAATGGAGCGAGGAGTGTGAGGAGGCATTCCAAAAGATTAAGAAACATCTCGCCAGCCTACCAGTGATACAAAGACCCGAGCCTAATGAAGTGCTTACCATATATCTCGGGGCCACAAGTTATGCCATAAGCACGGTCTTAGTCAAAAATGTGGGGACAGAAGAGAAGCATGTGTACTTCATAAGAAAAACCATGAACCCGGCAGAGAATAACTACACCAGAATTGAGAAGTTGATACTATACTTAGTATTTGCAACACAGAAACTTCAGACGTATTTCCAAACACATAAAATTCGGGTACTTACGAAGTCTTCCATAGAGTCAGTGCTTGACAATGCATCCAGGTCGGAACGGATCTCTAAATGGAGTGCTCAAATCAAACAGTTTGATATCTTCTATGAGATGAGAACGACGGTAAAGGCACAAGCAGTGGCCGACTTTCTGGACGATTTTCCCTTGGACGACGAGGACGAGATCGAAGATATCCCAGGTATAGAGGAAGACCGAGAGGATCCATCCGATCTCCTCGAAACTTGTTGTCCGACGCGGTGGGAAGTCTTCATAGACGGGTCATCCAATATAGATGGGTCGGGCCTAGGGCTAGTCTTCACTACATCAAAGGGGAAGAAGATAGTCCACTCATTTAGGCTTGAATTTAAGGCAACAAATAATGTCACAGAGTACAAGGCTGTAATACATGCTTTACGTATAATAATGGAAAGGGGAATCCACGATGTGAGGCTGACATGCGACTCTCAGTTAGTCATCAGGAAGATTAGTGGGCAGTACGCTATACATGACCCCTTATTACAGAAATATTGGGAGCTCACCCAATTTTATATCGGCCAAATACCAAACATCAAATTACGACATATCTACACAAAAGATAATCAACATACAGACGCATTGGCGTACATCGCTTCCATCCTAACATACACAAGTGTTGAAGGAATCAAAGTCATGAGAATCCTGATATCGTCTGTACCCTAGACAGTGGACACAATAGCATACGTAGGGGTAACCACGGCCGATAAATATGAAGTCGACAATTGGCGCAAACCCATCCACCAATATTTGGAGACGGGAGAGTTATCCAAAGGGCGGCCCGAGATCAACAAAATCAAAAGCAAAGCAGCTGGGTACGAACTTTGAGATGGTGTTTTATATAGAATTTCCTACCTAGGGCCGTTGTTGAGGTGTCTAAGCAAGGAAGAGATGCACTCAATTCTGAATGAACTACATTATGGGGCCTCGGGCAATCACAGGTCGGGTCGAATTCTAGAAACACGAGCCAAGACCGTAGGATATTTCTGGCCCTATATGAACGAAGATGCAAAACATATGGCACTAATCTGTGACGAATGCCAAAAGTTCGGTAAAAATATACATGCACCTGCGGTAACCTTGAACTCTGTGATTAGCCCCTGGACCTTTTCCAAGTGGGGGATCGATATTGTAGGCCCCGTACATGTCGGGTCAGGCCAGAGAAAGTACCTGATCGTGGTTACTGACTACTTCACCAAATAGGTGGAAGCCGCACCATTAAGATACATTCGGGATAAGGACGTTTTTTGTTTCATTTGGGAACACATCATCTTTCGTTTTGGTGTGCCAGCGGCAATCGTCTCGGATAACGGAAAATAACTGCAGGGTAAAAACATTGACTTGTTATTCAACAACTACAACATCCACAAAAGAAAGGCAACGCCCCTTTACCCCCAAAGTAATGGGCAAGACGAGATCACAAATAAAACCATAACCGACAACCTAAAGAAAAAGTTGGACGGAGAATATGGAGAATGGTGTGAGGATCTCTACAATGTCATACGGGCCTACAAGACTACCCGCAGGGATGCAACCGGATTATCACCCTTCATGCTAACATACGGGACATAAGTCATCCTTCCAACTGAGGCAATGATACCTACAGCAAGGACCGGGGTGTGGAGACGAAACATCTCGGCGGATCTTATCTTGGCCAAGCTCGACGATTTAGAAGAAACTAGAGAAATGGCCCTACAAAAGATGGAAAATTACCAACGGATTACAACGTGAATACTATAAACGAGTTTGACTAAGAGAATTTCAACCCGGCCAATTGGTTTTGAAAGAACTACCCAGCTATGAGAGTGACAAGAAAGGCGTAAAATTGGTGGCACGGTGGGGAAGACCATATACTATTGTGGAAAAGGTTGAAGAAGGGGTGTATAAGATATTGAATCCATATGGAACACCCGAACTGCGGTCGTGGAACGCTAGGCGGCTGAAGTTATATCACCCATGAGAGGTTTGTAGGCAGGTATGATATTCTGTTATCCATTTCCTTAAAAATCTACGTGGGCTAGGGAATATGACAATTGCGTCTAATGGTCATTCCTACTCGGGGGTACGGAAGTGTGCAAGTGCCGAGGTGACTTACACTCGAATAGATATTGGTACTCGGGGCGCTGGCAGTGTGCAAGTGCCGTGGTGTCTTACACTAGACGGGCTATTCGAACTCGAGGCGACGACAGTGTGCAAGTGCCGAGGTAGTCTAAGGTCCATGGTGGTTGGAAGCCAGTGGCCGATTATCAGGGCATTAGTACTCGACAGTTGAGCATACAACATTGCTCCCATCACAAGTGTCCAAAATAACTTGCCCAAGGCAGTTAATTGATAACTCCTTGGGATATCGGGATAATAGAATTTAGCAATGGCAAAATACCCTACCACTAGATCAAAATGACGGTGATGAGATACCTCAATCGGGACATGTCATTGGGCCCGATGACCCTCCCTGTTGAGTGTGTTCGACAGAAATGGAATTTATGCTAACCAGTTAGATCATTTTTATGCAGATAAACACAAGTACATCATAAAAGTAACAACTGAGTATGGTCGAGGCAACACGAATGAGAATGTCAACACAAATGAAAATTTCATAAAGTAATTAACAACCGATCGGCGACGCAGCACCCCATTAAAAAGATGTTGGAAAAATGAAGGTGTTCAAGCGGATTACAACCCAGTGCAAAGGGCACAATAATGACACAGCACTATAAAAGACCTAGCTACTCCTTCAATGGAACTGACCCTGAGCCCGCCTTCTTAGCAGCAGCATCAGCCCGCTTCTTCTTGAGAACCAACTTCACACCATCTTTGACCTTAGTAACAAGCTTGGTCTTAAAAATTTCCTTCTCGACAGCAAGATCGAGGGTCAGTTGAGTTGACGCCTCCTTAGTTGTAGCTACATGCTCGAGCAGTTGGGTCTCCCTCACCAGCAGTTATGTCTCCATCGCCTTCAACTGAGACATCTCTTACTCCAAAGATTTCACCTTCCCTTGATCGGATGCAGAAACATGGAAGCAATTAGTAACGAGATAACAATATCGAAATAAGCACAAAGAAAACACAACGCACGGAGCAACACCTTCAAATAAGGGTATAACTACTTTAACGTTTTTTTTGGACTTAAGTAAACTACACTCGAGAGAAGATATCTTGGAGGTCAACTCATGATAATGTTGCTCATTAAACTCATTGGTGGGAAAATATTTTTTATGATCACTCCAACTAGCCTTCTGTCGATCGTGTGCCACCTGCAAATTAGACAATTAAACCTGAACCCATTCCAATTCCTCGGATACTTCGTTAAATATCTGAACATTCTCACGTAGCTCTTGATTAGACCTCTTGACGGCATCTCTCTCCCCTAGAATCCGTTGGCGATCAACATGCAAGTATTTGTTCTGAAGCCTTAATCGTTCACACTGGATCTCCAAATTGTAGGCTAATAATGTATTATCGGAAATAATACCCTAGACTCGAGAAAGACTCTCCCGCAGGTTATCCATCTCTTCGGGCACTTTTTCCACTAGGCTTACCACCTACAATGGTAGACAAAATATCAGAATCTTTCTGAGGCGACTTCCTCAGGAATTGGGATAAAGGTAGCTGATCCTCGGGATCCTCACCATCTTTCAATAAAGCACCCCAAACTCCCTCTTTATCAGCTTTCGACCTCTGCACATAAGTCGTCGTCAGATTCATTCAAGGCAATAAATAGGGGCAAGTACATGTACTGTTATTAGAGCAGTATATTTGTTACCTTCCTTGTCTCGTCATCGTCTCCTGCGCTAGGACCCCTATCCCTCTTTTGAAGGTTGAGAGCTTCAGATTGGGTACTCTGGGACTTGGGATGTGAAATATAAACAAGTAAAACATCATTTCACTGATCGCCCAAGCCGACCTATTAAACCTAAATTGAAAAACTTACCCGATCAACATTGACCACCCAGAACTGATACAACATTGATCAACATTCACCTTCACAATGTCTACCCAAAGTCATCTATACATTGGTTTAAGATATCAGGGTTGGAGAATGATTTTAGAAAAAATGGATGTGTATCCTAGGTGGATTTTGACATTTATCTCCATACACATGCCATTGGAGAAGCTTTTAGCCAACGTTGTGATTGTTGTCCCATTATGTCAGTAAATATTTTTTTGTTATCCTTCATACTTGTCTTTGATATTTCTCTGCCTTTCAATCGAAATATGGTTTCCATCTTATATCCTATCATTAGTCATTGATTTTATATTATAAATATATCAGGGCTTTTTACTTCCCAAATTGACATTGTACTTGTCTGTAAAGACTAGATGCATGTTGATGAAAAATTTATTCACGAAACCTATATTATTGGTGTACAATTAAAACAGTTTTACTTGTCTACCGGACTGTACTTGTATGTTTTACTTGTCTACCGGACTGTACAACCGATAATATCATTTCGTATTTGTATCGCCGATATTTTTGATATCGTATAGGTATTTTCCGATATCCGATAAAAACCTATAATATTGGCATGTACAACCAATATTGACTACCTTGGGAACAACATGGCGTGAAACACGGCATGGCCAGGGACGTGGGAGGAGAAGCGATTTCTTCCCCTCGTGTCAATCACACGAGTGAAAGAAGGGGCATAAATGTAGGTGTGAATAATCCACAGATCCAGCTGGAGCAATCCTAGGTAGAGAGGCATCGACAACGGATGAAGTGTGAAGCACCAAATCATTTTACTCGGCCTTGGAGTAAGAAAAAAGACACTAAGGAAACCTGTGAAGACAATACGTGTAAAGGTCAGAGGTGACGGAAGAAACATCCATCGAGTATAGGAGCAATAAATGCACTGACGAAGCAGTTGAGAAGATAAGGAGAATCTGGTCAAAGTAAGACTCGGCTAGGAATACCAAGGGAGACATCGATTATACTCACTAAGCAAGCAACATCGAACGAGAAGACATCGAGAGGAGGTATCACTAGGCTCGGCCCAGTATCTTTGAAGAGACATCATTCTTGGCCCGAGAAGTATATCAAGGAAGATGTACCATGATTTACACTGTAACTTGGATGTATCATCATGTGTAACTTTAAATAGAGATCCATGTAAAGAGCTAAGGACCAAGTAAGAAGTGAGGGTGGAGATAATATCAAGAGATGGAGAGAGAGATAGAGAGAATAGAGAGCTTGTTAGTGAGATACACATCTTGTAACTTTGAATCGAGTAATAAGATCATCCCTTTACCCCGTGGACATAGGTAATCATACCGAACCACGTATATCTTGTGTTCTTGTGCATCTCTTGCTTATTTACTTCATGGTGTGTGTATTTTTATTCTTTGGATGTAGTAGTATGGTTTTCCACATCTATACCTTCATAGTCGACCAAAATAAATTACATATTAAGTAAAAGTTAGATTTTTTTTCCTTATGTTTTTTGACCCATAAAGAAATTGGTACACGAGTTTCCAACACCCGGGTCACTGGTATCATCACCCAATATACAGTCAAGTCAGTCAGTTAAATGCATGAACCCCTCGTAAACAAAAGCGAAGCAGAAGATGGATGTTCTGAAGAAGTATTTAAGGGAAAGTTCTGCTATGGTAAAACAAAAAAACTCTTAAAGATTAAATCACAAGGCATACTTTAGGAAAGACTTTTAAAGGAAGGATGCATAACATTCTCTTGCCATGGCATCGCTTAAAATAGCATTTTCACGCATATTCACTTCTGATGTCGCTTGCTATACTTCCTTCTCCGCCTCTAAAAGTCGTGCCCTGAGAGCATCATGTTTTGTGCATGCAGTTGACCTTTTTTCTAAAGCAGCAGCCTTTTCCTTCTCTCGAGTTAATTGAGAGTTCCTCAACAATGATTCAGCCTCCCAGCTCTTTTTAACATTTTCAAAATGCCTCCTAAGTCATTGCACGTTAAATTGAAGCGCTTTAGTATCTGCAATCTGCTTATCCCACTTACCAAGAAGAGCAGCAAAAAGTTCATCCCTCTTCACAGTTTGCATGGCATCTATGGACTTCAATAATTCTGCGACTAAAGTCTCTAAGGTCAGAGTTGATGTTTTGATGATATTGCGTGTTGCTAGATGCCCATGATTTTCTTAATCCTCTTATACAATGCTGCAAAACTTGCAGGCACTGGAAAATGGCCAATGTGGATTACACCTTCGTAATCGCTAATCATATTGATTGGACTTTCATGTTCTACTCGATCAAACCAGGGACTATTATCATGTATGGTAAGGCAAGATTTTGAGACAAGGGAAGCTGGAATAGGTGGAAGAAGAGGGACTCTTTCTGAGCCTACTTCCTTGCACGAAAAGATGCAGTCAAGATATATATTTTCTAGTGTTTGATAAAAGACAACGCTAAACATTAAATGGAAAATGAAGTTTGAATACACAATCACCCTCCATCAAAATAAAAAATAAATTATAATCACCCCAATAATTTTCGTTTTTTGGTGTTTTTATGCTTGGAGATTTCCTTGAAAGCTGCAAGAGCGAACTCAATCTCTTTACTGGATAAATGAGCATCTCTTGACATGATATCTGTAAAATTCACATACTGAAAAGACAACATAACTTTTACTATAAATACTACTTTGGATAAAATAAAATACAAATAGAGAGCAGTAAATAAACACGTTACTAATTATATTCTCTAACCTTGAAGTTATCATAAGCACGAAGAGAGCTATTATCACGACAACTGAGCACCATGGAGGGTGGTTCATCCCCAACTCCAACTACAATAATTGACAACGAATACTTCCTGTAAAGATGAAGTCTACGAATAAAAAAAAGACCAAAGCAAGAAGAGGCACTAAACATAGTCCGAAAACAAAAGCCAAAGATAACCTTTCTTTAGCAATTGTATCGACCGTCTTTTGGTCAAACCAACTTAGTTCGCCAAAATCAGTATCGACACTCCTCGTCATCTGTGATCCCAAATGAAAGCAACTAGTGAGCATTATAAAATTTAATATAGGATACTGACCAGATAGCTACATGAAATTTAATTAGCTATCCTCGCATAAAAAATAGAAAATGGATTCAGATTAAATCTGGATTTACCCGTGCATCACAATTTATCAACAAAACATGATGTTTGTCAACATTTTTTCCAGCAATAGCCATAACCATTCCTATGATTGCAACATATGAGGTTGGTCCTGCCAAAAGGAAGAAAAGTGAGCTAGGAATACCAATAGATAGACATACTTGCGATAAATAGAAGAAGTGGAAGAGATAATTGAAACCTGCCAGTTTCATATTCGGCGCGATAGTCCTATATCATGTTAATACTTCTAAAAGTCCATTACATGGTAACTTGTCTTCGCGGAAGCTGAAGACGTTCTGATCTTGTGTAGATGCTACAAAAAAAAAAAAAAACTCAACATTTTAGAAAACGTATTTAGCAAGACTTAAATGTAATATCACACATAATTTACCATCTCCAAATCCAAAGCAGTGAATCAGCTTATCCTTCATATAAGCCAAGGTTCTTCCAATAAGCCAGAGAACCTGTTCATAGGGATTTTGAGCATCTCCAATTTGATGTAGGCTTCTACCGTTAAAGGAACGTCGACCTGAATTATAAACTGAATTTTAGTCTCAATGTTGGAATATAGAAGGATCAGAAGAAGTAAGAAGTTACACGATCCTAAGTGACTTTAGAACCTGCCCATGTGTTGCTAATCGAGAAATCAATTCCAACAATGAGACTAGAAGTCGCCAGATCAGCTTTTGCAAGAGCTTCAGCAACCTAGGCAAAGAACAAATCGTGACGGTCATCAGCGTAAATAATCTAGTAACAACAAGACTTGCAACAGGGATACATATCATGGTTGCTTTGATATTAACGTACACTACAACGATCAATAACATGAGGGAAAGATGATCGTAATATTTTATTCAAGAGAAGGGGTTATGTTTGCGTGTCGTAACCACAACAAATTAATTAATACTTTACTACCTAATTAAAGAGTAATATAGGGTAGTCAAGGTCGATCCCACGAGGAGCAAGAGATTATAGTTGTCTTATAATGTCACAAAAAGGGGGGTATTGGTTCAAGATTTTAAAAGCAAAAGAAATAAACAAAGCAATTAAAAGTGTAAGTTGAATTCAATAAGAGAGAATAGATCAAGGACTCCTTCTTCGCTGCAAAACAATGATTAAGTTATGTTCTTTTCCACTTTTCATTAGTCATAGATTATCACCAACCGTAGGATAGCAGGTTCGCTTAGCTAACCCCAAAATTCCTTATTTCACCGAGTAACAAGTCCGCTTAGTTATCAGATTCTATTCAAAAGAACCACCTTGAGGTTCGCTTACAAGATGTAATTCCCCGAACGCATTAAGATTTGTGAACTTAGGTTTAGTACTAGTAGTTAGACTCGGTTCGCTTGGTCCACTTTCTAGCGTTGTTTTCACACACAATTGCTCCACGGAATCCCTCCGCAAGGTCTCGTGTTTTCTACTTGTGTAAAGAGTCAAGAAAATATTACGTATTCCCTAACTTTCACTAGCTTTAGATTAAATTAACAAATCAATTTAGCGTGCACTCCAAACAACCTATCAATCAATCATAAACTTTAATATTAGTAAAAACAAATGATAATCATATGAAAAACTTCAAAGTAGAATTGAAACAAAACTCAAACCATATGTTAAGAACTAGGAATTCATCCTCAATCAATAAGAAAATTAGCTACTCATAATTTGGAGTTCACACAATAATAATAATAATTTAAGGAAGAAAGAAAACTTATTGAAAAGATGATGGTTGCTCTTTCCTCCAATCCTTGTGCACTTTAACTCCTTCTCCAAAGTAGATGTGTGTAAAAAGTTGTAGAGAACTCCTTTATTTATAGGCTTCAATACTCTCCATGTCTTTGTAGGAAAAGAATCCTCATTCCAAAAGAACACCACTTTCTCCAAACTAGAACGTCTTCTACAAGTCCCTTTGGATAGATGTTAGACTTGTTTTCTAGTTGGATAATAACTCTTGTCTCTTTCAACGGGCCAAGATTCAAGGAGTCATATATATCGGCCGACATCACACTAATGGAAGCTCCCAAGTCAAGTAAAGCATGTTCAAACCTTTTCTTACCAATAGTAATTGGCACCGTGAAACCACCGGGATCCGTGCACTTTGTAGGCATCTTCTTCAAAAGCATAGCCGACGCACTCTCGCCAACTTTAGTAATTTCATTATCAAGCAACCTATCCTTCTTTGTGCATAATTCCTTCATGAACTTAGCATACTTTGGCATTGTCCTTATGGCCTCTATGAATGGAATGTTGATTTCGATCTTCTTGAAGATATCCATGAGTGCCTTATCTTGAGCTTCCTTCTTGGACTTAGCAAAACGACTAGGAAAAGGTGGTGGAGTAGTGAAAGTAGGAACCGGTTCCTTGGATTAGGAGGTTGGTGTTGAAGTCTCCCTTGGTTCGGCATCCTCCTTCTCTTTGACTACCTCCTCACTAGCTTCTTCATGACGAGTTGGACTCTCCACTTGTCTTCCACTTCTTAAAGTAACCGCACTAACATTATCTCTTGGATTCACAATTGGTTGCGAAGGAAGCTTTGTGGATGCTTGAGCTTTCATTAAGTTCATATCGGTTTCCAATTTTCCCATTTGAGTTTGTAAATCCTTGATTTCCGAATCGGTCTTTTGTTGGGTTTGTTGTAACATAGAAGTGAGACCTTGCATGCTTTGCATTATCACATTCAACTTGTCATTATTCGAAGAATCTTGCTCCTTGACTTGTTGTGGTTGGAATTTTTGTTGTTGAGGTTGGAAACGTGATTGTTGGAATCCACTTTGTTGTGCATATGGATTAGGAGCCGCCACTTGCTTGTTTGCATAGCTAAAGTTGGGATGATCCTTCCAACTGAGATTGTAAGTATTTGAGTATGGATCGTACCTTGGCCTTTGATTTGGATATAAATCTTTTACTTGTTCGGTTTCATCATCCGGAATAATTACCGCGGCCAACCGTTGCACTACCCTCTCTATGTTGTTTAACCGTTGATCGGATTGTGAAGACGAGTCACTAACTTCATGCACCAACTTAACCATTGAATCACCTCTTGCATAGAATTGTTGCGAGTTTTCCGCCATACTTTCAATCAACTCGGTAGCTTCGGCCACCGTCTTGTCCACTAGTGCACCACCACCGGAGGCGTCAAGAAGATATCTATCACTTGTTTGGAGACCTTCATAGAAGTATTGGATTATCATGGCGTCACTAAATTGATGATGTGGACAACTTGCCACCAATCTCTTGTATCGATCCCAACATTCATATAATGACTCTCCCATATGTTGCTTTATCCCACAAATTTCTTTGCGAATTTGAGTAGCCTTTGATGCGGGAAAATATCTCTCAAGGAAAAGTTTCTTCATCCCATTCCATGTTGTGATACTTCCGGAAGGAAAATAATATAACCATTCCTTAGCATTGCCCGCCAAAGAGAACGGAAAAGCTTTCAACATTACTCCATCTGCATTAGTATTCGGTGGAAGCATGGCCGTGACTATGGTGTTGAAGTCCATAATATATTTGTTTGGGTCTTCATTCACTATGCCATGGAACTTCGTTAATTCTCTAATCAACCCCGGATTGATATCGAAAGTTGAGCTAGTTTGGATACACCATTGTTGTGTATCGAGCTTGTGAGAAGCTAGGTCCTTGAGTGTACGATCACCCATTGCTTCTTCTTCTATGTCAGAATCTGCGAATTCACTTGATGTAGAACGAGGAAGCGGAGTGTTAACCGCTCGAATAAAGTCCTTTAGTTGAGTGCCGGATCGAAGACGTATTCCAATTGGACTCGGTCTTCCCCCTTGAAGCATTCACCAAAGATATAGCACCTACAAAAGGTTCACAAAACTAAGTTAGATACGGTATAGAATCTAACAAAGAAAGAATAAAGCAAAAAGAAAAATAAAAACAACTAAAATCGCCCGTTGCTCCCGGGCAACGGTGGCAAAATTTGTTTGCGTGTCGTAACCACAAAAAATTAATTAATACTTTACTACCTAATTAAAGAGTAATATAGGGTAGTCAAGGTCGATCCCACGAGGAGCAAGAGATTATAGTTGTCTTATAATGTCACAAAAAGGGGGGGTATTGGTTCAAGATTTTAAAAGCAAAAGAAATAAACAAAGCAATTAAAAGTGTAAGTTGAATTCAATAAGAGAGAATAGATCAAGGAATCCTTCTTCGCTGTAAAACAATGATTAAGTTATGTTCTTTTCCACTTTTCATTAGTCATATATTATCACCAACCGTAGGATAGCAGGTTCGCTTAGCTAACCCCAAAATTCCTTATTTCACCGAGTAACAAGTCCGCTTAGTTATCAGATTCTATTCAAAAGAACCACCTTGAGGTTCGCTTACAAGATGTAATTCCCCGAACGCATTAAGATTTGTGAACTTAGGTTTAGTACTATTAGTTAGACTCGGTTCGCTTGGTCCACTTTCTAGCGTTGTTTTCACACACAATTGCTCCACGGAATCTCTCCGCAAGGTCTCGTGTTTTCTACTTGTGTAAAGAGTCAAGAAAATATTACGTATTCCCTAACTTTCACTAGCTTTAGATTAAATTAACAAATCAATTTAGCGTGCACTCCAAACAACCTATCAATCAATCATAAACTTTAATATTAGTAAAAACAAACGATAATCATATGAAAAACTTCAAAGTAGAATTGAAACAAAACTCAAACCATATGTTAAGAACTAGGAATTCATCCTCAATCAATAAGAAAATTAACTACTCATAATTTGGAGTTCACACAATAATAATAATAATTTAAGGAAGAAAGAAAACTTATTGAAAAGATGATGGTTGCTCCTTCCTCCAATCCTTGTGCACTTTAACTCCTTCTCCAAAGTAGATGTGTGTAAAAAGTTGTAGAGAAATTCTTTATTTATAGGCTTCAATACTCTCCATGTCTTTGTAGGAAAAGAATCCTCATTCCAAAAGAACACCACTTTCCCAATTTGAGCCATATTCCAATTTCTAGTCCAATTCTCCAAAACTTCCAAGTTTTCATCCAATTCCCACTTCTAAGTGTTCACACACATGAGAGAAGTCCATACGAAATTCTGTATTTTTGCTCTCCGGAAAATTGGGTTTTTGGCCGGAATTTGTCGTCGCCGGCCACCTTAAAATTCTGTCCCCGGATAAGGTATATTCCGTCAGTCAACCGTTATATTTGACTATTGACTAACAGTCTTTAACTGTTGACTGGGTCAAGTTCTAAGTCATTGAGTCAGAACCGAGTCAGCTAGCTAACGCGGCTGACTTGGTTTGGTTTCCCTCTTACTCCTGCCAAGTGCTATTCACGGCCAAGATGGTCGTGCACTGCAACTTATACCATCTCCTCCTGGCAACCACACTTGCAACTGTCAATCATTCACACAACAAATTCTCAGCTGCACAAGCCACCAACTTCAGCTTCCAGTTCATACATCACCTCGCCTTGACAAAGACCAGCAACCTCCTGCCATCTTAAACCAGTTCATGCCATTCTCTGTAGCTGCATTCCTCCTGTAATGCCCATTTAAATTCACTGCTGCCAACACAACACCACAATTCAACCTAAACCATTCCATCTCCCTGCAGCTCACAGTTTCTTGGTTTAATTCATCTCAAGCAAAACCCTCAATATAGTGAACAATGGCCTCAACACCATAAGTCTGCATCTCCTGCACTTCACTTCATCAGTACTTGCAATATTAACCCACAGACCAACATCACTGCCATTCAAGCTCAAGTTACCATCAATTCCATCACAGCTCTCATTGCAGACCCTGAGCATCAATTCTTCATCCGTTCTTCTCCCTGAATCAATTCCATTCTCAAACTCTATCACAGCAAACCCATCTAAGCCATTAGCCACAGCTAACTCCTACAATTAGTTATATCTCCTTCTAATCTCTCCTTGTATCAATCACCATCAGAAGTATCAATAGAACCCATTTCCTTCCAGATTCAAACTGAGAATCAAACCCCAATCTCTATTTTCCTACCGAGCTTCATCAACAGCAGGAACCCATCAACACAGCAATAGCAGATCATCAAACTGCAACAAATCCGTCTTCTTCTACTCTTCTCAGAACCCAACAAATCCAATTAAATCCATCACCCATTCACTGAATTCGGCGACAACAGCACTTTCCTGAAAATTTCACCACCAACAGAAACCATTTCGGATTCATCCATTAATAGCTTGTGCTTCAATCCCAGATTCAAATACCCATTTTAACATAAGCTTTTGTAATCGAACCCATACATCCATTAGATTTAGTTTGTTATTATCTTCCATAGATCGACAAGTTCTTCATCAGCTTCACGATCTCTGTCTAATCTGAGATTCAATCGAACAACCACCAACAGAACCCATTTAGAACTTCACCCATTCTCAGAGACAAACCCGTTTTCTACATCTCGATCTCAATTCCTCCATGGCTGCTACGCAGCTTTTCTCTTCTCATACTCATATTTTAGTGTAGAATAGAAATGATTGAGAGGGTCTCTCGATTTTAGGGTTTAGAATAATTGGGTGGCTATTTGCTCCCCATATGCAGCCACCCAGGATACTTACACCCACTGATAACTGATAAGGGACACCCTAGATGGTAACCCCTTAACCATAGCTGGCTTATCTATAGTGCTCTTCCAAAAGAGTTGCCCCTTAACCGTGGATGGGCTCCAGATAGTGTTTACCCCGTGAAATGACAAATTTTCCCTTTTTGCTCAATTTTGGTGATTTCTCCTTCTTTTCCTCCGTGTGACTCCGAGTACCTAATAACTCAAAAACACGCATAAAATACATAATTTTCAAGAGAAATAACAAAGAAAGTATAAACTCTATAGATAATAAATACGGTGTATTCTACACCTATCAGGTTACCCTTAAGAGATATTCCAAACAGCCTATGCAACATCTAAGTGCATCAGATTAAGTAATAAATAAATGATGCAAAACCTATTTACCTGTTCCAGAGATTTATAATTATTATTACCCATCTTCAAATGTTTGTTAGGCCTATCAGGCGATGAAGACTGTCTATGCCGTACCGCCTTCACTCTTTTATCCTCGGTAGAGTGACCTAGTTAGGCACGAGTTCTAGAGTTTCCTTTTGTTATTATCTCTTCTCGTACAAGTAATTTCCCTATATGAAAAATTGTGAGGGGCGGAATATGAGTCCAAATGTGTGCACCCCTATAAATCAGGGTGCACATTCCGGCCTCTCCCATTTATAGAGAAAATGTAGAAAACCACCTTTCAAACCACCTCAGTTTTTTTCTCTATTTTATATTTTCTTTTCTTTTTTCTCAGAATTACGTCTAAAATAAAGAGATAGTATAAAAAAATGCCATTAACATCTTTCCCTGCTTTTGATTTATCTCTACTCCGTGTATCGATCTTCCTAACAAAATCAAATGTTAGAAAATAGAAGATGCGAAGGAAGATCTAGTTATGTAAAGTGGAGCAGGTATGCTTCTACGGAGACTAAAAGATAAATGCGTCTCGTAAATGTATATGTAGTTTGAGTTTGATGTTCAAATTTTTAATCGATAATTAATAAATTTTGATCAAGTCTTCATGACTTCATCTTGTGACTGATTTTTTACCAGTTAAATAAAGGTAGGGATGTCAATGGAAACCGATAATCCGAAATACGATACCGATAATCCGGTTGCCGTTACCGCTACCGTCCGACATAACGGATAACGGATAACCGATACCGCTAAGTTAACGGATAATTCCCTTAGCGGATAACGGCAGTGGAACTAGCATTTCCGTTAGGCTTAGTTCCGTTATCCGATAGCATACAACATTACACCAAATCCTGGTTTTAGCAACGCTTTGATTTTGGGGATGTGCAACGGATATATACGTTGCACCCTTCACAACTTCTATATCCGTTGCGAAATAGAAAATACGTTGCACTAAATATTGAAAAGAAGAATTAAAAAATAGAAAGGTGGACGGATATAGAAGTTGCACCCTTCACAACGTCTATATCCGTTGCTAACTAGGAAATACGTTGCACTAAATTTTGTTAACGGACGGTAATGGATAATTATCCGATATCCCGTTAAGTAATGGTAACGGTAATGGATTTGATTTCTTATTTCCGGCGGAAATTAACGGATAACGGATATCCGCTAACTTTTAATGGCAACGGCAGTGGAAGAGCCATTATCCGTTACGTTAGCATCCATTGACAGCCCTAAATAAAGGAGATGGGTGGGGGTCTATTTCATTAACATGTATACACAAGTAAGAGTAAAGACAGACGCCATTAGTGAACCTCCATCAACATCTTTTTTTCTTGCTCTCTCCTTTGTAACCCCAACCTTAACCAAGTTTTGCAATTGGATCAATGGCTCGGTTTCTCAATTGCAATGACGATTTACTGAAGGATACTCCTTTTTAGTGACTCATCTATGATTAGCAACTAATAATCAATGAGAAAAAATAAATCCATTTGTTGATTTCATTCAGCAAACGCATCAAGATGGTATCATAGATCCAGATCAATCCAAAACAATAGTGTAAAGAAATAAAAAAGGATAACATATTACAGTGGCACAAATACACAACATTGATTCAAAAATAAATAAAAATCAATCAATCGAAATGACACTATAAGATTGAGAGATAAAATAGATAAAGAATTCAACTTTTCCAAATTGATGTTGATTTCAAAAACACCTCTTTCTCAGCCTCTTAATTCTTACCACAACTAAATCACTATTAATTTCAAAATTTGCCCTTAAAAACCTCCAAACAAAATCAATTGTATGTGCTTGTCTTGGGGTTGGATTATTTAAGATAACGTTGGGTAGCTTTTTTTTGGAATTTTTGATTACGTATAATCAGATTCGTTCCATTAAAATTGGAAGGACAGGAGAACCAGGGAAGGGAGAAGGAGAAGGAAAAGGAGAAGGAGAAAGAGAAAGAAGAAAGGGAATCGTACCAGAGATTTACAAGATTATGTCTTTTTGCTTTTTCAAATAACTGGGAAAGCAAAACCACTTTGAAAACTATAACCCAATAAAAACAGCCGGAATGTGCACCCCGGTATTCTAGTGGGTGCACAAATTTATACTCGGCAGAATATCTTCCTCTACTATCTTATCTTATATCTTATCTTATCCTATAATAAAGAAAAGGGGTATTTTCTCCCGTCCTGTCTTCTACCGTTTCCAGTGAATTGCCTGTTTTACCCCTCCATCGTTTTTTTTCACCTGCACACATTTTCGTTAATATGAAACATACCAAGGGTAAACATAAGTTGACTTTGTTCTTTCTTTTCTTTCTCTTCTTTCTTCTAATCGAGCACAGAAACCCAACCCCAACCCCTTTCTTCTTCTCAAATCAAATCAATTCCTAGGATTTCAATTGAAATCTTTTAAACCAAACTTATTCAATTCTTAGGATTTCAATTGAAATATCATCTTAAATTACATCAACATCAACTCAGTTTATAGGATTTCAGTTGAAATCTTTTAACTCAACCCCAATTCAATTCTCAGGGTTTAGATTGAAATATCGGTTTCACTCTAACCTAGCTTTACATCTAACTTGAATTTCACAATTTCGAGATTATTTTAACTCAACCTCCTAAACTACTTAGTTGTCCCCATTTTTTATATATTTACATAAATACCATTGTTTAAAAATAAATCAATTTTTTAAAAAACTTAATATCTTTCAAATATACACCGGATTTTTTTTTTGTATAAAATTTATAGATTTGAAAAGCTCTTTCAATTATCTACGTAACGAGTACAAATAAGAATAGTAAATTTTTGTTTTAGGAAAAAAATTGCATAGCTTTCAAATTTAGTATTGTTGGATGAATAAAAATTCAAGCATGTGCATCGCACATGTGTCCTTACTAGTATGAATATGGGTAAATTTATTAAATACCCTTAGTTTTGACCCCTAATAAAAATACCCTTATACAACAATAAATATACCCCTATCATTTAAAAACCTTATCCATTAAAAATTAGATTACCTTAATACTCTCATTCATATACTATACTTCTTTCTTTCAAAATACAACAAAAATTTGTATCTACCATTTCACCGCCACCACCACCACTAGCACCACAAAATATCCCACCACCACCACCAACATTCAACTATCATTCTACCACCACTAGTACCCCACCACCGGAACACCACCGCCCGTCACAACCACCGCCCGCCACCACCAGTCCATCATCGCCCGCCCGCCACCACCACCACCAGTCCACCACCACCCGCCACCACCACCACCATTCCACCACCGTCCGCCACCACCACCAGTCCACCACCACCCGCTACCACCAGTCCACCACCGCCCGCCACCACCACTAGTCCTCCACCACCCGCCACCACCACTAGTCCTCCACCACCGGCCGCCACCACCGCCGCCGGTGGCGTCAACAATCTAAGTTGATCCCCAAAAACAAAAATCAGAAAATAAGAAACAAAAAAATTTATATAATGTCAACAACCAAAATCAGAAAAAAAAATTATATAACATTTTTTCTATCAAAAAAAAAATGTCAACAAAAATAATTAAAAAATCATGAAAAGGTAATATGGCGTCAACAATCGAAGTTGATCCCAAGATCCGGTGTCAACAACCGTAGTTGATCTTTAAAACAAAAACCAAAAAAATCATAAAAAGGTAAAAATAACATGGCGTCAACAACCGAAGTAAATCCCTAAATCTGGTGTCAACAACAGAAGTTGATACCCAAAAATAAAATCAAAAGCTTATAACAAAACAACATGGCATCAACAACCGAAGTTGATCCAAAATCTGGTGTCAATAACCGAAGTTGATCCTCAAAGAAAAAAATCAGAAAATAAAATAAATAAATATAAAATAATATGGCCTGAACAACCGAATTTAACATCATAATATGGTCTCAACAATTGAAGTTGATCCCAAAATATGGTGTCAACAACCCAAGTTGATCCCAAAATAAGGTGTCAACAATCAAAGTTGATCGATTTCGTTTGTTGACACAATAAGTGAAAAAATACTCCAACTTTTTTGGGTCAACAATGGATGTTGATCCCATTCATTGGGATCAACAATGGAAGTTGATCCCAGTGAACGGGTCAACAACCAAAGTTGATCCCAAAATCTGGCGTCAACAACCAAAGTTGATCCATAAAATTGATGTACAAAAATTAGTGAACCTGATGTGATTCGAACACGCATCTGCCGACTAGAGTCAGTTGTAATACCATTACTCCACAGGTTCATCTTGAGACATCCCATATGGGCAAGGATCAATAACTGGAAAACAACCAACAAATGCGACCCAAAATGGAAATTGATCATCTTTAATGTGCATGTAATAAATAATGAAATCAATAAGAACCAAACAATAACACGAGTTAACATTTCACAATTTAAAATAGAAAATATATCATCTGAAATAATGTGGCCGATAAGAACAACATATTGTGCCACCTAATAAGAATTTCATCCATAAAGACCATGATAACATGTAGACCACCAGCAATCTTCATGTCTAATTTAGTTACTCAATTAACCTGGTATAAATAGGTAAGAATGCTAAGTAAGTGTGTGTAAGTACGCAATTCGCAATTCAGTTCTGGTCAATATAATATATATCTCAAAAAAAGTATGCAACAGATGTTAATGTAGACAAAATGTCAAAAATAGTAGGTTGATTTCTCAAAACATGCTAATGTAACTCGAACTAATTGATCAAAACTGGCCCTAATATCATCTCCACTAATACATCATCCACTACCACCACCACCACCATAACATTCACCACCACATGTGTTGCAACATCCACCACCACTACAATAACTACCCCCATCTCAAGTACGACATACTTTACCATCACCATTGATGTAAACAAAGGTCAACCATCACCACAACAAAAATATACCATGAGCATCCACTAACGTCACATCTGCAGCAATAAACAACCTAATATGACTTGGGTTTAAATTACTTTCCAACACCAAAAATTAAATGCAAACAAATAAGCACCACCACCACTAACAACAAAAAAAATGTTAAATTGATTACCAACACCAATATCAACAGTTACATCCAATAAAGTCAACAAATCAATGAACATTGAAACTAAATCAACATACAAAATCAAATCTTGAAACCAATTCACCACCGCCATAAAAATCTAGTAAAAAACCTTGTTAATTTACATTTCTATGAGTCAATACTGATAAAGAAAGAAAAAAAATGAAGAAGACAATGATAATTTACCCGAATCAATTATCGATCTCAAGAAGAATGAAATCCAAACTTGGGTTTGAAATGGAAATTATGTACAATTTAGTAGAAAATCAAAATGAACCTTAAGCTTGAAATTAGGTTTTGGAGATTGACTTTGCATTGGTTCATCACTAGGTTTACGATTTCTAGTTGAATCGGGTGAAAATCGATCTAAAATTGATTGTTTTGGAAGTGGTGGTGGTGTCGTTGCTGGTGTATTTGGTAGTAGCGTAGGAGGTGGAACTGGAACTGGTTTGTTGGATTCGTTGTTCATGGTGATAGCGATAGAGATAGAGATGATGGTGGAGGAGATGGAAATGGTAGCGACGGATTTGGTGGCGACACGAAGGTGGTTGTAATGTCGAGAGATGAGTTTACAGAAGAGATTATTTCTTTTCATTTTTGATTTTGAGATCTGAAGTTAAAAAGGTCTGATAACATTATTAATATGACAGGGGTATTAATGGGATAACATGGCTATTTATCTAATTTCCACTATAAATAAACTCTTTTGCTATTTCTCATCGATTATTTATCTAATTTCCACTATAAATAAACTCTTTTTCTATTTCTCATCGATTGTGAACACACTTGAAATCTTGCTTCAACTTGGTTAATCCAAGGGGGTTGGCCACGTTGCCCTCATGAGGTGGGTTTTATGGTTTTCATCCTGACACTAAAAGCCTATGAAATACCCAGTTGGTACAATTTTTAAATACCAACAGAGTCGACGTTTGGGAAGATTGCAACTAATAAAGCGGGCATAATCTTAGTAATGAAGTGGGGATAATCTTATTATTCAGGGTATAAATATTTGGTGAGTTCTATGGAAATTTTGTGGAAGACCCAAATCACCTTTTTATATAGGGTTAACATCATTCTCAGGTTATTTATCTTTCTCGAATGTCCCCTTACCTTGTCCCGAAAGGCTTAAGCCATAAAATAAACTTCCCATGGTAGGGAGAGACCTTGATCCCAACACTACACCAAAACCAGGATCTTCTCACAGTGTAACCTGTCACAGTTTATTTTTCAGTCACTGATACACCTGTGATAAGTCCTGCAACAATTATAATTGTTGCTAAATTTTGTAATCGTGATAATGAATCTGAATATTTAACTTTTTTACTAGTCACAATTATATTTGTTGACAATTATCCAGACAATCACAATTATAATCTAAATGATGTTTCCACCCAACAATTCCACCACATCTAAAACAACCATGAATTAATCACTCTTAGAACTTTGGTTGTCATTACTTTCGCAACAGTTATACAAAATAACAATTCTATTTAATTTCTAAATATCAAAAAAATATTTTATTTTATTTTTTAATTTTTTTAATATTAGACAAAAGGATCAAGACCAAGTCAACAAGTCATGACTTTGTAGGACATTTGACTTGGACAAATACCAACATTTTCTCTCGATTTTCTCGACAAAACCGCAACAAAAATATATGCTTCTTCCGAAGACTGTGAAAATGACCAAACTAAATTAGTTTGAGTTCGCCCTTGATGCATCTTTACCTACATGGTAATTGAAGGAATCTCTTTTGTTTATGTGAAAGTGGGTCCAAGATCTGTTTTGCAGGGTCCATTACAAAATGACACTACTTGAGATATGTAAGATCGCTTGCTGTCTTTGTGGTTTTCTGGTTTCTCCACTTTTCCAATTTTTCCTATTGCCTATTTATGCTAGGACCCTAAGGCTTTATTGTGAGCTTGAAGAATGCAAATTCCCCATGAAAATGCTACAGCCGCCTGAAGATTGCAATGTTAACTTCTCATTGTCTTAAATCAAATCCACGAAGAGCAAGCAATGGAAAAGAAGCCCGAGACGAAGATTCAAGGTGCCTGGCTTAAGCTTGTTCATTATTCACCCTTTTTCTATTGTCCGTTTTCGAGTTAAGCAATATGTTTCTTTACTTAGAAAAAATATTCTCCAAGATCAACGTAATGTATGTTGGAAAGTGCTGGTTGTGCGTCCATATGAAGGGTTCTCGTGGGATATGCATTTCCTTATCAGTTATTTTCTTTTCTTCCAAGTAACTAGTCTATTCGAGCAGGAACATCACCTTCTAGGTAACTATTCTGTTTGAACTATATTACAGAAACACAGATGATGTGAACAAGACGATGGATGAGATTAATGAGCAGACTGAGAACATGAAGCAGGTTCAGGGAGCATTGTCAAACCCCATTATATCAGCTGCTCACTTTGATGAGGTAACCTCTTGCATTTTATTTATATTTGTTAAGATTAAAATTAACCTCGACCTGAGAGTGATAGTTAGTTATCTTTGTTGGTTATATGATGAATTGTAATCTGAACTCGAGGAGTTGGAAGGATCTAAGTTGGAGGAACTACTTTTACAACCTGCAACCCAAAGTCATGTTCAAATCAAGGTAGAATTTTCACTAGTTTAATGTAGTTTAGCATTTCTTCAGAGCACTGTGTGTTTTTTGTCTTGTTTGGGATATTGTTGTCGAATCTCGAATAACAGTTTATGGTGATTGCTTGTGCAGACTTAAGAGAATTTCCCTACTACTAGCTTCTTTAGGTGTTAAATTGGGAAGCCTTCGTTGTGAGAAGAATCATCTCCTAATTGTTTGCCGGTAATGGTCCTTGCTTAAATTTTTTCTTATATACCCATTTCAACTGTCTTAAGTTATATTGTTTTAGCTATTGCTGGTATAATCTTTTGAACACAATTATTAGTTTTTGATATATATATTTTTTGTTGTTCTTGCAGAGGCCTTCACTTTCAATTTAACTGTCACAAGAGGGCTTATACCCCTGAAATCATATCCAAGCAGGTTCTACCATTAAATGGCAGCCATTAGGTCCCTTTGCAGCGGCACGTTTTGAGTAAGTTTCTGCTTATAGTGATTTAGAGAATGAACTGAACTTGGGAACTTATAGGTTTCTATGACTTTCCTCAGAATTTGATACTTAACAATAACATATTTTGCATAGAGATTAGGTTCATTTTTTTTTTTGGTACTTGATAGAATTTCTATTCCTTTTGAATTTGTATTATTTTTTGGTACTTGATTGAATGTTGATATGAATTGATTGATTGAACAATGTATTGAATGTGGATTGTGGATAAAATGAAGGAAATGCTATTGTATTTCAGGCCTGAAAATGCTATTGTATTTCAGGCCGGTAAACTGAGAGTGCATGTGCTATTGTACGTCAGGCATGTAAACTGATAGTGTAGGTCCATCATCGCGACCTGTATTACAGGCCTGTAAACTGGAAACCCGGGTCCATGAAAATGATCTGGGCTACCCATATTTTTTTATTGTAACTGAAAGAATTGTCACGGAGATAACTGTGAGAAAAATTGTGAAGTAAAAACAATGCGTATCATCATCTTACTGTTGTTACAAATGAGAGTAACAGTTTAATCGTTACAAAAGCCGTGACAAGAAGATGACAGGTGTCTTCTGAGTATTGTTATAAAAAAATGGCAACGTTAATATGTTACTTTTCTCGTGACAAAAAAAGACAAGTGTTGTCAAAACAACCATTGCAAGGATTCAGTAACATTTATAGTCGTTGCTGTATTGTGGCTCTTTCACACACGTGTCAGATTCTGAATTATTGTAAATAGGTAGTAACAGTTAAAACCGTTAAGATAAATGTGACAAATATGACACCTGTCGCAATCATAAAATTAGGTCAATTGTGACTATTAATTATTGTAACGCTTGATAAATGTGACTGTATTTTGCGAATGTCACATATATAAATGTTACAAAATGCCATCACAATTATTGATAACGGCCTATTTGTTACATGCTATACCCGTTACAAATTTAATAAGTAACAGGTATAACCTGTGACAAAATTCCTGATTTGGTGTAGTTCAAGGATAAGAAACTTAAGACTCCTCGGCCCTTGCACGTTTTTCATTTTTATGTTGAAGCGTGAAGCGTCGCTTCATGGTTGATGTTTGAAGTGGATATTTCCTTATAAATTTATTAGGAAGATTATATCATACAAATTTTATATAAGTCTAATTTTTATCAAAAACAAATCTTGTGTACACCAATTCAACCTACTCCAGACGAGTGGGAGGTGGGGTGTTCAATTCCCCTTTAAACATTCATATTTTCAATTCCCCCTTAAAGCATGCATATTTTTCTTTTAAAAGCCTTAAAAATTTCATCGAAATGTTAAAATTTGAAGCGCGAAATGCTGAATTTGAAGCGTACGCTTCATGAAAGATGCGCTTCACACGGCCGCTTCAAAGCGAAATGCTGAAATTTAAAACAAAGCGTACGCTTTTAAAAACCATGATCTGTACGTTTAGACTTGTGGATCATGGTTGAATAAGATATAGCAAAGCTGAGATTAATAACCTTCTATGTTGTCTAGCGACTTCAAATGAGTCCTAGATAATGAATTTCTAATTGCTTAACAAATAAAAATAAAAATAAAAATTAGAGGATATTTTTGTATGTAAGTAAATAAAAAGGTAACTTCTTATATTAGTTATTTTTTGCTTTTCACCTGCAATGAGTCCCTGTACCAAACACACCATACTACACAATAACAACCAAGTCTTTCTAGTATTATTCGCAGGTAATGGTCGTAATGCAAATTCATGCACCTTGGGACCATTTTCCTACAGTTTAAAAATTGTGATACATAACACTTTACACAGCTTTCTCACAAGCTGCAGGGCAATCCTCTCCTGAAATGTTGCAAAACCCAAATTCCACCTGGACATGGGAACTAACATCCTGAGCACCACAAGACCTCATTGCAGCATAGTATCACTTCGTTCGAAATAGTCTTAGAGGCAGGGATTCCATTGCCAGCTGAAAAATAGAAAAGCATATTTTTATAAGATAGATAGATAGATAGACTAGTATTCTTTTCTTCTTTTTGAAATCTTTGATATACCACCAACTGGTTCTCACCCAAAGCCTGGGAGTTCGAGGATCAGCCTTCAGTTGAAGTTTTGATAACTCTGACTGGAAGCTAATCACAACAGAAAACTGAAATTCAATTGAAAATGGCCTGCCATGTAGAATTTACGTGAGCTAGAGATTGTCAGCAAGCAGTGTAGCATGTATAAAATTAAGTAATCCTGATTCAGAAAAAACTTGAACGCATAATTGGAGATTAATATTGTTCATTCACTTTTCACTTTTAAGTAACAAAAATCATGTTTCCAGCTTTTTCATAACATGCATATGCCACTATCAAACTAACAATTGAAATTGGGGATATCTTCAAGTTAGTGAACAAAATCTAATTCTATATTATACAAGTATGCAACTTGTAAGCTTGATTCAGCGGATAGCGCTGTCCATGAGGTTATGGAAACCTATTGTTTATGGAAACCTATTATTTGTTAATCAGCCATTTGATAGTCTGACATGGAAAAACAAATTAATCAAGTTATGGAAACCTATTGTTTGGCAATTTCAGGTGATTTCCTTATTTAACTCGGAAACTATATGACGATACTTGTACGCAAATTTCACTGATTGGATATTCAACATCACCGTCTTTGTTACTTAGTCAGACTGGCCGTCGATACATTAAGCAAGTAACAAAGACGGTGATGTTGATATGCATCAGTGAAATTTGCGTACAAGTATCGTCATATAGTTTCCGACTTAAATAAGGAAATCACCTGAAATTGCCAAACAACAGGTTTCCATAACTTGATTAATTTGTTTTTCCATGTCAGACTATCAAATGGCTGATTAACAAATAAATTTTTTACACTTGGCATAACCAGGAACTGCTCAGAGAAAGGAAGTGGTTCACAGGTCAGTCAGAGGAAACATATACTCTAGCTGGTCAATAAAATTCATGCACAAACTACAGTGGTGGGAGTACATGTAATCATACAGAAACAAACTTGTAAAAAGAAAGATAACAACAATTTACTCATTAATTTACGCTTTCTATTTTTTTTGGTAGTTAATGCTCCTAAACTCCTCATCCGCTTTTCTTACCAAGCAATATGGCTGAAGCTGCATTCCTTATAATTATCACTTACCATACAGAACTTGTCATGGATTTCTTTGGAAAACGATGGTGCATGAGCTATCAGGTCCTTGGCACCACTCCTAATTAAAATATCATTTGCCATTGGCCCATTTCATCAATGGCAGTAACAGCTAATCATCAGCTAACATAATTGCAATTGATTTCCTAATAACAATTCCTGACGTATATAGAAATTTTCATGCTATGATATATACATAAGATGTCTGAATTTATGTAACTTTTTATATTTATCAAACAAGATGTAGAGAGATACAACACCTAGGGTAGAGTAAACTTGAAGGTAACATCCTCAACGTCGTTCTTTTATGAAACAAACATCGCATTTATGCAACTGGTTTTTATCTTACTGGTGTCTAATTATAATATGGGCGCAAATGTAGTGACGGTGATGAAATCAAGAAGTAAAGAAAAACAAGACATCAAATGAACAGATTCAAAGAAAAATGCTGTCTATAGTAAAAACCAGATAAATAAAGGGGTAAAATGATTTTACATGCATAACAAAGAGTTCTGAGATGCACTCCAGTGAAGAAAACGGCATGGATATCGGTAGCAAGAAAATATAAGACAAAGTAAACTCAAAAAGCATTAGGTTATAAGTAATGGTAATGGCGGTAGCTAATAGATAAGTTAATAGACCTAGCAGTTCAATACGAAGGTAACTGCTACACTAGATACAAGTAGAATATTCACAGTGCTAAAAAAGTACACATATGTAATTGAACAACTTACCCTGCAAAGATGGTCGGACAAGTCAAAAGGCGAGGAAGAATAACATATATGGGTAAAGTCATTCCTCGACAAACATCACCATCAGCTATCTTGTAAAACAAACACATGCTTGTTACAAACTTACATGACAGATTAAGCAAAACGATTTTTCAAGTTGAAGCACAATTTTACCTGTGTAGTTTGAATCACCGAGGTCTCAGTCACAATCTTTTCCCCAACCAGAATTGACTCTATTCGGAGTAGATGAATATCAATAGAATTTATAGGAACTGTGGATGATTCTACCGTTACCTCCCCATTGATAGGATCGAGAAGAGAGGATTGAGTACAGATTTTTCCCGTGACTCGAAACTCACCTGTAAACATGTCATCGGGTCAGTACAATTGAATGCATATAGGTCACTTAGTGTTTGGGTATAAAAGAAATTAGATGAATGAGCATACTAATTCAGAATACCACCAAGTAACAATAAATGAGAGAAAAAGATAAAGAACCTGAAGATAGTTCAGGAAGCAGCGGATGTCTTTGTGTGTCCCGTGTGATATAAAAGCTAACCATTTCAGAAGAGTCTGGTGCCTGAAGAAGATTAGCTGAAAGGAAGATTACATGAACCAATCATAAAAATGTGGCAGTATATTCCTTTCTGAAGAAATATACAAATGGTAATACGGTAATACCTGTAATATGAACCCCATTTTACCTAGATATTAACCTCGTTCAAAAAAGGTTGTAAAATCTAAGCTAAATCTAACGTGGGTAACACCATTGCCAGTTCGCCACTCTCACCACCGCCTTCCATATTATAATCATCACGACAAAATTTATGTTATGTATGTATCTAGGTAAGATGGGATTTGTATATAGGTTTTACCTTAGCATACAAAGTATCCTTAGTCATTTACAAAAAAATGGAAATAGAATGAGTTATTACCTTTATCACTTTCAACAATGAACTCCATAGTAGCAGACAATGATTTATGTAGATACCCTCTCACAAGGTCTGCTGTTATCAAATACTATCGTTGAAAGTATCAAGTATAATATCAGCGAGCTTCAAGATTTAGCTTGGTAAAATATACAGTCAGGGAAAAAGAAAAAAAACCTGGATGCTGATGTTTGCTCCATGGAAGGTCTCATAAAATATTTCAGAACCATCGTGTCCCCGTGGTCTCAATGTTACAGAGAAAGGTATCTGCCAAAAAATTACAGAATACTCACTGTCTAGCAATTTGAAACAATCACACTTCTCGTAAACAAATAAATGTATTCTAACACTAAAAATTTCTAGTTACAGATAGAGTTAACAAAGTCTTTCCACCCAGGCCTTACATCTGGGGAAACCTTACTGGGAAATATCACTGCAACTGTGTAACACTTTTAAGCACGGACCATCTTGCTAGGGTGCATGGCACTTGCACTGCACCCTTGTCACTGGATTCCATCAGTTATACCCTAAATCCTCTGGATGGTTAACCCCTTGGAGTAAATGTCATGATCCATTGGTTAATGACTTGCCACGTCGCCAAGCGAGAGCATTTTATCGTTTTCCATGTGAGTACTAGTGTGTCAACGACTCGAAAGCAAAATCGCAAATGAAAGCAATAATAACTGAATGATGTTATGGCTGGCAGCAGTGCTAATGAGATGTGATACTCTACCTCGGTTGTTCCTGAACTAATCCTCCCAGAAGATCTGATATCGAAAGTCTTGCTTCTGTGTGAATCGGTACAAGTGAAGAAGAGAAATTAATCAGTACAGAGAATCATAAACGAATAAGCAGATAAGAATTAGAGTTAATGTGGGGTTTAGAAGTAGCATACATGATTGGTATGGGTTTAACAACTCCATACAAGGACTCGATAACTCCTGCCGACCCACCACGAACCTGCAAGTTGACGGTTCCAGTGGCAGTGATTCGGATTCCTTGGTGAGAAATTGAAGATGGAAATTTTGTGATAATTTTACCATCAATTGGTTCCTGTAAAATCAATTTCAGAACCTATATTAAAACCAGAGAACTCAAAGATTGATCAAGAATTTAAGTTTATAATGTATGAGTTACATTGGGGCAATATATACGGTTTGATCGAGAAAGTTTCAGCTCTATAGACATGTTAAATTTCAAAGATCAGCCCCAGCCCCGCCAGCCCCGATCAACAACGAACGGCGAAGGGGAGAAAAAGGAAGAAAAAAAACTAGCAGGTGGTCCGCTAAGAGGTGCAAGGGTCTTTGATATGTCTACACCCCTCCATGTTGACTTACGTCGGCGGTGTGAAAAATTTACAACGTTGTTGATCATGGTTGCTAATAGGTACCGGTTTATTGGGCCTCAAAATCTATATAATTTTTTTTTAAATCAATTTTATTACATAATTAACTAATTGGAAGCCTAACAAGCTAAGCTCCAAACAACGTACTACTACATAAGTTGAACAGGTTGCAGTGTTAGCCTACCAACGAGCCTTATGGGGAACAAAGCCGAGGGAGCCGAAGCGGAAAGTGTGGCTAATGTCTTCGCAAGGGGGCAAGTTAACTCTACCGTCCATGTCAAACTCTGATAATGGAAATTCAAGGTTAATGGAAATTCAAGGTCAATTCGGAAATTCCTTCTTTTTATCAGTTGTACTAATCAACGAACCTTTTCATTAATGGAAATTCAATGTTACAATGAGCTTAAAATCGCAAATAAGAGAATACAAAGTAACAAGAACATACCGTAAAAGTACAATACCGAGAAATCCGACAAGAGAAAGAGAAGGATTACCGGAGTAAGACAAATACAAGTATGAGTAAGATCTGATTAAATCGGAGGAAGAATGGTTTTTCTCGGAAGTAAATTCCAACCATTTAGTTTGTTTTTCTTCTTTAAAAAGATATGCTCCCCAAATAGGAGTGATTTGCTCAAATCTCTTGTAATTAATGATGAAGCTTCCGTCGTCAAAGAAATCACCGAAGAAGATGAATATTTCGTCGTTGGAGATCATCACTATCGATCTTGGAACCCAACCCAATAACCAAAAACCTCAATTAAAGCGAAGATAAACCTCAAAAGAGTAGAGAAAACCATCATATTGGTGTAGATAAGTAGAAAACATAATAAAAGTTAAGCTAGAACTACTAACTAACCTAGAAAATAAGAAATAATGAAGAAATCTGCTCAGATCTGATCCAAAATGGACCAGATCTGACCAGAGAAAGGTTGTTCTTGATGGGTTTGTTGAAGAAGAAGAAGAAGGGGTGATAGAGGGGAGAGAGAGTTAGAGAGAAGTTTTTGATTTTTTATTTAAAATCTATATAAGACAAATAATCCTTGATATCAACCTATAAGTTAGATACATTGTGTGATCCAATCTAGACAAAGACTTTTAAGAAGATGATAACAACAAAATAACATTGGTATATAATATAAGTCTGAACCCAAACCTTAATTATAGGTATCAACTCAAGTGTTTGGATTAATGTACTCAATTTCGAATTTCGGTTTGTTTCGGTTGGAATCGAGACACTGGTACAACTTTTTCTCGGGGAGGTTTTTAAGGGTAGTTTTGATATTTAGAAGGGATTTGAATTTTTGGGTCAAAAACTACTTCCAACTTTAACCTAATTTCAGCCGCATCAATCCCTTTTCTTCTTCTTCTTCTTCTTCTTCTTCTTCTTCTTCTTCTTCTTCTTCTTCTTCTTCTTATATCACGATTATGGTCTCCCACAGCAACTCATTACCCACTACTCTATCTTTTCTCTTGTTTATTGTATCAGTCTGTTGACACTTCACAAATATTTTTGGTCGCTTAAAACATTATTTTTTTTCTTTTTTTTTTTACTCGTTGATGATCAGTCATTTTGATGAGATACAAATCTTCTATCAGTCTTTCAGTAACTTGATTTTTCTGAATATATCATAATAATCTCAGAAGATTTAGGCCGAGTCATGCCGACTTTGCTGATTTTATCGATGAGATATCGCCGAGAACTTAAGAATCATATCCTCTTGAGGAGAGAACGAGAATCTCACCGGAATCTCGGCTGATATGGCCAAGATCGACTACATTGGTTTGGATTAATGTACAAGTGCAATTACTTTATTATAACTAAAATGATAATTATAATCCGGAAAGTAAAGTAAAAGCACACAACAAGATTTTGTTAACGAGGAAACCGCAAATGCATAAAAACCTCGGGACCTAGCCCAATTTTAAGTACTCTCAAAACTAAGCCGTTACAAAGACTACTACCAACTTCGTATAGTTGAGACTAAGTAAACTACCCCTAATTACCTAATTTCCTCAGTATCCCTGCGCCTACAACTAATCTAGCCAACACACGCGAATCCTAAGATAAAGTCCACTATTTTAAGTTGCTTCATCCGCTATGAAGACTTCAAGTGCTCAACTCCTTTGGATCGTCTTATGAAATAGTAAAAGACTAATCTATTCGGTAACCACTCTTTCAATCTCAAGGAGTAAATCAGAGATTTTATTGTTGAGTTCAACAAAGGCTCTTCCGTTTAATATAATAAATTCTTTTGTTGGGTAGGATCTACCAAGATCTAGATTATCAAGATAGCCAGATATAGGTATACAAACTATCAGATTCGGATACTGAAGAATACCACCAAATGATAGATTGTCGATCTACTACGACTAGCAATGATATTTCCAACAAAGATAAACAAGATCTAGTCAGATCCCAGCCGATCAAGTGTGTGCACGAAGTTAAATCATAAAGATACGAAACCAATAAGAAATAATCTTATTTTCTTCAAATCTGCAATGTCTTTTTTTGTACTGCACAAACAAACTTGATTCCCTTGTGATTGATCACACACAAAATGGAGTCTAATAAAAATGGATGATTATAAGCCTATCATCAGATCTAAAAATAAATCTGATTTATGTCGATCCTTGATCTAGTTCGAGTGACCTTATATCAGAAGGGAGGGTTCTCAGCATAAACAAACTAGGTGCAATCAAGTTTCAACCACCATTAGTCAATCAAATCAATAATCAAAAACTAAAATAACAATGCAAAATTCTAGTTTCCTACCAACGGTACTAGTAGACGCTTCTTGATCCCACAGAAGTCTTTAAACTAGCAAAAGTAAGAGAAATCGTCTAATTAAGTTACTCTCTTTTCAAATATAGTATTACAAATAATACTTTTGGTCGGCTACATCAGTGACTACTAAATGAAGTGTCAGCCTCGTGATAAGTTTGTAAGAAGAACAAACTTTACTATTTATAGACCAAGGTTGTTTGGACACCAAGGAATTTCCATAACCGAAAATATTCTCAAGATATGCAATAAACACCTATTTCCGATTTTGTCTAATTCCAACCAATATCCAACTGCCATACCGAAATCCCTCGTGGATTACAACTCAATATTACATAGCATACAAGATACTTAACTAATATATCTTTCATAGATATGTTTTGCTTGCTGAAAAGACAAAACATATATACTCGAAAATCTTAACAAAAAAGATTCTCAAACATTTCGGTTTGGGATCTCACCTTAAGTATCAAGGAATATATTTGAACAATAAAAGATAAGATTTATACACATGTTCAAACTACTCACAATGTCAACATCTTGAACTTTCCTATTTTGCAAACCCAACTTACAAAAACACACAAACCTTAAAGTATACGTGAGCTCGGAAGGGATTGGTTCTACTAGAGATCCCCAATAGGTAGGGACCGATCCTGCTAGAGATCCCCAATGTATAGGGATCTATCCTGCTAAAGATACTTAGTAAGAACCGAACCACCAATCCATTGATTACTTTCAACTTCCTTAAACTCATACAACTAAACATAGTTCTTTAGGCATGAAATCGATCATATGTTCATTATATAATCTAGTAACAAGTTACATGGATTATGTCTATGTCGCAATTACGAAGTTCAAGAGATAGGTATTATACTTCGTAATTCAATATACATGACTTTGGTATATATTCTTCCTTGACACTTTGATCACAATAAGATGATCAAGTCTCTAATACTAGAGTTTAATGTATATAACTTGGCATGTTATGTTTTTAATCTAAACGACTTGAAAGTAACATAGATAGAAGGAAACAAGTCAAGTCTTGTATTACTAACCTCAAGTAAAAGGATGGTGTCTTCGTTGATGTCGATACATCTTCAAAATCTTCAAGTCTTCAGAGTAATACTTGTATGTCTCAATATTTTTATACTTCGTAGTCTAACCTAATGAAGTTGACCCTGGTAATCTAATCAAGTGATTTTGAGTGTTGGTACTAAAATATGACAACCAATATTGACATACCAACACTTGGTGGGTTCAACCGAGAAATGCTCTTACAATTTTGGGAAGATTTTTATTAAAAGTTTTAAAGTTTATTATTTGGGTGACGCTGAGCTTAGTTGTCTTTTATCAGATGATCCACCCTATGCTAACTATTCTACATAAAAGAAAGTATTGAAATCTAACTCTGAAAGAGCTGCAAAGATCATCAAAATACTTATCAAGCAGTGGTACAATAACTAAACACATCATATCCTTAATACAAATATTTTAGGTTCATAAAAAATAGAAGAGTGAGTACATGAAATCTTAAGCGACACAAGGTGTAACGGTAAGTCCTAGTCATATGTCTGATAATTCAAAGTGATATCATAATCACAGATTAAGAGGTGGGTGGTCATAAATTGTTGAAATGTACAGGTGCCTACCTAATGCAGTCAATATAGTCAAAAGATATTCTTGTTTTCGTTTTTATCATATATCACATAAAAACCATAAGACTCAATGTTTTCAAGCGGTAATACAATGTTGTATTTCAATGATTTTGAAATCGGAAAGATTGTTTGTTTTGTTTTTCACATGCACTTAAGATTATGCAATCAAAATTACACAAATATTGTTACAGGAATTACACTGCTGATGCGTGTCGTAACCACAACACATTAATTAATATTTTTCTACCTAATTAACAAGTAATATAGGGTAGTCAAGTTCGTTCCCATGAGGAGCAAGAGATTTTTAGTTGTAAAATTGTCACAAAAAGGGGGGTTTTGGTTTTAGATTTTAAAATCAAAAGAAAGTAAATAAAGCGATTAAAAGTTTAAGTTGAAAACAATAAGAGAGATTAGATCAAGGAATCCTTCTTCATTGCAAAACAATGATTCAAGTTATGTTTTTTCCACTTTTTATTAGTCACAGATTATAACCAACCGTAGGATAGCAGGTTCGCTTAGCTAACCCTAAAATTCCTTGTTTCACTGAGTAACAGGTCCGCTTAGTTATCAGATTCTATTCAAAAGAACCACCTTAAGGTTCGCTTACAAGATGTAATACCCCCGAACGCATTAAGATTCATGAATTTATTAGGTTGATATTAGTAGTTAGACTCTTAGATCAATGTCTATTTTCTAACTTTGTTCTCACACACAATTGCTCCACGGAATCCCTCGGCAAGGTCTTGTATTTTCTACTTGTGTAAAGAGTCAAGAAACGATTACTTATCCCCTAACTTTCAGTAGCTTTAGATCAAATTAACAAATCAATTTAGCGTGCACTCTAAACAATCTATCAATCAATCATAAACACTCTTAATAGCAAAAACAAACGACAATCATGTGAAAAAAATTCAAGATAGAATTGAAAACAAAAACTCAAATCATATGTTAAGAACTAGGAGTTCATCCCCAATCAATAAGAAAATTAGCTACTCAGAGTTTGGAGTTCACACAAATATTAAAAAAAAAAAAAAAAAAAAAAGTGTTGTGTTTGTAGAGGTGTGTAAAGTGTGTAAGTGTATAGAGAACTTTTCTATTTATAGGCTTCAATTTGCTTGCAATCCTCTTAAGAATAGGCTCCCTTTCCTTTAGCAATTCAATTTCCAAGTTCAAGCCTTTCTGAAATCTTCCATTTTCTTTTCTCCAAATTCGTCATCCAGTTCCAAGTCCAAGTCTTCACACCCATGTGTCTAGAATACTTTTCACAAATTTCTGAATGAATTGGATCGCCAGAGAAATCCTGGTACAACCAGAATCCGGCCAAAAAAGTCATCATCAGCCACTTGAGTTCTGTCGCCGTCAACAGAATATTCTGTCTGATACCGTTTAAATTAACCGTCAAACTAACGGTCATCTATTAGTTACTGAAGTCAAACTCCGAGTCAGCCACACCCAGTCAGCTTGAGTTAGCTATCTTGATCGGCTGAGTGGTCTGAGTTACTAGTAAAGATCGGTCATCGGCTCACCTGACTCAGTCCATCGTCGGCACAGGTCAACTCGTCGGAGCAGAAAATTCAATAGAGTTTCCTCTGTTTTTATGACTATTATCAGGCCGATTTCAGGTCGTTCTTTCCTGCATCATTCCTAACATTCATCTACACATTAATATTCATTCCCTGTGACTTCTGAATAACTACTCAACCAATTCTTCACAACATCAACTCAACTTATTTCCCCATTCTCATCTCTAGGCTTCAAGAACACCACAACCCCTGGCAGCAATAGGTTCAACCTTTTGAAAAGCAACATCAACAATAGCTATTAAGCTCATTCGAGCACAATTTCTTGCCGTACTACATCAACAGTAGCTGCTTCGTCATCTCGATTTCTTATCATTCAGATCAACCCTTAAGCCGATTTGAACCCATCTGTTTCACGGCTTCAATGGAACAACATCTGCAACATCATCATCATCTCCCTGAATTGCTCATACCACCAACAACATCATTCTTGGTTCAATTCCTTCACCAAGGCGAACCCTAACATCAATTTCTCTTTCATCGTCTCAGCAAACCCATTTCCAAAATCAACAGCATGACAGAGTGTATCAATTGATAAAAGTGAAAATGATTTCATTACAAACACAGAGAGAAGGCAACAACAATTACAGCTCACAGACTCACACATTTAAAGTATGTTGGCCGACTATCTAATTATTGACAGAATGCACACGTACAGATGACACAAGTGAGATTAATGATCACATGAAGAGCACATGAGGTATAGAGGGAAAACAAGTTTTGAATTTTGGATTATCTTTCACCACATCAGTTCTTAACTGGCACTGCATCATTATCCCCCCTCAAATTGAAGGGTGTTGCATCAACCTAAAGTTTGGAGCGCAGTGAAGAAAATCGAAATGCAAAGAGACCCTTTGTAAAGATATCTGCAATATGATCAGTTGTAGACACATAAAAGACATTTAAAGCCTTGGATTGCAATAACTCCCTAATAAAGTGATAATCTAGATGAACATGTTTCTTGTTTGAGTGTAGAACATGGTTGGATGCCAAAGAAATGGAACTGATGTTATCACAACCCATCTTAGGTATGGCAGGAAGAGTAAAGTGGATATCTTGAAGAATAAAACAAATCCATACCATATCAACAACACTGTGTGCAAATGTCCTATAATTGCCTCTGTACTAGACCTTGCAACTGTAGATTGCTTCTTTAAAGACCATGAAATGATGTTATGACCAAAAAAAATGTAATACCCACCTGTAGATCTTCTGTCATCAACATCACCAGCCCAATCAGCATCAGAAAATCCAAGTAGAAATGAGGAACCTTTAGTAAAAGTAAGACCAAAGCCAAGAGTGCCTTTGATATATCTGAGAATTCTCTTAGCAACTGCCAGGTGAGTAGTTCTTGGATGTTGCATATGCTGACAGACAAGAATGACTACAAATACGATTTCTGGTCTTTTCCAGGTGATATAGTGTAAGGCCCATACTAAAGATCTATACTCAGTTGGATTTTCAAGTAAAATATCATCATCCTTAGAAAGTTTTGTGAAAGAAGCAATTGGAGTATAGCAAGGCTTGGCACCCTCCATGTGGAATTTTTTAAGTAGATCAACAACATATCTTATCTGAAAAAGAAATAAGGAGGTAGCATCCCTTTTGACTTCAAGACCTAAGAAGTAATTGATGGGGCCCAAATCTTTAATTGGAAATTGCAGTTGCAGCTGAGAGATAACAAATTGAAGAAAATAAGGTGAGGACCCAGTAAGCATGATATCAGCAACATATACCATAACAACTGTAAGCTGAGAGCCATTTTTGTTCACAAAGAGAGGAGAGTCAGCAACTGAATTAACAAACTTGAGAGACAAAAGAAATGAACTGATCTTGGCATACCAGGCTCTTGGAGCCTGCTTTAATCCATAAATTTCTTTGTGCAAAAGATATACATGATGTGGTTTTTCAGGATCAACAAAGCCCGGAGGTTGAGCCATGTACACTGTCTCCTTTAAGTCACCATGAAGGAATGCATTACTCACATCCAATTGATAAATATCCCAGTTGAACTGTACTGCAATAGAGAACACAATCCTGATGGTTGTAGGCTTTGCAACTAGAGAGAAAGTTTCAACAAAATCCATTCCTTGATGTTGATGATACCCTTTAGCCACCAGTCTAGCTTTGTGTCTATCTATGGTTCCATCAGGTTTGTATTTAATTCTAAAAACCCTTTTACACCAACAATATTTTGGCCTTCAACTGGAGAAACCAAAGACCATGTGCCAGCATCTTGTAATGCATTATACTCATTAACTGGAGCAAATCTCCACACTTCTTCTTTCTTGGAAGTACAAATACAAGTTGGCACCTTAGATAAAAATGCAACTGGTAGCTTATGCTTAGTAGCAAAATATTATTTAGGAGTATAAATGCCATTCTTACTTCTAGTTTGCATGTTATGACCATTCTTTGTAATGGGAAGAGATGGTAGTGGAGATGAAGTGTTAGGAATGACAGAAGAGGAAATAATAGATGGAGCAGTGGACATAACAGATTGCTCACTAGGCATTGCAATAGGAGATGGAACAAAAGAAGTGTTAGAAAGGGATTTGTATGGAAAAGAGGTTTCATTAAAGGAAACATGTCTGGAGATATAAATAGTCTGACTAATGGGATCAAATCATTTGTAACCTTTTTGAGATAAGCTGTAACCAAGGAAAACACATTTTTTGCTTCTAGGTTCAAGCTTATTAGAGGTATAAGGTTTAAGCCAAGGAAAACAGGCACAACCAAATACTTTAAGAAAATGATAATCTGGTTGCTTGTGAAATAAAAGCTCAAAAGGAGTTTGAAAAGCAATAGATTTTGTAGGTAGTCTATTGATGAGGTAGTTTGAGGTTTGTAAAGCCTCAACCCAAAAGATTAAAGGTAATCCAGTTCTTGATAGATTAAAGTTCTAGTGACTTCTAAAAGATATTTATGCTTGACCATTTTGTTCAGGTGTGTGAGGACAAGTCATTTCATGAGTTATGCCCTTGGTGTTACAAAAAAATTGTAGGAAAGTATTTATAAATTCACCACCATTGTCAGTTATAATAGTGATGACAGAAAAAGAAAATATATTTTCAATTCTAGTAATTAAAGAGACAAAAAAATATTTGAAATCTGCTTTATTGGCTATTGGAAGAATCCAACAATATATAGTGTACTCATCAATTACATTGGCATAGTAGAGAGCACCATAAGTAGAAGAAGTTTGACATGGACCCCAAAGATCAATATGTAAAAGTTCTATAGGTTTACTAGCCACGGTACTAGATAACTGAAATGGTAGTTTTTATGATCTACAAATCTTGCAATCATTACAAAAGAAGGGCTTATTAGAAACATTAGACAGTTGAAGTGTGTGACACAGTCTTTGAAGTGTATGAAATGATGGATGACCAAATCTTCTATGCAATATGACATTATCAGTGGTTGTGGAAGAGAGTGCATGCTTGGAGGAGGTAAATGATAATGGATAGAGTCCATTTCTATGTGGCCCTTGAAAAAGGATCTTCCAGAGTTGACATCCTTCACAGAAAATCCATGAGTATCAAGAGTTAAAGAACAATTGTTATTTGAAGTGAATTTGTGAATAAATAACAAGTTATGGGAAGACTGTGGAACAACTAGAACATCATTAAGGAAGAAAGAATGGTCATTAACAGTTTTACTAGAATTACCAGTGTAAGAAATGGACATACCTTCACAACTAGCTGTATTAATGACTTCAGAACCATCAAATGGAGTCACTTTTTTAGGTGCCTTTATACCTTCCTTTATAACAGAATCGGCTACCCCTTAACATGAGCTCAGCTCCCAATGTTATTGGCCTGTTAAAATGACCATTTTTCCATTTTTTCTAAATTTAGGTTGATTTCTTCTTATTTTCCTCCGTGCGACTCCAGAGTACCTAATAACTCAAAAACACGCGTAAACTACATAATTCACAAGAAAAATAGCAGAAAAAGCATAAACAATATAAAATAAATAGGATGTATTCTACACCCTATCAACTGCTAAATTAATACTTCTATTATTTGAATACTATGTGAGAAAAATTTGGTTCAATTCGACCAAACAATGTGGACGTCATGAAACAAATGGATGGAGCGTTTTCAGTTGGATATGAATGATACAAAAGTGCTTGAAATTTAACATAAAAGTAGTGGAATCCGTAGTGTATGGTTAAAGATTTATTTTACATAGCAAAGAGACTTGATGGACTCAAACCATTTTGAAGAAATCAAAAGAATGTTTTCGTTATCGATACTTGACCAATGTTTTTTCATAATGCTAGCACCCGTGCAAAAGTTGTTTGCTCGAAGTGTTTGATAATTTGGGTGCCACATCAAATTTTGACCGTGGATGGTTGAGAAAAACATAACCCTCAATATATGTGTTACCAAGAGAGAAAAAACTTAGATCTTGGGGGCATTATTAAGGTAAATACAACAATTCAAAAATAATAATATACCAAATCGACGAATTTACTGCAGTATTTATGGTATGGATACTTACCTGCGTATTGGCATGCCGACTCTTGTAAACTAAAACTTTGCTTTTTCGATCATAGAAAAGAACGTCATGAAAAAATGAGCATCAAACCAAATCGATGATGAATTTAAATCCCATTTCCAATATATATTTTTCCTCAACCATATCGAGAAATTCCAAATTACGATCATGATGTGGCCTATTATATGTGAGACCAAAACTAATGTCGAGTATGGTATTCAGTTTTGTGTTAGGGGAAAGTATTTGATACATGGGTGAGAGATTATGCGATAGTTAACGAACATAAGAGCAAAGGCCCCAAACCCTAAAGTCAGACTGTCAAAAGAAATTACCTATGGTTGTTACAAGGTCCCATTGGGAAAACTATGAGTATAATATCCTACCGGTAGATTCAGAAAATGGGTACCTCGGTTGTTTTTTTTTTTTTTTGAAGCAAAAGATGAATTGTATTAAGGAAGAAATCAGTTAAAGGAAAGAGGTGTATCTAATAGTAATTGCGTTCTGATCTCAGGGGTAGATGAACTAGACCAAGTACATGAGATACCATTCACTTTAGCTAATCTAGAGAGAATGTCAGCTACTTTATTTCCTTCTTTTGGAATATGATGACATTTCCAAGAGGTGTTCCTACTAAAAAAAGATTTGGGTATCTTTAATCATATTGAATAAGCGCCAGTCTATAGGAGAATTCTTCATCACAGCATCTACAACCGTATTCGCATCCAGTTCAAACTGCACCTTCTCTAGATTGAGAGAATTTCCCCATTTAACAGCCTCCCACATTCCCTTGCACTTAGCTTCCTCCGCGCTTTGAATACTCTCTAGATTGATGCATTTGGCTTCCTGCTGAGCACCTGCACAATTACGAATTATTAGACCTATACCTTCTGAGGAGTTCAAGAAAGATCCATCACAGTTAATTTTAACAAAATCAGAGGAATGAGGGATCCAGTGAGTAATTATACGACAACCACTGTTGTTACTTGGAACAAATTTGTTCCATTGAAAAGAGTGGTCTTCAATGTAGCTTTTACACTTCTTAATCAGCTTGTCAGGATTAAAAGAGTTATTCTGAAACACCTTATCACATCTATCTGACCATAAGCACCATGCTGTGATGGTTCTTTTTCATAATTCTTCAACTGAAATCCTTTTAGCAAACAGATCATCAAACCAAGTACCAATCCATTCTGCCAGTGAAAGGTTATCATTGGCAGGCCAACCAAGAATTCCAAACCAGACCATACGAGGGATATGACAATCTCTGAGAACATGAATATGCGTCTCTTGATGTTGTTCACAAAACGGGCAAATATCAATTACTCTTGGGACTCTCAGACTAAGAATATTTCTTGTGGAAAGAATATTAGATATAGCCTTCCATAGGAAATGTTTAATCCTTGGTAGAAGTGGTAGCTTCCTTAACGAATTATAGATTTTCTCCAACCTAACTTCCACAGGCTCAACTCCATTTTTATCTTCAAACATTTTATGATAAGTTGATTTGACAGAGAAACTACCATTTTTCTCTAGGAGCCAAACCAACATGTCCTCTTGATGAGCATAAATTAGGATTTTTAGAACCAGATTAACTATGTTGTCATCAAATATCTCTCTCAGGGTGTTAGTATTCCAAGTAACAGCAACCGGGTCAATTAACTGGTGAACATACTTATAATGGAGATGGGTGGAATTACCAGGTTTAGGTATGGGAGGAGCCTATAGTTCATTGATCCATCTGTGCTTCCATATAAGTATCTTTTTGCCGTCTCCAAACACCAATAACTATTTTGCAGAACAAAACTCAGCTCAGAGCTGAAACTTTTCCAAGACCACGTCGAGTTTGTCTTGTTTTTTAAGTTGAAAAGATCACCATCGGCATAATATTTGGCTTTCAGAGACTTGGTCATCATTGAATCTTCATCAGCACACAACTTCCAAGCTGACTTTGCTAACAAAGATCTATTAAATATTTTTAAGTTTCTGAATCCCAAGCCCCCTTCCTCCTTTGGTCTTTGAGTTCTTTTCCAACTGATAATATGATTCCCTTTACATGATTTCTTGTTTCTCCAATATTTTTGTTGTGAGGAAGTCATCTTGTTGATAGTAATAGTAGGGAGAATGAAGCTTGACATATGGTGAATGCGGATGGCACTAGAGACATTTTTAATCATTACTGACCTTCCTGCCTCATTGTTATTAGACCCATTCCACTTAGCAAATCTGTAATCCATTTTATCACATAGACACGAAAAAGGAATACGTTTTCTTCTACCCACGAAAAAAGGAAACCCTAAATATTTCTCATCCGAGATATTTAGGTAACACACTTGCAGAGTACCACTAATTATTTGACAAGCTTCTGGTTCCAAATTAGAGCTGAAGTAGATAACTTATTTGTTGAAATTAATCATTAGCACTGAACAAGATGAAAATTGATTGATTGCTCGGAGAAGATTGTTAACTTAAGTATCATTAGTCTTACAGTATAATAAACAATCATCTGCGAATAACATATGATTTATTTTAAGAGCCGAGCGAGAGATCTTCATACCAGTTAATTGACCTGTACTTTCACAATACGCCAGATACCTTGAGAAATATTCCATTGCTAAAATAAATAAATATGGTGACAACGGATCACCTTGACGTATACCACGGGAAGGTTTAAAAGCTGAACTAGGGGAACCATTGAGCATGACTTTAATATTAGTGGTAGAGATACACTGGGAAATTAGCTGCCTAAACTTCTCTGAGAAACCAAAACGCTTAAGGATATCTAATACAAATCTCCACTCTAGCATGTCGAATGCCTTCGACATGTCCATCTTAAGGGCAAGATGACCACTAATTCCTTCTTTTCTTTTCATCGCTTGAACAATTTCCTGCATTAAACATATGTTCTCTGAAATAAGTCTACTTGGAACATACGCAGATTGCATTGGGGAAATAATTGATGAGATGTGTTTTTTCAGTCTAAGTGCAATGATCTTAGAGATGAATTTATAGATAGTATTGCACAACGCAATCGGTCTGAAATCCTCCGATTTTTGAGCTATGTGAACCTTTGGTATCAGAGAAACTCTAGTCTTGTTTAACTGCTTGAGAAGGTACCCAGAATGAAAGAAAGATTGGACCAGTTTACAAACATCATCTTTCACATTTATCCACTATGTTTGATAGAAACCGGGGGGAAAACCGTCGGGGCCTGGAGAAGTCCATGGATCCATATTCATCAAAGCTGCATGAATTTCTTCCTCCATAGGAATAGCTTCTAACTATTGGTTGTCTTCAGCCGAAATACAATGTGGAATATATTGAAGAAAATTGCCACTGTCGGCTGGAGAAGAAGTTTTCATGATATTTTGGAAGTGATTTTTCAGAAGTGTTGATAAGGAATTTCTATCATTACACCAAGAACCGTCTTGTGCTAACAAAGAATCAATTCTGTTACGAGATTTCCTTATGTTCATTCTGATGTGGAAGTACTTCGAGTTTAGGTCCATATCATTGTAAAAATGGTCTCGAGCCTTCTGTCTGTTGGAACTTTATTGGATATCATTGATTTTCCTGATTTCTTGCTCCAGATTGATTACTTCATCAGTATTAGATCCATTGATATCAGAAGCTTGGAGATAAGTAATACGCTGTTGCAACTCTTTAACATAGGTAGAGATATTATTAAACATGTTCTTACTCCATTGAGACAAAGTATGTCTAGTAGCAGACAACTTGTTAGTGAAAACAAAAGCATTAGAACTTGTGAAGCTATTAGACCAAGCAGATTTAATTTTATCAGCACAACTTTCATTAGACAACCAATGTTCAAAAAAATTCCAATTTTTACCTTTAACATTATTATGTTTGCATAGATCTAACAAAATAGGAGCATGATCAGAGCCATTCTGGGGCAAATGAGAGAGCATGGAATTTGGGTAAGAGATGAACCAGTTGCTATTAACAAGAGCTCTGTCTAACCTTGACTTAATAATGCCGGTTCCATGTTTATTACTGGACCAAGTAAAAGGGTTACCACTAAATCCTATATCAGAAAGATCAGCCTCATTGATAAGATTTAAGATGTCACTGGAGGTAGAGTGGGAAGAAGTAGTGTATCTATCATTTGGGGAAAGAGTGATATTTAAATCACCTATAATAGCCCAAGAAGAATCTACAGAGTTGATGGTTTGATTAATATAGGTCCATTGATCTAACTTTTCATGGATATAAGGCGTACCATAGATGCAGGACAAGTACCAAACTCCTATACTAGGATCATTAAGAACTTTAACATGTATTATTTTATCAGTATGAGTGACTATATCAAGCTGGAATCCATCCCTCCATAGATGAATAAGGCCACCAGCAGAACCATTAGAGGGGACAACAAAATTGTTTGGCAAATTTAAAAAACTCGAAAGACGCAGTATTCTATTGTCCTTAATTTTGGTTTCACTCAAGAAAATAATATCAGGCGAGTGTAACTGGTTTAATAGATGCAAATGATCACGAGTATCTTGAACTAAAAAACCCTGACAATTCCAGCTCAAGACTTTCATGATGTTGATAATATGAGCAGCAGTGTTACTGACAGAAAAATAAGACCAAATAAAAGATAAAACTTGAGAGAAGTATAAAAAGAAATTGATGGAAAGTTTAGTATATACCAGATTGTGAGCAGTAGAGGCCTCATCCATAGCATGGGAGATCTCCTTAGGATTACCTTCCCATCGTCAACCAGATCATGCTCAATTCCATAATATTCAATAATAGAAGAGTTCCCACCAGGATCTTGACCAGTAAGATTAGTGTTTTGGGACTCAACCTCTTCATCATTCGAGCTTCTCAATCTTTTAAGACGTCTAGTTGCGTCACCCTCTTCTTCTTGCTCTGATAACTTCTTTCTACTAGCTTCACAGATTCTTTGGATCAGTTGATCAATATTTTCACAAATTTCCACTCCATAAGATTCAGCTAGCTCATGGAAGTATTGAATATATTGTTCCTTAGTGTATCTTCTTACTTTTAGATCATGTGCTACGTTTGCACATTACTCCTTATTATGATCAATTGTCCAACAATGAGGGCAAAGATTATGAGGTTGGCGTTCCCAATGATATCTAACCCAGGTTACACCACCAGCCCTAGTGTTCCACCATCCACCTCTAAAAAGAGGTTTGCTAAGATTAATGGTTACTCTATCAGATATCATAGACCCGTAAGAGGGTTTGCGGTTTTCTGGTTTAGTCCAAACTTTTGGTCCTAGTTCAACAAGAGCTTCTTCAATCACTTGAACTGAGTGATGTTCCAATAATAAGTTTTTGAACTGGATAGTCCAATCATGATGGGTGAAATTCCATTCATTTAAAGGAATGGTGTTATCATAAACAAGAAGATTTAAGTGAGACTTACAAACATTCCAGGGTGATTTCTTGAGAACAGCTTCTATTTTTTCTTTAGATTGAAACTTAAAAAGAAAGATATTTTTGTCCAAAGCACAAATCTCCATAAACTTATATGGTTTCCATAGTGGTTTCAGTTCTTGCCTCACTTCATCAGTTTTCACAGGGTCTTCAATAAATAGCTTGCCAATTAAAGTAAAACCTCTTTCCTCCTTTGCAACTGAAAGAGCCTTAGCCGAACCAACAGTTTTCCTTAACCTCATAGCCGAGATATCACGGATGTTGGCGTTTTGAAGTTGATTGGTAATTGAAGACACCAAATTCTTAGAACAGGAAGCCATAGTGCTGAGATGAGTGATTGAGGTGAAGTTTTCGTCAATGGGATGAAGATGATAGATCCCTATTTCTTGGTTATAAAGAGTGAAAGAAGTTTGAAAATGACCAGAATTAGTTATAGGAAAATAAGGGAGATCTTTTATTCGAATAACATCTATAACTATGTGGGTAATATTTTGAGAACTTGACTTATCTAGAATAAAAAAAACCAGAGGATGAAGCAAAGTCGTGTTGCTGACAATAGCTGTCAGTAATAACTAGGAAAACCAATTCTTGCATGAGTTTCGAAGTGAATCTGTCATGTCGCCAATTAAGCTGTTTGAAAATTTGAAAAGTTCATGGTTCATCGGGATCGAACAGGTCGACTTGGATCGGAAGATGAGAGTTTGTATCTTGACAATCACAGAGATTGATTGAAACAATGGAATCATATATACGATTCACTGCACTATACTGGTGGGAACCATCATGAGAATGATGGGTTTCAAAACTGCTGAAAGAGGAGATGACTTGCATACTGCGTTTGGTTGAATCCATATTGCTTGAAACAAGATGATGGTAAAATAGGTCCAATAATGGAAGCCTTCCATGATAACAACAGATGAGGCCCTGTAGAGGTTTAAAAACTCATTAGAGAGCACAAAATGATGAAACAACGAGTTTGAGAAGGAGAATAAAAAATAAAGTGAGATAAGGAAAAAATTAGACACTAAACATAGGTAAAGAGATCAAGGAATGATAAACCAGGGATTAGAAAATATTAGAGTGAAGAATAGATCAAGGAATCATGAAACAAATTAAGAAAAAAACTCAATATTTCTTCTCTTCCCGGTCTAGACATGGTAAAAGAGATATCTACCAACTCCTGCAGAGCTACATTTATATCTAAAACCTTCACAATTATTGTATAAGATAGTTAACAAACATAAGAGCGAAGGCCACAAACCCTAAAGTCAGACTGTCAAAAGCAATTACCTATGGTTGTTACAAGGTCCCATTGGGAAAACTATGAGTATAATATCCTACCGGTAGATTCAGAAAATGTGTACCTCAATTGGTTCAATTCAATCGCGACACTGTTAATAGTTATGGATCTAGACGCTGCTTAGGGATAGATAATTATTATTAAGTAAGATACTAGGATCAGTCTTGATCCAGGTATTCCAACCAAGCCTCCTTCATTTCTACGTATGAGGATTCTTCATACATGCCGAAAATTCCTTGGAAGTTGCAAATTATAACTTCTCAAGGAGATCCTTCTTCAATTCCAATCATTTATCAAGGTCTCAATAGTCCATATCCATATTGGTTTGTGCATGCAAATGAAGAGCAATGAAAGGCCCATTGTGACGATATATGGTATAACGCAATGAATGCAGGCTATACATTTAGCGGTTGTAGTAAATGAAAAGTTCATTCTGTATTGTTCCAAATGAGTCCAACTATAGACTATGCCGGTACAAGTCATGATCAAGACCCATCTAAATATCTACTAATCAGACGCATAGCTCTGCGAATCGGGATATTTTGAGTTGACACATAAGAAAACTTTTTCCAAATTTTTAATCGTTTTCCATGATTTTCCATTTGTTTTTCTCATGATTATTAAATATTAGTCTCTTTTAATCTTCAATAGCATGATTATATCACTAATTTTGATTTTTTCTGAGAAGTATTTTGTACTCGTTTTAATCTAGTTTCTTTTCAATTCCACTAAACTTTGTCTTTTTTGTTTTCTCAATTTCTTCTTCTACTTCTTATCCCTAATGGCTTTCTGATTCTTTTGCAGGGTCTCAGTTATTATCATGGCAGGCATTCATTATTGGACTTTGACATGTTGGTCTTTTCTAGCAACTATATTGTTGCAGACAAAAATAGTATTCAATGCATCTCCGAGAGCAGTTTTGTAACCCATCAAACCAAAGGTGGTTTCTATCAATATGATCCAGTATTTTTATTTTGATCGTGTTTATGATCACAATGATGTTTGTGCATCGAGTTTCCATGAGCTCAACAGGCCGGTTCAGTGGTACCATCAAGAAGATTTAAATTTTCTAATTTCAAAGTTTTCCCCTATAACTCAGCGTAAAATGCGGATTTACATCTTTGATTTAACTGCTTATCAGTTGACCTCCATGACATTTACTTCTCTCTTTATCTTTCCATCTAAAAAGAATATTTTATGGCCTAATTTTCCTCAGCATAATTATATCAGTATAACTAATTTTAGTTATAAAATATATGGTTTTCACTAATATATTGCGAAGGTAACAAAGTTTTTTCTTATCATCTTCACCAAAGCTAAAGTTAGAATCATCGAGATTATGGCATCGTCTTCATCCACCCAGGTTTCTCTGATCACCTCCAAGATGCAAGCAACTAAACTCCGTGATCTCAATGCAAGGCAAGTGAGAAAATATGTTGGTTCGAATAGAGCCATATCAGCTGCAACTGAAGATTTGAGCAATTCGCTTATTGGAAAACTGTTCTGTAAAGATACTATTAAAAAGGATGCAATCAGGAAAGAAGTAACTCAATTATGGAAGCAATACAGGATCTTAAATATGAGAGCACTGGATAAGAATATATCCCTCTTCAAGTTCAATTTCAATGAGGTAGTTGAAGCTATTCTTCATAAGGGTCCTTGGAATGTCAAGAAGTATCATCTCAATCTTAAAAAATATGACCCTTCAATTGTTGTAAAGGATCAAACCTTTACCCGTCAAGAGTGGAATGTCCAATTCAAAAATCTTCTTATTGAACATCACTCAGTCCAAGTAATTGATGAGGCTTTAGCTGAATTAGGTCCAAAAATTAAAACTGATCCAGAAAACTATCGTCCAGGCTATGGTTCAATGATCACTGCAAGAGTCAAAATAGACCTTAAGAAGCCTATGCACAGAGGAGGTTGGTGGAATACTGCATCAGGAGGAGTAACTTGGGTGCGCTATCATTGGGAAAGACAACCACATTTTTATGCAAAGATTGTTTTACTATAGACCATGATGATGAAGAGTGTGAGAATACTGCTTTGGATTAAAAAATCAGGAAATATACAAATGAAGAATATGTCACTTATTGCCACAATCTTGCAAGAGCTTATGGAGTGAAAATAATTGAAGACCTTGATTTGTTGTTACAAAGGATTTGTGAAGCAAGTCAGAGACAACTGGATGAAAAAGAAAAAGCTGAAAAAGAAGAAGAAGAAGAAGAAGAAGAAGAAGAAGAAGAAGAAGAAGAAGAAGAAGAAGAAGAAGAAGAAGAAGAAGAAGAAGAAGAAGAAGAAGAAAGGAGGGCTAAGAGGTCAAGAAGTGATGATCAGGGAGAAGTTACTGACAATAGAGGCTCTATCAACCTTGTCCTAAATACTCAGGTTATGCACACAAACTCTATTGGTCAAATTACTGGATCGACTGTTAGATTGGAACACTTTGATGGGATGGAACATGACTTAGCATAAGAGGGTGGACAACATGCCAGGGAGTACAACCATGACATGACTGAGACTAATGCTAATTTGGTAAAAAAAATCCTTAACTTTCACTTTGCATTCAAACATTTTATACTTTTGCTCCCATAATTATTTTTCAAACATGAAAGTCTTAGCTTGGAATGTCCAAGGCCTAGCAAAAAAAAATATACTAGAGACCAACTCTTTATTCTTGTTAGGAAGCATTCTCCTGATTTTCTATTCTTTTCTGAGACTAAAGTTGCTAGAGATAATATGATCTCCCTTGCCAACAACTTAGGATACTGTAACTATTTTATTATTGGTAGAGTGGGTCTAGCTGGTGGACTTATTCTAATGTGGAAAGATGGAGTCCATTGTGAAGTCCAAGATGTCTCTAATAACATGATGCATATTGTCACTAAGATAGACCCTAGTAAACCAGATGTTCTTATAACTTTTATGTATGGTTCCACCTATTTTGATAAGAAAAAGGAGCAATGGGACTTTTTGATGAACTTAGTTAGAACATCATGCAACCTTGGATAGTAATAGGTAACTTGAATTTCCATATACATGAGGTTTCTGAAGCTATGAACTTTTCTATTGAAGATAGGTTTGTGCAAGACAAAATGAACATCTGTGGTTTAATGGATATTGGATACAGTGGTAAGCATTATACTTGGACCAGTAACAGTTTTGGTACTGGTAGTAGAAAGTTTAGAATAGATATGGCCTTAGGGAACAGCTACTGGTGTAATTCCTTTCCACAAGCTAAACTTTTGCATTTGGTACAAGCTGGCTCTGATCACTGTCCCATTTTACTAATCCCTCAAAATCATAGGAACAACTCCTAGAGGCCTTTTAAATTTTTTGTTATGTGGATGAAGCATTTTGCATTCAAAGCTCAATTATCTATAGCTTGGACTACTGATTTTTCTGGATATGCAGGTTTTCAATTGTTGAATAAATAATGTAGTACTAGGAAAAGACTCTCTTAGTGGAACAAAATTGAATTTGGAGATATTGATATAAATATCAATATTCTGCAATCTCAACTTGAATTAGCTCAGAATGATCCAAACACTACCTCTCAGCATGAAAACATTGTCACTCTTACTAGAAAACTTGATGAATGGTTTAACATAAGGCTGATTTTTATAAACAAAAATCTGGAGACTACTTTATCACTGAAATGGATCAAAATACAAAATATTTCCACACTTTGGCCAATAGAATAATGTTTAGGAAAAATATTGATTGCTTATGTGACAATAATGGGATTTGGTACAATCAGGATGAGGAGATGGCTAATTTGCTTGTTAACCATTTTGAGAAGGTAAGTAAAACTTCTAATCCTAGTTTTACTGATATCACTTTTGACATCATACCTACTGTTATAACTGCTCAAGACAACTATCAGCTTAACAGAATTCCTTCTAGTGATGAAGTTTTTCAAACTATTAAGAACATGAATGATTGGGGATCTCCTAGACCAGATGGCTTTCAGTCTGGATTTTATAAATTTAATTGGGATATAGTTGGTCATGATGTTACTAAAGCTGACCAAATTTTCTTTGAAACTGGGTTTATGCCATCTGCTTTCAACAAGACTTTTCTTAGTTTGATTCCTAAAACTGATAATGCTACTAAACATGTAGATTTTAGACCTATAGGTTTATGTAATACTATTTATAAGGTAATCTCTAAGATTATTGCTGATAGAATTAAACATCATTTAAAACACTTAATCTCCCCATATCAGACTGCTTTTATTCCAGGTAGAGATATTCATGACAATATTATTGTGGCTCATGAGATGATCCATACTATGAAACATAAAGAAGGTCAAAGTGGTATTATGGCCTTAAAGCTTGATCTTTCTAAAGCCTTTGACATGTTATAATGGCCTTTTCTACTGGGAGTTCTCAAGAGTTTTGGTTTTGATAATAACTTTTGTAGTTTAATTAATCAATGCATCTCTACTACTCATATCTCAATACTCTTAAATGGTTCTCCTACTCATGGTTTTAATCCTACTAGAGGCATTAGACAAGGTGACCCCTTATCACCTTACCTTTTCATTCTTGGTATGAAATTTTTATCTAGATTTCTTTTGAATGATGAAACTAATCATCAAATTTCAGGAGTTAAAGCTGCTAGGAATGCTCCAGGTATTACCCATCTAATTTTTGCTGATGATATTCTCATTTTTGTGAAAGCTGACATGCATAATATTGCTGGCATAAAAACCGCACTAGATTATTTTGGCAAAGTTTTTGGCCAAATGCTCAATTTAGAAAAATCTAGTGTTTACTTCAGTCATAATCTTAGTCCTAGCTCTAGAGAAATTCTTGCTAGAGAACTTAAAATTACTGAAATGCAGGATAGTGATACTTATCTGGGTGTCTCTTTGTTAATAGGGAGGGATAACAAAAAATCTTTTAGGCCTTTGATTCAATCTTTTGGTTTAAGACTTAAAACTTGGAAAGGAAAAACTATGAATCACTCTGCTAGATCTGTCATGGTTAAACATGTTTTAAATGCTTTACCTACTTATCAGATGGGTTGCTTTAGAATTCTTAAGACTATGATTGAACAAATGGAATCAATCCAAACTCATTTATAGTGGGGTCATAACAGTAATAGAGGCCTTTGCATGATAGGGTGGAATAAGCTAAGTATCACAAAATCTTTAGGGGACTAGGTTTCAGAAACCTTGAACAATTCAACAATGCTATGTAAACAAAGTTAGCCTGGAAAGCTTGCACTGATGAAAACTCTCTCTGTATGCAAATTGTTAGAGCTAAGTATGGAAAAAATGGTAGTCTTCTTCACTTGGATAAGCTAAAGGATGATTCATCTTGGCTTTGGAAAGGTATTTATACTGGTATTGAAGTTGTGCAACAACACTCTATGTGGATAGTCCAGTGTGGCACTAAAATTAATATTTGGCTTGATAATTGGATTATTGGATTCAATAGTTCACCTGTCCCAATTGTGGGGATATCAAGCCTGGTTTCTTACACAAATGTCTGTGATCTATTTTTACCTGGTACTAGACTCTGTAATGAACAGCTTATCTTTTTTATCTTTGACTATGAAACCTCGATTTCTATCCTAAATATGCTCATCCCTTCTACTGGAGAAGACTACCTGATTTGGAAACCTGACTGATTTGGAAACCTGACAGAATGGATAAATTTTCTGTTAAAAGTGCTTATAATACACTATGTGCTAATACTGTTAATATTTCTGTTGCTGGTGACAACATTCCTAAGGTTGTTTGGAAACAATTATGGCACTGTAAAATGGCTCATAGGGTCCAGATTTTTATATGGAAATGCTTAAAAAATATTGTTCCAGTTAGGGATAAACTTTCTAGTTATAGACCTGATATAGAACCCCATTGCAAAATGTGTAACCAACATACTGAAACCATTGACCATCTGCTTCTGAATTGTGAATATGCTGCATCCATTTGGAATGGCCTAAATATAGATATCAGTGCTATCACTCAGCAGTTCAATTCTTTGCAGGACTGGATAATCTCTTGGTTTGTTTCTGGTAATGATTTTCAAAATATTTATAATGACCTTAATTATGTGATTAATCTAATGTGTGATGTCTGGTATATTTGGAAAGACATATGTAATTTGATTTTTCAAGATACTCTTCCTAATAAGAACAGTACTTTTACTAGAATACATCTCTTATATCATCAATGTACATCTGATATTTCTTCTGTAGATATTTCCAGGCAAGGTAGCTTACTTATCAAGATGTGGTTACCACCACAAAAAGGATATGTTAAAATAAATATTGATTCTTTTTACATGACTGTAACTAAAAAGGGTAGTATTGGACTAATTATGCGTGATCATGTAGGTAATTCAATAGGAGCTAAGGGATTCCATTTGGAAGAGGAAGTGGAACCAGATGTAGGAGCTGAGCACTTTGAATGCAAATCTCTAGTCATGGAAGTGGAGTGGATGGTGGAATGTCGTTTTGAAAAATTAGTTTTTGAGATGGACTATGCAAATGTGGCAAACTCACTAAACATTGGAGATCATCAAGTGCACTGGTTTAATCAAAATTTAATTTCTGCAATCAAACACAAATTCTCAAGTAATAATTTATGGTTTTGCAAATTAGTGAATAGTCTAGGTAACAATGTTACTCATGAGCTAACAAAAAAAAACTAGACTTGAAGCCATTAGTTTCAGTTATGCTTCTGATTTTCCATCTGATATTAGCAAATGTATTGAGGAAAACTTTGTTCCCTACATCAATTAATCAATAAAACCAAATTTAGTATCAAAAAAAAAAAAAGTCATGATCAAGCTACTCAAGAATTTGTGCAAGAAGCTCTCAAACACGACAACGTAATTTATTTATCCCGCAACTACAAGGATTTCAATCATATGCGACACACCTGATCACCGAGTTTATCATGTGTAACCACCACAATAACCTGATATTTATACTTATAAAAGGTATGTAGATTAACTTGGTATTTTAACTCAACAAGGTTATCCAACAGATCAATATCTTTCAAACTTATTATCCACGAGCAGTTTTCTAGACTAGGAAGGATGACACCTTAATAGAGATCAGTTGGATAAATGTAATTTAGTTTTAATATTATTTCCTTGGATTTAATTTCATTTCTAGTTAATAAAAACTATTGAGAATTAAATTTCAAAACCAAATCAATTACATTTCGCTAAATTTTATTAGACACGTACATTCAATTGCGTAAACTAGTTGAAGTAATGAACTTTTAATCATTACAATTAATTAAAAATAAAATGACTTAATTCATGCCTTCATTAAGATACAAATAAAATTACTTAATCCATGCCTTCATTAAGATACATGTGCAAGAGCAACTTCCAACAAAAAAGAGTTGAATATGTTCAATACCGTGCCCATTCTATCAAATCCCTTTGAAACAACCTTCGGAACTGAAATTATACCTTTATGTGATTCCCAATCCATCAAATCCCTTTTCCATGTAATGTCACGAACAAAACAAGTTAAGGATCACAACATGTTGTGTAACACAAAACTCAACGGCAAAGTTCGATTTTTTTTCTTACCACTTCATAATTACGGTTACGTCTCATTCTCACTCGATTGGTTTGCATTACCAAAGCTAGAGATTGCACTACTTCTCCGAGGATTGATTGAAAACTTGCAGAAAATTGATATTGGATCACACATTCTTGATTTTCTGATCCCTGCAACGAATTTTTAGTGAAGGCTCTGCCGAAAATTCAGAATCTCCGATCTGCACCATGGAGAGAATATTGTGATTGTAATACATAAGATCTATAATCCACAAAAATTCAGAGTTTCTGATCTTCTTATTTAGTATAGTTGGGACCAAAAACTCTGGGTTCGACAATCTTTCAGGAGATTAAAACGAGAATAACTTTTTGTAACTGGAATTAGAAGATGTAATTAGAATTGAGGTTGAAATCGGATATATATATACAAGAGATTCAAATAAAGACTTTAGCGTCAATATCTTTACCATGATACACGAACCCTCATGTCTGCTGGTTTGGTCAGTGATTTTTCCAATCAAGCAAGTAGCCAATTTTCCAAATCCATAGGACTTGCCCTGATAAGACTAAAAGTAGAAATTAATGTTTTTATCCCATTTTGAGTGGGCTTTGGACGCTTTAGTCCACTCCTATGAAGCCTAAGACACTCTAGTCTAAATATCCCCCGAGTTTTACTATTTAGTCAAAATCTTGACGAGTTGGTCCAAAAACGCAACGATTCCCGAATTTTCGAATTTTCAATACACCCTAAATACCCTTGAACCGATTCCATATATATAATCAGTATTTTGAAATCAAATTTTTTGAATCTCAAATATGAATTCAGGAGAGGGAGCAGGCCAGAGATAAATTTTGGAGGCGATTTAACAGTTTTAAAGTGGATTTGGTGGATTTAATCGTTTCTTCAACATAATTCAACTTTAAGTTACTTTGGAAGTGTTTTGAAATCGTTTTTTTTTATCTCAGATTGAATTCACGAAAGAGAGAGAGAGAGAGAGAGAGAGAGAGAGATACAAAGATAAATTTTGGATGTGATTTAACAGATTCAGAGAGGTTTTGGTGGATTTTATCGTTTCTGCAACAGAATTCAACTTCAGGTTACTTTGGAATCTTTAATTTCTAGTTTTCTTTTGGTTTGCCGTTCAAAATTATTTCTGATTTTGAGTCTTTTTTAGTTTATGATATGAATATGATCGGTTACATCTTATTATTGATATTGATTTGATTTTGTTATTTCTTAGCTTTTAATTCTCATGAAAAGCTTTTGATTATTGTTTTTTGATTATTTGTTTTTTTTTTATGATGCATGAACGGATATTTTTTATCACAGGCTTCTGATTTATTAGATAGTGGTGTACATAGATTTGCACCTCATGTATGTAGGATTTTTAGGTGTACATTGTGGTGCACATTGCATATTCTAGATATTCATGTGTATGTCCATAGTCATGGTTTAAATGATTATGCACCTTTGTATATGAAGGATTTATTTATGTGTACATTTTGGTGCACGTTATTTATTTATTTATTTTCAATTTTTTTATTATAGTTGTGGTGTTGGTTTGAGGTTGAAGAGTCCCCTGGTGATAACCAAGTTAGTCAAGCATTTGATCGCTGAAAATATACAGGGAGATCCTAGTTTAAAACCTAATCAGATCATTTCACTTTTTAAAAAGACTTATGGTTCCAATATTAAGTATCACCATGCTCGTAGAGGGAGATAATTCGTATTTGAACAACAGTTTGGTAATGACGAGAAGTCGTAAAGTGATTTAGTTTGGTATGTCAAAGCCGTTGAGAAAACTAATCATGATGGTTATGTGAATTTTGAAGTTGATCATGCAACTAGAAGATTTCAAAGGCTTTTCATATGTTTTAGTGCTTGCAAGCATAGTTATAAGTATCTTAGGCCCATGATTTACATTGACGCTACTTTCCTTACTGGTAGATTCGGGGGTGCTTTAATGGATGCAACATGCGTCAATAGAAACAATGATTTTTACCCATATGCTTATGCTATTGTTTCTCCTAAAAATAAAGAAAATTGGTTTTGGTTTTTGGACAATCTTAAACAAGTGGTGGATGGTCGTCCGATTGTTTTCTTAGTGATCGTGGAGAATGCCTTTTGCAGGGAATTCCAAAAGTATTTCTTGATTTATATCACAAATATTGTTTTTGTCACATCAAGTGCAATCTTCCTATTGGATCAGGTGATGCAAATTCCAAGGTCATCATTGATTTGTTTTACAAAGCTGCTTACTCTTATAAAACAACTAACTTTGAAGATGATTTTCACTGTATGCATGCAATTGGATATTGTCATGTTGCAAATTATATCAGGACTGTTCCAAAAGAGAAATGGGAAAATGTATTTTTCCCTGTATGAAGATATGGTACTCACTCTTCAACTCTTTCCGAGTCATTTAACAACCGGATTGTTGATCTCAAAAAACTGTCTGCTTTTGATCTTCTCAATGCGATACGGTGAGTTCGATGTTCAGTGTTTTATTTATTTTTTTAATGTGTACACCTTCATTTGTGTTAGAGAACTGCTCGGTCGAGCTCGCAAGCGTTGTTATCTCAAGCTTTTTTGTCAAGTTTAGTTGATCAAAACTATATACTTGATTTCTAGTCTACTTAGAGTGATGTCTCGGATTAGGATAGAAGTGTGTAGTTGAGATTTAGACTTCACGGCGTTCACCAATTGAAGAAGAAGATCTACTCAGGAGCTTGGAGGAACTTCATCAACAAAAGGTATGTGGAGACTAAAACTTATCTATCACTAAGAAGTCTATTCTATTTTATCTTCTAATGAGAATAAGTCGTATAGATATATAGACTTTTACATTATACACATTTCATATTTCGAGTCGAGTTTATCTTGTTTATCTATTTCTCGAAATACGTGTTGGAAACTTTTAGTTTTAGCTAAGTTCAAACAATTTATTTGTTGGAAACTAAATATTAAGTCAAAGATGATCATGTGAAAATTACCATGAACATCTTACATGATTTGTGTGAGACATTCATTTGTTGTCAACTTGGGAAGTTTCATTTTGATTGTTAATCACCTGAATATTACTTGAAGCTAGTGGTATGCGTAAGATTACCATTGTTGTCTTCCAAGGATGTTTCAATGATTAAATGAGAGTTTTAGAACGACTACTATGTCTGATGTAATGTAGAGTGTATACCTTGTATACTAACGGTATAAGTCTAGTTCAGACCGGAACTATTGTTTGTGAACTGGTTTACCTGTAAAGGTCCAGAGTTTTTGTTCGCGTACCTTGTTTGCGAACGGGATAGACAATGCCATGTTCGGAATAGTTGTTCGCATACCTTGTTTGCGAACGGCTGGACAAAGCCAAGTCCGAAAATCTTGTTCACGTACTCAGTTTGCGAACAGAGTGGTCAAGGTCTAAAATCGGAAAGTATGGATTTTTCATACTCATGAACTCAGGTTCGTTTGCGAACTCAGTTTGCGAGCTAAAGTTCCTGGAACTTTAATGTATTACGGAATGTAAACTAGTTTTACAAACCGTGGCATTATGTTCATGAATTGGCTCTTGTATAATTACTTTATACAATTACAAACCAAATTGGTTTTGTTTCAAATGGTTCATATATATAATTCTATGGAATGATGAACATTTGAACAACTCTCTTGAAACACATTTAGATTCGTTTGATTATCTATCATGACCGATTGATCATCATATTTGATCTAGAAGTGTTAGATGAATATGGCTAAGTTATAAGTGTTAATATGGCTAACTTCGGTTAACTATTATTGAAATAGAGTATACACATTTGGGTCTGGTTCATCCATATCTAAATATAGGTATATTTCATTTGTGTGTATCAATCTAATACCATCTAACGGTGGAGATTGATTGCTTAATTTCTAAGCAGACTTAGCTTGAATCTTAAATCTGGAGTTCATCTAACGGTGAATATTGAATACTTTGTTACTAATCTATCTTATCTTTGATTGTAAGCAACCCTTATTTGAAAGACTATATAAGGGAGAATTCTAGCATCTGGGAAACCTAATCCCGAAAATTCCGTGTGTCCTAGTTGCAAACTAGAGTCGATTCTCCTTTAATCTAGGTTTTCCAAAACCATTATTAGGTTAACAACTTGAAGACTTCATTTGGGATTCGTGAAGCCAGGTCTAACTATTTATTTGTAGTTACATATTAATTATGATCTTACTTGTTTTATCATATTGAGTTTTATTTTCTCTAAGATTTACTCGAGATTCATCTCCAATAGGTAAGATATAAAAAGTAATCACAACAGTTCTTCGTCTCAGACTCTTGTGATTCCGCAATAACTTCTTATGTTAATCAGTTAGGTTATTGTGAGGTGACTAATATTTCTAGGCCGCTCTTCGGGAGCATAAGACCGGTTTATTAGTTTATTCCTATTTACCTTGATCTCTGTATCAAAATTCGGAATAAAAAGAATAAAAGATAGACATATCCGTGGGAGACAGATTTGTTTATAAGTCTTCAACTTTTCAGTCGTAACAACTCTTAGTTGTGGGTGAGATCGGCTAAGGGAACCAAGTGCGCATAATCCGACGTGGTTCTAGAGGTGTAAGGAACGTGACTGTACCTTAATCGGTATGATAATTGGTTAGGGCTCAACTACATTCTATTCCAAAGTTAAATTGTAGTAGGTTAGAGTCTGTAGCGGATTAATGCAATGTGGTGTTCAAATATGGACTAGGACCTGGGGTTTTTCTGTATTTGCAGTTTCCTTGTTAATTAAATTTTTGGTGTCTGTGTTATTTCTTTTCCACATTATATTTGTTTATATATAATTGAAATATCACAGGTTTTGCGTAGTTCAATCACAGTTTGATAAATCCGACCTTGTTTTTTGGATAGAACTTGATTGACAATTGGGCATTGGTCTTTGGTATCGTCCAAGTTATTCTTACTTCAATCAGGCTCACGGATTTCTATTTGTTCGATTTTCTAATTGTATTAAGAAAGAGATAAAGATTTTTTATATATTTATTGATTGAGTCTAACTTTTAAGTTGGTGCTCTCGGAATTATATTAGAGTTTAGTCCATACAGATTTCCGAATAAAATATTGGGTGTAGTTGTTATACCCCTTGCATTTTAAATTGGTATCAGAGCAGGCAAACACACTAAGACCTCATAACTCTGTGTTTATAGCAATATGACTTTATGGACAGAAGTATTATCTCCATAAATGTACCACCAGATCCAGGGGATTCAGAATTGTCTTCCATGACTGATTTAATAAAATTTGTAGAAAATATTCTTTCTGAACCTCCTTCAGGTTTAAAATCTCTTTAGGCGTTTCTAGGGATTGAAAGGCAACTTGAGAATCTTTCTCTTGATATTGAGATAATTCTACAAAAAGAACAAAATTCTCTTGATAGGCTAAATAATGTTATAATTAATAATGTTCATGTTGAAGTCGACATTGATTTGTTGATAAGTGAGTGTTATGCTACTGTCTTGTGTAGCACAAATAGTTGTGAACTAGATGTGATACAAAAGGAGTATAAGTCTCATCTAACCAAGAAAACCCTCTTGGAACATGTCATTTCATTGGTCAAACCCTTTATGTATCTTGTCTGAATAACTGTGTTTTGTTGATTAATAAAGACATTAAGATATCTCTCCACAAGAGAGTTACCTTACAAAGTTCTAAAAGCTATCTCCAGACACGATTAGTAAAGAGATGTAAAATAAGACATCAAGAACAAAAAAAATGTATTTTTTGGTTCGTCTAAAGTCTTGTAAGGCTCTTAGAAATTCATACTCTTGCGTTTTTCGCAACTCATCTTGGTATAAATGCATTTGGAAGGAAGTTCTCTTGTGGAGTCATGTTTTCAAAAATATGGTGGAACCAACTGTGTTCTCATATTTTTGTTAAACTTTTTAGGAAGTTCCATAGAAAATTTTCAACCTAAGGTTCGCCTACCTTCATCTCTTTTTCCTTCATTTCTTAATCTTTTTGTGTTTTGTTTAATCCATTGGATTCAGGAGAAGTTTTTGCACCTTGTGTCGAGAACGGGTTTCAGTTTAATCATTGTTTGGGAACTTCACCATTATCAACAGTTCAGGTACACAACATCATTAACGACAGTTCACGTATCCGGTAAGTTCTTCACCTTATATTTAGGAATTTTGACTTTTGAAAGATGCATAGGAAGAGAATCAGCCGTGGTGAGAATTCAAATTCTCAAAATAGTGATAAAACTTATTTTGATCCAAGAATGCTAACTGAGTTTATCAGCAAGGAAGCACTCGACCTTTGTAGATAGTATTGCATCAAAACTCCCATTATGGAGAGAATATATGATGTTTCTCTCCATAGGTTTTTTAGTCATCATGAATGGGGTATAATTATCCATCCTATGGGAACTACACATCTATAAATTATAGCCTAATTTTATGCAAACTTGCATGATGCTGATACGGTTAACTGCACCTCCAAGACCTTAGTCAAAAATGAGCCTCTACTTGTGGATCGAAACATTATTGCTAGTCTGTTGAATTTAACTCGGATTGGCACTGTCCAAGTACCACAACCAGAAAACTTAAGACCTACTCAAAATGATCTTACAAACCTTCTACTTACAAAAACTGCTCCATGGAAGGAAGGTAAGGTATATGTTCATGATGCTGAGATGTTCCTAAAGGCTGCTGTAAAACTTGTTGTGGCAAACCTGATGCCTAAAAAAATTGACAAGCTATGGTGGACCAGATCACTTGTTGAATTAGTTTACTACATTACACAAGGGAGTGATATCGATTTATGTGGAATTATTATTCGTCAGATAATAAGTGTAAGACAGACTGCGAAAAAGACTCCAGGATTTCCTTGCCTTATTTCAAGAATTTGTAGTCAGTACAATATTCCTCTTTTTGGAACCAGCATTGAAGGTCCAAAAGCCTTGACAATGAACAACATCGAAAAGATGAGTACGAATCCTACTCAAAACCCTGAAGTCATTCGTTTTCGACAATAAGTTGATTGCGTGAAGGAGCAACTGGATTATGTTGTTGAAGTTCATCCAGACTTGGCAGAACCTTTCTGTGAAATTGCTGCAGATTTCTATCGCGATCTAGCTTTGAGTTCTTTTCTTCATGTTTGTTATGTCTATGTTCCCTTATGATACTTCTTTTGAACTTCTTATGTCGAACTTATTAAAACTGTTATATTTTAATGGTTGTAATAACTTTAATGGTAATTTATCCTTGAATGATTTTATCTTTCAATTAAATTGCTAAATACGTTAAATCCATAAGAAGTTTAGTTGAATATGCTCAAGAGTTAAGTCTGTTATGTCTTTATGAAAATATTGATAAAAGATAGAACAAACTTGTTGAAAAATTCCGCAGTATTGATCTTTCCCTGATGCACTTTTATGTGAAAATAATGTATGGCTCCGTAAGTTTTCTTATGTTGAGTGGTTCTGATTAAATTAATCAATAATATTTCTTGTGGTTAATTCATTCGAGTTTACTGGATATAAATCCATGTGATTTGTTAATGTCCAAAGAAATCCTTCTTTTCTCGTGAAAGTAAGGTCGCTCATGTTTGTTCTCTTGTGAATGACATCAAATGGGGGAGAGTCCTTAAATGAACTTGTGCTTAATTGCCATATCTTTGTGGGGAGAGCGGTTGTGGAATTTTGTAGGAGTTAACTTGTATCTTTATAAACTCCTAGATGAATGTACTAAGTTTCGACTATGTGAAATCATCGAAACAAAGTTGATATGTTCTCTTTTAGTCATGAATTATCTTTTGAGAATTTCATTATGATCCCATAGTTTTCGTACCTTTGCCAATTTTATATTGACAAAAAAGGGGAGAATTATTTGGTAGTTCACACTAAATACATATGGTTTACAGATCATTAAGTAAGGGGAGTGGTTTTCATTGTAAGATGGAAGTATTGACTAAGGGGGAGTGATACATATCACCATAGTATTATTTCAAAGTTGTGATGCAATTGGACTTTGATTCTATAAAATAATACTATGACATTGTATAAAAATGTTTGAAAACTTTCGTTTTCATATTGTTAAATCGTTATGGAACTTCAACAATAATGATGCTGAGTTGAACACATTCAGAATCGAAGGAGAACTTGAAGTAACGAAGAATTCAAGGAAGTTGAAGAGCCAAGGAAATCAAGCATGATGGATGAGAAGCTACAAAGTTTATTTATTTTTTAATCCATATGTATTGATACTTTTGTCACTAAAATTGACAAAGGGGGGGATTGTTAGAGCACTGCTCGGTCGAACTCGCAAGTGTTGTGATCTCAAGCTTGTTTGTCAAGTTTAGTTCATCAAAACTATATACTTGATTTCTAGTCTACTTATAGATATGTTTCGGATTAGGATAGAAGTGTAGTTGAGATTTAGACTTCACGGCGTTCACCAATTGAAGAAGAAGATCTACTGAGGAGCTTGGAGGAACTTCATCAACAAAAGGTATGTGGAGACTAAAACTTATCTATCACTCAGAAGTCTATTATATTCTATATTCTAATGAGACTAAGTTGTATAGCAATATAAACTTTTACATTATACACATTTGATATTTCGAGCCGAGTTTATCTCGTTTATCTATTTCTCAAAATACGTGTTGGAAGCTTTTAGCTTTAGCTAAGTTTAAATAATTTATTTGTTGGAAACTAAATATTAAGTCAAAGATGATCATGTGAAAATTACCTTGACCATTTTACATGATTTGTGTGAGACAATCATTTGTTGTCAACTTGGGAAGTTTCGTTTTGATCGATTAATCACCTGAAAATTACTTGAAGCTAGTGGTATGTGTAAGATTAACATTGTTGTCTTCCAAGGATGTTTCAATGATTAAATGAAAGTTTTAGAACGACTACTATGTCTGGATATAATGCAGAGTGCATACCTTGTATACTAACTGTGTAAGTGTAGTTCGGACTGGAACTACTGTTTGCGAACCTTGTTTGCAAACTGGTTTACCTGTAAAGGTCCGGAGTTGTTGTTCGCGTACCTTGTTTACGAACGGGGTAGACAAGGCCATATCCGGAACAGTTGTTCACATACCTTATTTGCGAACGGCTGGACAAAGCCAAAGCCCGAAACTCGTGTTCACGTACTCAGTTTGCGAACAGAGTGGTCAAGTTCTAAAATTGGAAAGTGTGGAATTTTAATACTCATGAACTCAGGTTTGTTTGCGAACTAAAGTCCCTGGAACTTTAATGTATTAAGGAATGTAAACTAGTTTTACAAACCGTGGCATTATGTTCATGAATTGGTTCTTGTATAAGTACTTTGTATAATTACAAACCAAACTAGTTTTATTTCAAATGGTTCAAATATATATTTCTATGGAATGATGAACATTTGAACAACTCTCTTGAAATACATTTAGATTCGTTTAATTATCTATCATGATTGATTTATCATCATATTTGATCTAGAAGTGTTATGTGAATATGGCTAAGTTATAAGTGTTAATATGGCTAACTTCGGTTAACTATTATTGAGCCAACCGAGTATACACGTTTGGGTACGGTTCTTCCATATCTAAATATAGGTATATTTCCTTGATGTGTATCAAGATAATAACATCTAACGGTGGAGATTGATTGCTTAATTTCTAAGTAAACTTAGCTTGAATCTTAAATCAGGAGTTCATCTAACGGTGAATATTTAATGCTTTGTTACTAAGCTATCTTAGCTTTTATTGTAAGCAACCCTGATTTGAAAGATTGTATAAGGGAGAACTCTAGCATCTAGGAAACCTAATCCCGACACTTTCGTGTGTCCAAGTTGCAAACTAGAGTCGATTCTCCTTTAACCTAGGTTTTCCAAAACCATTATTAGGTTAACGACTTGAAGACTTCATTTGGAATTCATGAAGCCAGATCCAACTATTTTCTTAGTAATTGCGTATTCTGATCTTACTTGTTCTATCGTATTGAGTTTTATCTTCTCAAGTATTTATTCGAGATTCATCTCTGATAGGTAAGATATAATAAGTAATCATAACAGTTTTTCGTCTCAGACTCTTGTGATTCCGCAATAACTTCTTATGTTAATTAGTTAGGTTATTGTGGGGTGACTAATATTTCTAGGCTGCTCTTCGAGATTATAAGACCGGATTATTAGTTGATTCATGTTCACCTTGATCTTTGTATCAAAACACGGAATAAAAATAATAAAGGATAGACATATATGTGGGAGATGGATTTGTTTATAAGTCTTCGACTTTGGGTCGTAGCAACTCTTAGTTGTGTGTGAGATCGACTAAGGGAATCAAGTGCGCAGAATCCAGCGTGGTTGTAGAGGCGCAAGGAACGTGATTGTACCTTTATCGGTGTGAGACTTGGTTAGGGCTCAACTATATTCCACTCCGAAGTTAACTTGTAGTAGGTCAGAGTATGTAGCGTCATAATACAAAATGGTGTTCAAATCTGGACTAGGTCCCGAGGTTTTTCTACATTTGAGGTTTCCTTGTTAACAAAATTTATGGTGTCTGTGTTATTTGTTTTCCGCATTATATTTTTTTATATATAATTGAAATATCACAAGTTGTATGTAGTTCAATCACAATTGATAAATCCGACCTTGTTTGTTGGATAGAACTTGATTGACATTTGGGAATTAGTCTTTGGTACCATCCAAGTTATTCTGATTTCAATCAGGCTCACGTATTTCTATCTATTTGATTTACTGATTGTATTAAAAAATAGATAAAGCTCTTTGATATATTTCTTGATTGAGTCTCATTTTTAAGTTGATGATCTTGGAATTATATTGGAGTTTAGTCCATACAGATTGCCAAACAAAATATTGGGTGCGGTTTTTATACTCTCACGTTTTCACTTTGTACACATGTTTATCTGTATACATTGTTGTACACATGGATTTGCTAAATGTGTACATTCTTGTTTACATGTTTTATTTGTGATTCTGCTACTATGTATACATTTTTGTACACATGTTTTATCTGTCTTCTTTCTAGATCATTTTTTGATTTATGTTTTGTGTTTTTGTTATTTTAGTTTGAAGATTATGAAGAAGAAACTTTCAAATACTAGGCTCACTCCCATATATGAGGCTTTACTAAAGGAAAACATCGACAATGGTCGTACTTGGGATGTTAGTGAGTCTGGGGAAATATTGTACAAAGTCCATTCTCCCAGGTCTCATTGTGTAGATCTTTTGCAGAAAACTTGTATGTGTCACAGGTGGCGAGTTAATGGTTTTCCTTATGCACATGCTTATGCTGCTATTTAAGCTACGAGGGAGGATATCTATTCATTTGTTGAGCCATATTAAACCACCAAATGGTTCAACTTGGCATACCAGGAGATCATCTTCCCCATCCCCAATTTTGACAAGTCGCAGGCTTATGATCCTAGTGATAGGGTTGTTGTTCTTATTCTTGTTCCTCCACCTGGTAGATGAAGAACACAGCGTATCAAGAATGCTTGGGAGAAGCAAAAGTGGGATATGATGTGCACAAAGTGCTTCACCCTTGGTCATCACAACAGAGCTACCTTCCCCCTTCCTTGATGCTTTTTACTATGTTTGATTTGTTCGAAAGATTCTATGTTTTTGGTTTTTACTTTTGGTAATGTCTTTTCAATTTTCTAGGCGTGGATAATTAGTGTCAGGACATGTGTACTATTTTGTACACCTTCCTGTACACTTCAGTTTTCTTACCTGTACATGTGTACCATTATGTATGTTATTATGTTTGGAAAGATTCTATGTTTTCAGTTCTGTATAATTACTTTTGCTAATGCCTTTTCAATTCTATGTTTAGTGTTTTAACTTTATGTTTTCAGTTCTGCAAGCCTGGATAATTAGAAAAATCTGTTAGTACATGTGTACCATTATGTACACCTTCCTACACACTTCAATTATTAAGATTTTCTACTCTGTCAGTACATGTGCACAATCATATATACCTTAATATTTCCTAACCTGTAATATACACCTTAGTACCGACACAGGTATACATTCAAAACATCAATATTGAAACTAATAAAAAGATTAATTCAAGGTCTTTATAGTAGTGATAAGTCTTAAACAAAAAGATGAAAACTGAAATTTTAAAAGTTGTCCGAAGATTAAAATGTTTTGAAGAAATTCAGAAATTGATCATGTATGCAGATTAAAAACTCATCTTCCTCTTCAATGGTTGCATTCCTCTACTCTTACGCCACTCCTTGTGCTGGTCATCCTTTGCTACATCCCATACTTTTTCATAACATCCGACTTTTTTTAGCATCCTGACCGCTAATTTTGATCTCATTTGCTAACAAATGTCTTCGGCTTTCTTCTCATCTCTTTCGATACTTTATGTTTTCTTCGGACTTTGTTTCATAAAGTAACAAGTGTATATGAGGAAGTCCAGGTTGATTCCTTGTGCAGGTCATGGCATGACGTTTATTCTGTGCTTTTCTATAGGTGGATGACCCTTTAAAGCTCTCTTCTTGTTGATTTCCAATTACACCACATTTTTCGTTTGATGTGCATCATCTTGATATGTCTTCTTATTTTATGAGTAAAGGAGTTATACCACTTCCATTCAAGAGCTTAAAAATCAAATTTCAACAAAGACCAGTGCCTTACTACTATCTTTTTCTTTGTAAAGTGATTCACTGGGATTACTAGAACTTCTAGATTCTCAAGCATGTCCCTTACGAAATCAACCACAAGCTACCATGTCAGTAATATTATGCTTCACATAGTATTGTAATCAATAATTTTTTGGAAAATAAAATGAATTAGGTACACCTAAATCATACCAGATATGCGTCAGATATCACATTAGTGTACAAGCATGTATACTCCTGCAGAAAACTAACAAATCAAACATTTTAGGCCTAAATACAGACCGTATATCCATGACGTTGATATAAGTGTACAACTATATACACACCTAAACAAATATAACAATCAACCATCCATGACAACACCCCACATATCAATCATCCATCATATTGGTGTACATCTACACCTAAAGAAATGTAACAAATCCAACTTCTACAAACACATAGAACATGCAATGTCAATTAGGTGTACAAATATGTACACAACATTAAAGTATTTAAGTAAACTAAATTATATATAACGTTTTGATTTATTTTGAGAAACTTACACATGCAGTAGGACCCATTATTTCACAGCTCAAGTACTTTTTATCTTTTGGATGACGAATGTTATCTATGACAATTGCTCTTCTACGTTGATAGGTGTAGAACCGCAGTACCTCTTGATCTAGATCTTTGTTGAACATCAGTTCACGTAATACTCGTCCCACAATCAGAATATCTTCCCTCACTCATGGATTTTCTAGTCTCGTTAGTTCCCAAGCTACAGTGATGCATAATCATAAAGTAAATGTTAACATGGTGTACATAGTGGTGCACATAACTTTTGTTATAAGATTCAATCATGTGGAGAGTGTGAGGTGGTATTTTGTGAACTTACCCCAGGCTTGCATAGTCAAAGAACTTTTGTATCCTTTTTTTGTCCTCTCCTGGTTTCATGCCTTGGTATAGTGGGGATTGAAAAACATCTAGCAATGGATCAGGTGCATGATAGCCTGCTTCGTGTACCTTTCCCTTGCCTTTTTGATTGGATTTTATCCTAATTGGTCTGGTTTTACCCTCAGTGGTGAACCTAGGATCTATATTTTTCCTTGCAACTCTCTTTTGTGGTGTCTTGGATAACTTGCAAACCTATTTTGTCTTCAACATCTCTGCTTCCCTAATTTTCCCTGCTCTTGTCTTTGTTGGTGTCTTCTGCTCTTCGACTTCTTGACCGCTAAAAAATTCACTTTCATGTTGTTAGATGAACTGAATTGCTTCTGCAATGATTATTCCTCGTACATCTTAACTGGATAACAATTTCTGCGACGACTCTTCATTTGGATCTTCTTGGCTCAATAATGAAAAACTTGGACAATTGTCACGGAACATGGTTGTCATCTTTTCCTTGATTTTAGTTGGTGTCGTTCTGAAACAACATTTTTCAAGCTTCACAAACATAGATTTTGACATATTATCTAAAAGGTCATCAATTGTCGTACAAGGATCCTTCTCTGGATCTTCTCCATATGTGAGTAATAGGATATCTTCTTCAATCGGCAACATGCCTTCAGGGTTCAACTGAGATATGGCTTGAAGTGAGATGAACGCCGCATGAGAAAATATTTCTTCAGCGGTTTCAGTTGTGTGCATCACATCCTGGCTATCAAGGTGCATCCGGTCTTGTTGATCTTCAAGAATTTCGTTTGTCTTTGACAGGAGAGTGTTGAAAAAATGCAATTTTGTTAGGATGTACAAAGTTGTACACTAGTGTACATCTTTGTACACACGCACAGAAGAAATCACAAAGGTGTACATCTTGGTACGCATATACAGAGAATGAAAAAAATGCGAGCTGAGATCATTTTCTTCATACCTCGGCTTGTAAGCAGTTTCAGACTCAACTCCTCGGCTTGTTCCATCCTTCCCATCCTCTTATTCATTTGTCTTTGACAGGGGAGTGCTGAAAAATACAATTTTATTTGAGATATTTTAACTGCCTACAAATTTTTTCACAAGAATATGAAGTATGTATGATTTTTAGAACTGGTGTACAAGTATATACACATATAGAAAATGAAAAGAAATGTAAGCTGAGATCATCATACCTCGGCTTGTAAGCAGTTTCATACTGAACTCCTTTGTCATATTCACTTCCATCCTCCCCATCATTTTCTTCATTTCCCTCATTGGTCTTTGATGAAGGAGTGCTAAAAGATGCAAGTTTTGAGAAAATGTATGAGTTTTAGCACACTGGTGTACAACTATGCACACAGAGAATATAAAAAGAAATGTCTACCACATTTAATAAAAGTGATGTTATACCTCGGCTTTTCAGGAGTTTCATACGGAACTTCATTCTTTTCATATTCACTTCCATCCTCCTCATCACCACCTTTGTCATCGTCATCATCATTGACATCATCACCTTTGCTACCCTTCATGTCATCATCATCATCCTCCTCATCCTCGTTCTTGTCAGATTCACTTTCATCCTCATGTTTTAATGCTTTTGTAAATGAAATAATTTCTTGCAAAGTGTCAACACATAAATCAACAATCACCTTATCATCTGTCAAAACTCTTCAGATCAGATGCATGAATTTTTAGGATTTTTTCTTTAATGAAAGTAACAAGCCTTTCATGTTGAACCTGCAAGTCAGAAAGATCTTCATGTACTTCATCTCTTTACATTAGTGTTATGCGCAACTTTTCTTTCAGTGCATCTGTGCTATTTTCTTGCCTATTCTTTTGGTACTCATCCAAAACATGTTTCTCATCATCATTGCAAGCCTTTACCCATTCTGGTTTCATCTGAAAACATGCCAAAGTATCAATATGGATCACATGTGTATATTGTTGTACACATGAAAAAATTCAAAATTTATCACCATTTGTACATATACTATGTACACATGTAATGAGAAATTCATATATATTTGTACATATATTAAGAAAGTTATCGAGTTACCTTTTTCATTGCGTCATTTAGGTCTCTCTCGATTGTATTACTGATGTCACTGATGATCCACCTTAGAATCCTTGGAAAACCTTGCTCACTGCTTGGCGTCATGCTTTTGTTGTGTTCAGCAAACCTACTTCATCAACAAACAGGTAAAAAGTTAGAAATATGATAGAACCCAACAAAGACAATGAACCAAAGCATTTAACATGGTACAACTTAACACAAGTGTAAAAAATGTACACACGTAAACTTTCCAACATGTATATCATACAACCGCTAACTTTAAGTGGTGACTGGATATATTTTCTAATGTTATCCATCAAATATTTATGTATATGAACCGGCCAGTTGGTTTTTTTCATTCTATCAAATGTTTTCAAAGTAGTGAGAAAATTTCTCTTGGTAAGCATGCTTCCGTTTGCTTGGGTAAAAAAAATTGTGATGCATAGGTACATCCCAAACAACACTACCAAATCCTCATCATTTCGTTCAATCTCCTTTGCAACTCTGGATTTTCCTTCATTATCCGCAAAATTTCCTTCTCCATATTTAGTTTCCCAAACTTAATTGGTTCCTTAAGATTTATTCGGTTCATCAGTTGACCGTATGTCCTCTCTGCTTTAGATTTGGTAGCTTCTCCTTCTCCAGGTTCTGATGCCACCCCATATAATCCAAAAATTAAAAACAAATCTTCTGGCATACTCTTTACTTCCACTAGCTTTTTTTTCTTGACAGTATTGAAAACATTCTCCTCTGAATTATCATGGCGGAAATATCTCACAATCTTATAGATTGCGTCTGGATTCTTGTGCCACACATCTCTCTTTTCTCCCATTTTCTTTTTTGACTTTTCCCCCTCTTTCTTTCCAGCTTTCTTGTGAACAAAGATATCTACAACATGCCAAAAAGGGCTTTCCTTTTGCTTCTCTAATTGAAACTCAGTGAACCAGACTTTATCAGGATTCTCCTTTCTTATTTCTCCATCCTCCTCAAAATTCTTGTTCACAAAATCATTGATTGCATGGAAACCTGATCTATAAGGTTTGTTTTTATCTACGCAAAATAGACAAATGTGAGTAAGAAAAGAGAAGCATAACACAAAATACAAACTTGCTTGTGTACAATTCTATACAATCCTACAGAAATATAACAAGAGCAACTATAATACCATGCTGGTGTACAAACCTGTACACTCCTACATAAACATCTTTATAACACACACAACATGCCATGAATCACTGCAACATAATGCTTGTGTACAAATCTGTACACACCAATAATAAATCTGAAGAAAAATAACAACTCCAAAACACATATAACGGGCCATGAATCACTGCAACGGCATGCTTGTGTACAAATCTGTGCACACCAATAAAAAAATATCATAAAAGCTACTCCAAAACACACACAACATGCCATGAATCACTGCAACATCATGCTTGTGTACAAGTATATACACACCAACAACAAATCTCATAAAAGCTACTCCAAAACTCATATAACATGCCATGAATCTCACTAAAAAAACAGAGCATCATGCTTGTGTACAAGTATGTACACACCAACAACATATCTCATAAAAACCACTCAGAAACACACAAAACAAACCATGAATTGTTACATTTTGCTTTTTGAACAAATGTTGAACCTGTTGTTGTCTTTGAGGGCTTTGTTTTCTTTATATTTTTTGATTTCTTCTTAGGTGGTGATGATTTTGAAGTTTCACCTGCTACAAATGATGTTGAATGTGTTGTACTCTTTGATGATTTTGATCTCATCTTAGGTGCTGGTGATTCTATACTTTCTTCTGCCTCGATTGACGTCGAGTCTTCCGATTCTTCTACTGCTTTTCTCTTTGCAACAGGTTTTTTTCGGAATAATTCTGTGTTGAATTTGGTTAGGGTTTAGATTTTCATATTTGTTTATTCACATGTTTAGATTTTTTTATTTTTCTCTTCACAATTTTCTTTTTCTTTCGGGGATAACGTTAAGGAAAAGGAAAATGATTTTCCATTATTTGTTTTTATGTTTTTGGAAGTGGTAAACGTGGCGCCCCCACATTCAATTATGTCAGTTACCACGGTTTTTCATTCCCCCTACGTGTGCATTATGAAAAACATGCGAAGGAGAAAAAAGTCTTTACACCTTTTCAAATTAATTCTGGACTAATATGTAACTAGTCACATCGGGATAGACTAATCCGTTTTTTTAAAAAAGTTTTTGGACTAAACCGTTTTTTTTCCCAACTAAAATAACCAGTTGGGACTAAAAAAAAACAAATGTTAAGAAGGAAAACATGATTTGGACTTTTGGAGGCACCTGAAAGATGGAGAGACGGAAACCTTGATGTTTGAGCTGCATCAATATAAAGACAGCAAGTTGAACAATGCATCATAGAAATAAAAACAGATACGACATAGAAACTAAAGAGGATTAGCCGGACCTGGAGGGGACCAAAATAGCTAGTTTAAGTGAGGAAGCATCACGCCAAAATGTCTTTCTATAACAAATTACTACTCACTGTTCAATTTCAGTGGTTCAGTCACAGATGCAAGATTCTTAAGAGACACCAGATCACTAGGTAATTCTTCAGGTAAGTGACTAACACGCTGAATCAAGAAGAATCATTGCCATGTACAAATACTGTTAATCATCTCAATAGACAACGAACATATTTAGCACTGTAATTACTATGTACAAATGAGAAATCGTCAGATTTCAACAGAATATCTCAACTTCCGACAGCTTCCTAAACCCTCTGCTATTAGCAATTTTAGACAATAAGAAAGCAAAAACTTATAGCAGCCAACCATGTTTAACCATAAAGCTTTATTCTGGTTTTGACAGCAGTTCGGCAGATGGGGCATACTTGAAGGTCTTGTCCACACTCGCAGCATGTCTGCAAAATTGAAAGCAAACAACCCCTATATTAGGTAGATGACTTCACTGATGAATAAAAAAAAAGTAGAATGATGAGGAAGAGAGTGAAGCATTGAAGGTCAAGAAAGAAAACCTGATGTCCGCAGCCAAAAGCCATATCTTTTGGGTTGGTGAGGCAAATTGGACAGGCCTGCAGAGGATTAACCGAAAAAATTAACCGCTAAAAGAGGTGGTGGAACCTTTTTATTTCCTTTGTAATACCATTGAATCATTACTTCAGCTAAAAGTAAGTACAAACCAAATCATCTTCATACCTTATTATCAAAATCAGAAAAACTTGCAGGTGGAGCTGTGCCAACAGATGGTTTAGGTCCAGAATAGGGTGGTGAACTTTGCTTGAAACTGCTAGAAGGACTGGGACTGGGTTTAGTACAAGAGGAATTTTCCGCTGCTGCACTATAAAGTGGTGGAGGAAGAGGAACCCTCTCTACTGATTTGCTGTTTCTAGAACTGCTTAAACAAAAATTAAAGGACCGGGTGCCAGTTAGATTATGTTCCAACTCCCACAGCCAAAATACTCGCAATGAACTAAAGAAAAACACAGCCAAAATACTCGCAATGGCCTAAAGAAAAAAAATGCAGAAACACAAACAAAGGTAACGATCATGATTACCCCAATAAATTGAGATCTAATGTCGCTTTGTACTGAGAAGGGATTTCCATCAAGGCTGAAAGAGCAAACTCTGTCTCCTTTTTCTTCTCTGGCGAACTTTTTGACATAATTTCTGTGAAGTTCACAAACTGGACAGGAAAATACAAGCACAATTAAGCCTTGCCGGTAAAGTGTAATTACGAAGCACACAGATTAGTCCAAGCAAATACCTGGAAATTATCGAAAGCACGAGCAGGGATGTTATCATCAAATTCTTTCATCATCTCCCATGGCCCATCTCCAACTCCGACTAAAACAATCGACAATGGGTATTCGCTGCAAAGAATATGTTCTTAAGAACACGGCTTGACCAAGAATACATACTTCACAGAAAGTTGCAATATTTAAAAGAGCCAACCTTGCTTTAACAATTGCATCTACAGTCCTTTGCTCTTGTGGGCTTAGATGACCCCGTTCAGTATCAACACTCCTTGTAACCTACAATTACCCATGGAAAATAAAATAAGCCCAAGACTACTGTCAAATTTGAAATAGTACATATAACGTCGATATCACTAGGAACATTCATCTACACTGGCACATATAACCTGCAGCCACCCAGGGAAAATGAAATAAAATAACACCAACTTAAAGAAAATGTATGACCTAGAAATCACTAGGAGAATCATCTAAACTGGATCAAGTTCTTTATTCACATTCAACATGTATACACGGAAAACCCCCTACTGAATAAAACCCAAAACAGTTGCAAAATCGTCAAAAACAAATAAACTTGAAAAAAGTCTAAATTACCTGCCCATCAGCAATTATCAATAACACATGGTACTGGCCACCACTTTGCTGAACAATTGTAGTAGCCATCTCAATGATTGGTGCAAATGATGTTGGTCCTGCCAGTCGCAGATGTGGTGCTATCTCTCTATATCGTGTTAATGCTTCCTCAAATCCAGTACAGGGTCTTTCATATGGATAGAAGCTAAAAACATCTTGATCATGTGTTGATGCTATAAAATTAAATGGAAAAAAAATATATCAAAACTTAATAGCCAAACAACAAAAACAAATAGCAACATAACCATAACAAGCCAAACTGTGCACATACCATCTCCAAAACCAAAGCAGGGAATGAGATTATCCTCATCGAAAGCCGATAAAGTTCTTCCTATAATAGATATTGCTTGTTCATAAGGGTTTTGGAAGTTTCCAATGTGATGTAAGCTCTTCCTATTAAATGACCTTGCACCTATAAATAATAGCCAAAAATATAGTTTAGTTTGTTGAACTACATGGAATAACAAAACTAAGTTCCAAACCCTAAATGAAGAACAAACCTGTCCATTCATTGCTCTTTGTGAAGTCGATACCAACAATAAGATTAGACGACTCAAGTCCAGCTTGAGAAAGAGCATCAGTAACCTAGTAAAGAACAAAAACAACAACGTATTAATTAAACAAGAAAACTCAAAAACCAAAAACCAATATAAACCCAGAATTTTACCTCTTCTAAAGAATTATAATTATCAGCTATTCTTGAATACATCCTATCGAATCTTTTTTGCGGTCTACCAGCTTGAACACCCCCGTTGGTTTGCGGTAGTGGCGGTGCTGCATAACTTTGTGCAGGTGCATAGTTCTGTTGTGGTGGTGCATAACCCTGACTATTATATGGTGGTGATTGTTGTGGATGCCATGATGAATTACTCGTCAAAGATGATCGTCTCGATACTGATTTCGAACTTTTACCTCCCATCTCAACAATCTATAAAAGATTTCCCTCTTTCAACTCTCAACCAAACTTATACAAATACAATCAAAATCTTCAACTTTTCTTCACAAGAGAGACTTAAACAGCACCTAGTACAAACAAAATAAGAAATCAAGAAACTTCAGAATAACACAAGTTTATATACTGATGAAAGAACCTAGTAACAGATTTCGAAGCACTCTTCTCACAAAAACCAATGATCATTTAATGGGAAGAGACTTGGAGTTTTACATAAATAACCCTAATTCGATAAATCCAAATTAACAAAACCCTTAAAATCCGTGATTTTCTTGAATTTGAATTCTAACAAAACACAAATTCCTCAATTTCACTTTACCTAAAATACCTAAAACATCATACTAGTTACTAAACTTTAATAACTCGTTCTATGTTCTAAGCAATTAATGAAAAACACTGAATCTAACTATCATCATACATTCTTCCAGATCAAAGAGTTTTAACCTAATTGAACATTAATTACATATTCTTAATTGAAAACATTGACTAGACTGAATAAAAAATAAATAAAGTAATGGGATTCCACATTCTGCAATCATGGCAACAGGGTAAGAGCGCGCGCGTGAGAGAGAAAGTAAGAACCTTTATGATTAATGGAAGATTTTGAAGATGCTCCCCACCTTTGAAGATTCCTTGGAGTGATTTGGGACAAAAGTGATGAAGAAGATAGGATAAGTTTAAGAAGGGTGTTCCATCTTTTGGATTCTGACGAGCGAAGTTGTATTTTGTGTTGCAAGTAACAAGTGAAAAGAGTAGGAAGTTTCGTGCGTACGAAAAAGTTGGGTACTTTTTTATGGAAAGTTGGTCATCTTTAAAGAGACAAGTGGATACTCACAATTGACAAGAATGCTCAATCTGTTTCTTTTTTAGTGAGGGTGATTTGGAGTGGTGGTTGTAGTTGTAATGGTGGAGGCCGGAGGGGTATCATGGCTTGTGTTAGGGACTAGAGAGAGTTTTTGGTTTTAGTTTTGTTGAAGCTGTTAGCTGTAAATTGTGACTTGCATTCTGTTTTTGTTTTTTAATAAAATGACTCATTGGAAGTTCGGAACTAAATGTAGTAGTAGTAAAAAAAGTTCAGAGCATCTCACCTCCGATTTTTTCTCTGCAAATCGGTCTCAAACTCAGTGTTGTTTTTTAACCTCTGTTCCAGTTTTAATGTTTAAAGAAGAGCCACATTTGTCTATCATCTATCTTGCTTTGTTCATTGCTAGCTACATACACTACAGTTTATTGTGTTATCTAATCAAGTGCATAATCAGGGAAGAACAACAAAGTACTTCCAATTCCATCAAAACTAAGTACAGTTTCTACCAAAGCATTACTAAGAGCAATAACCAAGAATTCAGCAACGTCATTAACGGTAGAACTCAAAGTAAAAACTTTCTCCGACACAACAACATCTTGTTCAACACCATTACAAACCAAGAAATCAGTACCCAACACACATTTCATCACCAGCAATTCATTTACACAGACACCATCAAATCTGAAAAACAACAACTATTCAACACATACCCCATTACCACTACCAGTTCAAAGTACTTCCCTAACCTTTTGCAAGATCTAGAACCCAAACATCATAACAAAAAAATTCAACCGAGACAAGGAAAAATTAAAGAGCAAGAAACTGTCCATCACCTTCAACCATAGCTTCAAGAAGTTGGGTAGACAAGGAAATCACCAGAGGAGCCTATTCACAAAAAACTTGCTAATCATTTTTAAGATTTTCAAACACCCAAAAAATTTAGCTCCTTCTGGTGACTTTGTGGCATCCACCACACGTCTTGCTGCCTTCCCTCTGTTCATCGTTCAGTATCCTCGCTGCTTGATGGCGATGGAGATGTACCACTGGAGTCTGACTCTTCATCTAAATAAGGAACTAGGGCACTCACACTCAACGGAATCCGCTCCCCTTCATTCATGGTTCGAGAATATTTTTGGGACATGCAATCTCCTTTTCAAATCGATCCCTTAGATGCTCAGCGTCATACTCTATCTTCCCAACAACCATCTCCTCACTGCTATCCCCATAATCAAAATCCAAGTCGCTGGTCCCCATTTCTTCCCCACCCTCTTCATCAGCATCAAATCCACCAGAGGAGTCAGTATCTTCATCAGTTTCGCTCCAATATCGAGGTCATTTGGCCTTCTGTTCAGCCTCCTCCTCCTGTTTTTCCTCCCCTTCACTATCCTTCCTCTCCCGTCTTTTCAAGTATTGAGGTACCCACTCAGCATACATCATTTCCTTTCGTTGTGCATCTCTTTTCCTGCAATATTCCTCTTCCCTCTGACGTTGTTGAACCATTTCACGACGCTCCAACTCTGCCTGAACATCAATCTTAAATTGTTGTAACTCTTCTGTTCCTAAATTGTTTAAAAGTGTGTTTATATGATTATAAAGATATGACATTGATAGGATCACGGGAACGGTACCGTCGGAGTTTGCCATCTCTCAATTTCTACTCAAACCTTTCCCTTTCCAGTAAAAACACTAATGAATTTCTTAATCACCATCAAAACCCATCTTTTAAAGGCATAACTTCTACCATTAAATGTCATTTATGGCGGTTGGTTAATCGTCAAATCGCTTCGTTCTCTTCGCCCATGCAATCTCATGCGTGCACCCTTCCCCCTAATAACCATCATTACCCTATTAATCCCTACAGTCAACACCTAACCATCTTCATTATCTCTATACCTAACATAACCACTATTAAGTGTTGCCTTGGTAGGCCCTCTAACTTTGCATTTCTCATTTGGGGTCTAATTAAAATTATTTTATTTTTAGTGCAGACTAGTTGGAGGCAGCATCAGACGAGAGGCAACATTGCGGCTTTGAGAACCCCTGGCAGAAGCCGTGTTAATATTACCAACGAAAACCATACTCACTCCCACTCCCCAAAATTCAAAAATTCCCCCCAAATTTCTATCATTATAACAATTGTCTTTTTCCCCCAACCATATACATCCAAAACTGATAAATGTCTTAGATATTCCTTTGTGAATCCACATTTCCTTATATCAAAAAGAATATCGATCCATTATTGGATTTGTCCACAAGTGGCCTCGTATCTCCATCTCTCACATAAATCACTTGGATACAAACCTACCTGTTTTCTCCAGACATGAAAACGACATGCCCCATCTCAACAGTCTTCTCCAAAACAACATATGTAGTCGTGCTACAACTATGTTACACCATTCTTCTCCTGAGTTTTCCCTAAATCCTAGTCAACATGAGTCTTATTTCCTCTTTAAGGTTGGTAGTTGTAACCAAACAAAAATTGCTTATGTCATCTCTCAACACTCTATATGGGGTCAACTTCAGTTCAGTGAGTACCATGGTATCATCTCACTAGAATTGCATTTTTTTCCTGACTATTCAAAGAGTCAATCTTCATCAACATATAATCATTCATATCCACCTCTTCTTCATGATGAATGCATCCCAAACCTCTAAAAAAAATCAAGTTTTGAACCAAGATATCCAAAACCTTTCCCTACAAATGTCTGAGAACCTTAATTTACCATCTTCCCTAGCTAATCCAGTTTTCATAGATAAAAAAGTCATTCTTGCTGAAGTTGATCCTAACTGGAAATGGTGTATTGTGGGATATATCTGTTGTGAAACTTTGATTCCCACTGCTTCTATCAGATACCACATCTGTAATAACTAGCCTCTTGCTCAACACCCTACAATATATACTTGGAACGGCCAAAGGAACAAAGTTCTTATTCGATTTCTCTCTGAAGAAGATTTCAATAGAATAAAATCTCAAAAACCTTGGTTTGTTTGCGTCTATCTGGCTGTGTTAAAAGAGGTGCCTACTGAAGGCTGGCCAATCAATACTCAACTCTCTTTTGAGGAAGAAATTATATGGTTTATCTTATGCAACATTCCAAATGAATGCACTGAATTTAACGATCTAAAGAAACTCACCTTGGAGATGGGAGAATTAGTGGAAGCCTAAAACCATTTGGAAAGCACCCTCTCATGAAGAACGTAAAGGTATGTATCAAGATTTCTATACAAAAAGCTCTTCCAACTGGCATCCCCCTTTTTACAAGTGGAAGAAGAGACCCTTTCTTGATAGAATGTAGACATATCAGAGTTCCAAGGTATTTATGTACCTCTTGCCGTGTTCTCGATCATAAGGACCAAAACTGCCCAGTTTGGAAGCAGAAACAAAAGAAAATCACAAAACTCAAGGCTTCTTGCAGTAACTATAATCTACCACCAGTTTCCAAGTTAATGTCGTTATCAAGTACTATTCAAGTGGATTCCATTCCTGTTGCTGAAGCAGATACCTCTATTCTATCTTCGGTTACCATCCCAGATACTCAAATTCTACCTTCAGACTCTAAAGTAAATGCTAAGGGTAAAGCTGAGGATACAGATCAACAAATGGGTAACTCCATCCAAACAAGTTTTTCTAATGTTTTTCAAATGAGCCCTTTCATCAACAGATCATCAGCTCTGAAATTTTTTGATGTTGGACCGATTCAGAAACATACTACTTCGGTAGAAAATGGTTTACCGTTGGTTTTCAAACAAACTACTATTCAATATGTCTCGGTGGATGCTTTTATTACTGGTGTTGAGTCAAACCAGAATGGACCGATTCGAACTACCAACTCATCTAGGCGGTTTAAAACAGCAGCAATCCCGAATCCCATCTCAATTGTCACTGGAGGAGCTTCTAGTAATACTGATCATGAAGCTTTAGCTAACCTCAAGAGGAAGATCAATCCCAGAGCCGAGCTGCATAAACGTAACCGAGCTAATTCCAACCCCATCAACTCTGCATCTAATTCTGAAGAAAATTCCCCACCTGAACCCAATTATGCTCAACTTTGTCCCCCAATCACTAACTTGGGAGATCTACCAGACATTGATCTCTCCAACTGTTCTTTCAATACCCAGCCTCTCTTCAATTCCTTTGGTAATTACAATGTTCCTGCTTCTGGTTCTCCGAGCAACAATGATGTCTGCAATAATTCTCTCCTCAATGCTGTTACTTCTAGTCTGGAATCATCCCAAAGGGCTTCTCAAAGTGGTGGAAATACTAGTGGATCTGATCAAACTACTCAGGTAAATCTTCCTCAAATTTCTCCCATAACTGTGTGTGAACCTACCACCATGAATCCATTCCCTGTTAACAATGTGAATTGTATTGTCTGGAACCTTAGTGGGTTTGGTAAAAAAATCTTCTAACAAGGAGCTTAGTTTATTGTGCAAAAATATCAATCCTGATATTATTTTCTTATCTGAAACGAAAATGAATAAAGATATGGCAGCTAGAAAACTTAGAAATATGGGGTATCCTTGCACTTTCAATGTGCCCAGTATTGGTAGAAGTGGAGGCCTGGCTCTTGCTTGGAAAAAGTAAATTCACCTAAATGTCATATCTTCTAGTCAAAGGGGCATCTATGTTACTTTTACTGACATCATCAATTCTAAAACTTGTCATATTCATTTTATGTATGGTGAACCTAATAGTAGTCTTAGGCAAACTTTTTGGGAAGAACAATGCAACATAGTTATAGCTCTACTGGATGAACTTGTGTTTATCATTGGAGATTTTAATGCTCTTTTAAGTAATGAAGACAAAAATAGTGGCTTAGAAGTTGATGATCCTGATTTTGAAAATCTTAGGCAATTTTGTTCTGTTTTTAACTTGCATGATCCTGGTTTTTCTGGTCCTAGGTTTACTTGGTCTAACATGTAGCAAGGGTCATATTTAATCCTTGATAGGTTAGATAGATGTCTTATAAACCAAATTGCTGAAGACCTCTGTCCTAAACTTTGTATTAATAACCTCCCTAGGGATTCTTCTGATCATCGTCCCATGCATATTGGTTTCAACTATGAGGATGCTTGTATGCCTAGACCTTTTCATTTCATGGCCATGTGGATAGAGGATCCTACCTGTAGAGACATTATTGTCAACTCTTGGTCTGTTAATGTGGTAGGATCTACTGCCTATAAACTTAAATCCAAACTCTTAAGTACCAAGAAAGGTTTAAGAGAGTGGAATAAGTCCTCCTTTGGAAATATTCAAACTAACATATCCAATATTAGGAAGGATTTAGCTGAACTTCAGATCAATAACCCTACTGATACCACCAATACTTACAAACTCAAAGCCAGATTGGAATATCTATACAATCTGGAGGAGTTATATTGGAAGGACAAATCTAGAGAAGCCTGGCTCTTGGAAGGTGACAGAAATTCACCATATTTTCATAGAGTAACTCTCTTTAGAAGAAAAAGAAATGCCATTAGTTGGATAAAGACTTCCCAAAACAATATCATAACTGATAGAGACAGCATTGGAAATTCCTTTATAGATTATTTCAAAACTATTTACTCTTCCAAACCTAAATCTTTCCAAGATGATATCCTAGCTGATTATCCTATTAAGTTATCTGAAGAGGATAATGCTTCCCTAAATTTACCTCTTACCCCAGAGGAAATTAAGAATGTTTTTTTCCAAATGGGGGGAAAAGGCTTCAGGATCAAATGGTTTTACAGGTCCTTTCTACCAAAAGCACTGGGATATAGTGGGAGATGTTGTTGTTGATATGACTCAGACTTGCTTTAGAACTGGTAACATTGCTAAAGTGTTTAATCATACCAACATTGATTTCATACCTAAAGTCCCTTTAGCTGAGTTGGTTACACAATATAGACCAATTGGTCTTTGATATTTTATTTATAAGATCTTGTCTAAAACTTTTGCTAACAGGCTTAAGCCTTTCATGGATAAAGTCATTTCTCAAAACCAAAGTGCTTTTGTTCCAAAAAGAAGCATCTCTGATAATATCTTACTAGTCAATGAGGCTATTTATGCTATTAACCATTGTGATAAAGTTGAAGGTATTGCTGCCATCAAGCTTGACATATCTAAGTCCTATGACAAGCTAGAGTAGGACTTTCTGGAGAAAGTCTTGACTAAGATGGGCATGTCAGACCATTGGGTTAAATTAATAAACCAATGTGTCTCCATTGTCTCTTATTCTGTCCTCTTGAATGGTAGTCCTATTGGTTTCTTTAAACCTGAAAGAGGTCTAAGACAGGGAGACCCCCTATCACCCTATCTCTACATCCTTTGCTCTGAAGCTCTATCCTCTTACATAGATACCCTTCAGAGTAAAGGTGTGTTAGATGGTATTAAGGTCTGCAAAAATGCTCCAGAGATGACACACCTGCTTTTTGCTGATGATTCTTTGTTATTTTCTAGAGCTACTGAAGAAAAAAAATTTATGTCATCAAGGACTACCTTCAGAAATATTATCTAACTTCAGGGCAAGAAATAAATTTTGAGAAATCTGGTATTTTGTTCAGTAGAAAAATTCCTGAGCAAAGGAAAGCTATTCTGGCTAATATCCTAGATATTCAGAGCAGAGATCTGGGAGAAAAATACCTTGGAACTCAAACTGTTTTCCAAGCATCTGAAATCCAAACCCATATGGGGATTCTCCAAGCTGTGGATGCCAGGATTTCTATCTGGCTCCACAAGCTCTTATCTCAGGCTACCAGGACTACACTGATTAAGCATATTGGTCAAGCCATTCCCTTATTCCAGATGGGATTTTTCCTTATCCCTAAACATCTGTGTAGAAAAATGGATTCTCACCAATGCAAATTCTGGTGGGGTAAGACCCTGGACCGAAAAGATAGAAAACTTCACCTCCTAGGTTGGGATGTCTTATGTTCCCCTAAAGGTGAAGGTGGCTTGGGGTTTAGGAAAGCAAAGTTGAACAATCTTGTAATTCTAACAAGGAATGCTTGGAGAATTTTGGAACACCCTAATTGTCTCTTGGCTACTGTTTTGAAATCTAAATATTTTCTCAACACTGATTTTCTAAATGCTAAATGCTCTGCTAATTGCTCATGGACCTGGAAATGCCTCCATGACATAAAAGAGCTTATCAAACCTTTCATTTCTTGGATTATTGGGGATGGTCAATTTATTGACCCATGGTGTGACAAGTAGATCCCCAGCATGGGATCAGCCACACCCAACCCACTTGTTCCACCTGATCCAAGTATCAGAGTTGCTTACTTTATTGATTCCATATATAGGTCTTGGAATGTCCCAAGACTTACCACCCATTTTGATGATGCTTCTGTACAGAAGATTATCACCATTCCCTTAAGCCAGATTTGCACTCCTGACAAGAGGGCTTGGGAACTTTCTAAGACTGGCAAATTTTCTTCAAAGTCTGCCTACTTGGGGCTTAGAGGCCTTAGGACCTCCCCTTGTAAAAATCTATGGAAGTGTATCTGGAAAGTTAAAGTACCCTACAGAATTCAAGTTTTTCTCTGGAGAGCTGCTAGAAATGCTTTACCTAGCAGGGTTGTTCTCCAAACTAGAATGCACATGAACTGTGTTGATTGTACTAGATGCTCATATTCTCTTGAAACTATTATGCATGCTCTGGTTAATTGTCCCTTTGCTAGAAGGGTTTGGTTTCTCTCTGATTTTAACATCCATACCCAATTTTTTCATGATAAATCTTTCATAGACTGGCTGCTTTTTTGGCTTGTTGATCCTCATTCTAAGATGTCTAATAAAAATCAATATCTTTTTGTGGCTATTCTTTGGTCCCTATGGACTAGTAGAAATAACCTTATTTTTCAGAATACTAAAGAAATTTTTTCCACTGTTATCTCTAGAGCTAAAGCCATGCTTCTCACTAGGAAGTCTAACCATTCTAGTTTGCATATTGACTCTAGTCCTTCTGTCAGTTTTTGTGATCATTGGATGCCCCCTTCCTTTGGATGGATTAAATGTAACACTGATGGTGCCTTTGATATATTTGATGTTATCTGTGCTGAAGAAGCCGAAGCTAGAGCAATATGGTCAGTTCTAAAGAAAGTTGTGGAACAAAAGCTAACCCACATCATTGTTGAAAGTGATGATAAAGCTCTCATCGACAAATTTTCAGCTGGAAATTTTGAAGGAGATGCTAGGACGGATTCCATCTTTAAAGACATTTTCTTCTTTTCTTCTAAACTTCTTACTTGTATTTTCAGTTTCCAACCTAGAACTTATAATTCTGTCACTCATGAGCTTGCTCTTTGGGCTAAACAAAACAATCTCTCTATGTACTGGTCTACACCCCCTGTTTGGATCCTTCCAACAGTTGAGGAGGACCATTGGCCCTTCTGAGGGCCTTTTCTTTTAAAAAAAAAATGTAGTAGTAGTAATTACTTTTTCTCTTTTCCTTCTCCAAATTCGGGTATGTTAGACATAAGTTGTTAGCTATCAAATTGTGACTTGACCTATGTTGAATAAATAGTTGGCTGCTGTAGGGATACCAATTTTTACGGGGTTACAAACTTTATATCATAAAATGTCGGATGGAAATGGGAATTGGTAATCCCCGTGGGAATTGGTATCCATGTGGGATTGTGACAGTTTAGCTAAATGCTGGTGATTTAGATCGGTATGTTATGAAGTCTTTGATTTTGGAAATCAGAATCTCATATTTACTATTTATCTCATCTATAAATTCTATCAAAACAATCACATAAACATCACTTAAAATAGAAATGAATACAAAATCCCATAGATTTAGAGTGGTGCGCTCTAAAGTTTTTGAATTTGAAAATCAAAACCTCATAGTATTTACTATATATTTATATTTAATCGGTTAATTTTGTCAAAATAATCAAATAAACACCATTTAAAATAAAAATATGCACGAAAGGAATGAGGATCATCCTCAAAATAATAAGAGTAGAAAACATAAGCATTGGAGACCTCTACCAGATAGATGGTTGAAAACTAATATGGATGTGTCTATTCTCCCGCATACTAATACTAATGAAGCTGGTAATGTATGTATTTTATTGCTCGAAATTCTTTAGGTACTTTCGTATAGGCCTCCTACATAATAAGAGCTTGTGATATTGATTAGGACGAAGCTTTAGGTCTTCTTTAGGCTACAAAATGGATCAAATCGGAAAATCTATCTAAGATAATCATTGAAGGAGACAACAACGCAGACATGAAGGGAGTCAATGATTAGAAAAATTTAAAGGTTGATGGTAGGATTTAAACATCATAAATGAATGCAAATTTTTAATCAAGAGTTTGGTGGATATAAGAATCAATTTTTTTCCTTAGTCGAGCAGTCAGCAGATGATGCTCTTACTAAGTTCGCTAGAACCCATAGTTGTAATCAAAGTTGGAGTAACCATCCTCATTTTATTGTAAGTCATAATACCATTTTTCGATATATATATCCCCCTTAAGGAAATGTGGTCCTTGTGTCGAGAACAAAGGTGTCCGTCGGATTCGGCGATCGTGTGGCCATGATATATCGTCGGCGAGAGATACTTTGGTTCGCACGATCTTGGCATATAGTTCTGGGAGTAAGATCCGTCCGTCCCTTACAATTGTTATCGTTTATTACCGCCGATACTGTGAGATCTATTTATTTATTTTTTCCTTTAGGTTCGGTCTGAAGACACACACACAGAACTCTTTGTTTTCTCAACTCTGTCTTTTTATTTCGAAGAAGTTCTTCGTCTCCTTCACTGAATATCAACATCAACAATTCCTAGCCCTAATCTCAAACCTGATGAAGCTCCTGTTAGAGGTATTCGATTTCTTCTAGATTTAAAGTTTTATTTTTTTTTCGTTTGATCTTCTTCTAGCTCAGGTGATCCTAAATCGATTTTGTTAAGGATACCCTAACCTATTCTTTACTACTCCTCTTCTTCCTTTTCTTTTTTTCAGTTCCGCCAAACTTCAAATCGAGTTTTCACGTTCTCATCAAGATTAACGGTTCAAAGGAAATCAAATCTCTTGGGAATCAATCGGAAATTATGAGTATGTCAAATCATAAAGCCTAATTGATTCCTCAGAAATTGCTGTTTTGGTATTTTAACTATGATGTAAATCAGATGTTATTGAGCATAATTTTTCTGAGTTCGTGTAAGAATATCGTTTTCTATTAAATGTGTTGGTGTTAATTAGTGTGTTTTTTATTGTTTGTTCGATTTGCAGGGGAAGAAGAAAAGATAATGTGCAGGTACAATCAATTGCAGGTACATAATGTGCTATTTTATTATTTAGCGTTCAAGAAAATTTAGTTGAATTTTCAATTAGGTAAAATATTTTGATAACATATGAATTGTGGGTTCTGTGAATTCAATGATTTTGATTGTGGGTTTTATAATTCATAACATCACAGACCTGTCTGTAATAGATTCTACTTACAGATAATAGGTCTCTTAGCATTAAGTTTCTTCACATCAAACCCAAACTGGGGTTTTCTTATTGCATTCCAATTTGAAATTTCACAGGGAGAGACGAGAAATTCATTGTACAATTGTTATTATTCCAGGTAAATTCGTCGCCACTCATGCCATTGTTATTATTCCAGCAATAAAAGAGCACGAACCCTAAACCTAGAGTTCCGTCCTATTTTTGTCTGTTGTTGATTGTTTCATCTTATTGAATCAATCTCGGTTTCTTTTTCTTAATTTTGTTTTGATTGTTTGATTTTTTACTGATTGCTTTGTCTGTCTGATTTTTCGATTGATGCTCGACTCTCTCGAATTTTATGAAGATTGAATATGGAGAATGGAAAATCAGAAACAACAAAATACATAGGTTTGTCGTGAATCAGTGAATCAATGAATGGAGAAATAGGTGTGAAGAGTTTTGAGAAAAAACCGAAGAACGGGTTTGTGTAATAGACATGAGAAACCAGTATATCACCTTCTCAGTGGTGTGATGTTAAATGAATCAATAGTTGTCTATGTTTCCAAGGAGATAAAAATATTGAAATTGAAACCTTATAATTTTGAATTGTAGCTTCAGATATGATTTGATTAGGGTTTAATATTTCATTCAGTTTTTTTTTCTTTGTTCTTTCTTGCTGGATTTACCGGAACGCATGATGTTTAGATGGTCTATCATTCATCATTGACAATCTTGATGGCTTTTAAGTGTTCCGGATACGAATCTGAGATGGGTTTGCTCAAGAAATTGGATAAGAAGATATTGTTGCTGCCATGGTTTTGAGAGTATGCAGCTAGAAGAGGTGAGACTGGTGATGATGGATAAGCTGGTGGTGATTTGCAGAAGAAAGATAGTGTTGTAGCTGCTGTTGAAGTAATTATTAGGTATCAATAAGAAGTTCTGTGGTTGTTGCTTTTAATGAATTTCATGAATTTTGGTGTTCAGACAACTTTAGTTTGAACATTGCTGCAGTGCTACACAATAGTTAGCAACTTTGTTGTGTACTAATTTCTGTTTCTTGAATGTAGGTTATAGAAAACATCATCTCCAGTTACCTGTGGTGGAGTCCAATTTCACTTTAGTGTGGCAAACTGTTACTTCTCAGTATTTTATCTCAGGTGGGTGATCCAGCTAAGATTACCTTTTCCGTGTTTACTATTATGTGCATTATTTGATCGGTCTGCAGCTAAATATTTGATTTTCTCTTTCTCTTCCTCTTTCTGACACTCTGCCCCCACAAAAAGAAAAGCTATATTGGCAAACAGACACAGACACTTTCAGTTCTCATGATCACCATCGCCTTCACATGGTTTTTCTTTACATAGATCAGGAGGTGTTTTGATGGATTGGGTTAGGATGATGCAAATTCTGAATTTTTCGCATGAATCAGGTAACCGAAATCCAGCTTATGTCAATCTGATGCAGTGATTTTTGTGATTGAGGTCAGTTTAATTTACTAAGTCAGATATTTTCACGAATCAGTTGGGTTTACGATCTTGAATGACACATCAAATCAAACGAATCATTTCAGACATATTCTCCAACAAAAAAAAAACAGCACTCACTTATGAATTCAGAGAAATTGCTTGCTGACACACAACCCATAGAAACCATATACATGCATGTTGTGCGCCTGGGAAATTGGTAGGGTTTGACAGCAGGACGAGAGGCGTTATCGATATCTCTATAATAACATTTGAAAGGATAATAGGCCCGACTTTCATCATGCCCATGATTGTGTATTTCTTAAATATTATAAAATAGGATAGATAATTTATTTTACTGGTTTTTGTTTTGGTTCTGGGTTGTGTTAGTTTTGTGATTTTATATATCATTGCAGTACCTTGCTTAGGAGCTTACCACGTTTATGCATCTCTTTTATGCTTCTCGGGAACCGCCACTAAACTCTATGAATCATATAGGTGTATGAGAACTTACTGGAGGAGTGAGAGATGCATCAATTAAAGAAGAAGATGCCAACAACCAGAAAGGAAAGACTTCCCTGCATGAGGTTTGTTTCAACTACACCTGAATATGTGGCTCTGTTACGAAGTAGAAAACATAAATTAGCGGATAAGAGTTTAAAATTACTTCGTTCAGTGTGATCTTATAGAGTTTATGTCCCACAAATTATTGCAGTTAAACGATATTGGTTCAAGCACTCTAGAACTATGGTTTTAACTCTTCCCTGACTTGGCTTAGATCAAACTTGAAAATTAATCTGTTCCTAGAATCTTACTGTATAAGAAACTTATTTGTTTGTTACTAGATAGCTTATTCGTGGGTCCCTGAATAATTTTGTGGTGTGCCTGTATCGAGTGCAGCAGCAGAGTGTGATGTGTGATGTGGTGTTTAAAAGTGGCAAGGTATGCATCATTGGAAGGTTTTAACTTAATATTTTTAGTGTTTGTTACTCACTTTTCAGGTTGCCTAAGAAATTGCAGAAGATTTGTGGTTACATATATGCTCTGCCTATTTCATTGATGTGAGTTGTTTTTCTCATTGGTTAGCGAGTTATGGCCCGACCAAGATTTCCTGAAGTCATATTAATAACATGAATGTTTAATTGTCGTGAATATTTTTCTCATTGGTTATTGTTTATACCGCGGATATCGCATTTATGACTCTTTTCCTTATGCTTGATTTGGTAATAAACAGATTGCAACAAAGCAATGACCACTGAAGTTATCATGAACATTAACAATACAGGAAAAAATTGCGATCGAAGTTGAGGAGGTTTTTTTGGTTTGGTGAGGCAATCTCATCGTTTTTTTAAGTCGGGACTGCCACTCACTTGCGTGCAGGTATGTGGTTTAGTTATTGTAATATTAGTATAAGCAAATCTAGATCAGTACCATGTCAAAAATATACACATCGTCACTCCCAAGTTATACACATAAGTTTGCTTCGGTTCGGTTTCATGGGTCATTTTGGGAGGATGGTATATAAAATTGCTTTGATCAAGATAATAGATGAATTGAGGTTGTTTAGCTGGCAATCAATTGCTTACCAGGGATTTGCATAATTGGATTAGTAGTTTTTTTTTTTGAGAATCCTGCTCATTGACATTGAGAACATACTCACCATAGTTCGCCCGTTCCAATGTATACCGCGGATATTTTGAGATCTATTTCTTTATTTTGTCCGGACCTTTCGCTTATTAATAAAATTGGGAATCTACTCCTGGTTTCTTCTTCTGCTCCTGGTTCTTTATGAGAATCTTAGCCTAGAAATTTTCCGTGATTTGTTTAACAAGTAAATAAACGAGAATCAAATCTGAGCGTTTCTCTCATGAAAATTTGTCGAGAATAATACATAGATAAATACAGTGCAAAACAATAAAAAATCTGTGTTCATCGTTCTCTTTCTCCCCTAAACCTCACTCCCTCTCTCTGTGTTCCCCAACAAGGTTGTCTTCAGTTTCGTTAGGGATGATACTGCTACTGTAAAATTTCCAAGATAGTTAACCTTATTTTGATCTCTACCTCACAGTTGTTTAATTTATTCATTGAGTTTAAATTAGAGGTAATGGGGATTGTCGAATCCCTTAATTAGTGAGGAAATTGTTCGACTTATACCATGAATTGTGGATGATTAATTTTCAATCTAAATAAATATCGATTTGGATTCAATTTTTCAATTTCTTATGATTTCTAGGGTTCTTGAGTTTCTCCTATCTGTGTCAGTATGGTTTATCGGAAGAGTTCTCAACCAGGTATGAATTGGGTGTCTTTCTATCATTTTGCTTTTGCTCCAGATTTTGATAATTAGGTCAGGCTTTAATTTGAGGATTTGCATTATTTTCAATTTCTTATAATTAGGTCGTTTTTTTTTATTTGTGTTTCTTCCTTGCTTATCCATTGTCGATTGTAATTCCTAACTAAAGTTTGTTAAAAAAAATTGCAGTGTTTTAGTTTGTGCTTTTGGAGGAAAAGTTAATTTCTTTTTTCAATTAGGCTTAATTATAGTTATTAGCTCTAAAACTATGACAACCCTAGCACCTTGGTCATTTTTCTTATTTTCTGATAGCAATAATTATGGTTAATAACTGTTTTGTTTATTCCAGATATTAATGTTGATTCGCGGTAGGATCTTGATCCCACGAAACAAAGGCATCTTCTGTAAAGGAGGTGGATGCTTATGGCAGTCAAATAGGTAATTAAAAACTTCAAAATTCGCATTGGTTCCACTATACAGGTTTAAGAACACAACAGTAGGATGATGTTTGTCCAGGGTTATGTTTATCCAAGAAACAAGTATGATAAATTGGAGTCAATACGTTATGATGTCAAGAAATATCTCACCTTTATTTCAAGTGGCGATTGTAGAGGATGTATTGTATGTGTCAGGGGCATGGAGGGAGTGTAGATGTTACTTGGTGTTGGGACATATTGGTCGTTTCAGATAACAATCTGGGTGCAATCCTTTGTTGGTTGTATATCATGCAATTCTGATTTTTTGTGCGTTGGCAATTTGTAAGAATTGTTGTTGTGTATTTTTTTCGGCAACGTGGTTTTTGACGCTAAGATACATATGCATGTCTTTTAAGCTGGCAGAAATTCAACCTTTTTTTTGCTGGGCAATCTAAGTGCCGATGTATATTTGTTTCAAAGAACCATGGAGATTCTGCAAAATAAATTCTTTATTTATATCTAACAAACGATGTTCAATACCTCTCAGGTCATCATTACATTCTTAGTTGATTCGATACTTTGAAACTCACTGCAGGGGTTGTTGTTTCTGCTGGATGGCAAAGTGTCATAGCTAATGCGAACCTAGCCTGCAATTACTTGGTCAGAATTCCTATTGGAATGATCTTCGGTTACCTTATCGATTTTCAAGTTACAATAAGTTATTTACTAAAATAGAACATGAATTAATGAAAAAAATAACGGTCGATCAGTATTTTTCCGTTGCTTACATAACTTATTAGGTTTTAGGTTGTAAATAGGTCATATGTATCAGTTGACAGCATTTCTTATATACAGTGAATGAAAAATGGGATCCCAAGCACGAGAGTAGGGATGCAATCAAATTAAGTCGTTGTCTTAGCTCAATTGGTAGAGCACATGGTTTTTAACCATGTAGTTGTGGGTTCAACTCCCACATATGGCATACCAATAAGCTTATTATTTTTGCAGATAAAACACATGCACCTGCTACTGTGACCGTTTCTTATACTTCTTCAAAAAGGTGAAATTTGAACTTCGATTATAATTTTAGCTCCCACTTTCCTTCCCAGAGCTCACAAACCTTTAGTTGATATGTTCAATCAAGGGTTCGGAGAGTCTTAGAGGGAGGATGGACTGATTCTTGGTAGATCTACACATTATTATTACAAGCTGGTGCTTTCCTGAACGTATGGTTTTCTCTAATTTGCTTCCTACTGAGTTGTTTGGCTAATATACGCATTGTTATTGATTAGGACTTCACTCTTAAGTTTGCAATGAAGGCGTGAACCCACTTTCAAAATTCTGATCAACAGGTTTCTCTTTGATTAAATGGTAAGCTTTCTAAATTTTTTAATTTTGAGTTTTTCATTCAGTTTTTAGTATACCAAACAAAATTTAAACATGGTTTTTCCTAGAGAACCCTTTAACTAGACAAATTAAAAGGGGTTGGGTGGTGAACTGGATGGATTTTCATAATAAAGCTGGTGAATGGGGCCAATTGTAAAGCTGGTAACTAGGGTGCATTAGTTCCCATGATTTTGGAATGCACAAAAATATCATAATAGAAAGCAAGTAAGATGTCAATTACCAGGTCAGAGGCCTGGATGTTATTGAAGCTGCATGGCATATTAAGTAATCAAATGGATGGGCGCCTAAAAATTACAAATTTGTACAATATCGATCAATAACACTAATTGCCAGAATCCAAATTTACATGAGATGGCTCCCACTTAGTCAAATTTCAATATCCTCACCATGGAAATAAATGTTTACTGTATGGGAACCAAAAGAAGTAAGCACTGTGATTTTACTAATATTAATATTGTTCTTGATTTAGAGATTCACTATTGCAAAAACATCTGGAAACTACATAATCATCCATTCTAAACATGTTATGTAAGTCAGCAGGTTCACCAAGGTCCAGCTACTGCGTAATGGAGAGGAAAACTTGCGTGACTGACATAGTGATTGCGAATGCAAGGTAAGCTAACTATGTTTCTTATTTGCAACACGTAATACAATTTATTGAGCAGAGGAACTATCTTGAATATAATCAAGTTTTTTAAGATCTTTTTGACTATTCGTTTTGTTTTTGTATTTAGCATTCCTTGCTGATAATCATAACTAAAAATCAAAAAAATAAAAAAATCTTAAAACGTGATTCTGAATTCTATTGTGGGTTAATTTCATGCCGAGGAAACAGTGAAGTCGATGGTGTACTGCCATTGACTATTGTAGATGAGTTATGTCAAGGTTACGAGGTATGGGTTTGCATCATAAAAAGGAGATGAGTAGGGGTTTAGAAGAACGCAATAACTCATATCTGCCAAAACTAATCCATGCCCAGTAAGTGCTTGAAGAAAGTTTATAAAGAAATATTTCCTTCATAATCAGTAAAATTCCAGCAGGAAGTGCATCACCAATGTCAGGATTATTAAGTACGAAAAGAAAAAAAATGGGTACGGGTAATTTCGGCCATCCTCTGGCCTGGATTATTTATTCCATAAGATGTATATATCCGTTCTTTCCTTAATACATGTAATTTTTCAACTCTAAACTGTTGTATCTTTATACATTCCATAAGATGTACAGTCTGACCATGAAATTATTGCATGTAAGCATCTTAAAGCGTTATTATAAATATTAGGGAATAAGGGAGATCCAGGATTTGATATCTATGACTGAGAAGCGAAATGGCAGAAATAGATGGAGTGGCTTTCGATGCGCATTAGTATTTCTAACCGAATTGAGTTAGAATTAGTGTTGATTATCTCTAATCGGGAAAGATTCCTCCTTTATTATCCTTCAATTGGTTTCGTGTTGATTACCTGTGATTTTTTAGTTTTGAATTTTCAAGGGGTTTGATTTATAAGATAAATATTTCATGAGACCGAAATTAGGTTTGGCACGATAGGCACAAGAACTATAATTGCAATTCAGTTTAAACATTGTACTTCTTACTTATTACCCATAAAATGGATTGGGATAATCAGGTACATTAACAATTAACCGAAGTCGATGAATAATCGTGCTTATACTTCAACGGGGATATGCAATGAAGCCGTTATTGGTATGTTTCGTTTTAGGAGTTGTTTAGAATGCGTGATCCCAGTTGCGATGCAGAGTCAGAACTAAGAAATTTTGGCAACAATATTTGTGTTGGGAATATCTTTAATGGTACTCAACCTTCGGGTCGGGAATAGAACAACTCCTAAAACTGAAGGTTCTCTTTTATCATCAACCGATTCTTTTGCCATCTATTACAGATGTTTTTTTTTTCAACTGGATATTGATTACAGGTACAACTAAATAAATCTATAATGGTACTCAACTTTCGGGTCGGGATTGCAGCTTAATTACAACGGATCAGTCACACTCAAATATGCTTACGAACATCCAAGGTCTCGCCAACATGTACAATCAGACTTTGCGTCGTTGTGGGAAGCGTGGAAGTTATTTTATAGGAGAATTGCCATAGATGAGCGTAATTACGACCATTTCTAAATGTTCTCTTTGTACAAATCACTCGCATTATGAAACGTCTTCACATCTTTTCTTCAGCTGTTCTTATGCCACTACTTTGTGGAGATGGCATGTTTGACTTAAATTTGGTTTGCGATTCAGTTTTTGAACTGTTTGACATTGTCCTAAATCAACATAGTTCCTCAAAATTGAACATCATTCTTTGGATCGATGTGATCAGTTGTTTATAGCAGATTTAAATATCACAGGAAGGGACACATTACTATGCTTATTACAGAGACAACACTGAATGCAAAGAATGAAGTACAAACTGTAGCAATCAAGGTGTTCTACAGCCAACAACTTAGCATTACTATGTTGTACTCATTCTAGGTTGGTGGACCCATCACCGCAAAAAAAATATGACAGTGAATTATATGCCAGTACATAGAAGTATAATTTTATCAATTGATACTGTGATTGGAAGAGGGGAGAGGAAATTTGGCCGTCCTTAAGATATGGTTAATAAGCATAGCGTTTTCTTTAATTTGCACGTGCTTGATTTTTGTTTGTACGTATATTGAGATTGTTTGTATAGAGTATATCTCTGCCTTTACCTTTGTTATACATCGTTCTCTTCCTTCTAATTATCAATCGATACTGCATTTGTTCTCGGTTAAGTGAAAAATTTCTTTTGTAATTGAGATTACCGATTGGTACAAACCGCGGTCTATTTTGAAAAGTACTTGGAAATCTATTTTGGACGGCTGGGATTATATCATGGACCAGGACAAAGCAAACTCTAACTTAGCCATTAGTTGACTTTTCCTAACATAACTTAATTAAAAATTGGTATAGTTCCACCCTCTATATTTCTACCTAATCAGTACTAATTTAAAATGGGGACTATATTTAATTCTAGAAATTCTGATCCACGGCTACTACGGTAAGATTAGCCCAAATCATTACAGGACGACTAAGAAACAGTTTACCGTGGCCTTATCTGGCAATTATGATCCAACTAAATAAACAGTTTACCGTGACCAGACTAACTAACATACTGTAATGTGACACGACCAACTAAATATTGAGACCGTTATGCTATGACCCGCCTAACTAAATATGCTCACGACCAACTAAATATTAACCACGCTACCATGGCCACTAACTAACACACTATAATATGACACGGCCAAATAAGTTATGTGGACACTACATCTGCCTTTAAATTTTCTGCACGGAACCGGCATAATCCGGTTACTATGATCCAACTAATTAAACAAGCTACTGTGACCTAACTAACTAACACACTATAATATGACACGACCAAGTAAATATGTTCGCACTATATCTACTTTTCAATTTTCTCGACCACCGGGGCCTCTATGATCAAACTAATTAAACACGCTACTGTGACCCGACTAAATAACACACTATAATATGATACGACCAACTAAATATGTGGGCACTATATCTATGATCAAACTTTAAATTTTCTCGATCACTATAATATGATCTGCCAACTAAATATGTTAGCCCGACTTACCGGCTACTATGATCAAACAAATTAAACACGCTAATGTGACCCGACTAAGTAACACACTATAATATGATACGACCAACTAAATATGTTGGCATTATATCTGCTTTTAAATTTTCTCCACCGTCAGGGCCTTAGGCCCCGACTTCCCGACTACTATGATCAAATTAATTAAACATGCTGCTGTCAAACGACTTACTAATACACTATAGTATGATACAACTAACTAAATATGTTGGCACTATATCTGCTTTTAAATTTTCCCCACCATCAGGGCCTTAGGCCCCTTAGGCCATCACTATGATCAAATTAATTAAACTACTATGATCAAACTAATTAAACTAACGCTATATCTTTTAAATTTTACCCGACTAACTAACACACTATAATATGATACGACCAACTAAATATGTTGGCACTATATCTGCTTTTTAAATTTTCTCCATCGTTAGGGCCGTAGGCCCCGACTTCCCAGCTACTATGATCAAACTAATTAAACATGCTGATGTCAACCGACTTACTAATATATTATAATATGATACAACCAACTAAATATGTTGGCACTATATCTTCTTTTAAATTTTCTCCACCGTCGGGGCCTTAGGCCCCGGCTTTCCGGATACTATGATCAAACTAATTAAACACGCTACTGTGACCCAACTAACTAACATACTACAATATAACACGACCAACTAATTATTGAGACCATTCTGTTATGACCCGACTAACTAAATATGCTCCTTACCATTATAGATAGGGCCAATTGACACACTATGATATGATCCAACTAATTAAACATGATACTGTGACCCGACTAACTAACACCCTACAATATGATACAACCAACTAAATATCGAGATCGTTCTGCTATGACCACAGACTAAAATTGCATGGGAAGATACTAATCGACCGACCAAATAATTGAACAATAAACAAAACTTAAGTATGTCTCCATATTTGATTTAACCATAGCCGATTTGATTTAAATATTGGAACTGTTCTGCTATGACCGGACTAACTAAATATGCTCTCGACTATTATAAACATGACCAACTAACACACTAATTAAAATGTGGGCATTATATCTGCCTTTTAATTTTCTCGACCGCCGGGACCATAGGACCAGGTCCCCTCCGGCTATTATGATCCAACCAATTAAACACGCTATAGTGACCCGACTAACTAACACACTATAATATGACATGACCAACTAAATATTGAGACCGTTTTACTATGACCCGACTAACTAAATATGTTGCCGACTATTATAGACAGGACTGATAGGTGTAGAATACACCGTATTTACTATCTAGTAGTTTATGCTTTCTTTGCTATTTTTTCTAGTAAATTATGTATTTTACGTGTGTTTTTGAGCTATTAGGTACTCCGGAGTTGCACGGAAGAAAAGAAGGAGAAATCACCCAAATTGGGCAAAAAAGGGCAAAAAATTGTCATTTCATAGGGCGAGTACTATCTGGAGCCCGGTAATGGTTAAGGGGCAACTCTTCTTGGAGGTGTACTAAACGCAAACCAACTATTGTTAAGGGGGTATCATTTGGAGTACCCCTTATCATTTAGAAGAGGCTGTGAATATCACTGGGTGGCTGCAAATGGGGCGCAAATATCCACCCAATTATTCACAACCCTAAATCGAGAAGAGAGTTTTCTCTTTCTCAATCATTCTCACTCTCATTATGTTCCATCTGAAATAAAAGAGGAAAAGCGACAGCAGCCATGGAGATCGAATTCAAGCAATGGAGGTCGATGGGTTTTGTAAATCCGAGAGTTCGATTGGGTGAGAGTTAAATTGAGAAGACGATGGATATACAGATTCAAGATAGATCTGCTGTGTGAATGGGGTATGACTTTGATTCAGAAGGTGGACTAGAGATTGAAGAACATGGAGATGCATTCGTCGAATGAAGAAACTCACAGAGCTATCTGTGATTGAAGGAGGAACTTAGGGGGATAAATTGAAGACGGTGGTGTTCAAGAAAGGAAGAGATCGAGATATTATGGCGGTGAAGATGTTGATCGAATGGTCTAGGTCACTGCAATTGATGAATTAAGGGAAGGGTTTCGCTGTGGTTGATGGGTTTTCGTCGCTGTTGATTAAAGGATTGTGGTCTGAAGGATTCAAGCATAATTTGTTGTGAAGAACAGATGGAGATGGGGTCTGTGCTGGTGTTGCGGTAAAATCAAGAACTGAGTTGAATGTTGTTGTCGTTAAAACCAGCAGGAGAATGAAGCTTGAACCAACTTAGATGTATGTCTTAGGATTGTCTCAGGAAGAAGAAAAGAATGGCTTGAAATAACGGCCGGAAATGCCCTGTAATTAGCCAAAACTCGGCCAAATCATCCCTCCAGCGAGTCAACTCGGTGCCGGCGACGACCGATCCAGAACGAGTCCGATGAGCCGATCTGACAAGCGAATCAGCCAACTCAGACCACTCAGAAGCTGACTAAGAAGTTGACTTTCCCCTCCTTGACCCACTGACTAACAGTTGACCGACGTTTGACCGTTAGTCCTAACGGTGGACTGACGGAATATTCCCTTACCGGATGGAATTTTCAGGTTGCCGGCGACGACAACTTCCGGCCAAAAACACATTTTTCCGGTGACCAAAAATGCAGAATTTTGGGTGGACTTCTCTCATTTGTGTGAAGACTTAGAAGTGGGAATTGGATGAAAACTTGGAAGTATTGGAGAATTGGACTAGAAATTGGACTATGGCTCAAATTGGGAAAGTGGTGTTCTTTTGGAATGAGGATTCTTTTCCTACAAAGATATGGAGAGTATTGAAGCCTATAAATAGAGGAGTTCTCTACAACTTTTTACACACATCTACTTTGTAGAAGGAGTTAAAGTGCACAAGGATTGGAGGAAGGAGCAACCATCATCTTTTCAATAAGTTTTTCTTTCTTCCTTTATTATTATTATTGTGTGAACTCCAAATTATGAGTAGCTAATTTTCTTATTGATTGAGGATGAATTCCTAGTTCTTAATATATGGTTTGAGTTTTGTTTCAATTCTACTTTGAAGTTTGTCATATGATTATCATTTGTTTTTGCTAATATTAACGTTTATGCTTGATTGATAGGTCGTTTGGGTGGCAAACTAAATTGATTTGTTAATTAATCTAAAGCTAGTGAAAGTTAGGGGATAAGTAATCGTTTCTTGACTATTTACATAAGTAGAAAACAGAAGACCTTGCGGAGGGATTCCGTGGAGCAATTGTGTGTAAAAACAACGTTAGAAAGTGGACCTTGATCTAAGAGTTTAACTACTAATATCAACCTAATAAATTCATGAATCTTAATGAGTTTAACTAAATTACATCTTGGGTGATCTACTACTAGGTGGTTTGGTGAATAGAATCCGGTAGGCGAGAACTTCCGTATCTGGTGAAATAAGGGATTTTGGGGTTAGCACTGATCTAGCTGTTATACCTACGGTTGGTGATAATCTATGACTAATAACAAGTGGATAAGAACATAACTTTAATCATTGTTTTGCAGCGAAGAAGGATTCCTTGATCTATTCTCTCTCATTGATTTCAACTTACACTTTTAATTCTTTTGTTTAATGCTTTAGCTTTATAAATTTTACAACCAATACCCCCCTTTTGTGACAATTTTACAACTAATAATCTCTTGCTCCTCGTGGGATCGACCTTGACTACCCTATATTACTTTTTAATTAGGTAGTAAAGTATTAATTAATTTGTTGTGGTTACGACACGCATACAAGGACCAACTAACACACTAAATTAATTGTAGCACTACATCCGCCTTTAAATTTTCTCGACCGCCGGGGCCGTAGGACCCGGCCCCCTCCGGCTATTATGATCCAACCAATTAAACACGCTACAGTGACCCAACTAACTAACACACTATAATATGACACGACCAACTAAATATTGAGACCTTTTTACTATGACCCGACTAACTAAATATGTTGCCGACTATTATAGATAGAACCAACTAACACACTACATTAAATATAGCACTACATCTGCCTTTAAATTTTCTCGACTTCCGAGGCCGAGGACCCGGCCCCCTCCGGCTACTATGATCCAACCAATTGAACACGCTAGAGTGACCCGACTAACTAACACACTATAATATGACACGACCAACTCAATATAGGGACCGTTCTAATATGACCCGACTAACTAAATATGCTGCCGACTATTATAGACATAACCAACTAACACACTAATTTAAATGTAGCACTATATCTACCTTTGAATTTTCTCGACCGCCGGGGCCGTAGAACCTGCCCCCTCTGGCTTCTATGATCCAACCACTTAAACACGCTATAATGACCCGACTAACTAACACACTATGATATGACACGACCAACTAAATATTGGGACCGTTCTGTTATGACCCGACTAATTATGCTCCCGACTATTATAGACAGGAGAAACTAACACACTAATTTAAATTTGGGCACTACATCCGCCTTTGAATTTTCTCGACCGCCGGGGCCGTAGGACCCGGCCTCCGGCTACTATGATCCTACCAATTAAACACGCTACAGTGACCCGACTAACTAACACAGTATAATATGACACGACCAACTAAATATTGGGACCGTTCTTCTATGACCCACTCCTGACTATTATAGACTGGACCAACTAACACACTAATTTTAATGTGAGCATTATATTTGTCTTTAAATTTTCTCTACAGTCGGGGCCGTAGCACTCAGTCCCTCTTGCTATTATAATTCAACTAATTAAACACGTTACAGTGAACCGAGTAACTAACACACTATAATATGACACGACCAACTTAATGTTGGGACCGTTCTACTATGACCCGACTAACTAAATATGCTCCCGACTATTATAGACATGACCAACTAACATACTAATTTAAATGTGGGCACTACGTCTGTCTTTAAATTTTCTCGACCGCCGGGGCCATAGGACCCGGCCCCTTCCGGTTACTATGATCCAACCAATTAAATACTGATCGACCTACCAAACAATAAACAAAACTTTAAAATAGTTTTGCTTCCGATTATTTTCAGATCATATTCAATCCTATTATTGTTTAGGTATTAAATCTCTAATTAACATAAACTTTAGTTGGTGTTTAGTTATATTATATTTTAAGTTATATAAGCTTAGAATAACTTTTCGAAAATCGACAAGAGGTTGAGCGCCGGCCACAGGCCGGCGTGATACCTAGTATCCTCCTTAAGAAAATGTTGTCTTTGTGTCCCGGACATTCGTGCCCGTAGGATCGACGATCCGAGGGCCTGGAAAGGCTGGGCGGGGGAGGAAAAGAGGGGGGATCGCGGCCGTCCAGATAAGATCGTGCGGTCGGGATCGCTAGATCCGCGAGAGTACACCGGGGCTGTCCGATCTGTTTCTTAAAACCGACCATACTCTAATAAAAAAAACAAAAGATAAATCTTCGTTTTCAGACTAATTTCTTCGTCTCCTTGACTAAATCTCAACAACGTTATTTCGAAGAGGATTAATCTATAGCTGCTGCTAATGTGGATTGTCGAATCCAGTTTTGGGTTTTTGATTAAGAAGTATTGTTATTCAAATCAACCCAAATAATTGAAGGAAAGAAAACCCAAAGGATATTGATTGCAAGAGGTCGATTTTTTTCTTTAGGTTGCAGTGATCGACTAACTTTTCTCTGGCTTAACTCAAGAACAATCATTCTCCACCATCGCCACCATCAACAACAATCAATCACTGCAATTCGACAAACGCAGATTTCCTTTCCGAACCCTAATTTTGGGTTTAATTATTTTCATATTAATAATTGACGCAGGTAATTGTTGGTTCTTCTTAAGAGGTTCGTTTGTTCCTTCTTTTTTGTATGGATCTGATTACTGAATTTGAAATTAATATGAAATTTTAATGAAAACCCTAGCTTTGAAATTAGAGGTAACCTGTTGGTTTTTTTTCTAAATCAACTTCTCCTTCTTTGCAATTCTGTAGTTTTTTTTGTAAGTTCTGATTTTTTCTAAATCAATTTAGAGGTAACCTGTTGGGTTTTTTTCTAAATCAATTTCTCCTTCTTTGCAGTTCTTTAGTTTTTTGTAAGTTCTGATTTTTTTTACTAATTAAGTTTCAGGAAGTATCATTTACACTCCAGAATGATGTCATAAGAATGAAGTTGATTATGCTTTATGGTAATTTCTCTTTCTGTAGTTTTTGGTTTTGAACTATTTTTGATTTATCTCTCTGCGTTAGGATTTTTCTATTTTGATTTTGCAGGCTAGATTAGTATACCAAATATCATAGTTCTCATCTCTGTTATGGTTTGATTTTGTTGTTTTTTCATAATTTTTCGTGCACGTTTGTTTTTTTGTTATGCTCATATATATGGGTAATTGGTGTTTGAAGAACTGAGAAGATGAGAATGGAGATTGCTTTGGTGAATGGGTGGATTGCAGTTAGGTTGAGTTGGAATCAGTGGTGGTTGCAGAGTTGTTGTTGGTGTTGCTACCAGAGAAGCTACAACAATGGGGAAATGGGTTCTGGTGTGTGTGCTATGAGACTTGCAGGGGCTGAATTTCGGATTGCAACTGTTGGTGATGGCTGAGCAGATACAGGTAAGTGGATGTTGATGTTGTGTGTTAATCTTGAATGGGATTTGAATCTGAGTTGGAGCTGACAGTATTGAAGCTGAGGTATTGTTTTTTTAACTGATTTTTGAAATTGAGTTTTAGAACTAGGTAAAAAGATTGTTCTGTCTAACCATCACTCTATTCGTCTCCCTATTCACTAAAACTGTGAATGATAAAGTCTATGCTATAGATGCTTATGATGATGACTAATCAACTTATTCGGATGGGCTAGGTTTGATCAGCCTTCTTTTGGTTAAATTAATTTTGTGCAAGACACTTTCCTTCCGTTCTATATTCCACTGACTTTAAGATTTTGTTGTTGTTTTGCTTGAATTGTTGAGTTTGTGATTTTACAGGAAAAGAACAACGAAATATATTAGTACTGCAATTCTTAGTGTAGGAGTTTGTCGTACTTCTTAGAATATTGATGTAATTCTAATGCAATTGTTTGGGTGCTCTTTTAGGCATGTAAATTGAAATTCGGAGATTTGAAAGGAGCATCATTGGATACAGAGTTCGCTATGTGCGACGGGAAGGATAATGTCAAAATTTTGTTTCTTCAAGGACAGGTTGGTAACACAAAATTCTTAGATGCCAGGGCTTTACATAACACAGTGGAAATCGCTCCACATCATGGCACGTAAGATCAGTTGAGTGCTATCCTGTTAAAATCAGTTGGTTGTGTCCAGCTAAGATCAGTTGGAGCGATATCTCACAACTTTGTGTTTTAATTTTGTAATTCCTTAGTTGGGTGGCGTACTAGTGGACAAGAAGAGACTCCCTTGCTTTTGTTCTCTGAGGTTTGTTTTCTCTCCTACCTATTTTTTTCTTTGTCCCATCTACTATTTTTATTGCCTCTTAAGGGTTTATGTATAATGTTTATCAATACCGTAGGAACAACAAAGAATTCAGACGCTATTATCCAATTTTGTGTTAGTGGAACAACTTCCCTCAGATTTTATTAAGTGTTGAGGGTTTGCTGATGGATGTCGAAACTGGGAAATTGCAGAAGCTACTCAAGTTTTAATTCGAGATTGTTTTCACTGGGGTTATTATCAATCATCTGTGAAACAACTTCCCTCAAATTTCATTAAGGGTCTCTTAAAGGTGAACACTTCTTCAGCAGTTTCATCTGTTATGTTGTTATTTTGGCGCAAGTTATGTACCTACAGTTTCCTTCTCACTTTCCGCCCATGGCTATTGAATATTTCAGATTTGTTACTGTCAAATTATGAGATGGCTCCCACTTAGTCAAATTTCATAATCCTCACCATGGGAATAAATTTTTAATGTATGGGAACCAAAAGAAATAAGCACTGTGATTTTACGAAGAGATCCACTATTGCAAAAACATCTGGAAACTACATAATCATCCATTCTAAACATGTTATGTAGGTCAGAAAGTTCACCAAGGTCCAGCTAATGCGTAATGGAGAGGAAAACTTGCGTGACTGACATAGTGATTGCTAATACAAGGTTAGCTAACTATGTTTCTTATTTGCAACACATAATACAATTTATTGAGCAGAGGAACTATCTTGAATATAATCAAGTTTTTTAAGATATTTTTAGCTATTCGTTTTTTTTTTGTATTTAGCATTCCTTGCTGATAATCATAACTAAAAAAATAATAATCTTAAAACGTGATTCTGAATTCTATTGTGGGTTAATTTCATGCCCGAGAAAACAGTGGAGTCGATGGTGTACTGCCGTTGACTATTGTGGATGAGTTCTGTCAAGGTTACGAGATATGGGTTTGCATCATAAAAAGGAGATGAGTAGGGGTTTAGAAGAACGCAATAACTCATATCCGCCAAAACTAATCCATGCCCAGTAAGTGCTTGAAGAAAGTTTAGAAATAAATATTTCCTTCATAATCAGTAAAATTCCAGCAGGAAGTGCATCACCAATGTCAGGATTATTAAGTAGGAAAAGAAAACATATGTGTACGGGTAATTTCGTCCATCCTCTGGCCTGGATTATTTATTCCGTAAGATGTATATATCCATTCTTTCCTTAATACAAGTAATTTTTCAACTCTAAACTGTTATATCTTTATACATTCTGGAAGATGTACAGTCTGACCATGAAATTATTGTATGTAAGCATCTTAAAGCGTCATTATAGATATTAGGGAATAAGGGAGAGCCGGGATTTTATATCTATGACTGAGAAGCGAAATGGCAGAAATTGATGGAGTGGCTTTCGATGCGTATTAGTATTTCTAACCGAATTGAGTTAGAATTAGTGTTGATTATCTCTAATCGGGAAAGATTCCTCCTTTATTATCCTTCAATTGGTTTGGTGTTGATTACCTGTGATTTTTTAGTTTTGGGTTTTCAAGTGGTTTGATTTATCATATAAATATTTCATGAAACAGAAATTAGGTTCGGCACGATAGGCACAAGAACTATAATTGCAATTCAGTTTAAACATTGTGCTTCTTACTATTACCCATAAAATGGATTGGGATAATCAGGTACATTAACCATAAATCGAAGTCAATAAATAATCGTGCTTATACTTCAACGAGGATATGCAATGAAGCCTTTATTGGTATGTTTCGTTTTAGGAGTTGTTTAGAATATGTGATCCTAGTTGTGATGCAGAGTCGGAACTGAGAAATTTTGGCAACAATAATTGTGTCGGGAATATCTTTAACGGTACTCAAGCTTCGGGTCAGGCATAGAACAAGAAGGTTCTCTTTTATCATCAACCGATTCTTTGTAGTACTGGAACCGGGAAATAGATGTGAAGGTTCTCTTTTACTGATGGTTTTTTTTTCCTTTCTTTGTAGTACTGAAACCGGGAAATATACGCGAAGGTTTGATTTAGTTCTTGAACTGAATATTGATTACAGGTATAGCTAAATAAATCTAAGGTATTTTTTTAAAAAAAATTCAAATTTTGGTCTTTTGGTTTTTTATTGAGTTGCTATAAAAAATAATCAGGGTTTGTTCATTTTGTTTGGCTTTTAGTTATCTCCCACTTTCAAGCTTGCACCAATTACATGCAACCAGGCATGTCTATGTCAATTTAAGAGTCTCAGTGTTCTTCACTTTCCACTATTTTCTATTATTGTAATCTCTGCATAAGCGAAGTTCCTTTCTGAATTTTCTTTTTCATATTTGGATTATGAATGAAATTAACTCCTTAGCTCGGGATTATAGCTTAATTACAATGGATCAGTCACACTCAGATATGCTTGCGAAATCCAAGGTCTCGCCAACAGGTACAATCATACTTTGCATCGTTGTGGGAAGCGTGGAAGTTATTTTATAGGAGAGTTACCACAGATGAGTGTAATTATGACCGTTTCTAGTTGTTCTCTTTGTGCAAATCACTATCATTATGAAACGTCTTCACATCTTTTCTTCAGCTGTTCTTAGGCCACTACTTTGTGGAGATGGCGTGTTTGACTTAAATTTGGTTTGCGATTCAGTTTTTGAACTGTTTGACATTGTCCTAAATCAACATTAGTTCCTCACAATTGAACATAATTCTTTGGATCGATGTGATCAGCTGTTTATAGCATATTTAAATGGCACGAGAATGGACACATTGCTATGCTGATTACAGAGACAACATTGAAGGCAAAGAATGAAGTACAAACTGTAGCAATCAAGGTGCTCTACAACCAACAACTTGGCATTATATTAGATTTCTATATAGTACTCATTCCAGTACATAAAAGTACTTAATATAATTTTATCAATTGATATTGTGATTGGAAGAGGGGAGGAACTTTAGCCGTCCTTAAGATCTGGTTAATAAGCATAGCGATTTCTTTAATTTGCATGTGCTTGATTTTTGTATGTACGTATATTGAGATTGTTTGTATAGAGTATATCTCTGCCTTTACCTTTCTTATACATTGTTCTCTTCCTTCTAATTATCAACTGACACTGCATTTGTTCTCGGTTAAGTGAAAAAATTCTTTTGTAATTGAGATTACCTATTGGTACAAATTACGGTCCATTTTGAAAAGTACTTGGAAATCTATTTCGGATAGTTGGGATTATATCTTGGACCAGGACAAAGCTAACTCTAACCTAGCCATTAGTTAAATTTTCCTAATCTAACTTAATTAAATATTGTTATAGTTCCACCCTCTATATTTCTACCTAATGGGTGCTAATTTTAAAATGTGGACTATATTTAATTTTAAAATTCTAATACATGGCTACTATGATAAGATTACCTAAACACCGTCCAAATCATTACACGACGACTAAGAAATAGTTTACCGTGGCCCTATCTGGCTATTTTGATCCAACTAAATAAACAGTTTACCGTGACCCGACTAACTAACATACTATAATGTGACACGACTAACTAAATATTGTGATCGTCCTGCTATGCTCACGACCAACTAAATATAAACCACACTATTGTGGCCACTAACTAACATACTATAATAAGACACAGCCAAATAAATTATGTGGACACTATATCTGTCTTTAAATTTTCTGCACGAAACTGGCCTAATCCGGCTACTATGATCCAACTAATTAAGCACGCTACTGTGATCTAACTAACTAACACACTATAATATGACACGACCAAGTAAATATGTTCGCACTATATCTACTTTTCAATTTTCTCCCGGCTACTATGATCAAACTAATTAAACACGCTATTGTGACCCGGCTAACTAACACACTATAATATGATACGACCAACTAAATATGTGGGCACTATATTTGCTTTAAAATTTCTCCACCGTCGGGGCCATAGGCCCCGGATTCCCAGCTACTATAATCAAACTAATTAAACACGCTACTGTGACCGGACTAGCCAACACGCTATAATATGATACGACCAACTAAATATGTGGGAAATATATCTGCTTTAAAATTTTCTCGACCGCCGACTTCCCGGCTACTATGATCAAACTAATTAAACACGCTACTGTGATCCGGATAATTAACAACACTATAATATGATACGACCAACTAAATATGTGGGCACTGTATCTGCCTTTAAATTTTCTCGACCTTAGGGGCCGTAGGCTCCGGCTTCCCTGCTACTATGATCAAACTAATTAAACATGCTACTGTGACCCGTCTAACTAACACACAAAAATATGATACGACCAACTAAATATGTGGGAACTGTATCTGCTTTTAAATTTTCTCGACCGCCGGCTTCCCTGCTACTATGATCAAACTAATTAAGCATGCTACTGTGACCCGGCTAATTAATGCACTATAATATGATATGACCAACTAAATATGTGGGCATTATATCTGCTTTTAAATTTTCTCGAACGTCGGGGCCGTAGGCCCTGGATACTTTGATCAAACTAATTAAACACGCTACTGTGACCCGCCTAACTAACGCACTGTAATATGATATGACCAACTAAATATGTGGGCACTATATCTTCTTTAAAATTTCTCGACCTCCGGGGCCGTAGGCCCTGGATACTTTGATCAAACTAATTAAACACACTACTGTGACCCACCTAACTAACGCACTGTAATATGATATGACCAACTAAATATGTGGGCACTATATCTGACTTTAAATTTTCTCGACCGCCTGGGCCGTAGGCCCCGGTTTCCCTGCTACTATGATCAAACTAATTAAACACGCTACTGTGACCCGGCTAACTAACACAGTATAATATGATATGACCAAATAAATATGTGGGCACTATATCTGCCTTTAAATTTTCTCGACCGTCGGGGTCGTAGGCTCCGGCTTCCCGGCTACTTTGATCAAACTAATTAAACACGTTATTGTGACCCGACTAACTAACAGATTATAATATAATACGACCAACTAAATATGTGGGCACTATATATGCCTTTAAATTTTCTCGACCGCCGAGGCCGTAGGCCCCAGCTTCCATGCTACTATGGTCAAACTAATTAAACACGCTACTGTAACCCGACTAACTAATACACTATAATATGATACGACCAATTAAATATGTGGGCACTATATCTTCCTTTAAATTTTCTTGACCACCGGGGCCGTAGGCCACGACTTCCCTGTTACTATGATCAAACTAATTAAACATGCTACTGTGACTCGGCTAACTAACACACTATAATATGATGCCACCAACCAAATATGTGGGAATTATATCTGCTTTTAAATTTTCTCGACCGCCTGGGTCGTAGGCCCCGGCTTCCTTATTACCATGATCAAACTAATTAAACACGTTATTGTGACCCGGCTAACTAACACACTATAATATGATACGACCAACTAAATATGTGGGCACTATATTTGCCTTTAAATTTTCTCGACCGTCGGGGCCGTAGGCCCTTGCTTCCCTGCTACTATGATCAAACTAATTAAACACGCTACTGTGACCCATCTAACTAACACACTATAATATGATAGGACCAACTAAATATGTGGGAACTGTATCTGCTTTTAAATTTTCTCGACTGCCGGGACCGTAAACCCCGGCTTTCTTGCTACTATGGTCAAACTAATTAAACACGCTACTGTGACCCGACTAACTAATACACTATAATATGATACGACCAACTAAATATGTGGGCATTATATCTGCCTTTAAATTTTCTCCATCGCCTGGGCCATTGACCCCGGCTTCCCTGCTACTATGATCAAACTAATTAAACACGCTATTGTGACCCGACTAACTAACACACTATAATATGATACGACCAACTAAATATGTTGGCACTATTTCTTCGTTTAAATTTTCTCCACCGCCTGGGCCGTTGGCCTCGGCTTCCTGGCTACTATGATCAAAGTAATTAAACATGTTGTTGTGACCCGACTTTACACTATAATATGATGTAACAAACTAAATATGTTGGCACTATATCTGCTTTTAAATTTTCACCACCGTCGGGGCAGTAGGCCTTGATTTTCCATCCACTATGATCAAACTAATTAAACACGCTATAATATGATACGACCAACTAAATATGTGGGCACTATATCTACTTTTGAATATTCTCGACCGCCGGGGCCTAAGGCCCCAACTTCCCTGCTACTATGATCAAACTAATTAAACACGCTACTGTGATCTAACTAACTAACACAATATAATATGATACGACCAACTAAATATGTGGGCACTATATCTGCTTTTAAATTTCCTCCACCGCCGGGGCCGTAGTCCGATAATTCCATAAATAGAATCACAAATCTCGTTACATAACTCCATAAATAGAATCAATGGTTGAGGTTAAAATGTTACGTGCACTCTCGTTAAGAAGTGTGCACAAATTCGCACTCCCACAGGTTCCATCTTCTTGTGTTTTGCATAAATTAACAACTAATAGTTACCGGACGCGTGGCATATTACATATTATGAGAAAATTGTTTCCATTTGATCACTAAAAGATGTAAAACTCAAATTAATCCGATAATTTTTCATAATTGAATTATTCCGTAATTAGCACTTGCTAAGCTGAGGATTATTATTTCTTTCCTATTATTTATAGACTGACTATCAAATTATATTAACCAAATATATTTTAATTACAATTTTGGTAAATCTTAAATATTTAATAAAAAGAAAATGATTTATGTTTACACGAGATACTAGGAGTATAAAATATACTTTATAAAGGATGTATATATATACAATTACCATCATATCCTTTAAAAGTGAAATTACAAAATCATACCCAATCATATCTTTAAAAGTGAAATTACCATCATATTTTGTATTCATACTCGGTTTGAGATTGGGTACAAAATCATACCCAATCTCAAAACCCGTATAATCCAAATTTGATTTTTTTTCCTGATTTGATTTCATAGTAGAGTTTTGGAAAAAGATTTTGAATTTTTTTTGGATGGATTTTAGTGGGCATGGTTTTTTGGGGGGCAATTTGGTCTTTTAACACCTTTTAGACACCCCTTAGCACACTAGTTTGGATGGGAACAAAATGGGTATACCCCCAATCAAGCCACGATATTAATGGGCGCTAAAAAAGAATTTTAGAGACGTACTTCAATTAGATTGCTAAATAGTCATCCAGTAACCCATGAAAATCCCCCCCCCAACAGCCCACAAACTTCCCACCATCTTTAGAAGAAAAAAAAAACTAACTCTTTTAATTCCATCGAAACCCTAGGGGTAAAAATAGCCTCCACCCCCATGGCAGTCTCCATCTTCTTTTCTCATCCAACAAAAAGTTAGGTTTCGTTCTACATCTCTCTCATCGTAACTGGTGTTCACGAACAAATCTTAATTCGTTTGTTTTACCAATTTCAAAGATTCAACGAACTACCTATGGTCTAGTTTTAATCGTCTGCTTCTTTTCTTCATGATTCTGTTGGGATACCAACACCAATCTAAAATACGAGTGCTTTTAGTAATTAGTGTAGGGTTATTTACTTGTTTTCCAAGATATGTTCTCTATAAATATATTAGTTTGTTCTAGGGTTTTAATTATCCAATCAATGAAAGAAATATAACCATGTTTTTATGCTTGTCAATCTCGGAGGCTAATCCCCAACGATTGATGCTGATGTTATCTATCGAAAAGCATCAAGTCAACGAATTAAAAAAAAAAAAAATCCAAACGATTGTCGCAACAGTATATCAAGGAAGTAGGATCATCCATCAAGGAAGTAGCATCATCCATCCGGGAGGATCAAAGTCCGACGACAAACAAATTGGTTGGCATTTGTTAGTGGAAAGGATTTTTAATTTTTTATCATTCAACGAATCACGAAAAAAAAAAAACGAAAGTAGTCGCGGGATCACCAAAGTGCAACTACATCAAGTACATCACCATCGCCATAACCACGTAAAAAAGCTTCATCTTGGTCGGTGGTTGGGTTCACTATTAGGCGAGTTTTATTAAAGTCTACTAGCAAGAGTTCCACTAGAATTAGAACAAGGCTTCATCACTGCTGCCACTTGTGCGATCATACAGGAGACCTAGTTACACCATAATTGTGTTGGCATTTTGGGTGAGCGTACTCGCATGTTTACAAGGCCAACAGTAAGAATAATTCACCCTCCAATTTATCTTAATATGAGCCAACAGATTCATCATGGTATGTACCGTAATAGAAACACGTCTCCCGTTCTTCCAATTTTTAATAGCCCGAATACAGTAGAAAGGTTATTAGAAGTTGAATCATATTTTGAGTCTCGTAATGTTTCGGCGCATGGAAAAATTGCAACTGCAGTTGATCATATAGAAGGAGATTCCCTAAAGAGGTACCGGTGGAGAACTTCTGATATGGGATTTTGGGATAAATTATTGTCTAGCGTATTGCTTAACTTTGGACAGATGACATGCAAGGAGTATCAGAATGCTAAAATTTCCAAGGGTCGGCAACAACAGTTTGAGCAACATACTGCTTCTGATTTTGATAACAAAAGTACACTAGATGATCTGCTGGAAAATATACATGAAGATCGTATAGCTTTTAGTACAGAATTTGAATCCATATCTAGAGAGGATTATTTGGTGTTTCCTACTTTGACGAAGATGATGCCGAAGGTTGGCTTTTTAAGATGGAGAAGTACTTTAATTTTCATTGTATAACTGATGATAAAAAAGTATCCATATATGTTGTCAATCTCAATGATATGTGTAGAATACACCGTATTTACTATCTAGAGTTTATGCTTTCTTTGCTATTTTTCTTGTAAATTATGTATTTTACGTGTGTTTTTGAGTTATTAGGTACTTTGGAGTCGCACGGATAAAAGAAGAATAAATTGCCCAATTTGAGAAAAAAGGGCAAAGTTGTCATTTCACGGGGCAAACATTATCTGGAGCCCAGTCAAGGTTAAGGGGCAACTCTATTTGGAGGAGTACAAAACAAAGATCAGTTGTAGTTAGGGGGCTTCCATCTGGGTATCCCTTATCAAGATGACCTGGTGATGAATATCCAACCCTGTTTCTTTAACCCTAAAATCGAGAGAGTATTCTCTCATTCTGTTCCATCCACCTAAAATAAAGAAGAAGAAAACGACAGCTCATCTGCTGATTCAATTCGAGAGGAAAACGAAGAAGATGGTGCTAGTAAATGAGAAATTAGATCGAGAAGGAACTGAGGCTACTATTGGATTAGAATTGATGGAATTAAGAAGACATGATAGGGTTTGTGAAGACATCGAGATTTACAGGGGAGATGGGATTGAGTAGAACGACGATGGAGGTGCTGATTTAAGGTTTCACCGTGAAGTTGAGAAGATGGGTTGGTGGTGGATTGCTGGAAAAGATGGAAGATGGGTATGAATCTGTGGATGATTAGGGTTTAGATTCGTATCTGAAATTGAATATGAAGAAGATGCAGTAGAGATTCAACACAGCCGTGAGAAAAGAAGAGAGCAAATGGGTTCATGGAAGAAGAGAAATAGAATTTAGGGAGATGGGTTTGTGGATGTGGAAGGAGTTAGTTGCTGCCATGGATTAAATGGGTTTGTAAAGGTTCAGATGAAGATGGATGTGATGCTTCTGATGTGCTGAGTTGATGGTGGTAGCAGGTTGAGATGGGAAGTGGTGAGCTGCTGGTGCTGTAATTGAGAAGATGATGCTTAGATGTATGCTTAGGTGAATGAATGTGTAAAACTGCAAGGAAGTGAAGAAATTGGCCTGAAATTGGCCTGAGAGATGCCCTGAATATAGACGATACTCCGCCGGCTTTCTTCTCTGGTGAGTCAACTCGTTTCTGGACGATGGCCGATCCATCCATATCACTCAGTTGAGTAAGATTATTCAGACCAGTCAGATGTAGCTGATTGACTCGGCTGACTGCTTACCTATTGACCCTTTGACTACCGGTTTAACCATCTTGACCGTTAAATTTGACGGTACCTAACAGAATATTCCGTCACCGGCAAGAGAACTCATGTAACCAGCGGTGTCGGATACCAGCCAACTTTCGGCAGAAAACCCAGTTTTCCCGGCGACCAAAAATTACAGATTTCTATGTGGATTTCTTTCATGGGCATGAAGACTTGTACTTGGAATTGGATGAAGAATTTGGCTTGAACTTGGAAAGAGGAGATGGAAGATTTGAGAAAGACTTGGATTTGGAAGTTGAGCTACAAAGGGAAAGGGATTTTATTCCTTGGAAGATTTGGAGAACATTGAAGCCTATAAATAGAGAAGTTATCTATACACTTACACATTGATATATATCTTTTGGACACCTTTACACACACAACACTTTTCTTTTATTTATTCTTTGTGTGAACTCCTTAGCATGAGTAACTAATTTTATTATTGATTGAGGATGAATTCCTAGTTCTTAACACGTTTTGAGTTTTGTTTTAAATTTACTTTGAAGTTTTCACATGATTATTGTTTGTTTTTACTAATAGGAATGTTTATATATTCATGGTTGATTGATAGATTGTTTAGGTGCGCAACTAAATTGATTTGTTAATTGATCTAAAGCTAGTGAAAGTTAGGGGATTAGTAATCGTTTCTTGACTATTTACATAAGTAGAAAACACGAGACCTTGCGGAGGGATTCCGTGGAGCAATTGTGTGTGAAAACAACGTTAGCAAGTGGACCTTGATCGTCTAACTACTAATATCAACCTAATTAATTCATAAATCTTAATGCGTTTAAGTAAATTACATCTTGAGTGATCTACTACTAGGTGGTTTGGTAAATATAATCTGGTAGTCGAGAACTTCTGTATACGGTGATACAAGGGATTTAGGGGTTAGCACTGATCTAGCTGTTATATGTACGGTTGGTGATAATCTGTGACTAATAAGAAGTGGAAAAGAACATAACTTGAATCATTGTTTTTCAACGAAGAAGGATTCCTTGATCTAATTTCTCTTATTGATTTCAACTTTCTTTTTCTTTTTCTTTTAAAATCTAAAACCAACCCCCCCTCCTTTTGTGACAATTTTACAACTAAAAATCTCTTGCTCCTCGTGAGAACGAACTTGACTACACTATATTACTTGTTAATTAGGTAGTAAAACATTAATTAATTTGTTGTGATTACGACACGCATAAAATTTTAGCGCCGTTGCCGGGGAGCAGCGGACGGTTTTAGTTGTTTTTTTTATTTTATTTATTCTTGCTTTGTTAGATTCTATTATCGTATCTAACTTATTTTTTGAGAATTGTTTTTCAGGTACCGGTTTTCCATGTATGGTGGACAAGAGCAAGCATATTACAACAAGAAAAACGTTTTTCAACCTCAAAATTATGGCAACTTCCAACCATCCTTAGGATACAATCAAAACCAATCTTTTGGCTATGATCAATATCCTACGAAACCTTATGGATACTCTCATACATATCAACAACCTTGTAATGGGTATGTAAGTCAAGCACCAAGGTGGGATAAATCTACTTCTAATTGGCTTCATTCAAGTTGTATGCAGATTATCAATGAATTGCAAGAAATGCGACAAATACTAGATCGTGATAGAAAGAACATCGCACAAACCAATTATTGCAACACTTTTGCTTACCCGACTCCGGATCGTAGTTATGATCATTCACCCATTCAAAGGGAAGAGTCATGGGAAACATAACTTAATGTAGCCAACGGTGGTAAGCGTGTGAACGTCAGGAAACTTGCACAGAAATTATACAAATTGGAAGATGAGGGAACCTCAGAAGAGCTTGTCGCACAAATTAGTAGGACCATTCATATGGAACTTAAACAACGTCTGGATAAAGGTAATGAAACCGATGAAGATTCTTATTATGGTGAGTCTGAAAATGAAGATGATTGTGTTGAAAAGGACCAACCTTTGGAGACTTTTGATGACGCTAGTGTAGATTACTCGAGCCTTGATCTTAATAATGATCAATCACCTATTCAAAAGGTAGAGCTTGAGGAAGATGCATTTAGTGCTTGGAAAAAATTCCTTAGCGAAAGATATGAGTCCGCGGAAGTGTATGATCGTTGCAACAATAAGGAAGTTATTACAACTCCGAATCATAATAAGGATCCTTCACCTATTCAAAAGGAGGATATTGGGTGTGACTTACCTATTATTGTAAACGGTGTAACACCCTCATGAGAAGATCTTACAATTTATACCGAAGAATATTTGATGAGAGAAGAATGGCCTGATTCCGATGATGAAGATGTTGAAAAGATGATGCTCGATAATGAAACCGAATTGATTGAATTTGTGGAAGACCCAATTAAACTTTCCAATGATTTGAATGATGCCAAGACTTTAGTTAAGGTAGAAAATAATGAAGAATGGTTGCAAGGTTTGATAGAGGACCATGATATGCAAGAGGTGAGTAATTCACTTGAATTTTTTAAGGATGAAGAAGATACTATAATACAAGAAATTGTGCAAGGTTTGTATAACCCTTTGCATATTAATTCTTCTCCTTTACCTCTTATTGGTTTGAATGTATGTGCTTCGAAAGTATTTTTGAATGACTTTGTTTCTAGATATCTGCCATTGGAAACACTTGATTCTAACACTATGCAGGTTCGCCAAGAGGAATACATGGAAGTTCCAAAATTCTATGTTCTTTATACACTTCCGGGTGTGGACAAGAATAAGTGTGGGGGAAATTTCTATCGGGAGATAACATCATTATTATTTTCTTGTGCTAACATTTATATGAAGCTATTGTTTGCAAAACAGGTACTATGGGTGGATCCCCAAATTTTCCGATTGTTAGTATATGGGGAGTGAATCTTACAAAAGCCAAGTCGGGTCGTAGACTTTAAAACAAGCGCTTAATGGGAGGCAACCCATAGGTTTTGTATTTCTTAACCTTTTGCTTTTTATTTTGTTATTTAATTTTCTTGTTCCATATCATATTAGTATTTCCCACCTTGACTTTACTTGGACGATTCAATTACATTGAGGACAATGTAAGGTTTAAGTGTGGGGGAGTGGTTAAGCATATTTTTTTAAATTTTTTTTTGCATAAAACCTCCAACTTTTAGAGATTTTAGAGTCACTAGCATACTTCTAGGTATATTTACATAGAGAATTTAGACCGACATAACTGAACTTGGAAGTGTTAGGGAACTACGTTCGGATTTCTTATTTGTTAGAGTGTTAAATAATGGATTTAATCATGCCGGTGATGCAAATTAGGAGAAGAGAAGAATGCATTATTAGAGTTGTTGATCAATCATTAGTGGAGACTACCCGTTTTTATATCATGTGAGGCACCGACCAAAAATTCTTCATTGACTAAAGAGCTTTCTTTTGAGTGTGTGTCACCGTACGTTAATTCCGGGTAGAATGGTGAGCTACCCAACTTCACACCAATTTCAGCATTATTTTTGATCTCTTGAGTGCTAATTTTTGTCAATCATGAGGGTGACGTCTATAGATGAAAGCCTCCTTCTTGTAGTTCGATTTGCAGTTAGCACCATTCTCTCCACAATAACGGGTCCATAGAAACACCATAATCGTCAACAAGGAGCGACATCAAAATCTACAAGGAAAGTTGAAGACGTTTAAGGTTTACAAGCAACAATGGAACAAGAAAAAGAGCTAATTTCAAATCCAAGTAAAGCAACATACAATGAGCAGATTTTTGCATATACGTTGAAGACTTACAATACAATGAGCATATTATATATCCAAGTATGAAGACTTATTTACAAGAGCGAAGAAAATCAAAAGTTGAGAATTATTTAAGTTTATGATTTCTAGACGATACAAGTTATGAAAAATCAAGCGGTAAAGTACTTTTCCCACGGCTATGGTTTGTTTTATTTCCACTTTGTTTTGTATTTTATTTCTCTTGTCTCCATTTAAAAAAAATATGAGACAAGAGAAAATATTTTATCATTGTTTTATAAGCCGTGGGGAAGAAAAATCTATAAGGAAGTTTCAAGCGACAAGGATTTTAAGAAAAAGGTTACAAATTGTCAAGGATCTACGAAATTCAAGAGTTTATCATAAATAGTTGAAACCGAAGACGAGGATCGAGAAGATGAAGACGAGGAGATATAGACGTTTCTATTGGATGCCTTGAGAGTGGTGTTATCATAATTGGCAATCAGATGTGAAGGTAAGTAAGTAATCTCATCCTCGATAATAGTTGTTGATTTCCTTTCTTAGAGATCATCAGAAAAATAGTTTTTCAAAATGTTAAAAGATGTGGGTTTTTAAAATATTTTGGAAGTTATCCTTCCCACCATTCAACGTGTTGCATGAATTCTCTCTTCATTCCTACCTACACACATGTGAGACCCATAAAAAAGCCGTCTTTTTGAGTGCAATTTCATAAAACCCTTTTTGGTGAGGCAGAAGTCGAGGCGAAATGCATATTGATCGTTTCTCAAACACGCGTTCTGTCTTTATGGTGTGGTTATTTCTCACTCAACATTTAAGAATGAGAATATGTTCTTTAGTATTTCTAACTTCTTATTACTAGCATGCAGAAACTCTATGTCCTCATATCTCTTTGGATGCTTAGGACGCTGGAAAGCTTTGAAGTTGTAAGTTTCAGTTTGATTTGCTTGAGGACTAGCAAAGTCTAAGTGTGGGGGAATTTGATAGGTGTAGAATACACCGTATTTACTATCTAGAGTTTATGCTTTCTTTGCTATTTTTCTTGTAAATTAACGTGTATTTTTGAGTTATTAGGTACTTTGGAGTCGCACGGAGAAAAGAAGAATAAATCGCCCAATTTGAGAAAAAAGGGCAACGTTATCATTTCATGGGGCAAACATTATCTAGAGCCCAGTCAAGGTTAAGGGGAAACTCTATTTGAAAGAGTACAAAACAAAGACCAGCTGTGGTTAGGGGGCTTCCATCTGGGTGTCCCTTATCAAGATGACCTGGTGATGAATATCTAACCCTGTTTCTTTAACCCTGAAATCGAGAGAGTATTCTCTCATTCTGTTCCATCCACCTGAAATAAAGAAAGATAAAACAACAGCTTATCTGTTGATTCAATTCGAGAGGAAAACGAAGAAGATGGTGCTGTTAAATGAGAAATTAGATCGAGAAGGAACTGAGGATACTATTGGGTTCGAATAGATGGAATTAAGAAGACATGATAGGGTTTGTGAAGATATCGAGATTTACATGGGAGATGGGATTGAGTAGAACGACGTTGGAGGTGCTGATTTAAGGTTTCACCGTGAAGTTGAGAAGATGGGTTGGTGGTGGATTGCTGGAAAAGATGGAAGATGGGTATCAATCTGTGGATGATTAGGGTTTAGATTCGTATCTGAAATTGAAGATGAAGAAGATGCAGTATAGATTCAACACCGCCGTGAGAAAAGAAGAGAGCAAATTGGTTCGTGGAAAAAAGAGAAATGGAACTCAGGGAGATGGGTTTGTGGCTGTGGAAGGAGTTAGTTGCTGCCATGGATTAAATGGGTTTGTAAAGGTTCAGATGAAGATGGATGTGATGCTTCTGATGTGCTGAGTTGATGGTGGTAGCAGATTGAGATGGGAAGTGGTGAGCTGCTGGTGCTGTAATTGAGAAGATGATGCTTAGATGTATGCTTAGGTGAATGAATGTGTAAAACAGCAGGGAAGTGAAGAAATTGGCCTGAGAGATGCTTAGATGTATGCCGGCTTTCTGCTTTGGTGAGTCAACTCGTTTCTGGACGATGGCCGATCCAGCCATATCACTCAGTTGAGTAAGACGATTCAGACCAGTCAGATGCAGCTGATTGACTCGGCTGACTGCTTACCTATTGACCCTTTGACTACCGGTTTGACCATCTTGACCGTTAAATTTGACGGTACCTAATAGAATATTCCGTCACCGGAAAGAGAAATCAGGTAACCGGTGGTGCCGGATACCGTCCAACTTCCGGCAGAAAACCCAGTTTTCCCGGCGACCAAAAATTACAGATTTCTATATGGATTTCTCTCATGGGTATGAAGACTTGTACTTGGAATTGGATGAAGAATTTGGCTTGAACTTGGAAAGAGGAGATGGAAGATTTGAGAAAGACTTGGATTTGGAAGTTGAGCTACAAAGGGAAAGGGATTTTATTCCTTGGAAGATTTGGAGAACATTGAAGCCTATAAATAGAGAAGTTCTCTATACACTTACACATTGATATATATATCTTTTGCACACCTTTACACACACAACACTTTTCTTTTCTTTATTCTTTGTGTGAATTCCTTAGCATGAGTAGCTAATTTTATTATTGATTGAGGATGAATTCCTAGTTCTTAACACGTTTTGAGTTTTGTTTTAAATTTACTTTGAAGTTTTCACATGATTATCGTTTGTTTTTACTAATAGGAATGTTTATACATTCATGGTTGATTGATAGATTGTTTAGGTGCGCAACTAAATTGATTTGTTAATTGATCTAAAGCTAGTGAAAGTTAGGGGATAAGTAATCGTTTCTTGACTATTTACATAAGTAGAAAACATGAGACCTTGCGGAGGGATTCCGTGGAGCAATTGTGTGTGAAAACAACGTTAGCAAGTGGACCTTGATCTAAGAGTCTAACTACTAATATCAACCTAATAAATTGATAAATCTTAATGCGTTTAACTAAATTACATCTTGAGTGATCTACTACTAGGTGGTTTGGTAAATAGAATCCGGTAGTCGAGAACTTCCGTATCCGGTGATACAAGGGATTTAGGGGTTAGCACTGATCTAGCTGTTATATCTACGGCTGGTGATAATTTGTGACTAATAAGAAGTGGAAAAGAACATAACTTGAATCATTGTTTTGCAACGAAGAAGGATTCCTTGATCTAATCTCTCTTATTGATTTCAACTTTATCTTTTTTATTGCTTTATTTACTTCTTTTGCTTATAAAATATAAAACCACCCCCCCCCCCCTCTTTTATGACATTATAAGACAACTAAAACCTATTGCTCCTCGTGGGAACGAACTTGACTACCCTATATTACTTGTTAATTAGGTACTAAAATAATAATTGATTTGTTGTGGTTACGACACGCATCACTCAACGGTGATGCAATTCGTTGGTATGAAAGGAAGATATATGATCTAGGAGAACTAACATGGCCACAATTTTGTCCCACACTTTGTTCTCGCAAGCGTTGTAATCCATGCCGTACCCATTCCTCATTGGTGCAAACAGCTCACTCAAGTGTTGGTGATGTTCATGTATACGCGAGAGAGTCCATTCATTGCAGTTCGGATGCTTTTGTGGAAGAGAAAGTTACCCATCATAGTTCTGACAAGAAAGGAGATACAAATGCATTTTATGGGGAAAAGTCTTGGTCAAGACTCCCGACTAATGTACCTCCTAAAACAAGTTCCTTCATTCCATATGGAACCACACCTCCATCCACAGCCGTTGCACAGGAAAACGATATTATACCTACAGTCTCCTTCTTGGACCTTGAGGACAAGGTCCTTTTTAAGGAGGGTGGAATAATAAGACAACAAGAAGTAGTAAATGATAATTCGTCAGTAGATCAGGTGAACGGGGTTGATGTGTTTTGTAGGTGCACAAATATTTATAGATACACGTGTCCCTCATCAGAAGCAGAGCCTCATCACCTCCCGCCACGTGCCCATCAGCAGCAAGATCCAACGACTCCCGGCCAAGGGCTACCTGATGACCGATCACCCGAGAAGCACTATAAAAGATCTGGAAATTACTTTACTCTATCCCGAGGCAGAACCAAATTGGATGGTGGGGATGGAGAGCAACTGAAGAGGAAGTGATAGCTGCAGAAACAGCTGTCTCACGCGTGCTTCACCCCCAACCACCCGCATTTATCACATATATTACAATACACGTGTCAATTTATCACTATACTAAGCAAGAGGTCGAGCGCTGGGGCAGCGCATATAGCACAAAATGCCATACACCTGTCAAGAACTTGGTGGAACCAAAGAAAGGCAGCACATCGACACATCATATGACCGTTGGAAGGCTTCGGTCTGGAACGAAGGTATATTCGGAGCAGCGCACAAATCAAGAAGATAAGGATAAGAGAATCAGGAGAATGGGACCCATATAATCTACCTATAAATACCCCAATCCTCTTAGAGAGAAGTGGTCGGCCAGTTTTTAGGGAGAGAGAGAGAGAAGCAAACTGTGAGAATAGGTAAGTCTTATTTTCCATCTACATAGCTTCGTCCCATCTACTTAGAGTCATTCGACTATGCTTTGTAATCTTATAAACTCATATAGTAAAGAACCCACCCCAACTTCCGGCAGAAAACCCAGTTTTCCCGGCGACCAAAAATTACAGATTTCTATATGGATTTCTCTCATGGGTATGAAGACTTGTACTTGGAATTGGATGAAGAATTTGGCTTGAACTTGGAAAGAGGAGATGGAAGATTTGAGAAAGACTTGGATTTGGAAGTTGAGCTACAAAGGGAAAGGGATTTTATTCCTTGGAAGATTTGGAGAACATTGAAGCCTATAAATAGAGAAGTTCTCTATACACTTACACATTGATATATATATATCTTTTGCACACCTTTACACAAACAACACTTTTCTTTTCTTTATTCTTTGTGTGAAATCCTTAGCATGAGTAGCTAATTTTATTATTGATTGAGGATGAATTCCTAGTTCTTAACACGTTTTGAGTTTTGTTTTAAATTTACTTTGAAGTTTTCACATGATTATCGTTTGTTTTTACTAATAGGAATGTTTATACATTCATGGTTGATTGATAGATTGTTTAGGTGCGCAACTAAATTGATTTGTTAATTGATCTAAAGCTAGTGAAAGTTAGGGGATAAGTAATCGTTTCTTGACTATTTACATAAGTAGAAAACATGAGACCTTGCGGAGGGATTCCGTGGAGCAATTGTGTGTGAAAACAACGTTAGCAAGTGGACCTTGATCTAAGAGTCTAACTACTAATATCAACCTAATAAATTGATAAATCTTAATGCGTTTAACTAAATTACATCTTGAGTGATCTACTACTAGGTGGTTTGGTAAATAGAATCCGGTAGTCGAGAACTTCCGTATCCGGTGATACAAGGGATTTAGGGGTTAGCACTGATCTAGCTGTTATATCTACGGCTGGTGATAATTTGTGACTAATAAGAAGTGGAAAAGAACATAACTTGAATCATTGTTTTGCAACGAAGAAGGATTCCTTGATCTAATCTCTCTTATTGATTTCAACTTTATCTTTTTTATTGCTTTATTTACTTCTTTTGCTTATAAAATATAACCCCCCCCCCCCCCCTTTTATGACATTATAAGACAACTAAAACCTATTGCTCCTCGTGGGAACGAACTTGACTACCCTATATTACTTGTTAATTAGGTACTAAAATAATAATTGATTTGTTGTGGTTACGACACGCATCACTCAACGGTGATGCAATTCGTTGGTATGAAAGGAAGATATATGATCTAGGAGAACTAACATGGCCACAATTTTGTCCCACACTTTGTTCTCGATTCCCATCTCGCAAGCGTTGTAATCCATGCCGTACCCATTCCTCATTGGTGCAAACAGCTCACTCAAGTGTTGGTGATGTTCATGTATACGCGAGAGAGTCCATTCATTGCAGTTCGGATGCTTTTGTGGAAGAGAAAGTTACCCATCATAGTTCTGACAAGAAAGGAGATACAAATGCATTTTATGGGGAAAAGTCTTGGTCAAGACTCCCGACTAATGTACCTCCTAAAACAAGTTCCTTCATTCCATATGGAACCACACCTCCATCCACATCCGTTGCACAGGAAAACGATATTATACCTACAGTCTCCATCTTGGACCTTGAGGACAAGGTCCTTTTTAAGGAGGGTGGAATAATAAGACAACAAGAAGTAGTAAATGATAATTCGTCAGTAGATCAGGTGAACGGGGTTGATGTGTTTTGTAGGTGCACAAATATTTATAGATACACGTGTCCCTCATCAGAAGCAGAGCCTCATCACCTCCAGCCACGTGCCCATCAGCAGCAAGATCCAACGACTCCCGGCCAAGGGCTACCTGATGACCGATCACCCGAGAAGCACTATAAAAGATCTGGAAATTACTTTACTCTATCCCGAGGCAGAACCAAATTGGACGGTGGGGATGGAGAGCAACTGAAGAGGAAGTGATAGCTGCAGAAACAGCTGTCTCACGCGTGCTTCACCCCCAACCACCCGCATTTATCACATATATTACAATACACGTGTCAAGTTATCACTATACTAAGCAAGAGGTCGAGCGCTGGGGCAGCGCATATAGCACAAAATGCCATACACCTGTCAAGAACTTGGTGGAACCAAAGAAAGGCAGCACATCGACACATCATATGACCGTTGGAAGGCTTCGGTATGGAACGAAGGTATATTCGGAGCAGCGCACAAATCAAGAAGATAAGGATAAGAGAATCAGGAGAATGGGACCCATATAATCTACCTATAAATACCCCAATCCTCTTAGAGAGAAGTGGTCGGCCAGTTTTTAGGAAGAGAGAGAGAGAAGCAAACTGTGAGAATAGGTAAGTCTTATTTTCCATCTACATAGCTTCGTCCCATCTACTTAGAGTCATTCGACTATGCTTTGTAATCTTATAAACTCATATAGTAAAGAACCCCCCCCCCCCCCGTAAATCAGTGTCTTATTTACATTACGCACTTAAAGTTTAAAGACTTAAAGTTTAAAGAAGTGTCAATATGATCAGCGTCACCCTTGACGCTATCCTCCCCATCGGCGAGAAACGATGACGAGCCCGAAGGCTCAGAGTACCTCAAACGTTTTTTATCTATTGTTTATTCTATTTTTCCAGATCAAACCTTTATTGATCTTACTTTAACCTTGTTTGTGAATATAAAGGTACCATCGTTATTTCTGTGTTCACAATCTGGCGCTAGAAACAGAGACTCTAGTCCTGGTAAAAGATTTATCTTTTACTGTGAATTTGCACGATCTTAGAGAAAATCTAGGAGAAAACGTATTTCCTATTAGATCTATGTCTTAGTAATGTTGGAATCTTCGTTTTCTCCTTTTTCCCTTGAAAATCTTTGAGAAAAACGTATTTCCTATTAGATCTATGTCTTAGTAATGTTGGAATCTTCGTTTTCCCCTTGAAAATCTTTGAGAAAAACATATTTCCTACTAGATCTATGTCTGAGTAAGGTTGGGATATTCATTTTCCCCTTCTCCTTTTGAAAACCTTTGAGAAAAACGTATTACTAAAGAGAACTCTATTTCAGTTTCCGAATCTTCGTGATAGATGTGCTAACAAAACACACCGGGTACTGCTTCTTTGGTGATGTTTTATTCTCGCAGATTGAATTGAAGATGGACAAAGTTAAGGACACCGGAAAGACCAAAGCATCATCTGAAGAAGTTCCCAGGACAACCCCCTGTCATGACGCGCAGCAAGCAGAAAGGAGAGAAGATGAAGGCACCAGTACAGAAACCAGACAGGTCTGAAAGCACGGCACTCCAAGACGCTGGCTCCATAGCAGCGGCAACATTAAAAGAGGCTGCAGCAAAAGCGGGTGCTCTCAGGATAACTACGGGAGAGCGAGTCAACGAGCAAAGAGAAGGCATGGCAGAGTCCATGGTGAAACATCCCAACTTAGGAATTCCACCCACAGATGAACGCAACCAACCACTGATAGCCGTTCAACATCCCTTAACAGCGGATCACACGACTGTTCAGGCGCTAAGGTTGCAGAGTCAGCAAATAGACCCATTGGCACCTCTAATACAGATCGTCGATGAATATCATACAATAGCTGTCAAAGGATATTTGCGTGTAGGAACTACAAACCAAGGGTCAAATACTTCTGCTCAGCTCGCGTTGGAACTTGAAGAAGTAAAAAGGAACCAGAAGGTATACGCTGATGTTGTGGCTCTGCTTGCGCAAGAAAACCAATAATTGAGGGATAGGATAGCAAGGAGCGCGAGGGTAGAAGATCGTGGAAATGAAGCTAACTCCAAGGCCCCTCCTCCGAACCGTGATCAAAGAATGGTATTAGCAAGGAAGCATAACCCCGAACCTTTGTTGCGAAGGACGGCAATGGGAGACCTAATGTTGAACATGGACTCTATTTCCGATGACTCGGACTATTTCGATGACGAAGACAATCAACAGTAGAGGATAGGCATCATCTTATCATGGAAGATCTTCGGGCAGAAATGATGGTCGAAATTCAACTTCTAAAGACAAGGCAAGGTGGAGGAAGACTGGAAGAAGTTATGAGGGAAGCCTCCACTACCCCTTTAACACCACGGCTATCCGGAAAGCTCATTCCTCAAAAGTGTCCTATCCCAGCATTTGAATGTTACGATGGATCTGGCGATCCCGCTGCTCACCTTCGGTATTACAACCGAACCTTGGCCCGCTGGGACCAAAACGATGTTGTTCTTTGTAGATATTTCCCCTCCATCTTAAATGGATCGGCATTATCCTGGTTCGACAACTTACCACCCAATACCATCGACTCCTTCAACCAGCTCTCTGAGAAGTTCTTGAGAACTTACATGTACAACAAAACGGTCAATACAGGGATGGACAAACTCTTCTCACTGGAGGTTGCATACAAAGAGACCATCTGTGAGTATACCGATAGGTGGCATAAAATCTTCCAAACCATAGGAAATGATGATCCAGCCATCATTATCAACTGCTACAAGTGGGTCCTGGAAAGAATGAGCCCTTTATTTGTTGAAATTCACGGAAGCGTACCCACTACTGAAGGAGATATTCGAGTGATTATTGAAAAGCACGCCAGGCTAGAGGAAATCCAACGAGAAAATAATAGATCACATGTACATAAGTCACATCGCACCTATACGGTGGAACAGGCCAGCGGATCTAGGGATGCCCGAATGACCGAACGGGTTTACGATGATAAGATAAGGCGGCGATATGATCGCCCTAAGGACAATCCTAAATTCGAATATCAGGTGTACACGGAGTTGAATACCATCTATGCTCGCATCTTAAGAGAAATAAAGGACCGGGAGAACATGGAATGGCCATGGTCCAAGGATAAACAACCACCACGTACGGAACAATCTAAAGATTATTGCGAGTATCATTGCTTTAACGGTCATCAAACGGAGAAGTGCAAGAATCTTAAAATAATGATTCAAAAGCTGGTCGACGCTGGAGATCTCAAATGATACGTCCAAAAGGATGGTGAAGAAGAAAGAACTAAGCGAAGCAAGCAGGTCCAGCTCCCCGAAGGAAACCGAACACTCAACGCAATCTCATGTTCTGAAGCCAATGGACCATCGTTGACAGCTCAGATATGAAAAAGGTTAAGAAAACAAATCGAGGATTACTGTGAACTATACAAGATCGATGGTATAGAAGTAGATGAGCACGAGCATCTCTCACCTTCGACGCCACAGATATCGAGGAAGATATGGAAGACCACAACGACCCTCTAGTCCTCACGCTACCATTGGCAGGGTGCAACATAAAGAAAATACTCATTGACGGGGGAAGTTCCGTCAATGTCCTATTCTATGACACCTTTAAATGAATAGATCTTAGGGAGGAACGACTTATGTGTTCATATTACACCATCTATGGATTCAACGGAGCACCCACAAAGCCTTTAGGCGACATTGTCCTACAGGTAGACGCGGGACCCATGAAGGTGGATGCATGATTCAGCGTAGTAGATACTCCATCACCATACAATGCAATTATTGACCGAAGGTGGGTACACAATCTCAAAGGAGTATCAGCTACGTATCATCAATATCTAAGATTCCCTACACCCGAAGGGGTAATGGAAATAAAAGGGGACCAAGTCACTACCCGAGAATGCCAGGCTTTACAAAATCAGCTCAACAACGAACAAGACGCTTAGAGGAAATCCTGAAGAAGATTGAACAGAGAGATCTCCAAGAACAAAACAATTGTCATATACCTCGAGGAAATCTCAGAAAAAATCCTTATCAAAGAAAAAACAGTTCTAAACAGCGAAGCATGGACCTCGGCGGCTAAGGAGATAGAAGAGCCCGCCAAAGAGCAATTAAAGAATATTCCCCTACTAGGGGAATCAAAGCCCACATTTACACCTGTAGAACCAACAGAATAGATTAATATAAGTACCGAAAGTAACCCGAAGATGATCAAGATATGAACTCTAATGAACGAAGAAAGGAAGATAGCTCTAACAAATCTACTCAGGGAGTACGCAAACATCTTCGCATGGAAGCTGGGAGATATGCCAGGAATTGATCCGAAGGTAATTCAACACGAGCTTCGCATAAAGCCAGGCACAACTCATGTCAGGAAAAAATTACGTAAGGTAGCACAAGAATACCACCGGGCAATCGAGAAAGAGCTTAGCAAGCTGTTAGAAGCAGGATTTATCAAAGATGTAAAATATCCCACATGGATTTCGAACATGGTCATCGTTCCAAAAAAGACCGGAGGAGTAAGAATATGCATCGACTTCACCAACCTCAATAAGGCATGCCCTAAGGACAGTTATCCGCTCCCAAGCATCGACCAGTTGGTAGAGGCGATAGAAGGATACGAAGAGTTATCATTCTTGGATGGATACTCAGGCTACAACCAAGTAACCCTGACATAGGAAGATCAGAAACATACAATATTTTATACCCCGCATGACCTCTACTGTTACACAAGGATGCCCTTCGGACTAAGAAACGCAGGGGAAACTTACTAGAGAATGGTAGACACCATTTTCAAATCATGGATCAGGATCACGCTGGAAGTTTATGTCGATGATATGCTCGTCAAAAGCAAGTTACGAAAAGATAACCATCAAGACCTGAGAAACATCTTCGAAGCAATAAGGGAGAACAACATGAAGGTAAATCCAGAAAAGTGCACTTTCGGCGTAACTTCAGGAAAAATTCCTTGGTTATCTAGTGACGAAGAGGGGCATCGAGGTCGATCCATCCAAAATCCAGGCCATCGTAGAGATGCCATCCCCAAAGAATATGAAGGAAGTTCAAAGAATAAATGGATCCTTAGAAGTGTTAGGGAGATTCATTGATATATATTTAGACAAATGCAAATATTTTTTCAACATCCTCAAAAAGGGAAGCGCGTTCGAATGGACTGACAAGTGCGAAGAGGCATTCCAAAAGATCAAGGAATATCTAGCCACGATTCTGATCCTTAAAAAACATGATCTGGATGAAGTACTAGCCATGTATATAGCAGCTATGGAGGATGCAGTAAGCGCGGTGCTAGTCAAAACAAATACGAAGGTGGAGCAGCCAATATACTACGTCAGCAAAACCCTCAACTCAGCGGAAAGGAATTACACGAAGATTGAATAACTCATTTTAGCACTGGTATGGGCAACGCAAAAATTGAAAACCTACTTCATCACACATTACGTCTGTGTCCCATGCAAAGCACCATTAGAGGAAATCCTCAAGAACACAGGGAAAGTAGGAAGGATAACAAAATGGAACACCCATCTCGATCAATTCAATATTATTCATGAGATTCAAACCGCGCAGAAGTCACAATTCATAGATGATTTCCTAGAAGATCTGCCTCTAAAAGATGACGAAGAGGTAAAGGACTCTGCAGAAGAAAAAGAGGATGGCAAAGACCAACTGGATGTCCTCGAACCATCAAACCAAATACGGTGGGAGATCTTCGTTGACAGATCAAGGAATAAAGAAGGTGCGGGCATAGGCATCGTAATCACCTCCCCAACCGGGGATGGGATCGTGCATGCCCTAAGGCTGGAATTCAAGGGACATACCAACAACATCGTAGAATATGAAACCGTTGTCCACGTCCTTCGTTTAATCTTAGAAATGTGGATAACAGATGTACGCCTAACAAGCGATTCACAACTGGTTATCCGATAAATCGAGATAGAATACAATGTTTACGACGACACTCTCTCAGCGTACATGACTTTGGTTCAAACCTTAGCATCTCAGATACCCAACATCAAATTTCGACACTTATGCAGGAAGGATCTGAGGCACGCAGATGCTTTGGAATACATTTCATCTATGTTAAGGGATGAGAGCATAAAAGCCATCAAGATAACCAGTGTATATGAACCATTGATCACCCCGCAGCAATCCCTTGCTACAAATCAAGAAGACAATGCAGAAAAAGACATTGCCGATGAAGATGCAGGAGAGGACATCGAAGAAGACATCATCCAAGATAACATTCTCACAAGGGCAAAGGAAGACGAATATTTCAGCAAAGAAGAAGACTGGAAAGCCGAGATCCACCTATTCCTTGAAGAAGGAACGGTACCGATAGATATGAAGCAAGCAATAAAAATACAGGCAAAGGCGGGAAGATATAAGCTTTGTGGCGGAATTCCGTACAAAAAATCTTTCTTGGGACCGCTGTTGCGATGCTTATCCAGACAAGAAGGTCACTATATCCTAAAAGATATTCACTATGGAGACGCCGACAATCATAGCGGAATGAGATCACTAGTTGACAAAGCCAAAATGCAAGGGTACTACTGGCCGCAGATGATGGGAGACGCAGCCAGAATGTCCCAAAGGTGCGAAGAATGTCAAAGGTTCGCCAGAAAGATCCATGCCCCTGCAACAAAGTTGAATTCTGTGGAAAGCCCTTGGCCATTTGCTAAGTGGGGAGTGGATATCGTAGGACCCTTAGTCGAGGGGACGGGGAAGAGACGTTTCTTAATAGTAGCAACGGACTATTTCAGTAAATGGATAGAGGCCAAAGCTCTTTCGAGAATCAGGGACTTCGATGTCTTCACATTCATCTTCCAAAATATCATCCACATATTTGGCATTCTCGCAGAGATCGTTTCCGACAACGGCAAGCAACTGCAGGGAAAGAACATAGACATGCAATTCGATACGTTCAGAATCAAGAAGAATAAATCTACTCCCATTTACCCGCAAAGCAACGGCAAAGACGAAGCTACTAACAAAACGATGGCTCTAGTTCTCAAGAAGTCTTTGGATGAACATAAAAGTCGATGGTGTGAACAATTACATAACGCGTTGTGGTCGTACCGTACAACTAGAAGATCATCCACCGGAGAATCTCCATTTCTTCTAACATATGGAACCGAAGCAGTCATCCCCACTGAGATTATCATGCCCACCACCAAAACCGAAGCATGGGAGAAAAATATCACCACCGATATGATGCTAGAAAGGCTCGATGACCTAGAGGAAAGAAGGGAAGCGACGCTACAAAAAATGGAGAACTACCAGCGTAGATTAGAAAGAGAATACAATAAGAAGGTTAAGCGTAGAAACTTTGTATAAGGGAAGTATGTGCTCCGAACAATACCTCAGTATCAGCGAGAAATAAAATAGGGAAAACTGGCACCCAATTGGGGGGGACATTTCGTCATACACGGTATTGCAGGAAATGGGTCGTACTATCTGCGTAATCTCAAAGGAGAGGTCCTAAGGCACTTTTGGAACGCTAAATATCTCAATCTATACTACCCCTGAGATAGCACAGTCCTGCACCTGTGTGAAGAGCACCTGAAGAAGAAGACGGTGTATCCGCTAAGCATGTTTCTATCTCTGGACGAGGAATAGCAGACCTCAGCGTATCAATCAAATACAACTTTTTGTGACATTGGGGAAAGTACCTAAATACAATCCCTCGGGACTCCCTAGACAGCGTCTACTAACGTAAGACCCTGGGGAAGGATTCCAGTATAAAGGGATACCCAACCAAATAATAAAATAGCGGTTCAGCGGACGGAATGCTTGTACATATCTCAATAAAGCATCACATATCTGGAACGCTTCATTGACCCCCACCGTTCGGTAACCTCCTGGCCCGAGGATTAGCCAACAGGGAGACAGGTCCGCAAAAAAAATAAAAATAAAAATATATATAGCGAAGGTATCGCCAAATATACCTTCGACACTATTCTAAATTCTTTCCATTCTTATTTCAAGAAAATAAATGTTTGCACCTACTTAAAAAAGTTTTTGACACAGGTGAAAATAAAAATTACAGATACTTGAAAGAAATTCGATGATCCATTAAAACTGCGGATACCAAAGCACAATGTTAACCCGTTACAAACATGCAAAAGAAAGTTGATTACAAGAATTGAAAGAAATCCGAACAAGGCCAATAAACAGAAAATGAGGCCACAGGTAAAGTAATCAACAAGGACCAAATCACTATCACATTCAAGATAAAGACATCAAGAAAGTTCCGCCTGGGATGAAGGAACGCTCCTACCAGAGGAATGACCCGACAAAGTGTTGAAAGAGCAGGAACGGGCCGACGTTTATATTTTTTGGAAAGACCGTGGTCCTTGAGCAGAGACTGCTCAATCGAAGTCAGCGTCTTGTTCACTTCCTCTGCAAGCTAGTGGCATGCCTCATGCTTAATATAGGCTGCTTTGAGTTCAGACTGACTCAGTGATAATGATAGCTTTTCCACCTCTTGGGTTGCCTTCTTCGCTATCATATCCCGAGACTCAGCTAACTCTTCCACATGTTTGGTTTGCTTCAGTTGGGCCTCTATTGCAGTCTGAGCCTTTTCAAGTTCTTCGTTTGCTCGGCGAAGCTGGTTTTCAAGCTCTAAAAGGGAATAAAAATAAAGCAAACAAAATTTAAAAACAAGGCGTAGGAAGATCATTCATCAAAAAACGAACATATAACTTCGACACTAGCCAAAGATATCTCTAACTCATTTACTACAACATCTCGAGCATCGTCAAGAAAATCATATTCAGCTGATATTTTCTTATAATCCAGTTGAAGATTGGTGAGGGCAAATTGACATTCATCCAACTCTACCTGCTTACTAGAATCAGAATAGTGAAGACGATTGACCTCCGTAGTCATTTCTTCAATCCCTTTGGTGAGCCTATATAAATTCACTTCTAAATCCCGCTCTGATTCAGTGGAACGAGCAACTTCGGACCTAGAAAAGGATAAAGCTTTACTAAGAGCATGGTCCTCGACCCTGGTATCATCCCTCTCACGAATGAGACGTTGTACATAATCATGAGAATAATGAGCCAGACGAAGCTCCCCTTCCAAGTCAGCTACCCTAGCCTCCAAACGGGAAACCAAAGTACGAGCCTCGTTAAGATTGTCCCTAGTCCACAATAAGACACCATTAAATTGACGGCGCTCTGCATTCATACTATTCTGCATGTCAACCCTCTACTCGCGTCTCTGTATGTGCTGACCAGACATCTGATTAAATTCATCATCATGAGAATTCCATTTTTCCTCCGCCTTAATTACCCGAGCCACTAGATCACTAATTCGGGAATCTTGACGAATTCTCTCATCACGAAGCCAGGATAACTCTCTGGCATTGACCGCTGAAGATAGGGCAGGCTAACTCAGAACGAACGTAGAAAAAAAAAAAAAGGGGGGGGGAAGAAAAGAAAACAAACCTATCGAAGACGAAGCTTTAGCACGCTCCATTTCCAAATCCGAACGAAGACTAGCCACCTCCAGGTGAAGCCTCTCTTCGGAAGCACCAATCCGCTCATTCTCTTTCAAGGCATTCTGTAACTTCTCAATCTCTTTATCCTTGGCGACGATGGTATCTCGGGCGCTGATCAGTTTATCATCTCTTTGGCGAAGTTTAGCCTCCAACTTAAGGGATTTCGCCTTAAAGAATCGATACAACGAATGATTGCAATATTCGCTGTTGGCAAGCTGGAACAAACCAGTGAAACCAGAAGTTAGTAGAAACCAACGATATATGTTGAGTCAGTGTAAACAAATAAAGAATGACATATATTTTACCTCAAGGATACGCTGCTGGGAATACCCATACTCATAACCATCGGCCACGGAAATCATGTCATAAATCGAAGTAGGGGCCCTATGTAGAAAATTCGAAGAGGCAGCAGTCAAATATCGATCCTAAAGCTTGGCCACTTGTTCACGAGAAGATAGTTGCATCCGCTGACGATTAAAGGCATCAGACGGTCTCTCCTCAGGTAAGGGGGGGGGGGGGCACCATGAGCAACATTCAGAAGACCCTTCTCCTTCAACCATTTGTAGGTCTCGTCGTCTCCCCCATCCTTTACAATGGAAACAAAAGACGGGGTATCACTCCCTCCAGCAGCGTTACCACTAACGCCAGCACTTCCGCCACCCGCATGATCACCAAATATGAAGGGACCATGTTGCTCCTCCATCACATGGGGAATATCATCTTTCTCTCCCCCAGAGGAGACTTTCTTCCCCTTGGCCTCTTTCAAAGCTCGAAGCTCGGCATCCTCGCCATCGGAAGTATCTTCCTCAGCGTCTTCTTCAACCGCTACCTCCCAATTATCATTCGGAGATAGCAGTTGAAACTATGGAACGCCAATGTCCGCTACGCCTCCACATGAATGTATTTTCCCGAAAGAAAACTCGGGGTTAGCCTCAAGAATATTCAGAGGCAGAGAACCAGGAGGACAAACATCGACATGTTCAACCAAAGGGGGCAGAGGAGAACTTCCAGGAATGACGCTGATACCATCTTTTCCTATCCCAACGTGAACCTCTTTATCGGTATCCTCATTTGCAGAAGGGGTTTTATCGATTCTCTCCTCTTCATCGAATTCATCTTCGGACTCATCCAATTACTCTTCACCAGCGGGGCTAGTCATTTCGGGAATACCAAAATCAATAACCTCCACAGTGGATGATTGCAAAGGACTAATCTTTTTCTTCTTAGGACCCTCCGAGAAAGACGAATATAAGATTTCTAATCCTAGGGGCGAATGTAAGAAACGAATAATAACAACAACAAGATCGAAAGTCACACCTTCGCAACACCAGAAGCCTGAGAGGACTTGGAAGGCTTCGGAGGGAGAACGTGATCGGAGCTCTCCTCTTCAACAACCTCATCAGGATCGACGGCTTAGAAACGGTAATTAAAGTTCATGACAGCAAAGTTTAACTCCCAGGGGTAGAAATTGCCGTAACGAGCAGGGGCACTATCACGAACCCTACTCTGAGGAGTTGGTCTTCACCCATGATCACCAAGAAACCAGCCATGGGCCCAAGGAGTGGTAATTTCTATAGGAGTGGCATACCACTCATAGTCGTGATCACGACAAAGCTTCTCCTTGCCAGTAAAGGGGGTGGGCTCAGCATTGCTTTCAGTACCCGGAACACAACATATCTTCGTATCGCTCACCTCACTTAAGAGACGAACCTCCCGACGGGGAGCAGGCATCGTACGCAAACCCACGCTCCAAGGTTTTCGATTTCGTCCATTAACGTAATCCCCAAAAAAAGCGTGCGTTGAAATTCCGCGGAGTATACAAATCCCCCTCCTCAAGATTCGGCCAATAACAGGTCATCAGCGTTTTACCCTTGCTCGGAAGATAATCCTCTCGAAGAGTCCGAAGATAGTTCCCACTCAGTTGAACTACCGAACGACAGTGCGTATGAGGAGTAGAGCCATCACGATTTGCCAAAACATCATAATAAAAAGAATCACCATACTTATATAAGGGAAGCATCAGGCCCGCTTCAAAGGCGCCAACGGTGGTTAGCAAATATTGGGAGTCGTATTTGTAGTTGGAAATCATTTCATACGTAAGCTCATCGCCTCGATCATAGAAGCGAAAATCAAAATATCCAAGGACACCTTCTTCTTCTTCTTCTTCTTCTTCGGATTAGCGGCATTACGACCCAAAGGAGCAGTATCAGACAAATAGGGTGGACCCGATGACTTCTTCGAAGGACTCAGCTCATCAGATTTTCGTTTTGACACCGATCTCCTGGAAATATCTGCATCCTTATTAAACGATGGGGAAACGTACGACGCTCCAAGACCTAAAGATGATGAAGTATTTGGAGGAATAGTACGAAGAGGCTGAACCGTCAGCGACTCTGGATGTTGAGTCGAAGGCCTACTTGAGGTTCGACCAGCAGAATAACGAGAACCCCTAGCGTGTTACCCACCTTGCTGAGAAGACGAAGTACTCTTAGAATGAAGATAATGGAGTGAAGGTTGCGCTGGATCCTTCGGGGGGATATATCGGGGCTTTGTTGCGAAGAAGATCGGTATGGACTCGAAGACGGTGTTCGAAAATGACCACCCCTTCGATTATCATCAGTCATGATTACCTACAAGAGACGATAGCGAGAACTATGATCAAAACCCTAGCCATCAGAAACACCATTAACGAAGAAATACGAAAACTTGAAACAGGGGCAACCACGTCTAAGAATTTATCAACGGAGAACAGGGGAAAGTATATATACTGACGAATAAGGTGTTCCCCATCGACAAACCCATAGACAACAAAGCAAAAGTAAAAATCTGGGGATAAGAACTTACAGGAGCAGAAAATAGGAACTCATTAAATAAACAGATCAGTACTCACCAGAGATTAATGGAGAAGTACCAGAAAAGGATTGACAGCGAACTCAGAAGAAGAGTTAAGGCGGCAGCAAAGATGTACTAGGTAGCTGAAGTATCAGATGGAGTAAAGAGCAGGAAGACAAGGAAGAATTTAGGTTCTTTTTGGCTTTTTAGGGTCTCTGAAAATTCTTCCGCAAAAACAGAAAAAGACAGGAGTAAGGAAGAAGAAGAAGAGAATAAAAATTCTCACATTCACGCCCGTTCCGGTATTTATTACCAACAAGAAAGAGAAACCTACCCCATTATCAGGAGGAGTTATTACGAGAGAGTGGGAAACGTGCCCTAAGAAAGAGGAAAAGTTATTGCGGGGAGAAGATGAGCAGTTTTCTTCCAAACTTTGGCTAAACCCGCCAAAAATTAGAAAGAAAAGGGGCAAATTTTAGGTGCACAAATATCTATAGATACACGTGTCCCTCATCAGAAGCAGAGCCTCATCACCTCCCATCACGTGCCCATCAGCAGCAAGATCCAACGACGCCCGGCCAAGGGCTACCTGAAGACACCCAAGAAGCACTATAAAATATCTGGAATTTACTTTACTCTATCCCGAGGCAGATCCAAATTGGACGGTGGGGATGGAGAGCAAGTGACGAGGAAGTGACAGCTGCAAAAATAGATGTCTCACGCGTGCTTCACCCCCAACTACCCGCATTTATCACATCTGTTACAATACACATGTCAAGTTCTCACTAGACTAAGCAAGAGGTCGAGCGCTGGGGAAGCGCATATAGCATAAAATTCCATACACGTGTCAATCACTTGGTGGAACCAAAGAAAGGAAGCACATCGACACAGCATATGACCGTTGGAAGGCTTCGGTATGGAACGAAGGTATCTTAAGAGCAGTGCACAAATCAAAAACATAAGGATAATAGAATCATGATAATGGGACCCATGTAATCTACCTATAAATACCCCAATCCTCTTAGAGAGAAGGGGTCGACCAGTTTTTAGGGAGAGAGAGAGAGAGAGAGAGAAGCAAACTGTGAGAATAGGTAAGTCTTATTTTCCATCTACATAGGTTTGTTCCCTCTACTCAGAGTCATTCGACTATGCTTTGTAATCTTATAAACTCATATAGTAAAGAACCAGCCCCCCGTGGACGTAGGCCTTAGTGCTGAACCACGTAAATCATTGTCTTATTCACATTATGCACTTAAAGTTTAAAAAAGTGGCGGTATGGTCAGCGTCACCCTTGACGCTGTCCTCCCCATCGGCGAGAAACGATGATGAGCCCGAAGGCTTAGAGTACCTCAAACGTTTGTTATCTGTTATTTATTCTCTTTTTCCAGATCAAACCTTTATTGATATTACTTTAACCTTATTTATGAATATAAAGGTACCATCATTATTTATGTGTTCACATGTTTATTTCATGTGGCACTTATTCCAAATTCGCACAAACAGTTCCAGGTTTGAAAACGGGTGACTTTGGTGATTTGTGTGCAAATTTTGATGGAGATAATAGTGGTAGTACAAGTAAGATTTTAGGACTTACACCACCTCCGGATGGAGTTTCAGCTTCAACTGCAATAAATAAAGGTCTGGAAAGACAAAAGCAAGGGCAATCGGATGATGTCAGAAAGTAGATTTCTTGGGAAATGGTGCAACAAGCACAAGCTGGGAATTTTACAGAAAGTATGAAAGTTATGGAAACTGGAGCTTCTTGTTACAAATAAGTTGAGGAGTATAAGAAGACAATTAGTGACAGTTTTCAAGTGCCAGAGCAGGACCCCAAAGATGTTGTTATCCTAGTACAACGTGCACTTCTTTCCAAGAGCACCGAAGGGTACAAGTTGGAGAAAGAAGATTTAAGTGATGTTTTGAAGATGGATCCTGGTAACAGGCTTGCTGATAGTACTGTTTTGATAGGTGTAGAATACACCGTATTTACTATTTAGAGTTTATGCTTTCTTTGCTATTTTTTTCTAGTAAATTATGTATTTTACGTGTGTTTTTGAGTTTATATGTACTTTGGAGTCATACGGAAGAAAAGAAGAATAATCAATCAATTTAAGCTAAAAGGGAAAAAATATCATTTCATGAGCGAACACTATCTGGAGCCCAGTCGTGGTTAAGGGGCAACTCTTTTGGAGGGGAATTAAAGACAGCTCAGCTAAGGATAAGGGGAAACCCATTTAAGTGTTAAAGGCATCCGGTCAGATACTCAAGGCACCTATGTGAGCTAGTTTGGGGTGTTATTTGGCGGACCATATTAGTGCCCAGGTCCGGACCCAGTTTCTATACCCTAATAAGTCGAGAGAAATCAATCATTATCTCCTTCTAAAACTGAAATTGAGAAAGAAGAGAGAAAGCAGCGGCTACACTATTGTCTCAGAGAAGATCAAGATATGGAAGATGAAGGTCTAGATATGAAGAACGAACAGTGGCTACTGTAGTTGATCTGGATCGAGGATATGGCAAGCTTGAGGTTGGAACTGTGATGATTTACAGTTGGATTTCAGAGACAGAATCGAAGGCAAGACAAGAAAACGGGAGAAACAAGATGGGTTTGAGATGAAATTGAGAGAATGAAGTGAAGTTCCATTAGGAAGAATGAATTAATGGGTTTGTTACGAATTTGAGTGTGATGGAGAATGAATTAGGCTCTGTGAGATTTGAATTGATGGAATTATTGGGAACCTGAGAATGAAGCAGATATGATTGATGGAAGAAAATGGAGGACTTAGAAGCTTGTCTCTGAGTTCACATGGATATTGAGGTGGTAATGAAATTGATAATGCAGTGAAGCTGGTGGTGCTGTAAGTGGAGTGGATTTGGCAGAGAATGATGTTGTTGATGTGAAACTGAGAATGGTGAAGGATGCAGTTGTGTTGGGAGATTGCAGGTGATAATGGAACTGTGGTGGACTTTGAACTGGTGGTCTGAGATGTTGGTGTTGTGATGTTGTTGCAATGCACAAGGTGGTTGGTTCTGGTTGCAGTTGAGCATAGAGTTTGAACAACAAAGTTAAGGAATTCCAAGGAATGGAGAATTTGGCTGAAGCTACAGAGTTGTTTGATGTTAGTGAATTGAGGCCGAGGCTGGTGCTGGTGCTTAAAGTTTGTGCAATGTAGAGATGGGTTCAAGAGAATGGTTTTGATATAGTAACTTGAACTGAAGCTGGCGGTGTGCTGAGTGATTGAAGTGACACAGATGCAGTTGGTTTGCGCTGATAATGGATTGCTCGCATCACTGGTGGAATGAGATGTTTGAGCTACAGAATGGAGTTGGTGCTTGCTGCCATGGCTCAATTGTTGGGATTATGAAAAAGACTGTTAGTGGTTTGTAGTTTATGTGCTTATGGGTTTTAACTGAATTTTATGGTGGTGCACAAGCAGCAGCTGAGATTGGTGATAAGAAAAAGGCTAAGCAATGCAGTAGCAGAGTGGCGAATAAGATGATATATGGTGTTGGTTATGTGCGTTGGTTTGGATTGATTGTTGAAGCTGCAGTTGGAGTGGTTGTAGGCGTGTATGACACTGGCTATATTCAAGGGAAGTAGAATTAACTTGCATGTGGATGAGAAACTATGGCTTTGCAAAATGGCCTAGGCTTAAGCAACTCAGCCCAGTCAGCCGAGTTATCCAGATGAATCGGTTCTGACTCACCCTGACTCGGTTAACGACGTTAGTGATCGTTAGTATTGACCGTTATACTTAACGGTGGACTATTAGTTGGCTCCAGTGCCTGCGATTATACTTCAGGTTACCTGAGCTCCGTTCCGGTGACTTTTCTAGTCGAATTCCGATGAAATTCCGGCGAATAACCCAGTTTTCCGGCGACGGGTTTTTGGACATAATTTTACATGGGTTTTTCTCACACATGGACTTGGTAGACCACTTGGAGATGGGTTTTGAGAAGACCTAATATTGGAAGGAGTATCCTTTATGGAAATTGAGAAACATATAAAAGAGAAGACTTTTCTCTAACCTAAAATTTATCTTATCTCTACTTTTGTTTCTAGGGTTTGCAATATGATAGAATTTCTTTTTCTTCTTGTTATGAACTCCATTAACACGAGTACTTAATTTTACTAATGGTTATGGAATAATTGGATTTCACATAATATGCTTTTTGACATGATAAATTAGTTTTGTCTCCATATTATCGATTATGATTCACTATTTATATTGTTACATGATTTGAATGCTTGTTTGATCGAGTCGCAAATCGGTTGAGTTTGTTTTCATCTCTATTGCTAGATTAGGATTTGTTATACGCAAAAGTGATAGATTCCTGATTACAAGTAGCATGAATATGGTTATAGCTTGTAGTGATGCATTCTTATGATCATATGTGAACCATAACCTTTGTTAAATCGGATTAGTGCATTTTCCACGTTCGATTGCTTTGATTGGCCTGATTTCATAGAACTTAATGCATCTAGGGAATTAAACTTGATTAGTGCTTTTACACGTTAGGTTGTTCTTTATGATAGAATTCATATTCGCATCTTTTAATGTGTTTGTTGATGACAAAAGGAGATTTACGGGATATTCTTGCGATCAAGGTGTCCTAAGGATTTTGATAAAAGTTGAGATTAAATATCAATTCTACTTATTGTTTTGAAAGCATGTTTGTGAATGAAGATGAATCCTTAACCAATATCTCTTCTATTTGAATTTATTTGTTTATTTCTTTGTTTGCTTTTACTTTTATTATTTGCATAAAAATCGGAAAACCCCCGGTGTTTTATATAGGAAACCGAAACAACTTGACAACCTAGACCCCTCTGTGGGAACGATCCTTTTTTTCCCTTGCTATATTTTGAGTAGTGAGAATGTAAATTTATTTTTGACGCATACGACAACGATCAAATTTTGGCGCCGTTGCCGGGGAGGAAGCGGTTGTCACTTGCTTTTGGTTTCTTATTTTTGTTTTTGTTTTTAGTTTTTCTTATTTTATGGTTTTGACGTTGGTTTGAGAATCTTATTTCAGGTACCAATTTCTATGGACGGAGCATATTGGAACAATGGATACGGTTTTCAACCTCCTCAACACTATGACAATTTCCCACCAACTTTGGGATACAATCAAAACCAATTTATTGGCTATGATGCATATCCTAGAGAACCTTATGGTGATTTTCATACATACCAACAACAACCTTATAGTGGGTATGTAAGTCAAGCACCAAGGTGGGATAATTCTACTTCTAATTGGCTTTATTCTAGTTGTATGCAGATTATGAATGGATTGCAAGATATGCAACAAAGGATAGACCAACTTGACCATGATAGAGAGAACGTCGCACAAACTAATTTCTGCAACACTTTTTCTTACCCGACTCCGGATCGTAGTTATGATCATTCACCCATTCAAAGGGAAGAGTCATGGGAAAGACAACCTATTGTATCAAATGGTGGTAAGCGTGTGAACGTCAGAAAACTTGCACAGAAATTATACAAGTTGGAAGATGATGGATCCTCGGAAGAGCTTGTCGATGAAATTAGTAGGATCATCCATATGGAACTGAAACAACATCGTGATAAAGGTTGGGAAACCGACGACGATTCTGATTTCGGTGAGTCTGAAAATGAAGACGAAGATGATTGTGTTGAAAAGGACCAACCTTTGGAGATATTTGATGATATTAGCTTAGTTGACTCAACTCTTTATCTTTATAATGATCAAGCACTTATTCAAAAGGTACACGAGTATGATGAAACTAGTGTTTTACAGAACTTTGCAACAAGGTTTGAGTCTAATGAAGAGGAGTATGTTGAGAATGAAACCGGTATGACTAATATTGTGGAAGACCTAATTGAGCTAGCAAATGATTGTAATGATGATGTTTATGTCGAGATTTCGGTTAAGGCAGAAACGGACGAAGAATAGTTGCAAGGTTTGATAGAGGACCATGATATACAAGAGGTGAATAATTCACTTGAGTTTTTCAAGGATGAAGAGGATTCCGTAATACAAGAGATTGTGATAGGTTTGTCTAACCCTTTACATATTGAATCTTCTCCTTTACCTCTTATTGGTTTGAATGTATATGCTTCGAAAACATTGTTGAATGACTTTGTTTCTCGATTTCCTCCACTAGAGGAACTTGATTCTCATACTATGAAGGTTTGTGAACAAGAAACTGTGGTAGTTCCCGAATCCTATATTCTTTACCCACTTCCAAGTGTGGACAAGAATAAGTGTGGGGGAAGCTTTTATCGGTTAATAGCTTCGTTTCTGTTTTATATTACCAATATTTGTGTGAAGCTAGTGTTTGCAAAACAGGTGCTATGGGTGGATCCCCAAATTTTTCGATTGTTAGTATATGGGGAATGAATCTTACAAGAATCTAAGTCGGACCGTCGACTTTAAAACAAGCGCTAAATGGGAGGCAACCCACCGGTTTTATATTTCTTATCCTTTTGTTTTTTATTTTGTTTGTGTTTCGTTTATTTATTTTTCTTGTTCCATATCATATTAGGATTTCCCACCTTGACTTTACTAGGAGGATTCAATTACATTGAGGACAATGTAAAGTTTAAGTGTGGGGGAGTGTTTGGATGTTTTGCATATAGAGTTTTTAGCCTTTTTGAGTCGATTTTTCAAAAAATTTGCATAAAACCTTCAACTTGTAGATATTTTAGAGTCACTAGCATCCTTCTAGGTATGTTTACATAGAGAATTATGACCGACATAACTGAACTTGGAAGTATTAGGGAACTACGTTCAGATTTCTTACGAATTGGAGTGTTAAATAATGGATTTAATCATGCCGGTGATGCAAATTAGGAGCAGAGAGAAATGCATTATTAGAGTTGCTGATCAATCATTAGTGGAGACTACCCATTTTCATATCAACCAAGGCACCGACCAGAAATTCTTCCATGACTAAAGAGCTTATTTTGAGTGTGTGTCACCGTATGTTAATTCCAGGTAGAATGGTGAGCTACCCAACTTCACACCAATTTCAGCACTATTTGATCTCTTGAGTGCTAATTTTTGTCAATCATGAGGGTGACGTCTATGGATGAAAGCCTCCTTCTTGTAGTTCTATTTGCAGTTTGCACCATTCTCTCTCTCGACAACAACGGGTCCATAGAAACACCATAATCATCAACAAGGAGCGACATAAAAATCTACAAGGAAAGTTGAAGACGTTCAAGGTTTACAAGCAACGGAACAAGAAAATAGCAAATTTCATATTCAAGTAAAGCAACATACAATGAGCAGATTTTTACATATGTGTTGAAGACTTACAATACAATGAGGCAAATCTATATCCATGTACAAAGACTTATTTACAAGAGCGAAGAAAATCAAAAGGTGAGAATTATTGAAGTTTATGATTTCAAGACGATACAAGTTGTGAAGAATCAAGCGGTAAGTACTTTTCCACGGCCATGGTTGTTTTATTTTTCACTTTGTTTTGTATTTTGTTTCTTTTATCTTCAAAAAAAAAAAATAGAAATAGAAAAAAAAAATTGAAAAAGAAAAAGAAAAAAAATGAAACAAGAGAAATATCTATTATTGTGTTTGTTTGTTTTTATTTAATAAGCCGTGGGGAAGGAAAATATATAAGGAAGTTTCAATCGACAAGGATTTTAAGGAAAAAGGTTACAAATTGTCAAGGATTTACAAAGTTAAAGATTGATCATCAATAGTTGAAGTCGAAGACCAAGAAGATTAAGAAGAGGAGCGGAAGACGTTTCTATTGGATTCTGTGAGAGTGGTGTTATCATAATTGGCAATCGGATGTGAAGGTGAGTAAGTAATCTCATCCTCTATAATAATGGTTGATTTCCTTTCTTAGAGATCATCAGAAAAATGGTTTTTCAAAATGTTAAAAGATGTGGGGTTTTAAAATATTTCGGAAGTTGTCCTTCCCACCATTCAACGTGTTGCAGGAATTCTCTCTTCATTCCTACCTGCGCACATGTGAGACCCATAAAAAACCCGTCTTTTTGAGTGCAATATCATAAAATCCTTTTTGGTGAGGCAGAAGTCGAGGCGAAATGCTTATTGATCGTTTCTCAAACACGTGTTCTCTCATTATGGTGTGGTTATTTCTCACTCAAGATTTAAGAATGAATATGTTCTTTGATATTTCTAACTTCTTATTATTGGCATGCAGAAACTCTATGTCCTCATAGCTCTTGGGATGCTTGGGACGCTGGAACGCTTCGAAGTTGGAGTAGGATTTGTGGGTATATCTCTAGTAAGCCCTCAAGAGACTATAACTCGTCCACTAGGGACACCTAGGGGTTCAAAGGCTTGTTATTTATGCTAAAAGTGACCGTAGCCTCGACGACACGGAGTTGTATGTATGTTTTAAAATTGTTTTGTTTGATTTGATCGAGGACTAGCAAAGACTAAGTGTGGGGGAATTTGATAGGTGTAGAATACACCGTATTTACTATTTAGATTTTATGCTTTCTTTGCTATTTTTTTCTAGTAAATTATGTATTTTACGTGTGTTTTTGAGTTTATAGGTACTCTGGAGTCATACAGAAGAAAAGAAGAATAACCATTCAATTTAAGCTAAAAGGGCAAAAATATCATTTCATGAGCGAACACTACCTGGAGCCCAGTCGTGGTTAAGGGGCAACTCTTTTGGAGGGGCATTAAAAACAGCTCAGCTAAGGATAAGGGGAAACCCATTTAAGTGTTAAAGACATCCGGTCAGATACTCAAGGCACCTATGTGATCTAGTTTGGGGTGTTATTGGGCGGCCCATATTAGTGCCCAGGTCCGGACCCAGTTTCTATACCCTAATAAGTCGAGAGAAATCAATCATTATCTCCTTCTGAAACTGAAATTGAGAAAGAAGAGAGAAAGCAGCGGCTACAATATTATCTCAGAGAAGATCGAGATATGGAAGATGAAGGTCTAGATATGAAGAACGAACAGCGGCTACTGTCGTTGATCTGGATCGAGGATATGGCAAGCTTGAGGTTGGAACTGTGATGATTTGCAGTTGGATTTCAAAGACATAATCGAAGACAAGACAAGAAAACGGGAGAAACAAGATGGTTTTGAGATGAAATTGAGAGAAGGAAGTGAAGTTCCATTAGGAAGAATGAATTAATGGGTTTGTTACGAATTTGAGTGTGATGGATAAAGAATTAGGCTCTGTGAGATTTGAATTGACGGAATTATTGGGAATCTGAGAATGAAGCAGAGATGATTGATGAAATAAAATGGAGGAATTAGAAGCTTGTCTCTGAGTTCAAATGGATATTGAGGTGGTAATGAATTGATAATGCAGTGAAGCTGGTGGTGCTGTAAGTGGAGTGGCTTTGGCAGAGAATGATGTTGTTGATGTGAAACTGAGAATGGTGAAGGATGCAGTTGTGTTGGGAGATTGCATGTGATAATGGAACTGTGGTGGACTTTGAACTGGTAGTCTGAGATGTTGGTGTTGTGATGTTGTTGCAATGCACAAGGTTGTTGGTTCTAGTAGCAGTTGAGCATAGAGTTTGAACAACGAAGTTAAGGAATTGCAAGGAATGGAGAATTTGGCTGAAGCTACAGAGTTTTTTGCTGTTAGTGAATTGAGGTCGAGGATGGTGATGGTGCTTAAAGTTTGTGCAATGCAGAGATGGGTTCAAGAGAATGGTTTTGATATAGTGACTTGAACTGAAGCTGGCGGTGTGCTGAGTGATTGAAGTGACGCAGTTGCAGTTGGTTTGCGCTGATAAGGGATTGCTCGCGTCACTGGTGGAATGAGATGTTTGAGCAACAAAATGGAGTTGGTGCTTGCTTCCATGGCTCAATTGTTGGGATTATGAAGAAGACTGTTGGTGGTTTGTAGTTTATATGCTTATGGGTTTTAACTGAATTTGATGGTGGTGACAAGAAGCAGCTGAGATTGGTGATAAGAAAAAGGCTAAGCAATGCAGTAGCAGAGTGGTGAAGAAAATACTATATGGTGTTGGTTACGTGCGTTGGTTTGGATTGATTGTTGAAGCTGCAGTTGGAGTGGTTGTAGGCATGTATGGCACTGGCTATATTCAAGGGAAGTAGAATGAACTTGCAGGTGGATGAGAAACTATGGCTTTGAAAAAGTGGGAATGTTACTTAAGCCCCTACTATCCATGGGTCATGCACAAATACCCTTATGGGTCATTACAAATACCCCTGATGGCAGAATCAAAATTATGGAAAGGAAAATAACTAACATAATTCCAGTTTTAACCTTCCCACCTTATACTTCAACCCCTTCTTCATTATTCACGAGCAGAAAAAATCAGTTTCATTTTTCACGTCTGGGAAAAACCAGTCTCCGTCGCCACCACAACCAACGCCACCAACACCACCATCATCTCCATCACCATCAACACCACCATTATTATCGAGAGAGATCGATCGGAATTTTGAAAGGGGATCAAGAACAAATTAAGTGATTAGATCTGAATCTGAAGCTGTTGTTGACTGAATCGATATTAAATGGAAGATGTTTTGTTGATATTAGGGTTTGAGTTGATGTTGCAGTCGGAATAGAGATAGAACTGAAGAAATCAGGGGAGATGAAGGTGTTGCCATCAATTTGCAGTAATTAAGGAGAAGATCGATGAAGTTGCTGCTAATGATTAGAAGAAGGGGTTTATGAAGAATCAGTAGATGGAAATTTCAATTTCAGGTAAGTTTTTAATTCGATGATTTGCATGTTTGAAAAATTGAAACTTAATTTCAGGTAGTTTTCGATTTGATAATTTCGAGTCGAGATTTAGATTTCGTGTTGATTTTGATTTGAAGAGATTCAGTCACGAGATTTAGATTTCGTTGATTTCGTGTTGATTTTGGTTGATTTAGATATTCTTCCTCTACTGATTTCAACCCAGATTCAGATTTCATGTGGATTTGAGTTTAAGATTCGATGGTGGAAGTTTTGGTTGTGTAATGGTGGTGGATGGTGTTGATTTTAGAAAGCTTATTTGTTGTTGTGGTGGTGGTGGTGATATCTTCCGTATTGGAAAGAAGAAGAGTATACAAATGATGGTGGTGGTGCTTATTGCCAAGGTATGGTTTCCATCCTGGAATTGTCTATTATTAATTGAATTGTGGTTGAATTAGGTAATTACAGACGGATTTGATTGTGAATGGTGGTTTGCGATTGAATGGATTGTGGAGCTGTGAATGGTGTGCTTTTCTAAAGAATATATTTCTGTTATAGATGGATTTGATTGTGGTATTAAGCTAGAAATGGATAATTACATGTGATTGGTAGATGGAACTGGTGGTGATGTAACAGTTTGATAGTATTTGTGTTATGTAAAATGGAAGATGCTTGAATTGGTGGTAGCAGGTAATGTTGGATGAATAATGTCGTAATTGCAACTGTTGCAGAAGCTACAGAAAGTGCTGATGTTCATGGATGTTGTTGGTTGGTCGTGATTCAAGAGGTTGCAGAATGTATGAAGTGATTGAATGCAGTCGGTTTGTGATGATGTGCTGGTTGTGGTGTAGATGGTGAGATGATTGAATTGTGATTGCAGGTGTTGTGTGTTTGTGCAGAGATGTTGCAGTCAACAAAGAATCTGAGACGGTGCAGCTGGTAAGGTTCAGAGAACGGTTCTTTATGAGGAGTTTGTATTTGTGCTTCAAGTTGTTGATGGTGATGCTTTTAATGGGTGTACAGGGTTATCCTGCAGTACATATTTGAGAGAATGGAATGTGGATTGAAGTGTTGTGACAGAAAGTGAGTGGTTGCTGCTGAAATTGATGTTGCTTCAAGTCGCTTTCTTTTGCAATCGAAATGGATAAATTTTCAGGTATATTCTCTCTTGATGCCATTATCGATTCAATTAATTTATTTTAATTGAATAGTGTGATATTGAACTGTAGAAACATCGAAAATAGCTCCACTTGGATGGTGTGATATTCAACTTGACCAAGTTGCTTCTACAATTTGGAGACAACTTGTGCTAGTTGCTTCCAACTTTGAAGACAACTTGACCAAGTTGCTTTCACTTTTGGAGGCAAGTTGTGCTAGTTGCTTCCAACTTTGAAGACAACTTGACCAAGTTGCTTTCACTTTTGGAGGCAACTTGAGCTAGTTGATTCCATATTGGAGGCAACTTGAGCTAGTTGATTCCAGTTCGGAGGCAACTTCGTTATGTTTTTAAGCTAGTTGACGAATTTTTGGTGCAATGGTAACATAAGGTTGTGTTGATTTGTTGATGATGGTTGTGCTGCTGATGCTCATGCTTTAAAGTCAAGCGGATAGATGAATGCTTAGAACTTGAGCATGAACTCAATATGTATCCAGGCAGTGAAGCATAACAAGAAGTTGTTATTGCTTGTGTGTTGCTAATGGGGTTTGAGTAGGGGCATGGAAGTGATTGCAGCTATTTACTCATGTTGCAAGTGTGCATAGATGGTTGTGGTCATGAAGCTGTTGCAGGTAGAGTTTGCAGTAGCAGAGATGAAGGATGTGGTGTTTGTCTGGTGGTGGTTTGAATTGTTAGTTGAGCACTGATGGTGTGGCGAACCTGTGGTGCAATGGTAGCACAACTGACTATATGTCAGAAGATGTGTGTTCGATTTACACTAGGTTCACTTATTTGTGTATAATTTTAAATTTTTGTAGAGATAACTTGTGCTAGTTGCCTCCATATATGGAGACAACTTAGGCTAGTTGCCGTCACTTGTTGAAGACAACTTTAGCTAGTTGCTTTCACTTGTTGAAGACAACTTGAGCTAGTTGCCTCCTATATGGACACAACTTCAGCAAAGTTGACTCCACATGGTGGTGGTGGTTGGCGTGATGGCGATGGTGGTTGACGGCATTCTTCGGTTGTTGTGGTTGTTGTTGGCGGTGGTATTAGTAGCACGTGGTGGGTGGACAGTGGTGGTGGTTGGCGGTGGTGGACAGTGGTGGTGGTTAGCGGTGGTGGTCGTCGGTGGTGGTTGGTGGTGGTGGTCGTCGGTGGTGGTGGTTAATGTTGGTGGTCGTCGGTGGTGGTGGTTTGTGGTGGTGGTGGGAGGCGATGGACAGTGGTGGTGGGCATTAGAGATTTTTTTTATTTTTTTTTGAATAGTGATGGTGGTTTTGTATATTTACTATATAAAAAAGGGTATTTTAGTAATGTATTAGGCTTAGGGGTATTTGTAAAGTTCATAAGGGTATTTTTGCAAGGGGTCTCATAGTAAGGGGTATATAGATAATGTTCCCTTTGCAAAATGGCCTAGGCTTAAGCAACTCAGCCCAGTCAGTCGAGTTAGCCAGCTGACTCGGTTCTGACTCAGCCTGACTCGGTTAACGCCGTTAGTGACCGTTAGTATTGACCGTTATACTTAACGGTGGACTGTTAGTTGACTCATGTGCCGGAGATTAGACTTCAGGTTACCTGATCTCCGTTCCGGTGACTTTTGTAGCCGGATTCCGGTGAAATTCCGGCGAAAAATCCAGTTTTCCGGCGACGAGTTTTTGGACATAATTTTACATGGGTTTTTCTCACACATGGGCTTGGTGGACCACTTGGAGATGGGTTTTGAGAATACCTAATATTGGAAGGAGTATCCTTTATGGAAATTGAGAAACATATGAAAGAGAATACTTTTCTCTAACCTAAAATTTATCTTTTCTCTACTTTTGTTTCTAGGGTTTGCAATATGATAGAATTTATTTTTCTTATTGTTATGAACTCCATTAACATGAGTACTTAATTTTACTATTGGTTATGGAATAATTGGATTTCACATAATATGCTTTTTGATACGATAAATTAGTTTTGTCTCCATATTATCGATTATGATTCACTATTTATATTGTTACATGATTTGAATGCTTGTTTGATCGAGTCGCGAATCGGTTGAGTTTGTTTTCATCTCTATTGATAGATTAGGATTTGTTATACGCAAAAGTGATAGATTCCTGATTACAAGTAGCATGAATACGGTTATAGCTTGTAGTGATGCATCCTTATGGTCATATGTGAACCATAACCTTTGTTAAATCGGATTAGCGGGTTTTCCACGTTCGATTGCTTTCATTGGCCTGATTTCATAGAACTTAATGCATCTAGGGAATTAAACTTGATTAGTGCTTTTACACGTTAGGTTGTTCTCTAAGATATAATTCATATTTGCATCTTTTAATGTGTTTGTTGATGACAAAAGGAGATTTGCGGGATATTCTTGCGATCAAGGTATCCTAGGGATTTTGATAAAAGTTGAAATTAAATATCAATTCTACTTATTGTTTTGAAAGCATGTTTGTGAATGAAGATGAATCCTTAACCAATATCTCTTCTATTTGAATTTATTTGTTTGCTTTTACTTATATTATTTGCATAAAAATCAGAAAACCCCCGGTGTTTTATATAGGAAACCTAAACAACTTGACAACCTAGACCTCTCTGTGGGAACGATCCTTTCTTTCCGTTGCTATATTTTATATTTTGAGTAGTAAGAAAGTAAATTTATTTTTGACGCATACGACATCGATCATGTTTGCCATGTGAACTCTCTTGCATTCAAGATATTTGATCGTGGAAAAATATACCAACTTATGAATTTAATGGGCAAGTGCAATTGGAATTTCGTCCAATTGCGTGTGTGTGGATTACATCTATGGCTTGTGAATTTGATTGCATTTGTTAAAGACGCCGACAGTGGTGTGATGCTCGAGGGTGCAAATACACTTGGAGACGAGGAGTGTTTCAGATCACAATTGTCACCTATTGTTGCAGCTTCCCAAGTCATAATGATTCCTATGTCAACAAAAATGGCAACACTCATTTTGCGCACAAGATGAACAGTTTAACCGTTTGTTGATGGTGGATTTTAGTTTAGGGCTAAAATTGTAAAACCTAAAATTATGCGCTAACATCCTGTTAAAGATAAGGCCATTAATAAGTGATGGATACTCCTTCACTTTATCAATTCACCTAGAATGGAGCATGTGGCAACAATCCCATTCTATGAATAAAATACACGAAATTCATCCATGTGGGAGCATGTAGCAACAATCCCATATACCCTGTGAATTTAATATACCCTAACTAGAGCATGTAGCAACCATCCCGACGGAGCATGTAGCAACCATCCCGGTTTTCAGAGGTATACAAGCATTACTATTAATGCTTTAATTAAAGCCTTGTGTTCGACATGCAAACACCCGTAGGCTACCTGACGGTGGGTTATATTAGCCCCGTTGAACGCATGCGAGACTACCCATGTTAGTCTCACCTGCTGAAAACAAACTTAAAAATAGATCTCAACTGTCCAACCTCGCGGGCATGGTTGGACGGCCTAGATCACGCGCGGGACCGAATAGCATGCGCGCGCATGCTCTTCGCCGGCCTACCTTCCTGATGGTGCAAACGGCTTCACCATAGGAGCCATGGGCGTTAAGATATGCTAGCATGAAGCTACGACTCACAAACCCTAAAATTATGGTTTTGCTTACATGTTGTGACCAAGCAACTTTGGTCGGACGTACAGGAATGATTAGGAGGAACCGACGCCGGACAATAGCACCTACGTGCTCACCGTGGGCCCACTTCCATGGTGAACCAATCGGCCATGGATGGTTGCAGCCGACCGTCTCAAAATCCTTGTCCAAAATATCATCCACGGTCCCCTTCTAATCTCAGCCATCCGTCATCGCAGGCGTGCTTGGATGGCTTAGATCGTTCCTATGGTCGCAAACCAAGCATGCACATGCTCGCCACTGACCCACCTCCCTGCTAGTGAAAACTGCTTCTCTATGGAAGTCACCAACGTTGAGATACGGTGGCACAAAGAAGGCATGTGAGGCCACTTCTAATCTCGACCATCCATCATCGCATGCTATAACGGGCGACCCAGATCGCCCGATGGACGTCCTGCAGGCTTGAACGTGTAGAATGGCGTCCCTCCTACCTACTAGGCCAATCGGCCACTCCATGCACGCCTCCCAAGGCATAAAACCGTTAGGGTGAAAGAGGAAGCTCGCAAGCCTTCCAAACCCTAATCCAACGGTTATTCCTCCATCAATCTCGTTCGTACAAGTTCGCATGCTTGGATGAATAGCCTAGGAAGGGAGTTAGGTGGCAAACAAGGTATCACCGTGATCACCATCCTCCACACTTCCCCTTGGCATAACCGGCCAAGGTGGGTCCCGCTCATGCAACCTCCGAACAACGCCTGAACATAGCTAGTTGAGTCACTTCAACTTGCAATCTTTTCATCAAGGTTGTAGGATTCAAATATGTTAAACATATTTAATGCACCGCATGCATACAATATGCGCCTACAAACAACACGATACTTCACAAGTATCAATTTCCTTCATGGGTTTTTCTTTCGAGCTGTTTTCTCCTCCCGAACGAGCTTAAAACCTAAATATTCCCGCGTTAGGAGATATGAAATTCTTTTCCGTATGGAATGGAGGTGAGGATTATCAAAATCCGAGTCCGTACTAGAATTCTACAATGATTCTAATAAGGAGCGCTAATTAAGGTTTCTGGTGCAACGATCAACGGTTTCCCCTCCTCTCAAGATGCAAAATCTCAACCGTCGAAGGTCACCAAGCTAGAAAGCTTCCCGAGCCTGACTTTCCAAGCTACAACAACATGCTACATGTTTTCCAAAACACTCGAGAAATCAATCATGTCACAAACTGGGGGATACATACTGGGGTATTGGTATAGCGGTTTACAGTGTGCAGCGCACAACGCGCCATCACAAGAACGTGTCAGGAAGTCATTGACGGTTAGTGATGATGGGAGAAGTGGGCAAGCCTGGTCGTGTGACACCAACACACTACTCCACTACTCCATCACTCCACTTTCTCCACTTCCCACGAGATACGAAGGTTAGGCTAAAAGACTTGTATAAATAGGTTCCCCGCCCTATTTTCAACAAGAACACAAGTCCAGACAACAGAAAACCAAGTGTTAATACCATCGTATTCAACACCCAGAGCATGCCTGCAACATTTTCTAGCCTGCTCAACCTTCTGTTAACAAGTCATCAAATAGCCTTCACCTTCATACTCTCAACACCTTATTCGCTTCCCTCCCTAAGATCAACCTCACATCCTTCACATGTGACCGAAACAAATCTGGAATGGCCGTGTCTTCGGTTTAGGACAGAATTGTACAGATTATCTCTCGAATCAAAGTGCTCATCGTGCAACACATTTGTTGAAGGTTTAAACTCACTTCTCATCCACACACACCCAAAATTACCTAAATCGGCAGAAGTAGTTTTCTCCCACAAATAATTGGCGACCACAGTGGGAGGTTAATCTTTTGGTTGTGAAGTCGATTTCTTCAATACCAATTCAATTTCTCTGATTTCAAGAATGGTGGATCTTAGGTCTGGAGCAGCAACCAACGATGGAGTTAGCACCGACAACGCTTCTGGTGGCGCTGATATCCCCATTACTAGTGTTACAGTGCAACCCGCCAGTGCAACCAATGTGTCTCGTGGAATCGCGTCTTCTATCATCAGTACCAGTGGAGCAGGAATAGACATTCTAACAGGCATGACATCTCCCATTACAAGAGCCAGAGCGGCCGCAAATCCAGGCATTTCCTCAAGCATGACACTTCCGTCCGTCACCAGAACAACTGTTACTTCCCCTTCAGGACGAGGATCTGGAGGACCCAGAGGAGGACAACCTCCTATCACCATGGTGGACTTGATGGAGAGACAAGAAACCCTCGCTAAAGCTCAGGCAGACATGGAAACCGCTCAGAAGGAGGTACTCACCTTACTTAAAACATTAACCGATCGATTACCACAAGAGTCGGGACAGCCTCAAGGGCCAACAAGAAATACGTTTAGCACACTTGGAGTAGGTGCCTCATTTACGCAAGCCTACCTGAACGAAGAGTCTTATGCTGCTGACCACGCAAGAGAAAGGGACGAGCATCTCAGGGAAAGAAGCCAATCGTCCAACTTTATTACACGTGAAGATCTGGAGAGACTCCTCCAAAATCGTGGCAAAGAAAATCCGATAGACGCGCATCGACATCAGCCTCCATATCCACAAGACGTGCAGCGGATTCCTCTTCCCAGGGGATACACCTCCCCTCAATTCATCCTTTATGATGGTACCGGTAATGCTCGTGAACACGTCTCTCGATTCTTATAATCCTTAGGAGAACATGAATACAATCACGTTCTCCGCCTGAAGGAATTCTCCAAATCACTTACGGGGAGAGCTTATACGTGGTACAACAACATCACACCCGACAGCGTATCCAATTGGAATGAGATGGTAAGCGCGTTTTACAAGAAGTACTTCTTTGTATCTGAGCAAGTTACTTTCTTAGACCTAGGGAGAATCTCCCAACGGAACAATGAACATCCAAATGATTTTGTCAAAAGGTTCAGAACACAAGCGTTGGACTGCCATGAACCAAATGTCACAGAATGACAGCTGGTGTAATTATGCATCAACGGAATGATACCCATATATCACGCCCTGCTGGAGAACTTGGGATTCCAGACGTTCTCAGAGCTCCATGAAGCTGCCAAACGTTCAGCCACTACCGCCCCAACATTATTGGAAAGAACCAGGATCGTTCGGAGCGACGATTCAAGAGATAATCAGGGAAACAGGCGCCTCATCAACAAGCAGTATAATATTGGCCCTTATGTCAGTGTAGTAAGCGAATACGGAAAGAGAAAAGCTACAGCGGCGGCAGAATAACATCCCCTGGAGCCAGCAAGGAACGCATTCAACGTACCCTAGAAAGGTACTGCAGCGGCGCTGACCTGCATAGACCTAATCAAGGAAGCGACATCAGACGTGAACGGTCCTGCCATGGAGATTACTACACTGGGGACTGATCGTCACAATGATCCTATTAATGTCAATAGTCTCATCATGAGCCAGAGGCCGGTGGATCAGGGAGCAATTTCTCTAACGAAAATTTTATGCGAACTTTTACACCTCTCTAAGAATCATCAGACGGAGACGTTTGTTACAATGAACCAGATAGCCCTAGAGGTGCACCTGACTCCTTCACGACCAGAGGCCTCCATCACATCAGAGACATCTGCGAATAATATTACATTTACAAAAGACGACGTGATGGCGGAAGAATGTCACAATAGGACCCTACACGTTACTGCACGCATCAAGGGTTCAGAGTTCAGGAGGGACCTCATCGACATAGGAGAGTCTTCGAATGTGATTACCCTCAAGACTCTCAGGACATCCAAGGTCTGCCCATACAAGATAATACGACATTATACCACAATGACATAATTTGAAGGAAACCAGACCAGCACATACGAGGTCGTCCCTTTAACATATCACCAGTGCCTGAAGACCATGTTGGATAAAGAAGCTGTTTGTATTCCTGCATCACTGTATCATTACGCACCGATGTATGGAGTGGAGTTATTTGAACCAAGAGAAGCTCTGCGGGAAGAACCAGACAAAGTTCATTGCATACCATTCCTTGTGAGGATGTCAATCCAGGAGGAGGACCGAATTGCATCCTTGAGGGCTAATCCTCACAACAAATCTTTGCTAACAAGGCACTCTTCTTCATCTGGTGAAGCAACGACCCACATTCACACCAAGAGGGAGACTGATGTACATCCTCCCTTCCCACTGGAATACTGCAACAACGAAGAGCCACAAGAAGAAGTGCTAGATGTTCCACAACAGCTGCAAGATTTCAAACAACCTCCGAGGAAATTCAAGCGCGAGATAAGGTGTGGCATGAATTCCAGAGACTTGAACCCCCTCGAGGATGACTTTCCTCTTCCTAACATCGACATGTTAGTAAACGTCACCACCAGCGAACACGGAATGTTCTCATTCATGGATGGTTACAGTGGCTACAACCAGATAAGGATGTACGAGCATGACGCAAGTAAGATAGCTTTTCAAACTTCTCTCGGAAATTTTTAGTATGATATACTGCCATTTGGTTAAAGAATGCCAGTACAACGTATCAACGCTTTATGGCGGTAATCTTCCACTGGAGTCGATACCTCAAGGGAGCAGCCTCAAGAAGATAATGATGTCCACACGTCATGTCGAACAATATCTAGTCACTCTATCATACAATGGTGCATGCCTAACATGCTATATTGGAGAATATGCACTTTTAGTCATCCTCTAGAATTCGTGAAGCTATTGAACACTCATCAACGACAGCATCCACCCCGCTGGAAAGAACCAGGCCTGCCAGTAATGAAGATCCTCATGATGTTTGTGGAAGCATACATCCCACCAGCAGGCAATACAATCTTCAGCCTTCCATAAGCAGTTTAGTTGAAGCAGCAAGAGGAAAGCCACTGAGATGCAACGTCCTGCGCGTCCAACAACTCCAACCCCAGCACCATATGCAAAACTGCCGTAATGGTGAAACACGTCCAAGATATTCCATATATGGATCGACGGTAACTGCATAAGTGAGATACGCTTTCAGAATTTGTCTCCCGTAGAAGAAGTAGTTGTGTTACCAAAGGAGTGTGACTGGGAGCACCGCCCACCTCAAATACATCCTCATGAACCTAGCATGGCAACACCTATCAAGTCGAAAGCTCTGGATACTCGTGGGAAGGGGACTGTCTTCCCCTTCTCTATTTCATGAAGAAATGTCAAGAAAACCATCGGTTCTAGTTTGGATCCACTACTATACGAAGAATGTCAAGTCCGTACCCGCAACTATCACGCCTCTCCCTGCCAGTCTCTTCTGATGCTGCCAAAAACCGTTGTTTCTGATAACATCCAAAGCTTCACCGTATCAACGAACACCGCGTACAAAGACCCATTGGGCATACAAGATAGATCACACTTGGGGACTGAGGCTCGGTATGAGATTTCTTCGCCATCAGTCAAGGAATTATCCAAGAGATGGTCAGTCAGGAGCATGCTTCAACATTACCTCTAGGAGCTACCTCCATGTTCGCTTCATAAGCCGTCTCCAACTCTCCGAGATGCTCCAGAATCTGCTTCAACGCTCTACAGGACCTGATCGCTCCAGAAGTTGCTTCAACACGTTTATGTTTGAGCAAAACAAGCGCGCAGTGGGTCCCATGTTCGAGAAGTCACCAAAGCTGGTGTCGGTTCAAGGCAGCAAGAATGGCGTTTGGTCAACGTAGCAGGTTCAGTGTTTGGTCGAAGTAATAAGGATGACACTCGAATGTTCAACCGAAGCAGGCACAACAAGCCAACATTCGATCAAGAAGGCGCATGATGAGTCCCACGGTTAAGAGAATTAGGCGGGCCCACATGCATATCAAGAAATCATAGGACATGGACAAAGTTTGAAAACGTGCACACGATGGACCCATATTCGATCGAAGCATGCACAACTTCCCATGTTTGAAGCAAACATGCCCATATCAGGTTCCACGTTCTATCACGCAGGCGCAGTAGACCCATGAACGAAGCAAGTGAAACAGTCCGTCGATTAGGCACACCCCCACGATTGAGTATGTGCAGTAGTCCCTCGATCGAAGCAGGCACAACAAGTTCGACTGAAACAAGCAAGACCTACATCATGCTAGGGGAACGCTCACCTGCACGCCTCTTAAACGTGACATCCTGCGAGGACAGGATAACCCGTCTCTCCTGGTAACATCTAACTTTGTCCCAAAAGTTTATCTTTATTTGTCACCATCTCATGCCTACCCCGCAATGATGTAACCATTGTGCGCTAGGCAGGGGACTTAATGTTGATGGTGGATTTTAGTTTAGGGATAAAATTGTAAAACCTAAAATTATGCGCTAACATCCTGTAAAAGATAAGGCCATTAATGAGTGATGGATACTCCTTCACTTTATCAATTCACCTAGAATGGAGCATGTGGCAACAATCCCATTCTATGAATAAAATACACGAAATTAATCCAGGTTGGAGCATGTAGCAACAATCCCATATAACCTGTGAATTTAATATACCCAGAACGGAGCATGTAGCAACCATCCCGACGGAGCATGTAGCAACAATCCCGGTTTTCTGTAGGTATACAACATTACTATTAATGCTTTAATTAAAGCCTTGTGTTCGACATGCAAACACCTGTAGGCTACCTGATGGTGGGTTATATTAGCCCCGTTGAACGCATGCGAGACTACCCATGTTAGTCTCACCTGCTGAAAACAAACTTAAAAATAGATCTCAATTGTCCAACCTCGCGGGCATGGTTGGACGGACTAGATCACGCGCGAGACCGAGTAGCATGCACACACATGCTCATCGCCGGCCTACCTTCCTGATGGTGAAAACGGATTTACCATAGGATCCATGGGCGTTAAGATATGCTAGCATGAAGCTACGGCTCACAAACCCTAAAATTAGGGTTTTTCTTACATGTTGTGACCAAGCAACTTTGGTAGGACGTACAGGAAAGATTAGGAGGAACCGACGCCGGCCGATAGCACCTACGTGCTCACCGTGGGCCCACTTCCACGGTGAACCAATCGTCCATGGCTGGTTGCAGCCGACTGTCTCGAAATCCTTGTCCAAAATATCATCCACGGTCCCCTTCTAATATCAGCCATCCGTCATCGCAGGCGTGCTTGGATGGCTTAGATCGTGCCTATGGTCGCAAACTAAGCATGCGCATGCTCGCCACCGACCCACCTCCCTGCTGGTGCAAACGGCTTCTCTATGGGAGTCACCAACGTTGAGATACGGTGGCACAAAGAAGGCATACGAGGCCACTTCTAATCTCGACCATCCATCATCGCATGCTAGAACGGGCGACCCAGATCGCTCCGATGGACGTCCTGCAGGCTTGAACGTGTAGAATGGCGTCCCTCCTACCTACTAGGCCAATCGGCCACTCCATGCACGCCTCCCAAGGCATAAAACCGTTAGGGTGAAAGAGGAAGCTCGCAAGCCTTCCAAACCCTAATCCAACGGTTATTCCTCCATCAATCTCGTCCGTCCAAGTTCGCATGCTTGGATGAATAGCCTAGGAAGGGAGTTAGGTGGGAAACAAGGTATCACCGTGATCACCATCCTCCACACTTCCCCATGGCATAACCGGCCAAGGTGGGTCCCGCTCATGCGACCTCCGAACAACGCCTGAACATAGCTAGTTGAGTCACTTCAACTTGCAATCTTTTCATCAAGGTTGTAGGCTTCAAATATGTTAAACATATTTAATGCACCGCATGCATACAATATGCGCCTACAAACAACACGATACTTCACAAGTATCAATTTCCTTCTTGGGTTTTTCTTTCGAGCTGTTTTCTCCTCCCGAACGAGCTTAAAACCTAAATATTCCCGCGTTGGGATATAGGAAATTATTTTCCGTATGGAATGGAGGGGCGGATCATCAAAATACGAGTCCGTACTATAATTCTACAACGATTCTAGTAAGGAGCACTAATTAGGGTTTCTGGTGCAACGATCAACGGTTGCCCCTCCTCTCAAGATGCAAAATCTCGACCGTCGAAGGTCACCAAGATAGCAAGCTTCCCGAGCCTGACTTTCCAAGCTACAACAACATGCTACATGTTTTCCAAAACACTCGAGACATCAATCATGTCACAAACTGGGGGATACATACTGGGGTATTGGTCTGGCGGTTTACAGCGTGTAGCGCACAACGCGCCATCACAAGAACGTGTCAGGAAGTCATGGACGGTTAGTGATGATGGGAGAAGTGGGCAAGCCTGGTCGTGTGACACCAACACACTACTCCACTACTCCATCACTCCACTTTCTCCACTTCCCACGAGATACGAAGGTTAGGCTAAAAAACTTGTATAAATAGGTTCTCCGCCCTATTTTCAACAAGAACACAAGTCCAGACAACATAAAACCAAGTGTTAATACCATCGTATTCAACACCCAGAGCATGCCTGCAACATTTGCTAGCCTGCTCAACCTTCTGTTAACAAGTCATCAAATAGCCTTCACCTTCATACTCTCAACACCTTCTTCGCTTCCCTTCCTAAGATCAACCTCACATCCTTCACCTGTGACCGAAACAAATCTGGAACGGCCGTGTCTTCGGTTTAGGCCAGAATTGTACAGATTATCTCTCGAATCAAAGTGCTCATCGTGCAGCACATTTGTTGAAGGTTTAAACTCACTTATCATCCACACACACCCAAAATTACCTAAACCGGCAGAAGTAGTTTTCTCCCACAAACACCGTTGTGCCAAGAAAGTTGTTGCAAACGCGAGTATACCTTTTAGCGCAGGTCAACTTTGAAGACCAGATAGGCGACTTAATTGGATTAATTGTTCCCTTATGTGGATCAAGTTTATCAAAAATATGGAAGCCACCTTGGTTAACATTTGCATAGCATGTTGACTATTTTAGTTTATGATCCAACTTGAGGACAAGTTGCGTCTCAAGGGGTTGGGGATGTTGGGACACCAACACCAAATAGAATTATGGGTGCTTTCAATAATTAGATTAGGGTTATTTCCTTGCCTTCCAAGCTATATATTACATAAATATATTAGTTTGTTCTAGGGTTTGAATTATCGAAGAAAATTAATGAAAACAATTTAAGTAAGCTCTGCTTATTGAGTTGGCTGATCTCCAATCAGTGGATCAACTGGTTATTATGGTGTGTGTTAGTATTACGGTCTTGTGTGATTAGTATCAGGATCCTATCAGATTCTTGTTTCAATTTGGAGCATCAACTTCAGGTAATATTGATTTTTCCTTTTAAGATTTCGAATATTGATTGTGGGTTTTTGTCAAGGGTTGAAACAACGTTTGGGGATTTTGCTTAAGGTTATAAAAACTGTACTTTATAATAGATTTTGATTTAGATTTAGACGTAGAGTTTTCAAACTAGTTTGATTATGATTTGATTTTTTTATGGATTTGATTTTCTTTAGAGTTAGAGGTTTGTTTTTAAAGGCGACGACGTTACTGGGTTGATTCTTTTATAGGGCTTGCACCATTTGATCAAGAAGGCAATTGTTATAGGAAGCATTTGGAGAGGAAAAAGAAGGATAAAGACTTTAAGTTTAGGTTGATTTTGGTTGAGAGCAGGACTCATCTTCTTGCAAGTTCTTAAAGAGGACCAAGAAGCTTCCTTCAGTTTGGAAATAGTAAGTTCTTAATTAGGATATGATACAATTGTATGTTCCTGCGTTATTTTGTAACATAAATTTCTTTGCATTGGTAAAATGTGACTGCATATAGTAATGTGTGTACATAATTTCTTCACATGTAAACTATAATGTACCTTAATGACAGAATATTACATATTTTGAATGTTTTGGTTCTCCATGCTTACTTCTTTGCTGTTGAGAAAATGATCCATGTGCTGAGAAAGATCAGTATCAAACTTGGACTCATGGATATGTCCTCTATCTATGGTTATTTGAGTTTGTCAGGTGGTGAAATGTTTCCTTTTCCTGAAGTGCCAAACTGACTGCGTTTTTTTTTTGTGACATAGCATCATTGCATACTTCTACTACCCTGGATTATGAGGCAGTAACATGTTTCAGTGAGCATTCCCTTCCGGATGTTTACACACTACATGATCCATCTCATAATCATAACAACAAAAGTACTTTTGTTTTTGCATTTCATCTTATATATAAACGTTTATTAAATTCCAGATCAGAGGCAATGTATGGGGCAGATTAGTAAAAGAAAATCATCTGTTGAGGGTGACAGCATCTTAAGGAAAATGAAATATTCACAGTATGAGAATCCGCATGTCCGATCTGCAGCAGAAAATTTTCTTGAAAAGGCAAAGTGGGAGCTACATACTCGGCACTAATCATGGTGGTAGGAAAGGCCATATAAAGGATAGACACCGTGGAGAAACATAGCGCATAGGCATATTGATTCTCATTTTGGTATTTCATTCATTCAGGTACCGATTTTTTGTGCTTATTTACGAAATCCATTATATAATGTATATGCTGATATGAACATTTTTTCTTTAATGCTTCAAAGAGAAAAGGACTAGGATAAGGACGTGTCATCTGGTGAGGATTTTGTTCCTTTTCACCCTATGTTTGTAATTTTGTATTGTTATCGTCCTTAAAGAACCCGGCTTGATTGGGGTATACCCAATAAGACGAAATAGGATCATTATTATGAAGTAAAGTCAAGCCACCCCTTAACTTTGTATTTTCTAAATGGCTAATATGCCCTTGATTAGTTAACACTAAAATTCTGATTAGGTTAATTAATCGAGTTTAGATTAAATTTTTGAAATTATAAATTAAAGTCAAGCCACCCCTTAACCTTGTATTTTCTAAATGGCTAATATGCCCTTGATTAGTTAACACTAAAATTCTGATTAGGTTAATTAATCGAGTTTAGATTAAATTTTTGAAATTATGAATTCAGTAAATTAAACCTTTCATCTGTCTTATGATTTCGATTTCGATCAAAAAAATTTGGTTTTGAAAATGCACAAGGTCGGCAAGGTCATGGTTTGAATAAGGAGCCGGTCGTTCTCTGGCCGGCAAGGTTCACTTTGCATAACCTGCCGACCGGTTTTCAACCGGCAGGGTCCACTTTGAATAAGATGCCGACCTTATTACCGCCGGCATTGTCTCGGTTGAAGAACACGCCGACTATATTGGAATAAAATTTTACGTTCGGCATGGAAAATTTTCCTACAATGCCGGCGGTCATAACGTCGACAAGCAAATAGTTTTTATCACTGCCGGCTGACATGTAGCCGGCATGTTAAGGATTTATAACCTTGCCGACTTGTACTTATACCAAACTAGAAAACAGAAAATATGGAAGATGTAATTCACTTATTCATGCAATTTTGGTTACTACATTGATTGAAACATAAAAAGGAATGCACTTAGCATGTGCATCAAGCCTTTGAACCCCTAGGCGACCCTAGTGGACGAGTTATAGTCTCGTGAGGGTTTACATAGAGGTCTACCCACAAAACCTATACAAAAACTTCTAAAGCCATCAATCTTCCTCCTCCGAAGACGATACGGCATCCAAGTACTCCGGGTTATCCTCCGGGATTCTTTGTGCCAAGAAATGATAGCTTGCATCGAAAGCGAATGCTTCCCCCTTTTCCTCCAAGTAGCGCGCTTTCACGACTTCATGCTACAAAAACACAAAAAACAAGCTTACATTTGTTAGTGGTGTTTAGTAGGAAGATCAAACAACATGGATCACGTAAAATAAACCACAAAAACACTTACAAATTGTTCAATGGACAAGTTGAAGGGGCGAGCGTTTAAAATCCGGGGTTGGAGAGCTAAAAAAGCGAGTATCGCATTTTCGATTACTAGGTGCCTAGCGTGGAATTGTTGAATACTTCTTGCATTAGGATTCCAAAATCGCCGCTAAATTTGTTGTGTACCCTAGCCCAAAAGGTTGTGGAATCCTCCCTTTCGGAGGATTGACGTCTAAGTCGATTTTCCGCATACCATGCTTTGGTGATTGCCAAATCTTCATTTGAATCAAACGATGCCATTGTTGTTTGTAGAGAGCTATTGAGTGATTTAGATGGAGTGTATGATGATATGAGCTTTGGAGAGTATATGGAGCTATTTGTATGTTGTTTTGTAGAGAGAAATAGTGTATTTATAGGATGGTGGCCAAATTTGGACGTTATAGTGCCCAAGTACAAGTCAATCAATGAAATTGTACTTACAAAAAAATTGAATTTTGAATACGCCGGTGAGGTATGTTTTCTCCAAAATTCCAACGCAATAAGACCGGCAGGGTCCTAAATTTGTTACCATGTCGGTCGTGTAAGATTTTAGGCATCAGGAGAAGGTTTTTTGCCACAAAACCGCCGGAATTGTATTGGTTCACTACACTGCCGGCCACAATTAAGCCGGAAGGGTCTCAAATTTGTTACCGTGCCGGCGAGGTATGTTTTAGGAATTAGGAGAAATGTTTTTTTGCAACAAAACCTCCGGAACTATATTGGGTCAATACACTGCCGGCCACTAATCAGCCGGAAGGGTATCGTTTTTATACCATGCCGACCCTAATAACTACACAATTTCCTTTGTCAGGGCCGGCAGTATGACAATTCACAACCTTGCCGGCCCTGGTACAATCGGCAGGGTAAGTTTAAGGAAGCATTCTGTCTTATGCATTAAAACTTTACATAGCTAAACAAACCTTTCATTCAACAACTAAAAATCCAACATTTTTTGTCCAAAATGAAAACACGTCCCATAAACCTTAAAAAAACATTTGTCCACGCCATTAACTTAAACATTTGTCCACCACAACATAAAGAAATAAACTACGAAAGCACTCATTGACCACGACCACGACCACGTCCACGACGAGCACGACCCCGTTTTGGAGAATTACCTTCACCACCACGACCACTGCGGCTACCTTCACCACCACCACCACTGCTGCTACAAGTCCTCTTTTTATCATCCTTCATCTTGGCTTGTGCTTCTCTCCTAGCTTTTTGTTCAGCCTTTACTTGAGCCTCAAGTTGCTTGAATATTTCATGGGCATCCTCATTGCCAACATTGTTAAATATAGTCAATGTGCATGCTTTGTACTTCAATCGACAAAGGCTCTCCTTTTTCTCTCGCGCACAACAACACCTTCGCAAAGGTCTTCAAATGCTCCTTCTATTTTCAATTAAACAACAAACAATGAATAGAATCATTTGGTAATGCAATCAATCTTAAAATAGTAAGAGCAACTCTAAATATACTTACAAAGAACTTAAGCAATGTCTTAAAATAGTAAAAGCAACTCTAAATATACTTACAAAGAACTTAAGCAATGTTGTTGGGTCTTTCGCTTCCAACTTCTTCCTTAGAGCCAGTTCTTCAGCAGTCATTTTCCTAATCACAGTAGGGTGAGCCCAATCCAAGTACCACACCATGTATTTCTTAGTAGCTTCATGACCGGTGGTCACGTCGTCCAAAAGAGTCACATCGATTTTACGGAGACGTCTATTGTCCCAATGTTCTTGAGTTGGAGCTGGATCGTAAGCGACGTTGATACTTTTTTGGGACGTGGTGCAGTCATCTCGGTTCACAGTAAATAATGGCTTATCTTTATCAAAATAAGGTTCTTCTTGGACGTAACCCAATTGTCGCATAATCCGATGTGGATCGTACATTGAAAATCCTTCAAACACAGTCATCAAGGGTTCATAGTATAATGCAACAACTTCATTTCTAGGATGGATTAAACCTTGATTTCTAGCATCCCGATACGGATCAAATATCACCTCCTCCGCAGTCAATTTGTCGATGGCGCTTCGAAGCTTCATAAGATGTTGTGGCATTTCCTTATCCTGAGTACCCTTAAAACTGTACCTTTACGCTCTTGGCCTATGAACCGCAACACTCTCATCCACTTTGATGTAGGAGCTATCTTTGAACAAGGAAGGGAAGTGCTCATATATCCAAATCTATGCAAAAGTTTAGAAAGAACCTTATCTTACGAGAATTTTACAAATATAAACATTTTAGACAATAAAATTACCTGGAAGAGACATGTGTTTCCGTTAACTTGCTTAGTGAGTGCCCTAGAACATTTTGTCAACTCATTGTTCAAGAAGGCGACCACCGCAACACCCCAAGAATACTCATGCATCTTATGTAAGGGATCCAATAGTTGGAAGTAAATGGCCTCGACTTGGTTTCCGGAACTGTCGGGGAAGATACATTTGCCCAGGACGTATATCAAATAACCGGTCGTGGCAGCATTGATTCGCATCGGGTTCACCATTCATTCCCTACCAAGGATTGACTTTGTATCCCAAAATGTGTCCCTCAACCTCTTCACATTAAAATTGTTGGTTAGACGACCATCCTTCATGTCAAGAACATCCTCCGTCTGAACCTGATTCCAACCGAACAATTTCTTGCTCAAATCGTAAATCTTCTCGAAAGAAATCGCATTATCGAATCCCTCAGTGACTGCTTTTCCATCAACCTCGAGGCCTAGAATTTGTTGAGCATCATCGGGAGTTATCGCCATCTCACCGAATGGGAATAATATAGTATCGGTATCTCTGTAGAACTTCTCACAGAATGCAGAGACGGTAACTTTATCTAGATTAATATTCGAACTTTCCACCGCAGGAAACAACCCGGAGTTCCTCAAAATCACTTTCACCTACTCACATTCCTTGTCAAGATCCCCAAGTATGAGTCACTAAACAAGAAGCTTGGCACCTCATGATATGGATGGCATACTTGTGATCCTAAATACCAAAAAAAAAACAAAATGAAAAGAAATACAAACACTTGACGCAAATTTAATTAATATAGTTACACACTTGAATAAAGAACAAAGACGGATTAAGATTACTTACGATAGTATTATGGATCGTGCATGCCCATGAGTCTTTGTATCCAAAAAGAACTTTTCCACCATCTCTCGGGGTCCCCCTTGGGTCCTCATCTTTTTTCAGTATAACCATGAAGTGTTTGGGAGGCATGTGAGAATTAGTTGGTTTAGTGATCACCCTCTTCCTCGCTCCGGTTGAAGTTGAACCCGAAGCTTCGGTGGTTCAACAATTTGTTCTCCATCTCCTTCTTCTTCTTCTTCTTCTTCTTCTTCTTCTTCTTCTTCTTCTTCTTCCTCTTCTTCTTCAACAATTTCATCTTCGACGGTTTTCTTAGCTTTATCTCTATTACCATCATCATCGTTATTACCTCCTCCAACATTAGGCATGTCTTGATCACCATCATCATCATCATCATTGTTGCCTCCTCCAGCAGCCGGAGTTCTTTCAACAACATCATCATCATCATCTCTTCTACCAGATGGAATTGATTGGTCTTCATCTGGAGTCTCGTATGAATCACTGGGTTCAGATGGTGGTTGACAATCATTCGGTATACGGATCTTTGTCATTCCCGGCTCAACGAATTCCCCCCGATGTTGTGAAGTCAAGAGTTTTCCACCAACCACTACGGGAAAAATAGCGATTAACTACCCCATAAAACAGTTGTAGTATATTATACGACGACGTTTATCTATATGTTGCAAAGGGGGGGGGGTGTAGAAGGTCCTCAATTCTTTGCAACTCTTCAATAATAGTTGTAAACACGGTTGTCGTTACATTGTATACCACGCTCGGCTCAGTTGTGAATGTCTTTAAAAAAAAAATATTTATGCCTAACACAACTCTTACTTGGGTTGTGAAAATAACTCATACACTACACTTGTTGGGGTTGTGGAAAATTCGTTCGCAACTACGGATAGAGTTGTATGTGATTTTTTTTGACAACTTTGGGAAGAGTTGTATGTGAATTCGTTGACAACTATGCTTAGATTTGTATGTGATTTCGTCGACAACTTTAGTTACAGTTGTATGTGAATTCCTAAACAACTATGCTTAGAGTTGTATGTGAATTCCTTGACAACTATGATCATGAGTTGTGGTACATATTCTATTTGGAAAAAAAAAATGAGAATTTAAATACAAAATTAAATCTGTAAAAAGAAGATTCGATTTCCAATTATAATCACTACTACAAGAAGCAATTTTACAGAACTTCAACACCAAAAAAATAGAAAAAACTAATAACACTTATGTTTTCGTAAAACCCTCCTAGCCCTTGCACACATAGACCGCACCAACACAACATCATGTGGCTGGAACAAACCCTTTCTCTGCATTGAATAGTGATTCGCCGTGAGCTCTTGCATTGAATAGTGATTCGCCGTGAGCTCTTGCAGTTTTCTTTACAGGCCGACAAAACGAGGGCCTGACTGAAAAACCAAACACGCTAATCTGGGAAGACTCTAGGCCATCAACCAATGCCCTCTTGGAAACATCGTCCGAAGGGAAGTAGCATCAATTGACACTTGTGTTGAACCTGAAACAAAAAATAATGAATGCATATAAGCTCAAAGATCATCAAACATAGTAACGAAAATCTGAAGCGGATAAAAAATTGCAAAATTTCAACACAAGGAAATCCCAATTTTAACAAGATGATAGAACATGCATAACTAACTCAGCGCTGCTGCCTGCTGATTTTGTTGTTGTTGTCGATTAGGTGGTCGTGGTGGTGGCGGCAGCATTCCAGGACGTCCTGAGCTGAAAACAAGAATATAACCACCAGGTGCAGGCAGCATTCCAGGCCTAGAAAGTCCCTGCATTCCCGGATGAGGTGGTGGTGGTGGTGATGTTTCAGATCAATTCACCTACGTACCAAAAACCAAGAGTGTAGTCAAATACATCACTCTTTACCTGACTCAAATATTTCAGCGTTAATAACCTATGCATTAGTTGTCACCTACTTGCCCGAAGGACGCAAACAACTCGTATCCTTTTTCATGCTAGAATTTCCTAAATCTTCAATGACACTTGACAAACTTGTGTTCACTAGAGGTAATATTCAGTATATTACAATTGGTCCTGCATTCCATAACAAGGTGGCGGTGATGTTCCAGAACAAGTCACACTACATTTTAAAAACCAACAACATATAGTCAAATATGTTACTGAATCAATCTGGGTTACCCGAGCCAATTGTTACAGTGCCGATAAACCATCTCAAAATCTGCACTTAAGCTACATATATCAACCAATTCAAAGAAACATTAAGAAATTTAATACCTTCAAACAGTTGAAAAACAGATTTCATAACTTTAAATAGTTCAAAGCTTCTTCAAATCAGTTAGTTGTATCTAAGAATGATCCAAAAGCGTTGAATAACGTTTGCCTGTCCTTATCAACTAAACCTGCATCCTAATGAATGTACTAGAAATTGTTAAGTAGAACTGTACAAATCATCACATATATTAGTTCTTTTACAGTTTTACTTCACAATTCTTAGCAATTCACCAATACCAACAGCACATTCACCCTTTCTTTTCTTATTTTTCTTCTGAATCGTGCTAATGCACCAAAATTCCTGCACAAACAAGATTCACTGCATTAATGCTGAGGAAATAGTATAACACAGAAGTGAACATTGTAATGTAATCCTGCATGAATATCACTCAAAATAAGTATCAAAGACAAACATCACTCAAATAAGTATCAAAGACAAACATCACTCAAAATGAAAAGATTTTATTCCTTCCATCACCTGGAATTTATCTTCTCATCCATCACTATACTTGGTTTCTCTGTCAACACAACACTACTTTCAATATCTCATCTCTGTAGTTGTAGCTGCAACCTCCACCATCAACTTGTTATTCCATATTGTTGATTCAACATCTCAGCCTTGACTGTAATCTGCTAACCTCCAAGACCATCAACATCAGCACCGCTAGTAACTGCTCAATTATTCATAATAGCTTAAAATTCAACCCCCAGTTCTGTAACTCGAGCAACCCAATCATACCCATGACAATCATCCACAGTTCAACACAGATCTCCGTTGTAATCTTCCTCTCGATCCTTGTAATTCCACCTGAAACCCATTCATTCAACATCTCATTTCCACTTTCACAAAATCAATTCCATTCTACAATTCACACTAGCAACAGCAAGCACCCTTCTTAAGCACCACCAAACCATTTAAAATCACACATAATCGACTCTATATTCACTGTAATTTCAGTGGAAGCAGCACCACCTTCATATCAAATCCATCAAACCCTTTTATTTCTCACAGATCTGCAAAACTACCATCTTACTGCCACCATTCTCGTCAAATTCAGCGTTTTCTCCTTCTAATTTCAAAATTTTCAGATCCATGTTTGCTCAAATTAAGCACCAACCCTAGACAGAAGAAGAATGACGAAGAAACATAATCAGTATAAGAAACAAAACAATAAATTACACAAACTCAAGGGTAATAAGTCATTTCCAAGGGAATCGAAATTAAAAAGTAAGGAAAAAAAAATGTACCATCACAAGCAGATCGACCCACAGATTCTTCCTTGTAATTCGATGAAAAAAGCTTGAAAACTGTAATTATCCATCTCCTTTTCCATTTCATCAACAAAGTCACCACCACATTCACTGATTCTGTCAAAATCTTTTACTCCACCTAAAATTCAGAGAGAAATACGGCTGCGACTGGGTCTGTGTTATTCTATATTTACAAGGTTTTATTGAGAAGAATTTTAAGGCTGGTGATGGACATAGTTGGGGTTCACTGATAGTGTTGCTGCTGGGATGAGATTGAGAAATCATCTGAGAATTATTCAAAGTGTTGAGTTGAATTGAATCTGGCTAAGAAAAACAAAATAGAAGAACGGGTTTGAGGCAGAAACTTATTCTGTGGGTGGATTTCTGGTTTAAAAAGACCAGATGTTGCTGGTGTTTGCACTCAAATCCAAATTCATACACCACCCAACACTCCTGATCTGATGTAACTCTGAAATCCGCGTACAACCCATTCCTCAAAGATTTATTTTTCTTGGGAGATTTTGATTTTGAAATTTAGGGTTTTTTTTTTCCAGCTCAACATTGAAATTTGGGGGTTTTTACTTTTGTTTTGAAATATAAGTTTTGAAATATACAACTTTTGCAAGATTTTTACATAGAAATTGAGAGCGAGAAAGAGATTTGGTGGTAGCTAGGGATTTGTGGGTTAGGGTTTTCTTCTGTTAGTAGGCGGAAGACGAGAGAAAAGAGTAAGGGAGGAAGAGACGAGAGAAACATATTAGAAAAACTGAGGGAACCGAGAGGAAAAAAATTTGATCGTTTTGTATAAAGGGAATTGGACAGTAAAGATTTGATGAAATGCATTCATACGGATTATGAAAAATTTATGGACGGTATAGATTTGATTTAAGATTGTCATACGGATCAAGGCAAGTGTGTTTTCTTTGTGCTTTCTCTTTGTGTTAATACAAACTCATGTTTTCGGTTTAATTATCAACCTTCCACATGAAAAAAAATCCAAAAAAAATATTAATAAATTTAGGACACTGTTATCGACATTCTGATATAAAAAAAATCCAAAAATTGTATAAGAATGAATCGGGAAAATGAAAAATGAATTCGATAATTGGTGTGTTTCTTTGTGCTTCCGGTTTGAATTTCGACTAGTCGCATAGGTCATGAAGTAATTTTTGACAAGTCATATAGGTCATGAAGTAGATTTAGTTCATACTGGTAAACTCAGGTTATAAAATTACTAAAGATGGACCACGAAATTCAGGATGGTTCTGACTTCAAACTTAGTTGGATACATCATTGAAATCGATAAATATGAAGCTCAGTGTCGATTCGAACTTCAAATGTGGTATAACGGCATACAAACTGAACCAAGAAGCTTTGGAAGGGTTCTGACTTTAAACTTAACATGATACATCATTCAAATCGATAAATATGAAGCTTAGTGCCCATTCGAACTTCAAATGTGGGATAACGCCATACAAACTATGAACCAATAAGCTCTTGGAGGGTTCCGACTTCAAACCGAGCGTGATAATCATCGGAATGATAAATATGAAGCTCATTGTCGATTTGTACTTCAAATGTGGTATAACGCCATACAAACTATGAACCAAGAAGCTCTTGGAGGGTTCTAACTTCAAATTGAGCATGATACATCATCGAAATCGATAAATATGAAGCTCAGTGTCAATTCGAACTTCAAATGTGGTATACATCCATATAAACCATGAACCAAGAAGCTCTAGGAGGGTTCAGACTTCAAACTTTGTAAGAACGATTAATTCATCCATTCACAGGAAGATTCCTTCGGAATATTCTACGAAACCTTAAACAAACCCTATTCTGGCATATTGTATGCATACCCTAGCTCCGAGATCGAAAACTGGCAAGGAGTTGACTACTATAAGTCAGAAACTTGGTAAGAACGATGAATCCGTACATTTAGAGGTAAAAATCCTTTGGAATATTCCCTAAAACCTTAAACAAACCATATTCTGGCATATTGTATGCATACCCTGGCTCCGAGATCGAAACCTGGCAGTGAGTGGACTAATATAAGTCGGAAATTTCGTAAGAACGATGAATCCATCCATTTACAGGTAAGATTCCTTTGGAATATTCCCCGAAACATTAAACAAACCCTAATCTAGCATATTGTATTCAAACCCTGGCTCCGAGATCGAAACCTGGTCATGAGTGGACTACTATAAGTCGGAAATTTCGTAAGAACATTGAATCCATCCATTTACAGGTAAGATTCTTTTGGAATATTCCCTGAAATATTAAACCAACCCTATTCTGGCATATTGTATGCAAACCCTGGCTCCGAGATCGAAACCTGGCCGTGAGTGGACTACTAAAGGTCAGAAATTTCGTAAGAACGATGAATCCATCCATTTACAGGTAAGATTCCTTCGGAATATTCTACATAACCTTAAACAAACCTATTCTGGCATATTGTATGCATATCCTTGCTCCGATTTCAAAAACTGGCCGGGAGTGGACTACTATAAGTCGAAAATTTCGTAAGAACGATGAATCCATCCATTTACAGGTAAGATTCTTTAGGAATATTCCCCGAAACATTAAACAAACTCTAGCTCCGAGATCGAAACCTGACCATGAGAGGACTAGTATAAGTCTGAGAGTTCGTAAGAACGATGAATACAACCATTTACGGGTAAGATTCCATGGGAATATTCTCAGAAACCTTAAACGCACACAAATTCGTCAACTTCGAGAAAGAAACTGGCTCAGAGATCGAAACCTGGCCATGAGCGGAGTATTATAAGTCTGAAAGTTCGCAAAGACGATGAATACAACCATTTACGGGTAAGATTCCATGGGAATATTCTCAGAAACCTTAAACACGCACAAATTCGTCAACTTTGAGAAAGAAACTGGCTCCGGGATCGAAACCTGGCCATGTGTGGACTACTATAAGTATGAAAGTTCGCAAAGACGATGAATCCAATGATTTACGGGTAAGATTCCATGGGAATATTCTCAGAAACCTTAAACACACACAAATTCGCCAACTTCGAGAAAGAAACTGCCATCGGGATCGAAACTTGGCCATGAGCGGACTACTATAAGTCTGAAAGTTAGCAAAGACGATGAATCCACCCATTTACGGATAAGATTCCATGGGAATATTCTCAGAAACCTTAAATACACACAAATTTGTCTACTTCGAGAAACAAATTGGCTCCGAGATCGAAACTGAATAGTGATGACAATTTTTTTTGCAGAAGTGAGAACTTTTTTAGCAGAAGTGAATAAAAATTAGCAGACGTGAGAAAAATTTAACAGAAGTGTTTATACCTCAATGACAACTCTTATAAAGGTTTTCAATAGCAATGAAAAGAAAATTTAGCAGAAGTGAGAAGTTTTTTGCAGAAGTGAATAAAATTTAGCAGAAGTTAGAAAAATTTAGCAGAAGTGGGAATTTTTTTTGCAGAAGTGAGAAAAATTTAGCAGAAGTTTTTATACCTCTACGACGACTCTTTAGGGGGTTGTAGAAGATCTATTTATCCATTTCTTTTTATCTTTTCCATCTCCCATCATAACCATCCATTTACATCATAACCGTCCATTTTTTTTTCTTAACATTTTTTTCCTTATCACTTTTTTATAAAAGTAAATGTAAAATATAAGCAGACATGTAAATGTGAAAGGGTGGTTGAAATCCAAGTCTTAGACATAGGAGGTTTAGGTTCGATTCACCCTATCCTCATTGTTTTTTTCAAAGTCAATTTATCATTTTATAACCCTTGTAAAGGTTGTGAATATTGATCAGGAAAAAAAAAGCACAAATCTACCAATATTGTGAAGCCGGAAGGATGGTTGATGACTTGTGCGAACATACCGTATGCCTGGGTTCAAACCTTTACCAAGAATATTTTTCAAAATAATTTTTGTTTTATCTTCAACAACCCTTATGGAAGTTGTTATACAGTGATTCACTACTTTTACGGTATGAGTTGTTAAATTCTAAAGGTGGTCACTACTCTGTGCAACTCTTTTCACACAAACGTAGTGGTTTAGATTCTCGTCACTACTCTTTGGTCCTCTCTGGTCCTAAGAGTTGGACGTTTGTGTATTTGACAACTTTTGTTTGGAAAAGGTTGTAAAACATGCCACCTTTTACGAATTAAAAAATACGAGTTGTAGATCACTATTTTTCCCGTAGTGAACACGAGGAGGTCTTTAAGGAGGACTAATAGCTTTCGCAACTTTCTTCTTTGCCGTTTGCAATCTGAACAAGAATAATTCAGAAAAAAAACATCAAAGGCCGGCATTGTAGACATATACAACATATTCGGCGGACAAATGTTCGGAAAGGTCGACCAAAAGATGAGTGCCGGCTAAGCAAAGCCGGCAGTGTACCATAAAAATAGCCTTCCGGCGCACAAAAAATATAGGATTTTTCACTAAACTAGTAGGAAGGGTACATTCCCCATACATCGCCGGCTGCCAAACCGCCGAAATGGTTTTATACAAATACCCTTCCGGATTCAAAAATTTTAGGCATCAGGAAACATTCTATACAAGTAGCCGGAAGGGTAAAAAATAATAAGACGCCGGTCTCATTAAAGAAAAACATACGTCGGAAGGGTATACATATGAATAACCTGCTGGCCCTGCTAGTAGAAGTTACAGAAACTACACATCCGGCAAGTTCTTCAACCATATACCTTCCCGGCCAAACCCTAACTATGAAACCCCGGAAAGGTCGATAAAAAAAACATTGCCGGCGTCTCAACTGCCAATTCAAAAATTTGAATTTTCTAACCTAATTTGACATGCAAACATGAAATCGAAGTACTAGAGTGAGTTTAAACAAGCCCTTACTTTCTTAAGCGCACCATTTCGTGTGTTTCTGCGGGTTCAAATTCTCCTTCTTCGACGGTTTTTTTCTTCACTTTCTTAGCAACCAAACTTCCAATTCCAGGGTGGTATTCGTTGGGTTTTCTATTTGTTTGTTTCATCTTACTAGCCCTAGGTGGTGGCAGATCCATTTATGAAGATTAATCGGAGTTTTCGAATCGACGATGTTAACGAATTGATCGACGAGTTTTGGTGGTGGTGGGGGTGATGGAGCCGATAGGGTAGGGTTGTGGAGGAGAAGAAGATGAAATGGAAAAAAAATTAAAACTGATTTAGGGTAATAGGTTTTTAAATGATAAGGATAGTTTTGTAACTTACCCATTAGGACTCCACCTAAAACCCACAAAAAATATTCCTTTAAATTGGGTATACCCCTAATTAATCTGGGTATACACAGTCAAGCCCGGATAAAGAATACCTTTCTGTTTTTTTTATTAACTACATACAGGGCAAGAACGTGCCATTTTTTCATTCTTTATATGTTTTGGTGATCAACCTGACACTTGCAAGTTCCCACTGTTTCTTTTTTCTTTTGGCTTAGAATTTTTCGTACAATGTGTTCCCATGTGATAGAACACCGCTTGGAGAGTTCACTCGTTGCATACACTTTCGAATTTTGTCCTAGTTGTTCTCTGTGTAGGAGGTTATCTTCTTGGTATTTTAAAACTCATATACAAGATAATTACCTTCAAGATATTTTACAATATTAAATAAATATGCTAGTGGTAGGACCCCCAATCATCACATTTTTAATATGTTGTCTAAGATGTTCTTTGGAATTGTCAATGCCAGGCTTGCCAGCTTAATTGGGTTTAATCTTCCAATTACCAATAGAGCAGTCAAGCTGCCCTTTTTTGGCTCTGGAGTTTTGGGTATGGTAGTACTATAAGAAGTTTTTGTGCATATCTTTGGATGGTTGGATGCATCTCAGTTGAGTTATTGGCTGCAGAATCCATCAGACAGAGAATACGAGAAGTAAATGCCTTAGAAGTACCTTCTAGTGCTCTTTTTTTGTATGTAAATAACTTCATTTTCATAATTTCATTTCACGGCTCCAGTATCTGAGCTGTTTATAGATGATCCAAAATGTGCAGTCTTTTTTTTTTTTTTTTTTTTTGACAAAAGAGAACTAAATTTTATTTATGATGGATTCCGTGTAATCGGTTACATGCCCAAATTGGCTATTAACTTGAGGATCATACCTAATTTTAACATTGTTGGTAATCAGATAATTAAAATGACCAGACACTTGGCTTGTATTTCCTTCTTCATAAATTGAATTCCTGAAAAAACCTCTTTTCGCGCCATCCTTTGCGACATTTCTGGAATGAGTTCCTCTTCTTTCCCACATGATTTGATCTCGAATTTTCTTCCCACTGTCATTGATAACATTGAGTTTCTTTCCTTGATCTCTAATCTTGGTACTGCCCTCAACCTCCATATCCCCCATTGCATTGTCTCCATCAGTATTTCGTTCTCACCCCTGTATAGAGAAACCGAAAGTAGAACTTGTCTTAGTTTGTACATTCTTATCCAGTTTGTTCAGAACTTCACACCAGTTCTTCATATTTCTCCCATCTGTTTCTGACCAAATCCAGTCCCTACCAAAAGAACTCTTAACCTAAACATATTATACAACATAATATTATCTTTCCTTCTATAACAGAACACTAACTTAAAGATTTCATATTTGTTATAAGCCATATGAAATTCATCATTGCTGCACATCTCTTCCAATTGCTTGTGTTCTTCCCCAAAAAATGAGTCTCCATGATACCCCAAAGCTTGCCAAGTAACTGTGACTTTATTACATTTCATCTCATTCAACCAATTCATCACAGTTAACATGGTCTTACTTTTGTCTTCAATCACTCCTTGCCCAGCAACACCACATCTGGCACCTTTGAAATTGCATGTGAAATCATTAACATACATTAGCAGAAACACCTCAGAACTCTGGTCAATATGTGCCTCAATACAGTATGCTCTATAGGTTTCATGTTCTTCATGTTTTTTTATTTTTTCCTTTTTGCCCCTGTTGTTGCTGGTTGTCTGTTCCATAAGATGATTCATAATCTGAGTTGCCGTAAACTTGTAACAAGGTTTAGTTTTCTCAAAAGCAGTCTTACACCTAGCTTTCCAAACAAACCAGATAGTTGTTGCACAAATGTTTTCCCAGTTAACATTATCACAGTTCAAGATTTTATTGTTTTGATGCCAACTTTTGAACCAAGTTCTAAAGTTTCGATATTCAGTATGAACTCTACTCGAGTTGTATGGCAAACATTTCCATACATTTCTCACAAACTCACAGTGCATTACAGGTGATCAAGTCCTTCAACTTCAGAATTACATAACAAACACATTTTATCCATATTAGGTAGAATTCTACATATTCTACCTCCCACCGGGAGAATGTCATGAAGACATTTCCAAATGAACATTTTAATTCTTGGTAACAGATTCATTTTCCACAACATATTCCAGTTCACCAAACCAATATAGTTGTTAGGACACAAAGTATCATTATTTTCTTCCAAATTTTTGTATAGAGATCCAACCGAGAAATCTCTATTGGGTGTGTAGCTCCACCTAATTCTATCAGGCAAGTTTTTATCAATCTTAATCTCAACTATTTTCTGAATAAGAGCATCATTAAAGCATAACTTTAGTTTGTTTATATCCCACCCATCGCAATTTTCATTAAACAGGTCACCCACTTTGCTAAAGTTAAGTTTTATCTCCTCATTTATTGGGACAATAAAATTGTCTTCACCTGAAATCCATTTGTGTTTCCAAATATTAATATCAGAACCATTGTTAACCTCCCAATAACTACCTTTCCTCAGATTACTAAAGCTTTTTGAAATTCCTTTCCAAAGCCAAGAATCAGTTGGCTTAGGTTTGTAACTGCTATCTAGAATATCATCATTTTGGAAATACTTAAGTTTAAAGATGGTACCCCATAGAGCTTTAGGGTAAGCTATCAGTCTCCACCCTATCTTAGTTATCATAACATCATTCATAATTTTCAGTTTTCGAAAACCCAAACCCCCTTCTTTCCAAAATGTGCAGTCAAAAATTCAAAAAAAATGATGTTTTGAATGTGCTTTTGGGATATTAATGTAAAAGTTGAATTCATATTTAAATGCAATTAAATTTATATTCGGTTTCATTCTTGCTTGCATTTTAAGTTTCTATTATTTTCACAATTAAAGTTGAATTCATCTGTAAATAATGGCTACAAAATATTTTGTCGCAGTTGGATTGTCAAGAATATAAAGCACAGTTTGGCTAAGTTAGCCTATGTAAGTGGTGGTTCAGATTTGTCCTCACAAGAGATAAATCTAGGGATGTAATCGTTTGTCATAAGCGATGGTTGTGATTGAGATTAGAAATGCATCTAATGGACAAAATTTATCATGTTATTAAGGTTCCACAATTCTTCATAATAAAAACTCTATTAATTTGCCATGATAATATTCTATTAAATGTCAAATTAAAATTAATAAAATATAAATTATTCTCTATATAATAATAGAGTTTTTTAAAGCGATCTCATTCACCGGAGCTCCTGGTTGATTCTCGCTTCTAATTGATTCTGGCCCCACTTTTTTATTTTTTTGGTAATGTTTTAATATTTTCGCTACTAATATTTCAGAAAAATATTTTTTTGTCCCACGATATATTTTTCAGCCATTTAATCCAACGAAAATATTTACCAAAATAACTAAATCATATAAAACTACCAAAAAAATACAAAAATAATAAAAACAACCTACCAAAAATACAAAAAACAAAAAAACAACGTATATATAATATATCTAATGCTAAAGCAATTATTTCAGAAAGTATAATGCTTCCAAAAATACTGCAATGATTGCCGAGGTACGTAGTTTATGTCCCTCTATATCCCGTTGGGTTGAGTTTTTCTATGCTTCACCGGCACGTCTGTACTACATGGATCATGTATTTTCTTCAGCTCAGGGGGTTCAGCAAGGTGATCCTTTGGGTCCGCTTTTATTCGCTCTTACCCTCCACCCTCTAATCTTGAGTATTGCCAAACATTGTGAGCTTGAACTGCAAGCCTGGTATCTAGATGATGGTACAGTGATTGGTGACACTGTGATGGTTTCAAAAGCTCTTCAGATTATACAAGAGGAAGGTGTTGCTAGGGGGCTATTTCTGAATATCAAGAAAACTGAATTATTTTGGCCCTCTCCAGATCCTAGAGCATCCACACCAGGTGTTTTTCCGCCAGACATTAGTAGGCCAGAGGAAGGGGTTAAGTTGCTAGGAGCTCCTGTCAGTCTTGATGCCCAATTTAACATCGATTTGGTTGTGAAGAGAGTACATAAAACTGTGGAGCTCATTGACGCAGTTGAGAAACTTGAAGATCCACAGTGTAAACTCCTTTTTTTTTAGGAATTGTGATGGAGTTTCAAGTTTATACTTTGCTCTTCGAACCACCATGCCGGACTATTTGCATAAAGCTCAAGATTTGTTTGACTCCCGACTTTATAAGTTTCTGCGTCATGTGATCACAAGTGATGGCCCTGGTTTTGGTCCTCTGCAGCAGAGACTTTCCACCTTGCCGCTCAGGTTGGGAGGTTTAGGGGTTTATTCGATGCAAGACACTGCACATTATTGCTACTTAGCATCTTGTCTACAGACCCTTGAACTTCAGTCTGTTATCTTGAGATGCACTGGCATCAGTGGTTTCAGCACCAATCTCATGCGATCTGCTGCTTTCTTCAACTCGGTATGTAGTCCTGTTTCCCCTATATGCGTTGATAGAAATGCCACCTATTCAATGAAAACCTTGGCAGTTGTCTATTTTGATGTAGTAAAGAAGAACTTGACTACGAATTTCAAGTTGTCTGAACGTGATTCGATGCTTTGGCTGAGTAATCAAATGAAGCATGCTTTGGATTTTCTATTGGTCATCCCTATTGTTGGTTTAAATCAGAAAATTGGCGCAAGGCAGTTCAGTGCGGTGTTATGTTACAGGCTTGGTATACCCATTTTTGAGTTGGATAGCGTGTGCCCTTCTGCAAGAGGGAAATGGATGTTTTTGGTGATCATGCAGTGCATTGTGCTAATGAAGTGGGACTAAAGTTTCGACATGACTTGGTGCATGATACCATTGCAGAAATGTGTTATCGTGCTGGAATTTTGGCACGTAAGGAGGTAGACTTGGGGCTTCTTGCTAATAATGACACTTCTTTGAAACCATCAGACATTCTAGTGCCTAACTGGGACAATGGTCGTGATGCTTGATTTGATGTTACGATCGTCTCACCCTTTGCAGGAGGAGGTCGCATTTCGGAGCCAGGGCAATCTCTCAAGGAAGCTGTCATTCGAAAGAACACCAAGTATTTGGAAAAATGCATTTCGCAGGGTTATGGTTTCGAGGCTTTGGCCTTTACTACTCTTTGTGAGCTTGGGGAGTAAACCAATAATTTTATTAAACGACTTCGCAATTTTATGGCCAGTAATGATGCTAGTGTGCGTGTAGGGGAGTTTCTTTTTCATAGGTTGAGTGTGGTAGTACAAAAAGGGGTCGGAGCCCAGCTTGTTGCTAGGCTCCCGACAAGTTTCTTGTCTGACGAAGATCCTTTTGAATAAGTTGTAATCAAAAATCAATCACACATTCACGATTTCATCATAAAAATCAAAAAATTAAATCAATCATGCATCAATATCAATCACATAATTAATGAATTAGAAAAATGTAAAAAAAATGTTCAATGTCCAATGTCCAGTTACAGCTTTCAGAATCATTCTTTTCCTAATTACAACTCTATTCTATCAATTAAAATTAAAAAAAAGAAAGATTACACTCCCGATACGAATTATTAAAAAATAAAATTGATCGTGTGGACTAACCTTTTAAATCGACGTTGTGTCTTTCTTGCGAATATATTTTTTGGTGTTGCTGTCCAAAAGTAAAAAATTATGGGAACGTTAGAATCTGAAACAAAAGATTAAAGCAAGATTAAAATCTAAAGCGAGACAATACAAAAACGATCATACAAAAATTCAAGCAATAATGAAATAATAAAACTCATTTTGATATTATTTTTCTTAATTTTGTTCATGCCATAATTAAAAATAAAATTTTCATATTATTTTTCTTAATCTGTTTATACCCTAACTTAAAATAAAGTAAATCTAAAATAAAAAATAAATTAAATTAAGCCAATTTTCTAATTTTGTTATGTAATATATTATTTATACATATTTTTTTTGCAACCACTAATTATGGTGATTTATAATTTAGGTATCAAACTATCTGAAAATAAAATATTATACATATTTTCAATTCATTCCATTTGAAAGAAAAAAACCTAAATTAATTGTTTTTCAATATTATTTTTCTTAATAAACTTAATAATATTCCAAAAATAAATAAAAATAAGAACCATATATAGCTAGACGTGCATGATATGGTTAGTATCTTTTTACTTACAAAAATATACCAAAAAATAAATGATGCTAACCAAAATAGTAAAGTTATAGAATCTTATTATTTTGGGTGTCGATTCCGTAAAAAAAAATCAGAGATGTGAAATTATACTCATTATTTTCAATATTATTAGATACGGATTTATATTATTTCCAAACAAAGAATTCATTTTACGGAATTTGTTGGGATGATGTCTCTTAATATAAAGCATTCGATGCAAAAGCCAAACCTACTGTCATTGATGATTCAATTCCTGATATATTTTTTTTTATGCATGCGGTTTATGGTTTCATTTCGGAAGATCTATTTTGGCTTGATTTTCATTTTGCAGGTATCCTCAATCATTCACCTATTGTAAACAAAAAATTGGTCAACCATGCACATGTTGTAACCGGGTATAGATCAAGCAATATCAAGGTTTGAACTCATTAATTATTGACTTTCTTTTTAGAAGCAATTCCTGCAAATATTGCCATGATTATTCTATCCCTACAGATCTTATCGATGCATCAAAACGAGTTTGGAACCCTTATTGGTGTTTATTAATTTGTCCGGTCACTGCTTCACTTGTTGCTTCTAAAAGGTTCGTTTAATATTCACTAGTCGTGTTTAGATTATTACTGTATGTTTTTTTTTTAATGTTTTCTATTGTTTTATAATTTTGATGGTGAACAAACGTCACGCATATCTTGATGCGTGGTTGTATTTTATTTCGCTTCAGAATCAACCAGTAATTTAAGTTGGAGTCCCTCTGTTGATAGGTTTGTGTCCCATTTGATTGATAGACAAGTTAATCCAGAACGACGCCTAAGGTGATTACTATGACATTGCTTTTTAATTTTTTATCTGGTATATGGTTATTTAGTGGCTTTATCATGCACATAATTATTAAGTTTTGTATTATCTATCTTTCCGATTTACGATAGAATTGGTCGAGTTTGTAAAGCGGGATATATATTTATATTCGTTATTTGAGGAATACAAGGAAAAATATGTGGAATAACTTGTAGAGGGAGACAGCGTGTAAAGTTTCCGTTAGAAGAAGAAGAAAAAGCCAAGCCTTTTCCTAAAACCCAGTCTTTCTGTGAATTTTATCTATTTTCCAAGATGGCATGTATTCCTTTACATTTTAGACACCCATAAGCATAACTGAAATTTAAAAACTACTTTAGGAAAGTGGGGGTATGTATTTCACTTCGTTATACCCAGGTCTAAAAAATGATTTGGAAGTTTGAGACACAATTTTTGGAGGATGCACTTTATTCAATAAGAAACTTCAGCCTCAGATATGAAAAATGAAATCTCAGGACCGCAAAAAATGACCGCAGATTATTTTTCAAGTGGATAGGGAGTTAAAAGTTCTATAGATGATCCGTCTTAAGGTAGTGATTACATTTTTCAAAGTGGTCTTATGATTATATCAACCATTAGTAGGATAAATGAATCACTGAGCCATGATCACTATTATATCCGAAGCTTCTAGCACTAAGTGTTACTAATCAATCGAAGGAAAATGACTATACCGTATGTCTAAAAATATTCACCTCAAATCTCTTAATTTGGTCATTGCATCAATCAGGTATGGTTTACGAATTGAAACACAAAAATAATTCATATACGGTAACTACAAGTTATAATGAGGTGTACTTAATAATGGTCTTCATCGTAATTAAGAATCTGAGTCCGGCTAATTAATACTGATTTATCGGGATTATGTATTTATTTTCTATTTTTTGTATCACTGTCATACCTACCACGTTCTCTTAGGCGTCACCTGAAAGTATTTCGAATCCGAAACTATGAATTGAGTGCTATATTGCATGTTTCTATCAATTCTATGAATGAGGACTTTTGTAGTTAAGGTTTACAGATTTCAAAGTGCAAAGAACCCAAAAGTATAGTGAATCTATACAGAGTATACAAAAATGGTTACTTTCCAGTTTCATATATAATAAATAGACATGTTCGAAGTTTACAATATATTAGGAATTTGTATCACCTTTCATGATGAATATTTGTAAACTTGAGAGTCATTTTTTTCTAGGAACTATCATACGTTAGCAGCTAGCAGCTGGAAACCTGGAAATGTTCAAAAATATTTGCTTCACGGCACCATGAAGTTCGCTTCAATCTGCAACCCTTGAAAATATACGTAAGTGTTATAGTCCCATCATCAAAAAGCAAAGGCTTCTAACTGTAACTCTCTAACTTGCTGCTATAATCCATGCATTTTTTATACATTATCAAATTTAGAGCGGATATAGGTTGTGAGATGTTTAGTTATCAAAAAAATTACTTGATGAAAATGCCTTATTCCTATATTAAAATATTAAGTATAAAGTGCAACCTAACTATGTTGAATTAGGTGGATTGTTGGAAGATTGCTGGAAGAACTTGCCATTAGTAACAGTGTACTAATTAAACATTCATTTCAGAAACTGAATACTTTAACAGATACATCCCTACTTCAGTTCGCTCAAAGTTGGAGATTTTACAAATGATTGTTCATATTAAAAGTTGTTAATTTGTTTTGTATAATCATTGGATATATAATGAATGTAAAAGAAAAATATAATAAAACAAGCTTACCAAGAGTAATAAAGGGACATCGCAGGGAGCACGAGGGAGAGGAAGAGCAGGCTTCGAACACAATCAACCTCCCCAAACCCAAGCCTTGGTACTACACATTAGACTACAATTTCTCTGTGCACCTTTTTCACCCTTCCCTTTAATGAGTTTTTCCCATTCACTTCTGCATTATGTGATCCTTGAGCCTGCTGGTGATAAGTAGAGAAGTGTTCAAAAGACATGTGACAAGCTTAGCATCACTCAAGAAAATCAGCACCGCACTATATAGAGGTTATATATGTAGGATGACAAAACCAGAAGGCACACATGTCCCATGATTTTTCTCATAAGACCAAGTTCAATATATTGATCACGATGACAACGACTACAATAATAAATAATATATATTTTCAAAAGCCCATAATAAATACAACTTTCTGCTAAAAGCCATTTTAGCCGAAAATATATGAGTTAAGAACTTAAAAGGCGTGGTACGTCTAAAACGAAACTCTCTATAAAGGAAGAGATGGTTTGTAACATAAAAAAAAATCGAAATTGATAGCAATTTAACACAAGAACATATCACTCAATATAACACAAGAACATATTACATATGCACTCTAAAGTGTACACTTGAAAAATGATATACATTATAACTTCTTTAATATAATACTCGATAATATAATATTCTCGCTAAAATAATAAAATATTCCGATCCCGACTCGGGCTCTTAGTGGTAAAATAATAAATTCGATAAAATTACATTTTAAAAATTCCCTTTAAGGATTAACATGTCCCAAATAATATATAAAATAATAATAATACTAAAAAAATAAAAATTATTTTGCATACATATCAAATTTTCTTAAAATATGATTGAGTATTGGTTTGTTTTTCTTAAAAATTCAAATCAAGTTGTATTTAATCACTAATAGTGTGTAGTGCACTTAAGAGGCTTAGAGCAACTGCAGTGGTGCGAGTATAACCAAAGATCAAAGACCAAAAAAAATGATCAAATTTGAGTTTAGTCCATAGTGTGACGCTACGGTAGAAAGACTAAATTTGGTGAGGCGTTACCTATACCTTCGCCTGGTGTGGGTCGGAGATATAAAGCATAAAGAGAATAAAAATAAAGGGCGGAGGTATAAAGCCTGCCCCCACTAAAGAGAAAACAAAACAAAGAATGGGGCGGTGGTATAAACACCCGCCCCGCTAAATTTTGAAATTAAAAAAAAATGGGACGTTAACTATATGTTCGCCCGGTGTGGGGCGTTAACTATACGTTCGTTCGACTATATTTGGTTTAGGTCTTGGTCCCAGACCAAATATAGTCTAAGATTTGGTCTTGATCCCAGACCAAATATAGTCTGGGATTTGGTCTTTGGTCCGGATTTTAATCGATAGTCTGTCCGCTGTGTCTTGATTTTTGACCAAATATTTGGTTATACTCGCCCACTGTGGTTGCTCTTAGAGTCGCATTGTTGTATTGCAATAAGAAGTGTTGTAGTGTGATTGGTGCTTGCAAGAAGGATTATCCTTTTTATATTCACATAGTTCTTTCTGTATTGCATTGTTAATTGGTCAGTGATTTAGGATGTTGTACATGACCTATCTATATGTTAAATACTTTTAAGTTTAAGGTTTGTAAATGCATTATATATAGAAATTAATTTTTAAAATAATAATTTATTATTTAATTATAAAGTAATAATTTATTATATTATCGATAATATAATATCTCTTTCAAATAATAATTTTCATTGGTCTCAAGTGTATTATTTTATAAAAGTTATATTGTATAACAAAGCAATACTTACGGTACACCCGCCATCCTAACCTACCAGCATTGCAGTATCCATTATGTACAAAGTAAGATTATATTTTTCTTTGAAATTATAATTTCGATATATAGGCCACGGGTGAGCAAGAGTCAAAGATGAAAACCCATTCCCAAAAAAATAATTGGAAAATTATTTATTTTCTATGTAAATTTTGATTCCGTGTGAAGCTAAGAAACCACGTTAAAATAAAATGATGCATGTTCTTTTCTTTTCTATGTTTGTCTATTATAGTTAATAAAGAACAATTAATGGGGGATATGAATAGTACGGATTATTGTTCATACCGGCATGGTCTAAACCAAAATTTGTCCTTGAAAAACCATGCCGGTATGAACAGTAAATTACTATTTCATATCCCCCAATTGCATGTTCTTAATAAAGCATCAAATAGGACAAAAAATGTAGTAAAGCTAATAAATGGATCATCAATGGAAAAACGCCCAAGATCAACGAGAAACATAGCTCCAACCAAACACACCATTAGTGAAGTTAATTTTGACACCATTAGTGATGTTAATTTAAAAACAGCCCATAAACGAAAAACATACTCGTGCGTAGCACGGGTGAAAAACTAGTTCTACTAATGATGATAATAAATATATTTTTTGTTGTGATATAGAAGACAAAGAACGAGAGACACAAAATAAAGAGGAAGAAGAAGAGAGAAATTTTATTCATTAGTACAATAGACAAACATTAGAGCCTCTATTTATAGGGCTAGACACAAGGGCATCCCAGTAATAAACGAGATTTGCCCTAGATATTCTTAACATAATTACACGTTTATAACACTCCCCCTGATGAAATTGTGTCTAAACTAATTGCCTCGTTAAAACCTTGTCAGGAAATTCCAAAAGGACAAAACCTGATCGAAGGGAAAAGAGCACAATTGAGAAAACTTAGAAAAGATTTGGACACGCAAATGTTGCCTCATTAAAACCTTGACAAGGAAACCCAATGGGAAAAACCTTGACGAAGGAAAAAGAGTACAACATGATGGTCTATTAAAATACCTTCTAATTTGATACTCCCCCTGATAAGTACTTCACTTAAATCTTGGCTTGCAAATCTTCGAGTCGATATTTCCCAGTTTCCATAAACGAATTTCTTGAATGCTGGAGATAGGAATGCTTTCGGGATAAATTTTCCATTTGATGAAGTCTTCTTTTGTGTTAGTCTTCTAATGGTAATGTTCTCGAGTCTTCACGCTTCTTTAAGTACATTGAGGACTTTGTTCTTGGATTCCTAGCTTCTCGGAGATGATTTGCAAAAGTAGTTGATGTAGTTTCTTCAACAAAGTGCCAATATGCATTTATAGTACCATAGGTGAGTAAAGTCTGTGATCATACCATATATGGATCAGAATGATATCCAAATTCCTAAGGGTTCTTATGTTGATGTGGTCTAACAAAACAGAATGACCTATTTAATGGTGGGAATCCACCAAATAACCAAAATTATACAACTCCTCCTTGGATTACCACCATGTTGAATAAATTTCCTCACTAAAATCTTGCCAATAAAACCCAGTGGGAAAAAATCTGGACGAAGGAAAAAGAGCACAAATATCAACATTAAAGATATATATATATATATATATATATATTTAACGTCAAAGATGTTGCCTTGTTAAAACCTTGTCAGGAAAATCACATGGGACAAAACCTGAAGCCAAGGGAAAAGAGTACATACATATTTATCGATGCTAACTCAACTACATGAGTTTTTAAAGAAGTAAGCATCAAAATAATAACTCTAGTCTACCTCAAAGACTAGTTTAAGCTAGCATAATTCTAACTGCAGATTTAAGAAGGAAAAATAATAGAATTTATGAACTGAAGATTAAAAAAAAGAGACACAAAATAAGGGGGCAGAAGAGGAGAGAGATTTCTTATTCATCAAAGTTGGTTGGCTGATAGCCCATGTAGGACTACGAGATGGGAATCAAAACCATCACTGATAGGCATTATAATCTCCCGATCTTCCAGTGAGGAGATATGAACTGGAGAATGTGGATCTTTTTGATAAACTCCATTGGAGCACTATTTGTAGCTTATATAAAAATGCTACATGATTACTAGATGTGATTGGATTTTTCTTTTCAAACGGCATAATTAAGCTTATGGGAAAGCTAATTGAGATATTCTCATGCCTATTTAATGGAAACCTTTTTCGATTTGATCATGATAGGAGAGAAATGATATAACATTTTAAGTTAATTAATGTCAACTTCTAATAACATAGAGTCTCCCCCTTATTCTGGCAGAAATTGTCATCTCATATACGAAAATAAATTTCATAGAATATTATCCGATTAAATCAAGGACATAAACTGATAATATATTCTGGATTTTAAGAATAATACTAGTTAGACTGTAGATAATGACTTCAAAATCCATAAAAAAAATTGTCCTTAAACTTTTAGTCTACTTTACATACAAATATAACATCAACCATGGATTTTAATGGTTACAACCAAAAGCATTAAAATAAATGCTAATAAATCTCCAAAAAATATAAAATAATTGTGACCTTTGCGGACAACAAGATAATGATTCAAAATGAGATTTTGGACACTTCTTTTTCAAAAAAAATTAACTTCGAGATCAATTTAGTCACTACAAGGACTAATAATATAGGATAATAAGCCGGGTGCGCACCCATTGATCTTTTATGTCCTACCGTATTCCAATATCAAGTTGAACGGTCTTAATTTAAGGAGATTAGATAGATACATAAAGAGAAAATTTGCTCGATATTCTTCAGAAATGCAGCAGCTGGTGTTTGCAATTGTGAATACCATAATAACCAATCTCATCCTTTTAGGATCCATAGATAAAAATTAATTCCAACTGGTTTTAAATGATTCTTTTGAGAAAAATAAAGAAATCATTATGGCATTCTTTGTCGAGAATAATCTACTTTTTGTTTGATGGCGATTTCTTTGGAGGGGTAGAATTCAATAACACATTGGCTAAAAGTTCTTAGTTAGCCAATGTTTACGTCCGACTAAAGAGAATTGATGGGGCAAAACCAATATTAATTGGTTTGTACAATTAACAAAATTATATCGACAAATAAAAATATATTATCGTTTTCAATATCGCATAGTCAACCATAAATCACATGATCTTCGTCTAATGGACATAAGATACCAAAATTAATTGGTCGTAGGGTTTTCAACCATGCATGTAATTAGTTATCGTAAGGTAATTAAAAATGCGATAACACCAATTTTTGGTGATTACAGTCTCATTGAAGGAATAGAAAATGTAAGACATCTTGTGATGGATTTTTCTTTTTCTTGCTCTATGAAAAGAAAAAGAGAAGAAAGGAAATCGAACTTGTTAACCAAAAGTTAATCACCACACCCCATAAAAATAGACCATGCCAATGGATTTTAATTGCTCATTATTCTCGTGATCAGCGTAGCAAAAGCTACGTGAAATCCAACAAGCAAAATACACCACGAGGGGTGTGGAAGCACAAATGGGTGACTAGCCAATAATATGTTACCAAACAGATGAAAAAAAAATAATCAAAAATCTCGTGAAGCATAAGATGTGGAAAAAAGAAAACCAAATAACAATACCGATCTTAACTATACAGTAACGAGTTAGTATGTGCCTTTTGTCTTCATCGGACATCGGTATAGATGTCTTATGCATACAGTTCAAGATGACAATGGCTAATCCAACCCTACAAAGATCCTTAAAGCTTGGTGGCATAATAGGGTAAGCCTTGCATGTGATTATGATACCAGTACCAAGTCTTTTATCTCCATCACGTGTATCAACTCTAAGCAGGTTATGATCTTGAGTAATAACCTATTACGAATTTATCAATCACCTGTGTACACAAACGAAAGAGACAAAATAGATATTAGTATATAGGAGTATTCATGAACTTAATGTTCGGTTGATTAAATCAAAAATAAAAATAAAATAAAGAACAATCCCCAACATATCAAGTATTTATATGTTCCTTTTAATAATAAAGTTATAAAGATTCTCTTAAGAAAATAATAATAATCAAACGAAACTTAAAAGAATAGGGTTTAGATAAAAGAAATCCTTTATCGCTCAATGATTAGAGATACGTTATTGATGACGTGTTGTGAATATAGAAGGAGACAGAAAATAAGGAGAAAGAGAGACAAATTGAGATATACCAATTTGTAGGGTGAGAAATTTGGTGGATTCCCACCATTAACTAGATCATTTTGTTAGACCACACCAACATAAACATCTCCTATGAATTTGGATATCATTCTGATCCATATAAGGTATGATCACAAATTTTGTTCACCTTTGGTACTCTAACTACATATTGGCACCTTGTTGAAGAAACTACATCAACTACATATGCAAATCATCTCTGAAGATAACAAACCAAGACACAAGTTCTCAGTGCATTTGTAGAAGCTTGAAGATTCGAGTACACTACTATTAGAAGACTAACACAAAATAAGACTTCATCAGAACAAGGGAATATATCACGATTGATTCACTTTTCTTTTGGGCTAGACATAAACCAAACTCGTATGTTCTTCCCTTTAACTTTGTGTCTCCTTCTCTTTTCTTATTTTATAACACGTCATCAGCAACGTAGCTCTGATCACTTAGCAATTTATCACGATTGATTCACTTTTCTTTCGTTTTTCCAAAACATAATCGATTGATCTTGTTTTTTTATTTGTTTTTTTTTTTATTTGCATAAACTAAAACACTAACATATACTTATGTATATTTGTTAGTTTTGATGTGAATATAATGATGTCGGATCTCCTAATATCCGTATGTTATTCTCGGTTAAGACTTTAGTCCATATTGGATACAATATCTTGTATTAGAAAAGTATACAGAGTCTACCATGATTAATTAAGTTAATTTTTGGATTTTGATGATTTTTAAAGATGCGGTGCTAAAAGTTTACATCCATTGATATTTTATTACTTAATACGTTCATCTTAATTATCTGCTTCTAGGGTGTATAGTGGTCAGTGAATAATGAATCTACAAGGTGTAGATCGGTGTCTTAATTCTCAAAGGGGAACAGTAAATTGATTTTCGTTCGTTTGTTTTATGCTTCACGAATCAAGACCTAACACCTTTTTGGATGCATGCAGTGTTGGATTGGAACAAGATATCGATAGGTGTTCGATGATGACTACATATCATTTAGCTGCAAGATCTAAAGAAAAATTTATGCCACAATTTTGGATACCTTGTACGGTATTGGTAACACAGTTTTGCATCTCTCCTGTCTCGATCTATTTTCTTTACAATTTTTTACCAAGCTATAATTTTATTTTTAGTTTAATGCTTCGTTTAAGTTATGGTGATTTTCACTTCTTCTCTAATTCTTTTATGGAGAAAGAAAAATAATAAACCTAATTTGGTTTATCGTTTACAGTGTCTATTCCCCTAATGAAACTGTAATCACCCAAAATTGGTATTTTTTTTCTTCTCGAATTTTTCATAGAGAAAAGAAAATTAATAAAGATGGTTTACACAGTTTCTATTTCTTTATTGAAACTATAATCACCACAAATTGGTGTTATCGCGATATGTACTATAGCCCCAATCATGGCTACTAATAAAATAAGACTAGGAACCAAAAACCAGACGGAATAGTAGGTATAAAGTAAATTTCCCAATGTTTCCAAATTAGTCCAACTTTTTACCTTTCCGGCATAAACCGTATATCTCAGAGAGGTCATCTGGTTGGTAGTAATGGAATGGTTTCATTGTCTAAAATAAAGAACATTTCCCACCAAAGGATCAGTCCAATAATACCACTAACTGGTAAATAACGCAAGGCTTCTTCGTGAATCTCCGCTATTTGAATATGGAACATCATCAAAACGAATAGGAATGAAACAACAATAGCTCATATATGAACTACTAGGAAGATCATACCAACCAAGGCTTAGACATATTAAAGATATCAGTGTGATTGACCAGACTGCACTACACCTTGAGCGGATATGTCCTCCTCCTCATTATAGTCCTCCTAGAATCAATTTCATGAGAAGTCGAGACCTAACAAAAGAAGTAAACCTGAAGTGTCGCGAAATACTAGGATGGGAAACGAAACGGAATGTACCGGATTTTTTGCACGTGCACCCATCAAACCAGAGACCAAAGCAGGGCTCGACAAAACAGAAAGTATCATGGTACGTCGTCCTTCCCTAAAATGGAACTTTCATGCTGGAGCAAGAACTAGCATAAAAGTTGATCTATTACGACCAGCGCGGTTGTTTGTTATTTCATTTTCTCTTCTTCCAAGCCCTTCTTAGAATCACTGAGTTACATTGATTCAAGTGTCTCGAGACTCATGATAGAAAGAACTATATAAACAAATAGAACATCTCTATATAAACAAATATAAGATGTAGTGCCTTGCGTCAGCCTTTGATCTCGAAGAGCCAGAAAGGCCAAAGCATAACAAGCCTACCCATCATCAAATCAAGCCCAAGCCCATGCTTGAATGACCTCATTGTCACTTCATCCCTCTCCTTTCAGTCGAGTCACTTCGTACCTTTCCCTACTCCTAAATATAGTTGCAAGTTCCATACATTAAGATTTGAAACACCTATTCAAGAGCTGGGGAATCCGCTTGCAAGGAAAATATGGATTTAAGGTAGTAACTCAACAACAACTAAGATCTCTACTGGCTAGAGGCGGCACATCTCGAGTGAGATCGAACAATTAATCAATCGTCGAATCCCTTTCTCTGCTCTAAATCTCTCCTTGCCCGCCCCATCAGCCCTTATTCAGCTAACCAAGAATCACAGTTGCCCTGGAATCCGGATTTCCCTTCTGAGATTGGTTTTCCCTGTCGGAGGGTATTTGTGGTACAATTGCTCTAACCCGTCTTTTTCGGTGTCATTCCCTTTCTACGGCTCTTGAAAGATCAATCTTATCTGACATATAATGCTTTCTTCATTATACCTAGCCAATTATGACATTGTACATTCTAAACTAGACCGAGTAACTAGCCTAGACGAATCCACACTTTCCTCATCTGTTGATCCAAGCCCAGCCGATATAACCCAACTTGATCCACATCCAACAACAGCTCATTCACCAGCTGACTCTGAATCCAGATCTTTTCTATATCTACCAGCTAGCCCAGACCTAGCACTTAACAACGAAGAATCTCGACCTAAGCCAATAACATACAAAGAAGCATACTCAGCAAGTGATGAACTGGTTACGATACCATGAAATATAGCACTTTGTGATCCAGTAAGATCCAACTTTACTTTAGTATAACTTGGCGATGACTAACGGGTATACCTGACTAAGCGGATTCTGCCCACTTTACCCTAGGTTTACCAGTCCTTTCAAGATAACTACCTCGTATTGAGGAACTTGCTAACCTAGTCTTCTCTAGATCTAAACTTTATTCATAAGGTCAGCAACTCTTGCTCACGAATCAAGGAACTCATTATCTGCAGGCTCAAAATTTCTAAATTCGAGGCCACCCAACATAATAGTTTCTCCACTTTCACCAATTCCTGCCCAACTAAAAAGGCCAAGTATCCGATCTGATAGCTATGACAGACCTGACCCATCTGAAGGAGTACTTTCTATACCAGGTAATCCAGGTCCACTAACAAGGCCAAGAAAGGACCATCCATATTAAGTAACTAGCCAAAACTCTTTTTTCCAGACGATAACTAGTTACTAGCCCAGCTAACGAAGTTTCACGATCATCCACTAGAGTTTCACTAATTAAGCATCCAAACCAACTAGACATAGTTTAACCTGTAGTTTAAAGATTACTTATTGCTATTAAGGAAGCAACTAACCTAGTATACGAACGATTCCTATCAGTTTATCCAGGTCCAGCTGCAGCACTCGTATCTCGACTGGCAGATATACCTAGAAACTTGAAGCTAATTCCTAAGTACCACTTTCTTTACTAAACCCAATAATTCCAAGTCCAGTAACTTCCCTATAATCACCAGTCATTTCACGATCACCAGTTCATACCGACTAACCGAACCCAGACCCAGTTTCTCCTGAATTTATTGACCTACCGAATGGATCTGATCCACCTGACGAAAGACTTTCTTCTGCACTATGACCAGTTCCTACTATACCACCTAGCCTAAACATAGTCTTTCCTATGAATGAAAGACCCTATAACCAAGTTATGTCAAAGAGCCTGCTAACCTCAAGGATCTCCATCTTCTCTACTTCCACTAGCTGTCCCAAACCTAGTAGTTCCAACATAATCAACCTAAAGTTCAGTTAGACCAGGCCCTAGTACTGCAGTTCTGAGGCTTCTCAGGTCTAGAACCGTTCCAAAGCTAGCAAGCTATTTTTCAAGGTATAATCTTCTCGAAGTTCCAACAAATGTTATTGGGCCTATATCCTCAGTAGGAGAAATTGGCTCAGTTGATAGTTGGGAATCCGTTTCATTAAGCAGAACTGGGTCAGTAGATTCGAGACTCGTTATCGCAAGTGTAAGTAGTCTAAGTCCAAAGAGAAAAGGTTTTGTGCTTGTTTATTAGGCATGATCTGAAGAAAGTGGGATCATATCAGCTGATTCGTTCCTTGGTTCTTAGCCACATAAGCTACCTCAACAAGTATAGAATATCTAACACTTATATGGTATGATATTTTCCTTTGGATGATTACTAAGTTGGGTCTTGCACTCCTGTACTGGACGCTCTCGAGGAGACTATTTACTTTATGCTCATTATATAGGATACCTTAGAGCTATTTAGTTTGCCGAACCACCCTAATGCCCGCGGCTTCCTAAAGGATCAACTAGCTACAGCTGCAGGGGACCCTAACACATAAAGTTATAAGTAAAATAACTTACGAATTTCCCGACTGCTCCATATCAAAGGAATTTCCCTCCATAAACAGGGGCTTCACGGTATTGATTTTATTTAATTCGATTGCGTGCGTTTTAGCCTATACATGCTATAAATAAAATTTATGTTTGAGTGTGGATTACAGGCACCCTTTCTAGAGAGACAAAAAGGATCTGAAGCAAGTGATTGGACATAAGACGCCACGTTCTGTGGAGGTAACATCTCTAATCTCTTTATAAAGTATTTAACAAAGGGCACTATCTTAATTAGTAATGCATCACATACACCCCTCCTTGATAAAAGAGAGAAAGAAGCCTACAACTAGCAATAAGTAAACTCCTCATTTGTGAAGAAAACTGCTCATGTGGCTGAGTTTCATTAGTACTGGAAGCTTGTTCGAGATTTGGGGCTATAGCACTCAGTAGTTCCTTGTATCTTAAGTCAAAACCTGAAGGTGTTACAGCTGGAGAGATTGAAAGGATTGGATTCGAGGTTATTCATACAGAAGCAGCCAAAGACCAAGAGGTACTGGATTTTCTTGCCCTGAAAGGGGAAGGAAGGCTGGAATGCCAACAGACGTCTATTATCGAATTCACCCGACCTGAGAGTACCCATTTTTTTGAACGTCCAGTGCCAAAATCACTGAATGGGTAAGTCCCCAATTCCTAAAACGGACTATGTAATGTACTTTATATGTTGGGTTACGGGCATGCATTTTCTCAGAGGTTTCTATTTTATCAATTTACCCATGTGTGATTCATGTTGAAGCATATACTAGGGGGTGGTGGTTTAGTAGCAGTAGGTGGAAAAGTCGCTTCCATTAGGAACCGCAGATTTTTTGGTACATCACATTTATGCATTTATGATCCATGTAACGGTATTGATACTACTGAAAGGTGTTCTATTTGCTCGCAGTTCCCGTTTGATACCTGATAAAGAAAATCTGGGTTTTCGTTTCCCTCGGGACGGAGTGGAAGGTCAACCAGTGGTAGACGTCTCTTGCAAGAATAAATTCAAAGAGCGGCGAAGAAATACGTCTGTATTGACTGGCCGATTATAACGAATATACAGTACGCGCGGAACAAGAGAAGGCAGTGGCGAAGAACGAGCGCTTCCCCCTTTCTAGATCTCTCCTTTTATGCGTGGGGAAACCGACGCTCCGAGAACTGACTAATGAAATCACGTGAACTGTCAAATGAGAAAGCCTTTGATCGGTTGCACGTGGAATGATATTAGATGACTATGGAACTTAGGGCTAGTTTGAAATCCCCTCTTTCGTGTGCTAGCCTACCGATAACTAGTCTAGTGATTCAAGCTAGCGGGAAGCAACCCCGCTTTTGTTTGCTCTATCCGGTCAATATTTATTACGTCTAGCTGCTCCATGCTCTCGGCTTCGGTAACTCTATCCCCTTCCCATTCACTTGTAGAATATACAGCCGAGTTCCCGGGTCAAGATTGAAGCATAGTTTGTGCTCTTCGAATGAAAATTATTAGTCAGATCAGTGCTTTCAAGAACTTCTTCTTCAAGCATCTACAACGGATGGATATGCTCATTCCAAACTAGCAAAAATGCTTCACCGACCGCCATCTATAAATGAACTGTAAGCCTAAAAAGTGGGCTCCATGTGATAGTTAGCCAGCCCTTGGTCTGATCGCGCGAGATAGTACTTCTTGGTTTATGCCTAGATAAGAGGAGCAGAGATGTTCTTCCAACAAGGTGAGGTGGTGGATTCAGTTGATGGGTTTACAAAAAAAGCTGTTACCATGGATCTTTCCAAAAAGTCTGCTCCACTCTTCCTAAGTAGGAAGATCTTATGGAAGGGCTCTCAAGATAAGATGTTGGTAGGACTCCCCTTTCAAGATAGGGGCCTTTAAAATACCTTGCCAGCACACCAAATACACACTTTCTCAAATGGATGCGCAGTGTGATCGACTAGTGGCAGCCTGGATCCACAATCAAGATTTCCTCTTTTTTTTTAGTCAGTTTTAGTAAAAAAGAAAACTTCTTCTCCTCGGGAGAGCCCTGAGATATACTTCTCCTTTAGATACTCCTTTATCAACTTACTTTGTCCCCACGATACAGAGAAAAGTTTCGTTCCCCTAAATCTATAGGTTGTCTTTCTTCCAGTCCCGCAACTCCTAACCGTAAAGAGAGATGTGATTTATAGCTATTTCTTTCTGAAATATGTCAGCTAAGCTGGATAGGAAACTAATGAATAATCAATAGCGATCACCGAGATCTTTTCGAGGAATTAGGAGGCTGCTAAAGGCAGTTAGATAAGCTAGTCGGTCAGAACAAGTGCAAATGCTTTACGAGATTCGGGAGGAATTTCCAGTATTCAACTGGAAAGGGGAAGGAAGGCTTGGCGGGTACTTAATACTAAACAAGAATGCGGAAAAGGTGGATTCCAGGAGCATTGAACTGTAGGTTTCACAGACCAAGTCTTCCACTATAGAGTTAAGACAGGGTTTTCACAGAAAGGACTGGCGCTGGGATTAACCTTTTATTAGCACATAATAGTTAGAGTCATTCCCATACATAGTACCAAAAACTTCCATGAACTCTATTGATGTTGTAGGCGCTACTTGTATCTTGAGAAAAATTTACAACTAATGGAACAAATTTTCCTACATTTATTGGGCCAGGAGTGAGCCAATACCTCTCTTTATAAATACGAACTCTCTCTTGTTATCCTTCCATTAACTATTCTATTTTTACGCATCAGCTAGTCCCACCTTTCTGTCTTTTTCTTTTTTGGAGGTTCATAGATTTTGTTGCAACCTACTTTATCATATCCCATCTGAAAGTCAAATCTGATTACAGAAAGCAATCCACCATAAATTAAGATTATGGCCCATACCTTCCTCTGGATGGATCTTATTAAAGACCAGAGCTTGTATCAGAGATTCCCATTCCTATTTGTCATAGATTCAATAGTTGTTGCTTCCAAAAAAATGAAAGGATTCGACTTCGACCTAGGCTCAAACTACAGTTTCACAATTATTAGTTGTCGATATCGATCTGGTTAGACGCCCTTTCTTATGCGCAAAAATAAAATCTCCCCTGCTCGAATCTAGACCGGATTCTAAGAGTTCCTGCAAGCGCAACTAAGTCACTGCAAAAGACATGAGTTAAATGACTTTTGTATCAAAGATTCATTCCTAAAGGCGTATACATAAGGGGTAGACCGACCAACCGTGCGGGAGATATCGTACTTTTTAAGTCCTATTACGTAGGTAAAAAATCTTTTTTTGTACCAGTCACAACTACTAAACTATGAGTTTTTGATAGTTCGTTCTTAAATATCATGCGGTCAAATTTCTATTTTGGGACATGGTTTCTCTTTTTCCCAGTAACATATGAGACAATGAAACTTCTGACCATTGTGGAAATTTGCATATACTGGACCCTTTGTATAGTAATTTTCCTTAGTTCAGCAATGGAGCGCACACCTGCCTTTTGCACCCTTACCTTGTCTTATTATATCACCCACCAGGTTGTATGGATCGTGTGTATGTGACATCCCTTTTTAAGCGAGGGAAGAAGCAAGAGAAATCTCCTCCGGAACTGGTTTGGCATAGCGCCCCTTCCGTGGGGGACACAGGAAACTCGCGGATATAGAAGTGCAATGACGTCTCATAACTAAGAATATTATCCTTACCAATTCTATATCAATTGTTAAAATTATTTCCAGACCTTCGTGGAGAAATCCTATTTCTTACTTATCGAGATAGTAAGTCCCTTTCTTTGATTTGCCAAACCTACAATTGCTACGTGTTTCTTACTTAGACTTGAATTAGGTTCCTTCATAGAATATAGTAAAGTGATTTTAGGAAAAACAATGGTGAAGCGACTACCCTGCTCCACTGAATACCATAAAAGTTGAATGTTGATCAATAGAGAGTTACTACTTGACTTAGCAGTGGCCTTAGAAAGTAGCCTTCCATTAATTATTCTCTGACTCACACAAGATTTCTTAATCGAATACAAGACAGCTATATAACGGGAGTGGGGACTAAGAATTTAGCCAGGTCATTTGACATCAGGAAAGCCTTTGACACTATTGACTGGGATTTTTTATTATCAACTTTGACTGCCTTTGGTTTCTGTCAGCAGTTTGTGGATTGGATTCGGGTCATTCTGCATTCTGCTAGGTTGTCTATTATAGTGAATGGCAAAGCAATGGGGTACTTCGGCTATAATAGAGGGGTTAGGCAGGGAGACCCGCTCTCTCCTATACTTTTTTGTTTATCTGAGGATGTGCTTAGTCGTGGAATCTTGAGACTGATGGTTGGGGGTGGCATTCATCCTATTTCTTCTCCTCGAGGTACCAAACTGTCAGCTATCCCTATCCAGTCCAAAACGAGGTTAAAGTAAGTGAACATTAAGTCAACTCTCATCTCTAATGCAGATCCGAGTTATCATAACTAAACCCACCCCAGGTCGTCCCATTTCCAAGACCTAACTAAGAAAGAAGAATCGTTTTTGTTTTAGTGTGGTGATCTTCAAAATTAAGTGCCCATTACTAAGTAAGGGGGATTTTTAGGGCCTTGTTAGATCTTCGATTTATTTGGACATTGCTGTTGGTTTCGGCCGGTCTGGCTCTTCGAGATCAAAGGCTGATGCAGTTAACAAATCATTCCTAAAAGGCATCTCATATTGGCGGAAATACCGGGTTAAGTGCATAGGTTTTTAGGGAATCTGCTTTTATAAAAAAGTATCATATACGATCCAATTTCTGCGAAGCATATCAATCTCCGAAACAAAGGACCCGAGAACGCTTTTCCCTCTTCCTTTATCACTAAATAAGTCAAGTAAACTCATAAGAGAAGAATTCTTCTTTTGTATGCTCGGTTCACTAGGTTCTATACCACTTCAACCTACAATCATAGTCAAAAACAGAGTTTGATCCTGGCCCAGAAAGAACGATAGCTATATGCTTAACACATGCAAGTCGAACGTTGTTTTCGGGGAGTTGGAAAAAGAAGGAAGATCAGCTCCTAGCTATCTCTTTAGCTGATGAGTTGAGAAAAAGTGGCGAACGGGTGTGTAACGCGTGGGAATCTACCAAAGAGTTCGGGCTAAATCCTGAATCAAGCTAGAAAGCTCTCTTTGATGAGCCCGCGTAGTATTAGGTAGTTGGTCGAGTAAAGGCTGACCAAGCCGATGATGCTTAGATAGTATTTTTGGATGATCAGCCACACTGGGACTGAGACATGGCCTGGACTTCCACGGGGGGAAAAAGTGGGGAATCTTGGACAATTGGCGCAAGCCTGATCCATCAACATGGCGTGAGTGCAGAAGGGCGATTTCGCTTGTCAAGATTTTTCGTCGAGTGCGCGATCATGACATGACTCGAGGAAGAAGCCCCAGCTAACTCTGTGCTAGCAGCCGCGGTAATACAGGGGGGGGGAGTGTTCTTCATAATGACTGGGCGTAAAGGGCACGTAGGCCGTTCATCGGGTAGAAAGTGAAAGTCGCCAAAAAATGGCGGATTGCTTTTGAAACCAATGAACTTGGGTAAGATAGAGGAGAGTGGAATTTCTTGTGTAGGGGTGAAATCCGGAGATCTATGAAGGAAGGCCAAAAGCGAAGGCATCTCTCTGGGTCTCTACCGACGCTGATGTGCGAAACCATGGGGAGCAAACAGGATTAGATACCCTGGTAGTCCATGCCATAAACGATGAGTGCTCACCCTTGGTGCAAATCAGGGGCCCAGCTAACGCGTGAAATACTCCGCCTGGGGAGTACGGTCGTAAGACCGAAACTCAAAGGAATTGACGGGGGCCTGCACAAGCGGTGGATCATGTGGTTTAATTCGATACACCGCGCAAAACCTTACCAGCCCTTGACATATGAACTAGACCGTACTTAATAGGATGGTACTGAATTTCATACAGGTGCTGCATGGCTGTCGTCAGCTCATGTTGTGAGATGTTTGGTTAAGTCATATAATGAGCAAAACCCTCATTTTGTGTTGCTGAGACATGCGCCTGATTTTCAAGTCACCTTTGTAAACCGAAGTGAGCCTAGGAGCCGAGTGACGTAACACGCATCAGCGCTACTAAGTTCCAGCACCTTCTAGGACCTTTAGGGCTCAGACTCATAGATAGCAAGATAGGGCAAGACTTACAGACTAGGAAGACTCTATCTATATCTAATTCAAATGAGTGACGCCCGATAGTTGGAACGGTATAGTGGTACGTAGTGGTGATAGTACTACTGCCACCAAATGGCTTCGAAAGAATCAAGGTGCATGCCGCTCTCACTAGGGACTGCCAGTGATATACTGGAGGAAGGTGGGGATGACGTCAAGTCCGCATGGCCCTTATGGGAATTACAGTGGGAAGCAAGGCCGTAAGGCGGAGCGAATCCAGAAAGATTGCCTTAGTTCGGATTGTTCTCTGCAACTCGGAAACATGAAGTTGGAATCGCTAGTAATCGTGGATCAGCATGTCGCGGTGAATCTATACTCGGGCCTTGTCCACACCGCCCCTCACACCCTGGGAATTGGTTTTGCCCGAAGTATCGGATCAATGATCATCCATTCCTTACCTTAAAAGGAAAGTGGGGGTAAACCTCCTTACCTGTGTACCAATACACAAAGGCTCTTGGTGGTCTTATTGCCGCATACCATGGTGGGGTCTTCGACTGGGGTGAAGTCGTAACAAGGTACCCGTAGGGAAACCTGTGTCTGGATCGAATCAGAGAGGACCAAGAAAATAGATGCGCGTGCTAACGCGCAACGACTTTATAGGTAGGAGCCGTTGCTTTTTGGCACGTCCTTTTGTGACACCTTGACCAACTTTACCTCTTGTTCATCAATTTCTAAAGAAAAACCGGGCACTTTGGTGAGACGTGAAAAGACCCGATCCCATCCTGACTTTGATAGGTGGAATCGTCTCACGCCATATGTACTGAGAATATTCGGGAGACGTGGTACAACCACGGGAAAACACTTTCATCATAAGAGAACAAGTTCGAAAGAACCGACCTCGGGTAGCCGAGTCTCTAACACCAACCTATAATTTTGAAATGATATACCACAACCCAAGGGCAGGTCCAAGGTCATGGATAATAAAGTAGGTTGGCGAGGAGATAGGGTGCCTAAGAAGGAAAGATTAGTGCCGCCCACTAGAGGCACCCGTTTGGGTTTATTAAGATCTTAAAGAATAGCTTTCATGTCATTCATATAATCCAGAAGAACGCGTATATTCCTTTCTTTCTTATTAAGCTGTCATCTCTTCATAAGGTAGATAGAACTCATCCAATGACTACGCGTATGGACACTACTTTTAAGAATCCCTTAATTAATCAGGCGTGGACCTCCATTAAAGGTATTAGCTAATCAAAGGAAATAACCCAAGTTTATAGAAAGGGGTCTCAAGCAAAAGTAGTATAGTATCTTAAAGTATGAAGGCTAGCATTATATGTTCCTCCAAGGCGCGTTGAACCATTTAGAAAGGCTGCCAGGCCAAGGAGAAAGGAAATCCTTAGATCTCTAAAAAAGGCCAAACCTGGATTGTCAAGAGCTTCAAGGTCAAGAGTAAGGTAGTTTCCAGCAAAGTATGCAAGGTCTACGACTAAGTGAACTAAAGCCTCTCCTGAAGTATAGAAGTTAACATTTTTAGGTATTCCTTCTTAAACTAAGAGCATTAAAAGCAGTATAGGATATAGCATAGGCAAGGAGTAAGCCTGAAGTGCTTCACATTATGGGTTAGATTGCCCTGAGTCTCAATAGTTTGATATGTAAAAGCCGTGGTACTTAAGCGAAATGAGGAATAAAATCTATCCACCTTTTAAGTAGGATCGGGGTGTACAAGCGGCAAAGACTGAGCTTGAAAGCATTAGTCGCGAACATAACAAGCTTAAAAGAAAACACAGGGTCTACAAACATATAAAAGCGAGCCCTCCATTTCCTTCTTTGACACCTGGGTCCTTTGTTTCTAAAAAAGAGTTCTCTTGGCAAAAAACAGAAATTACAAAGAGTATCTACAAGGGGTCCCAAAAGGAAAACTAAAAAGCTATTTAAAACTATAATAAGTAGATCCAGGCCCTTCAATAGAATGAAGAAAGCTAGGTCTACCCACATAAGATTTAGTAATTCCTAAAGCAAGATTTCATCCACGCTTAACCATAGTGTCAGCAGCGAGGTTGATTTCTCTATAAGCTTGTTCAAAATGAATAGAGTCATATGAAGCACATGTTGCCAAGCATCTTTGTCTCACAAACCATGGTATAGAACTATTAATGAAAGCTTGAACCACACTAGCAGAGTCAGTATGCACCAACACTCTTCTGAAACCCCACTGCACTGACCATACAAGGCCTAAAATAGTTGCATATATTTCAGCCATATAGTTCGTATTAACTCCCAAGCCCAGACTCTGCACACCCAAAACACTACAATCAGGTCCCCTTGCAACATTGCCTTCACCTGCAACCCCTGGATTTCCCCTTGAAGCTTCATCACAGCAAAGAAGTAACTCATCTCTATCTGGTGGCAGCCAAAAGCATTCAACAGGCGTAATGACTTTAGTTTTTCTATGCGCCACTCTGAAGTAATTAAGCACCTTTAAGTCTTCAACAATGTTATGCATATACCCCTTCATTCTTCTTGAGTTATCATGAATCGACTGAAATACCCTCTGCCTAAATTTATACCATTTTGCCTTGGCTGGTGCCATAGCTCAGACCTTATGGCATATGTATCTTGTTACGCGTTATCCATAGCTCAGACCTTATGGATGAAATGGAAACTAGCTAGAGGTCTTTAATCATACGACTCCTCCCTTTCGCGGACCACCAACTGCTCTTAGATCACCCCGAGTCCCCATCCATTCCAGTCTTTACAAGGCGTGAGCCAAGGCCTTTTGATAGAGAAAACCAATTGTTAAAGACGTACCTAGGGAACCTGCTCTTGTTAATTGAGTCGCTATAACTTATAGTTTTTAATAGGAAGAGAACATCGATTAGGAGACTAAGATGTCATACCCGAAGTAAACTGGAACCTAAGAGGGCGAATGGCGATGAAGAGAACTCAGAATCGGAAAGTCGAGTGGACGAGAAGTTTTAAACATCTCTCCAGTTGCATTTATTGTGATTGGATAACTGTGGCAAACGGATTCTATGAGTACATTACTTTCTCAAAAATGATGATACAATTCGATGTGTTTTTATACTTCTTTCGACTAACAAGGAAACAACTATATAAGAAAATACGAGGTACCTTTTTGCGACCCCAGATTTATTTATTACCAGTTGACATTACATATGATAAAAGTTGCATGTGGCCTCACCACCATCTGAAATGCGCGAAACCTCGATGGATACCCAAGAACCATACTCTTTTCTAGGAACTGCTTCTACGCTTGTCAATGCAGGGTGTAAGACTCATTCTCAAAAATGCGGGGTGTTAGTGTCGCACACTGATCGGGTCCTTTTCAGCAACGGGCTCATCTGTGTAAGAATGAGGAATTCCTTTGCCAACAAGTCCTAAAAGAGGAAGAATCGCAAAGAACAAGAAGAAAAGAAGAGGTGAGATTTTCCCAATAGTCACGAATGGTGGCTCCACTGGATGACATCCGATCCAACCTAGCAAGCAACGATCCTCCAAAAGCAACCAAAAAAGTCCCTGATAAATGGGGAGAAAACTTGAACTACGCACATAGAGACTCTTCATAAAGCTAGAGCTAACAGGAAAATGGAAGCGAGTGCTATTGCAGCTACACCTCCTGCTTTATCAGGAATACTGCGAAGGATTGTATAGACTGGTAGGAAATACCATTCAGGCACAATATGAGATGGAGTGGACATCGGATTAGCAGGTATGTAATTGTCTGGATGCCCCAAGATATTAGGAGCATAAAAGATCCAAACAGAGAAGAAGATATCAAAATATACCCACCCTACTAGATCCTTAACATAGAAATAAGGATAGAAGACAATCTTATCCATTTTAGCATGTACACATAAAGGATTGTTTGATCCATATTGATGCAATGCGGCCAGATGAAGAACACTGGCGCCTACTAAGATGAAAGGGAGTAAGTAATGAAGACTAAAGAATCGATTTAAGGTTGAATTGTCCACAAAGAAACCACCCCAAATCCAAGTCACTATAGTGTCTCCGAATACAGGTATTGCACTAGCCAAGCTTGTAATAACAGTAGCTCCCCAGAAGCTCATCTGTCCCCAAGGCAGTACGTAGCCTATGAAGGCAGTCAATATCATGAGCAAGAAGATAACAACTCTGATACACTAAACAAATTCCCTAAGACTGCTATAACTCGCATAATATAAGCCACGGAACATGTGCAGATATACGACGATAAAGAACATGGAAGCCCCGTTTGCATGCATATATCATAGCAACCAACCCCCTTCAACATCTCTCATGATGTGTTCTATGATTTTGAAAGCTAGATCTACATGAGGCATGTAATGCATCGCTAGGAAGATGCCGATCACTATCTGAATGACTAAACAGATACCAGCTAGGGACCCGAAGCCCCACCAGTAGCTCAAATTGCTCGGGGTTGGATAATCTATCAAATTCTAATTCAGTACGGAGGCAATTGGTTGTTTAAGAATAGAGAATAATTGGTTCCTTACAGTCATCTCTTTTCTGAGATATTCTTCTCTTATTCCCTCTTGACATAGAATTTAATAACTCTCATGTCTCAATGATATGGGCCATTGGTTTGACCAACGGAAAGTATGAGAGTTTCCTGACTTCTTTCTCACGTTCGTCAGAAGCAAGCAAGACGAGGAAACCTAGGGGTACTCGACAGTGAAGGTCCTACCTTCACTCTCATTTTCACTTTTTAAGCGATTAAGAGATTGGATACCCAAGAACCATACTCTTTTCGAGGAACTGCTTTTACAACAATAGGCATAAAGGCATGATTAGTTCCACGAATCTCATTGCACTGACCGTAGTAAACTCATTCTCGTTGGAATAAAATAGAGGTCTGATTTGAACGACCAGGTACATCATCACATTTCACACCTAACGAAGGAATAACCCAACTATGAAGTACATCAGCAGATGTGATAATGATACGTATATATGTTTTGGCTGGCACTACCACTCTATTGTCCACTTCTAATAAACGTGATTGACCCAATTCTGAATCATCTTCTGGAATCATATAGCTGTTAAAAGTGAGTGACTGCTCATCTGAACTGTTATAGTCTGAATACTCATAAGTCTGATACCATTGATATCCAATCGCTTTGATAGTAATGGCTGGATCTACCACGACCTCGTCCATTGAGTATAGGAGAGCAAACGATGGTATAGCAATGAACATGAGGATGATAGACGGAAAGATGGTCCAAATAATCTCGATTATTGTTCCGTGCACAATCCTTTGCTGGATTGGATTAGTTTGATAGTGGAAATGCCATAAAGCGCGAACCAACATCCATGATACGAACACCAAAATCAGAATAATAAAGAAAAATATATCGTGATGTAAGTCCATGATTCCTTGCATCATAGGTGTAGCTGCATCTTGAGATCCTAATTGCCATGGTTCCGCAGCATCAGAAAGAGCGATTTTGAGGAAGAGCCTTTCTATCAAAATTATTGGTTTAACTTCATTCTTTAATTGCTCTGGGAGAGAGACTTACCTTCTCAAAATCAAGAAATCACCGGTTGGATTTGCCAACCAAGAAAGAATGGGAAAAGGATTCACTGGAAATCAAGAGATAAAAAATGTTTGCGGGGATCGGTGCCACGAAGCTTGCAGAGAGAATTTTCAGGCGTTTGGCATCGGATATGGACCGTCAAGGAAGTAGGCGCCTGGGCAGGGAACAAAGCGTTGGCGAATAAAACCTCGCCCTTACAATATCTAAGTAGGTTTGTTCTTGCCTAGTTCGGAAGCTTTTTATAGGAGTAATTTCTTAATGTGATATGATAATTAGACTCAAACCTTTCTTAAGACTACCAAGACCTCTCGAATGAGTTCTACGATAGAAGCTTTCGACGTAGACCCTGGGACAAATCTTTCACTCACGGAGACATGAAAACCTGTCACTATTTTGTCATGAAGACTGATGCGACGGGAAGAAATGACATTGAGAAGCGTTGCTGACTTAACAGTTAGGTTTCGGCATAACAAGGCTTGCACCATCTTTTCACACTGAGGCGCACAACGTGCCGTTGGTAATGATTCCACTACGGTGCCACAAATTTGCAAGTTGATCATGAGTAATCACTCTTGCTCTTTTGATTCCAGAAGAACAACTTCGTTAGGATTCGGAACTTGCTGCAATTCTTCTTGAATAGCCTCCATTCTTGCGTCGAAGGTCGCTTTAAAAGTCTGACCTAAACTCTTTCGACTGAATAGAATGAAACCTATAAAACAACCAGCTACTATCATTTCTTCATTATAGATTGATATATTCTTTGAACTTGATGCACAAAGAAAGAGAATGGCAGCAAATAAAATCTTTTGATCCTTCATATTAATTTTTGTTATTCTCCCTTTCGGAAACTTGAATGGGTGGGGGACTGAATATTACCAAGTGGCAGAGAATAATCCGAACCGGGGCGCACCGAAGTGATTTTTTCTGTAGGTTGAAGTGGTATAGAACCTAGTGAACCGAGCGTACAAAAGAAAAAGTCTTATCTTATGAGTTAAGTTAGTTAGTGATCAAATTCGAGAGTTTCATGCAACTTGCTGAAAGAAGACTGATTCTTATTCTACGATAAAAGATGATGAATAATCAACGCGACAACGAGTAATTTTTTCATTCTTTCCTTACTAGAAAGACGATCCTGAGTGCAGCTAATTCAACAAGAATAAGACAGTATGCTATTAACCCACCCGTCTGGAGCCAAGAAAACATGAATCACATCTATGAGAGGAACAGGATGCTCTCAACCACCACACTGATTGGAAGATTCCCCAAGGCTTCCATAGACGGGATCCATCTGGACGAAAGAGTCAAGTCATAGCATTGAACCTTGGCACCTTGGATCGAGGACCGGTATCGTCGTATAATAAGAGTCAAGGTGGAAACCATTACGTGGGCATCGCCAAAGAAGCTGCTTGGTATTGCTTCTGATCCTCTTCATCCCATCTCATTACACCAAGAATCCTAATTTACGAGCACCAATCAATCGAGACAAATGAAATGAAGAAGTTTCGTACCTTGGTTTTTATCTCAATCTTGGTTTATCAAGCCGGATGAAAAAGTCGAAGCCAGCAACTAATAGGAAACTCCTTCACTTCGAGTCACTGGGCAGGAGGTTGTAAAGGCTTTTTCTCGGTCCTACTCTAATCATTTTAAGTCCAGAACGGAGGGATTGAATCAAGTGCCTTCCCTTCATGTGGTGGTGCGACTTTGAAGACATCTACTTTACCGGAGTAAACATATGAGTTCAACTATAACAAAAACGGATAGATAGGCTTAAGCATACGTTAACTATATTGGCTAATAACAATCTCTATCTTGACTGGATGTTCTGGTTACGGATAAGCTCCGGCGTTTCGCCATAGATACATAAACAAGAGGAAAACCACATCTATAATAAAGGGTGATGGCTTTGAGCCCTCAGCTGTGTGCTTTAGCGATGCTTTCGAGTCCCAAATTTCACTCTTTTGTGCGGTTAGACACTATTGATGCACTATTAATAGCTGATCTCACCTCGGTGATGCCATTCTTCGTTGGGGGCGTTTCCCTGAATAATCGAAGGAAAGCCGACTCGCATATACAATAGGTTTCGTTCTTTCCAGCCTCGCAGGTGAAAGCAAAATAGTAGATAATAAAATATAAGGAAATGCGGGATCATCACCCCTAGAACTGCCTTCTTTTCAAAGGTAGAAGCCTTAGAACTGCTCTGTCTTTTCGACTACGGATGTAGATGTAGCATTCCCATCCCATCTTATTATACTCCGGGGTTGATCCAATCCCCTTTCTTTGTTAGTATAGAGGCAAGATTTCCCAATTTCCATCTAGTCTTAGAGTTTCTAGAGTTGTTGAGTTCTGAGTTAGTTGCTAGCTTTAATGAGTTAGCAGTTAGTAGCTTTGTTTTTGTTGCAGTAGTTGACTTGCTTTGCAATAAAGATATAGATTTTTTAACAATGTAGTAAATGGGTTATCTGATTGCTTTTCCTAGTGAGTTATCTGCTCCCCTTCGTTATTTGCTAGCTTTCCCCATTGCCTTTCTGTATACTTGTCGAGTCACTACAGATCCTCTCTTTCTCACTACTTTGCAGTCCTTTAATCCAAGCCATGTTCATGGGATACGGGAGCGTATAGCTGTAGGACTTGGAATTAGCCGACTCAGATGAATTTCATCGAGGTCCTGCGGATCCCACCCAATCTAAATACAGTTATAACACCGGTGGACCAGACTAAGGAAGTAGTACTGTCGATTGGTTGTCAAAAAAAGCAACTGAAGTTTTTCTAGCGCATGTGAAGCCCTTTCCTTCTAGTCTGCTACCGTTTTCTTGTTCTATGGATAGCTAGCTAACTCAGTTTGATGGCCGTAGTGATCTTTTTTTCTTTAGAAATTGATAAACAAGAGGTAGTTTACTTACTTGACTTTCTAAGTGAACGGAGGCACTGAATCATATTTTCTACATGTGAAATAGATAAGAAAGCACTTTTAGTATCCTTTATCGTCCGTACAGAACTAATCCATGAATTTAGGAGCTTCTTTCCATTATAAGCCCTACCATTAGCGAAAGGGAATGCTATGAAAAATAAAGATAGGAAATGCGGAACTTCAATTGTTCCCTGCCTTCCCAACTGGCAACGGGATAAGTTTTAGCTAAAATTGGCCCCTTCTTCACCACCATAACTAGTGGAAGCAACATAGTAATCTGATCAAATATGAGGAGATACGGGTTGTTGGTGCAAAACTTCGCTGTAACCGTGTCTTTTTTTGAGGGCTTTACAGGTTGTTGCTAAGCTATCTGCTCGATCTTGCGACAGGTGAGAGGAATGAAGTGGCTATACTTCTTGATTTTGGTGAATGCTTGGCCTGAACAGTGAACCACAAGCCTATTAAGACGGTACCCACTAAATAAGGATCCAAGATTACCAGACGCATAGCTAACCCAAGTTTTCTTCTTATGCTTAACACATATACGTCCAATTTTCCTTTTCTGACAAGCTTTCCAGTTCCTTACTCTAACAAGTAAGTAAACAACTTAGGCCAATATACATATTAGTCTCAGAGGTCATGAGAATGGATCAAGATAAATTACGTCAAAAGAAAATCCTTGAAACTGTTCATGCGATCCGGTGATTCAAATTTAATTAAGGTAAGAGGTTCAAACCCTAGGAGAGGGGCTTCTTTTAAATTTATATCCAATTCAATTATATTTGTCAGACAGGAAAATGTGTAGCTCTAAATACAAGTGACGTATGGACTAGACGTTAGACCATGTATCTAGTTCTTGCTCTCCGTTGCCTAGCTTTCAAACTAAACATTTAGATAAAATAGAAGAAACTGAACTCCGAACTCACCTACCTTTCTTTTCGCTTGTCGTGCATCTAACAATGGAGTTGAAAAAAGACCGGCCACCAAAAGCAGCGCGTTCTACCTTTCGCCTCCATACATTGGTTGCTAGTCCAATAGCATACTTTCAGATATCTATAGCCAAAGCCCGAACAACATATAGAGATTAAAGATTATAAGCTTCAAGACTTGTGAAATTACGTGGACCCTCACCAACGGCCCTTTACTTTACATAGACTCGACCGGGAATACATCAAATAGGAGTACCTCTTGGTAAAGACAACCCATGAAGTAAGATAAGGTTTCTTGTTTAGCAACGATTGAAATTTTCTTCTCTTCGAAACAATTAGCTCAAATCTCATTTTTTACTTTGTCCATAGGGAGGATAATGAACACTTCTTCAATTGGGATTCATACCCATTCAATGAAAGTTCTTGCCTCTAGGACCTTGATTCTAATAATTTTCAGTCTACGTAGGGGCCAAAGTGAGAAACCCTGTTTTATTAGCGGAGCAGCTGTTCATTTGCAAAAAGTTTAGGATGCGTATGGCCAAAACCTTTGATATTGAATCCCCAGGTGGGGTAGGCTCGAGAGAAAGAGTTGAGGCGAGAATGGCCATACTATAGATGTAAGGCCTTGACATTATTAGAAAGAGCATCCACTGGAATTCTAGAATTTACAGAAGCTGGCAATTCGAAGGTCATGGCAGGTAAAGTCCATTGAAGAATGTACTTGGTCGTAAGAGCAGCGGGCCTCTTTCCTAGCTACAGATTTGTCAAGTTCAGGGAACTCAGACATTGAAATGAGCTCTGATACGGAGAAGGGGACCGGTTCCAATCTGAATGGCATAGCTCTTGCTTCACTTTAATAAGTCTATTGATCAAAGGAATCACGTAAAGATTCAATGGTCGATAAGGGGATAGCCTGGGGATTTCACTTTCAGCTTTTAAACATTGGGTAGATATTCTCATTTCATTTATTACTCGGATTAGACTCCAATGGCTTAGGTAAAAGGGATGGGAATGCTACGACCTTTAGATTTAAACCAAGTCAATTAGCGGCCAGGCGCCCTGTCTCTATTGAGAGGACAATGCATTCAGAGGATTTATCCTAGTTTCATTTACTCCGTAAAAGATATTACCGTGGATTCAATATTAGAGACCCACCCTAGTGATAGGTTGTAAACTGGCTTTTTTGCTTCGGTGAGCGAATCTTCTTTTCGTGATCTAGCCAGTCAGTAATGGGTAACCACAAGCAGGCGCATGGATAGATTACTTAAGAAGTGGATCCGGGGAGCCTCCTTTCTCTAATCTAGCTTGAATACCTTCCTTAAGCAGCTTGATAGGTGTGATAAACACCTAATTTTATATCTAGTATTTATGCTTTATTTGCGAGTTTTAGTGTGAATTATGTATCTTATGTGTGAATTTGAGTTATTAGGTGCTTTGGAGTCATTTGGAGCAAAAGAAGGAGAAACTACTCATTTAGAGCGAAAAGGACAAATTCGTCATTTCATAGGCGAACACTGTCGAGAGTCCGGTAACGGTTAAGGGGTAACTCTTTTGGAGGTGTACTAAACACAAAACGGATGCGGCTAAGGGACACCATTGGGTGGCCATAACTATGCACAGCGGGGTACAAATAGCCATCCCATACTTAAGACCATCGAATCAGGGTTTCATCTTCATTTTATTTTTCCCCAAATTCGTTCACAACAACAGCCATGAAACTGAGAGTTTGAGTTGAGGAATCGAAGGATGAGGATTTGTTGCTAAGAATCAGATCGAGAAGAGGGTTTGAGTTGAATCATGGGTTTCTGAGCTCAAGCTGTAAAGTGGGGTTTTGATCTTAATCAAGATTTACTGGGAATTGGTGGTTATGCTGAACCGAGAATAAATTGGGGATCGAATCAGCAGTTTGGGGAGGAATTTGGTGATTCTGTTGGCTAGGGTATCTGAGATTAAGAGATTGATGGGTTGTGTGGTGCTGGGTATTTCAATTGCAGGATTATGCAGAAGCTGGCTCGAGAATGCAACTGATGGCTGCCCTATGAGCAAGACATGGAAATGGGTTTGGACCCTAAGAGATACAGAGAATGAATTGGAACAGAAGAAGATCGAGATTTCAAAGAGGTGTTTGCTGTGATAATAAAAATGGGGAAGTGTTGGTTTAGCTTGATGTTGCTGCAGTGGTCATAAGGAAGTGAGTTGGAGAATGACAGAAGCTTGAATTTGAGAATTGCAGGTGCTAAGGCTGAGATAGTGATGTACCGGTGGTTTGTTGGGTTATAGATGGCCAGTTCAAGAATTGTTTGGGCTGCAAATGAATGATTAGCTCAAGGATGGCAGCTTGGATGTGTCTTAGAGTTCAAGCTCAGTTGGGTGAGTCTGGTGCCAATTGGTGGAGAGATTTGGAGCTATGGATGCCATGGGTTGTAAAGAAGCTGAGAAAAGATTTGGGTGAAATTGTAATGGGTTGTGGTTTGAATTTATGTTTCATGAAAATGGAGCTGTGTTGCATTTCAGGGAAGTGAATGCAGCTGCTTATTTGGTAGTGAGTGCACTGATGCTGCAATGACTAGTGGCCTGAGGAGATGGTGGTATTGAAATTTCAGGTGGTGTTTATGAGGTAACTGAGATAGGGTTGCAGTTGGTGCTGCCATGAAGTTGGGTTGGCTGCTGCTTAGTTATGAGAAGGTGGTACTGAGATTTGCAGTGGACCAGCTGGAATGTATGAGAGGAAGGTTGTGTTATGGCAGGGTTCAATATTTTAGTTGCAGGCAAAGGAGTTTGAAATGGATGAGTCTGTGGTTAAGACATGGGATTATAAATTAATGTTAGGTGTTGCATGGTTGTGCTTGAAGGGGCATGGTGGATGTGGTATTGAGATTTGCAAGTGATGATGGCACGATGGTTAGCTGGGGAGACGTAAGTGGAAGAGCTAATGTTGTTGCTGGTGGAAATGCAGTGGATGGATGATGGTCAGGAGCTATTTGTGATGGCTGTATAGGAGGTGGTACAGATGTGTTGCTCAGAAAATGTTTAATGGTGGTTGTTGCTCAGAAAATGTTCTTGAAGTGTGCATGATTGGTGGATTGAACTGATGATTGAATGGGAGATGGAGATGATGGCTAGAGACAGAGTTAAGAGCTACAAGAATGTTGCAAGGTAGAAGACTCAACCATCATGGCTGAGCGTAATCAGGCCAGTGCAACAGCTTTGGTCAAAATTAGTCGACCAAGTTAGCCGGTGACTCGGTTCGACTAGACCTAGCTGACTCAGTAACTGAGCTTGACCTTGACTTATCTGACTAACGAGGACCGTTATCTTGACCGTTGACTTTAACGGTTGACCAACGGAATATTCCGTCGACGGAGAAGAAGATTTCGGTGACCGGCGGAAACTTTTCGGTGCTGGATTCCGGCCAAAAACCCAGTTTTCCGGCGACGAATTTTGGGACATATTTTCTACACGGGTTTTCACACATGGGCTTGGTGGACCACTTGGAGATGGACTTTGAGAAGACCTAATTTTGGAAGGAGTATCCTTTATGGAAATTGAGAAACATATAAAAGAGAAGACTTTAATCTAAAAATATTATCTTCTACTACTTTGTTCTAGGGTTTAGAAACATGTTAGGGTTTCTTCTTCTTCTTGTTATGAACTCCTTGAATATGAGTACTTAATTTTATTATTGGTTATGGAATAGTTGGATTTCACAAAGCATGATTCTTTGATATGATAAATTAGTTTTGTCTCGTATTTATCATTTACGATTCACTGAAAATATAGTTACATGATTTGATTGATTGTTTTGTCAAGTTGCAAATTGGTAGAACTTCTAATCACATCTATTGCTAGTTTAGGGTTTATTATACGTAAAAGTGATATTCCTTGAATACAAGTAGCATAAATCTGATTATAGTTTGTAGTTATATATTCCTATGATCATATGTGAATCATAACCTTTGTTAAATTGAATTAGTGCGCTTTCCACGTTCAATTGCTTTGATTGGCCTGATTTCATAGAACTTAATGCATCTAGGGAATTAAACTTGATTAGTGCTTTTACACGTTAGGTTGTTCTTTAAGATAGAACTCATATTCGCATCTTTTAATATGTTTGTTGATGACAAAAGGAGATTAGCGGGATATTCTTGCGATCAAGATATTCTAGGGCTTTTGATAAAAGTTGAGATTAAATATCAATTCTAGTTATTGTGAAGAAAACATATTTGTGAATGAAGATGAATCCTTAACCAATATTCTCACTACCTTGATTTGTGTGCTTTACTTTTTATTGTTTTGCTTTTATTTTATTCTAGTATATAAAAATCAGAAAACTCCCGGTATTTTATATAGGAAACCGAAACAACGAGATAACCTAGACCTCTCTGTGGGATCGATCCTTTCTTGCCCTTGCTATATTTATATTTTGAGTAGTAAGAAAGTGTAAATTATTTTTGACGCATACGACAGCGATCAAATTTTGGCGGCGTTCTTGAGGGAGGCAACGGTTGTCAGTTGTTTTTGGTTTCTTATTTTTGTTTTTTGTTTTGTTTTTAGTTTTTCTTATTTTCTGGTTTTTAACCTTGGTTTGGGAATCGTATTTCAGGTACCAACTCTATGGAAGGAGCATATTGGAACAATGGATACGGCTTTCAACCTCCTCAACACTATGACAATTTCCTACCATCTATTGAATGCAATCAAAACCAATTTATTGGCTATGATGCATATCCTAGAGAACCTTATGGTGATTTTCATACATACCAACAACAACCTTGTAGTGGGTATGTAAGTCAAGCACCTAGGTGGGATAATTCTACTTCTAATTGGATTTATTCGAGTTGTATGCAGATTATGCATGGATTGCAAGATATGCAACAAAGTCTAGACCAACTTGACCGTAATAGAGAGAACGTCGCACAAACCAATTTCTGGAATATGCCTTCTTACCCGACTTCAGATCGTAGTTATGATCATTCACCCATTCAAATGGAAGAGTCATGGGAAAGAGAACATATTGTAGCTAATGGTGGTAAGCGTGTGAACGTTAGAAAACTTGCGCAGAAATTATACAAGTTGGAAGACGATGGATACTCGGAAGAGCTTGTCGATGAAATTAGTAGGACCATTCATATGGAACTTAAACGACGTCGTGATAAAGGTTGGTAAACCGACGACGATTCTGATTATGGTGAGTCTGAAGATGAAGACGATGATGATTGTGTTGAAAAGGACCAACCTTTGGAGATATTGGATGACATTAGCGTAGTTGACTCAACTCTTGATCTTTATAATGATCAAACACCTATTCAAAAGGTACATGAGGATGATGAAACTAATGTTTTTCAGAATTTTGCAACATGGTTTGAGTCTACTGAAGAGGAGTATGTTGAGAATGAAACCGATATAACCAATATTATGGAAGACCCAATTAAACTTGTGAATGATTGTAATGATGATGTTGATGTCGAGACTTTGGTTAAGGCAGAAAAGGATGAGGAATGGTTGCAAGGTTTGATAGAGGACCATGATATACAAGAGGTGAATGATTCACTTGAGTTTTTCAAGGATGAAGAGGATACCGTAATTCAAGAGATTGTGCGAGGTTTGTCTAACCCTTTGCATATTGATTCTTCTCTTTTACCTCTTATTGGTTTGAATGTATGTGCTTCGAGAACAATATTGAATGACTTTGTTTCTCGATTTCTTCCATTAGAAACATTTGATTCTCATACTATGCAGGTTTTGGACCAAGAAACCGTGGAAGTACCCGACTCCTATATTCTTTATGCACTTTCAAGTGTGGACAAGAATAAGTGTGGGGGAAGCTTTTATCGGTTAATAGATTCATTTATGTTTTATATTACTAATATTTGTATGGAGATATTGTTTGCAAAACAGGTGCTATGGGTGGATCCCCAAATTTTCAGATTGCTAATATACGGGGAATGAATCTTTCAAGAAGCTAAGTCGGGCCGTCGACTTTAAAACAAGCGCTAAGTGGGAGGCAACCCACCGGTTTTGTATCTCTTATCCTTATCCTTTTGCTTTTTATTTTATTTTTGTTTATTTATTTTTTATTGTTATCATATTTGCATCCCCATGTTTAATTTCATTAAGTCCATAATCTATCTTAGAAGAGAATTATGATGAATACCTTTTCGTCAGAAAATTTCAGACTGCGCGTAGTTCAGTCCAGAGACCATAACTGTCAGACCGTTTATCAAAACACTGTGAAATTTTGACACTATGTATAAAACACGTAGGTGAACAACTTTTCTTACATAGAGTTTTTCCAAATTCCTTACCAATTTGTACAGTTTTTGTGTTTTATCTGCTATTACGTCAGAATTCAGAACTTTCGGTTTTACACATTGAGGACAATGTGAATTTTAAGTGTGGGGGAGAATTTATATGTTTGTATAGTTTGTTTTAGTTTGTTTTATGCCTTAAAAAAAATCAGAAAAATAGAAAAACCAAGAAAACATTTGTGCTTTTTGAACTCCGAAATCTAGAACTTGTGCCTTTAGGATGACACCATTAGTGGATGGAACCATTTTGATTGCAGGAGTTGAGGAACCAATTAACTAAAAGGGACGAACATAGCTCATAAATCACAATTAACATGATAGTTGTTACCATATCTCGGAATATCACCATATCACATTCTATTTTTATTTTTTCCATATTTATCTATTGTTCTCTAAGTGCTTTGGTGGGTCACTAAAAATCGAGTTGTTATTACTGCTAGGATGAAATAGAGTGATTGAGTTACTAAAAAAAAAAAAAAAAAAAAAAAAAAAAAACCAATTAGACCAAACAGAATAAAAGACACTTGGATAAAGAAATATGTGTGTGTTCTCCCTGTCTCCGTCGCCTAAACAAGCGTGGAATGCATGATCCAAGGGAACTATCGTGTAATATGCTGACAAGAATCATGCACTTGGATCCAGTTTGATCCAATCATGTTGTTTAAAAAAAAAAGGAAAAAAGAACAGAAAAAAGTGAAAAAAAAAAAAGAAAAAAAAAGTATTATTTTTGGTTGAATAAAGTCGCTTCTGGTTCCCTTGTATATGCCAGTGAGTTGATGTAGAATTCAGCCAAGTAAATTAATCCAATAGGAATAGGTTCATCTTGGCAGTGACCTTCAGACAGATATGGGAAACATCAATCACTTGTGAACATTAGCCAACATCTACATCTATATCCATCTTCTTTATCTTTTCATTGTGATTGTGGTTTGTTAGTTTCCGAGTATTGTGGCTTGTTCGACTATTTAATTAGAGCTTTATTTACTAATATATGAATTGAATTTGCAAGGTACCTCCTCCTGTAGTCATTTTGGATTCGTTCATTGATTTGTGACAAATAGACGGAGTTGGAAATATAGGTTTTGTAGGCATATCTCTTGTAAACCTTCACGAGACTATAACTCGTCCACTAGGGACACCTAGGGGTTTAAAGGCTTGTTATTTATGCTAATAGTGACCGTAGCCTCGACGAGACGGAGTTGTATGTATGATTTTATAATTATTTTGTTTGATTTGCTCGAGGACTAGCAAAGTCTAAGTGTGGGGGAATTTGATAGGTGTGATAAACACCTAATTTTATATCTAGTATTTATGCTTTCTTTGCGAGTTTTCGTGTGAATTATGTATCTTATGTGTGAATTTGAGTTATTAGGTGCTTTGGAGTCGTTTGGAGCAAAAGAAGGAGAAACTACTCATTTAGAGCGAAAAGGACAAATTCGTCATTTCATAGGCGAACACTGTCGGGAGTCCGGTAACGGTTAAGGGGTAACTCTTTTGGAGGTGTACTAAACACAGAATGGATGCGGCTAAGGGACACCATTGGGTGGCCATAACTATGCACAAAGCGGAGGTGCAAATAGCCATCCCATACTTAAGACCATCGAATCGTGGTTTCATCTTCATTTTATTTTTTCCCAAATTCGTTTCACAAAGCAGTGAGCCATGAAACGAGAGTTTGAGTTGAGGAATCGAAGGATGAGGATTTGTTGCTAAGAATCAGATCGAGAAGAGGGTTTGAGTTGAATCATGGGTTTCGGGGTTTTGATCTTAATCAAGATTTACGGGAATTGGTGGTTATCTTTGAACCGAGAATAAATTGGGGATCGAATCAGCAGCTTGGGGAGGAATTTGGTGATTCTGTTGGCTAGGGTACTGAGATTAAGAGATCGATGGGTTGTGTGGTGCTGGGTATTTCAATTGCAGGATTATCGTGAAGCGGCTCGAGAATGCGGTGATGGGCTGCCCTATGAACAAGACATGGAAATGGGTTTGGACCCTGAGAGATACAAAGAAAGAATTGGAACAGAAGAAGATCGAGATTTCAAAGAGGTGTTTGCTGTGATAATAAAAATGGGGAAGTGTTGGTTTAGCTTGCTGTTGCTGCAGTGGTCATAAGGAAGTGAGTTGGAGAATGACAGAAGCTTGAATTTGAGAATTGCAGGTGCTAAGGCTGAGATAGTGATGGAATGGTTGTTTGTTGGGTTATAGATGGCCAGTTCAAGAATTGTTTGGGCTGCAAATAAATGATTAGCTCAAGGATGGCAGCTTGGATGTGTCTTGGAGTTCAAGCTCAGTTGGGTGAGTCTGGTGCCAATTGGTGGAGAGAGTTGGAGCTATGGATGCCATGGGTTGTAAAGAAGCTGAGAAGAGATTTGGGTGAAATTGTAATGGGTTGTGGTTTGAATTTATGTTTCATGAAAATGGAGCTGTGTTGCATTTCAGGGAAGTGAATGCAGCTGCTTATTTGGTAGTGAGTGCACTGATGCTGTAATGACTAGTGGCCTGAGGAGATGGTGGTATTGAAATTTCAGGTGGTGTTTATGAGGTAACTGAGATAGGGTTTCAGTTGGTGCTGCCATGAAGTTGGGTTGGCTGCTGCTTAGTTATGAGAAGGTGGTACTGAGATTTGCAGTGGAGCAGCTGTAATATATGAGAGGCATGTTGTGTTATGGCAGGGTTCAATATTTGAGTTGCAGGCAAAGGAGTTGGCAATGGATGAGTCTGTGGTTAATACATGGGATTATAAATTAATGTTAGGTGTTGCAGGGTTGCGCTTGAAGGGGCATGGTGGCTGTGGTATTGAGATTTGCAAGTGATGATGGCATGATGGTTAGATGGGGAGACGTAAGTGGAAGAGCTAATGCTGCTGCTGGTGGCAATGCAGTGGATGGATGATGGTCAGGAGCTATTGGTGATGGATGTATAGGAGGTGGTACAGATGTGTTGCTCAGAAAATGTTTAATGGTGGTTGTTGCTCAGAAAATGTTCTTGAAGTGTGCATGATTGGTGGATTGAACTGATGATTGAATGGGAGATGGAGATGATGGCTAGAGACAGAGTTAAGAGCAACAAGAATGTTTCAGGGTAGAAGACTCAGCCATCATGGCTGAGCGTAATCAGAGCCGGTCTGCAATGACTTTGGTCAAAACCAATCGTAGAGTTAGCCGGTGACTCGGTTCGACTAGACCTAGGCGACTCAAGAATCGAGCTTGACCTTGACTTATCTGACTAACGAGGACCGTTGACTTTAATGGTGGACTGACGGAATATTCCGTCGACGGAGAAGAAGATTTCGGTGACCGGCGGCAACTTTTCGGTGCCGGATTCCGGCCAAAAACCCAGTTTTCCGGCGACGAATTTTGGGACATATTTTCTACACGGGTTTTCACACATGGGCTTGGTGGACCACTTGGAGATGTACTTTGAGAAGACCTAATTTTGGAAGGAGTATCCTTTATGGAAATTGAGAAACATATAAAAGAGAAGACTTTAATCTAAAAATATTATCTTCTACTACTTTGTTCTAGGGTTTAGAAACATGTTAGGGTTTCTTCTTCTTCTTGTTATAAACTCCTTGAATATGAGTACTTAATTTTATTATTGGTTATGGAATAGTTGGATTTCACAAAGCATGATTCTTTGATATGATAAATTAGTTTTGTCTCGTATTTATCATTTACGATTCACTGAAAATATAGTTACATGATTTGATTGATTGTTTTGTCAAGTTGCAAATTGGTAGAACTTCTAATCACATCTATTGCTAGTTTAGGGTTTATTATACGTAAAAGTGATATTCCTTGAATACAAGTAGCATAAATCTGATTATAGTTTGTAGTGATATATTCTTATGATCATATGTGAATCGTAACCTTTGTTAAATTGAATTAGTGCGCTTTCCACGTTCAATTGCTTTGATTGGCCTGATTTCATAGAACTTAATGCATCTAGGGAATTAATATTGATTAGTGCTTTTACACGTTAGGTTGTTCTTTAAGATAGAACTCATATTCGCATCTTTTAATATGTTTGTTGATGACAAAAGGAGATTAGCGGGATATTCTTGCGATCAAGATATTCTAGGGATTTTGATAAAAGTTGAGATTAAATATCAATTCTAGTTATTGTGAAGAAAACATATTTGTGAATGAAGATGAATCCTTAACCAATATTCTCACTACCTTGATTTGTGTGCTTTACTTTTTATTGTTTTGCTTTTATTTTATTCTAGTATATAAAAATCAGAAACTCCCGGTATTTTGTATAGGAAACCCAAACAACGAGATAACCTAGACCTCTCTGTGGGATCGATCCTTTCTTGCCCTTGCTATATTTATATTTTGAGTAGTAAGAAAGTGTAAATTATTTTTGACGCATACGACAGCGATCACAACTCCTGCATACGAGAAAGGCATTTGATTTCTCGCCTTGCCTACTTAATATAGAGGGTATCTCTAATATATGGGAATAAGGCCGAGTACTAACTGATTCTATTGGTAAATATGACGGGAGACCCCTTATGCATCCATCCTTCTATTAAAACTCCCGTCTCTTAGCGAAAAGACTCCTCTCTTGTGGGACCAGCCAGGCATATTTTTTCGCTTTAAAAGTCTGAAAGATTTGGGGCAAGGACATACCCGAAAATCCTTATGAGTCGAAAGGGACCAGCTCACTTTCTGGAATTTCACAATGATGGTAGGGCTTCAGGAGCAGAAGAGTTCACAGAAGAAGGTGGCTCGGGTGAACCATATTATACCATCAAGTTGAGGAGGACACATTTATACAAAATTCAAAGCTGGCTGCGTGCAGAAGTAGGTGTAACGCATAGACTCTGGGGCAATTATGGTAGGGTAAAAGAAATATTGAGAGCCGAAAAAATGCCTCAGTTGAAAGAGCAGGCTTCTACACTTCTAAGCAGGAAAAGATGAGAAAGAGCAATGAGAATTTACTTAGGTAATGTACTTTTCTTTCGCACATATCTGAATCGCGAAATTTTGTCACGTTCCAACTCAAGTAGAATAACGTCACACCTACCCACTCATTAATCACGGTATTCAGTAGTAGAGATCCCTATTATATTGGAAATGGGCGCTCATCTTTTGACTGCTGTCAACTAATCTCTCAAATCTTCGATTCTATGTTAGAACATTTCTATGAATGCTATTCCGATCTAAGTGGTCCTATTCCGTGTTCCATGCTAGGAAGCATTACTCCTCTTTTCATTCCTAATTCAAGAATACGACCGATATGATTGATTGGACTGTGCGCTTCTCTTATTACTTTTTTGTATCCCCATGTTCCTCGGATACAATTCGATCCTTCTATGGCCAAATCTCAATTTGTAGAAAGCCTTCGATGGATACCTTATGAAAACATCAATTTGTATATGGGTATAGACGTTCTCTCTTTATTCTTCGTGATATTGACCATATTTCAGATCCCTATTTGCATTTCAGTGGGTTGGTCTAGTATGAACAGTTATGGGAAAGAGTATATTACAGCATCCCTTATTCTAGAATTTCTAATGATCGCCGTCTTCTGCATGATGGATCCTCTACTATTTTTTGTTCTTTCTGAAAGCGTGTCAATCCCTATGTTGTGCGGAGCTGAGTATCTTCTATTCGCAGGGATAATTTCCTCTGCAGGAGCCTTGTGCAGTAAACCCCATCCGGGCGGTCGTCCGTCGTCGTAAAGTAGTCCCGTCGAAGCTTTCGGGAAGAGGGGTAGTCTTGTGCGTAAGCATAGCATTTTTGGTCGAACCCGACCAACCCAACTAAGAAGAACCGAACCTGACAGACACATCTTTTTTTGGAGGGTACTCCGAATAGTGGGTACCTCGTAGGACCTCAACCTGCCTACTCGGGTCTTGTATGGATATGCAGGAAGGGGGTGCTCCTAGGTGTGTGTAGGGGGTGTGTTTGTTCGCGAGAAAGGATTTTGTAGTTATTCAGTTTGGGGGGTGTGGACACACTTCCGCGAATTCGGGTAACGACTACAAGGGAAGAGGAATCAAAAGGAAACTTCGACCAGGGATGGACGTAAACTCGTAAGCTACCTAGGGTAGGGATAATCGTCCAGGTCTTATTGTGAAATAAAAAAGCCGCCCCGCCACAGCAGACAGGTTGATTCCTCTGCCGTCGTCGTTCTTGGAGAGGAGACCTTAGGATAAGTTGTCGGTAGAATTGACCTGTTTCAGTATAATTCTGAAGAAAGATGCAACAGGTGGAGCTCGCCTTACTAATGAAAGTGTCTTCCTCTATAGTATAGTTCATGGTTATTTTCGGGCATCATTCACAGCATTTCGGTGATCGTCCATGGTATTTCGGGCGGGCATATCCCGAAATCAGTATTCCCTAGAAGAAAAAGATTGAGATTCCAGGCGGAAAAGACATGCATAGATAATGGTCTCATGACAAGGGCCGACGACAGAAGCTCGAGACGGAGTCGTATGATGCGAAAGTCTCACGTACGGTTCCCTGAGAAGGGAGTGGATACCTACTGGAGCTTCGACCAACCACACCACCGGTTAATTCCTGGGGCCAGCCCTTACTCTACCATTATTATAGGGGTCTGGGGTTCGAGACACATAAAGATCAAGGCAGCATATCAGTTTTTCCTATATACTTCACTGGGATCTGTTTTTATGCTATTAGCCATTCCGTTGATTCTTCTCGAAACAGGAACCACCGATTTACAAATCTCATTAACCACAAAATTTAGTGAGCGGCGACAAATCTTTATATGGATTGCTTCTTTTTCCTCTTTCGCCGTCAAAGTGCCTATGGTACCAATTCATATTTGGTCACCCGAAGCTCACGTAGAGGCACCTACGGCAGGATCCGCTATCTTGGCAGGAATTCTTTTAAAATTGGGAACCTACGGCTTTTTAAGATTCTCAATACCCATGTTTCCCGAAGCGACACTTCGTTCCACTTCTTTCATTTATACTCCAAGTGTGATTGCTATAATATATACATCCTCGACCACTTCAAGACAGATCGATCTTAAGAAGATTATTTCCTACTCCCTTGTAGCTCATATGAATCTGGTGACTATTGGTATGTTTAGTCCGAACATACAAGGAATTGGAGGTAGCATTCTACCGATGTCAAGTCATGGACCGGTTCCTCCAGCCCTTTTTCTATGTGTTGGTGTTCTATATGACCGACATAAGACTCGACTTGTTAGATATTACGGAGGTTCAATGAGCACCATGCCGAATCTCTCTACTATTTTCTTCTCTTCCACTTTGGCCAATATGAGTTCACCAGGTACTAGAAGCTTTATCGGGGAATTTCCCATATTAGTAGGAGCTTTCCAAAGAAATATCTTAGTAGCCACATTAGCAGCGCTTGTAATGATTTTAGGCGCGGCCTATTCCCTTTGGCTATATAATCGTGCGGTTTCTGGAAATTTAAAACCCGATTTCTTCTATAAATTCTCTGATCCAAATGGGAGAGAAGTTTCAATCTTTATACCTTTTATTGTTGGAGTTGTTCGGATGGGTGTTCACCCCAAAGTGTTCTCGGACTGCATGCATACATCCGTCGGTAACTTAGTGCAACATGGGAAATTTCATTAATCGTAATCAGCAGAGAAAATAAAAGGGATGAAAGTCATCATCTTGTGACTACTAGCATGCAATATCTTTCAGTATGTGCATTATATTTTTGTGTACGAACAATGGTGAATGTTCTATTTAATCAAAATCAGTAAAGATAGATAGCACCAGTATAAGAGATAGGGGCGGTTGCTTGATGATTACCAGGTAGAAATGCAAGATATTATTCCAGAGATGATGTCGCAACAATTGCTTTCGCCTGCATCAACCTTCATTCTTTTCATAAAGAGCTTTCTTTATGCTTATCCAAATATAAGCCCTCCTTAGTAGTTCAACCATGTGGTTGAGTGTGAGTTCCACTCCCCGGTGGTAGAGTCACTAAAGTGCCTCACCTTTTGGACAACTATTGAATTTTAGAACATCACTTATCAAAAGGAGCACCTCAAACTAAATAAGAAAAAAACCATGATCATGCTCTCTCTACAAACTACGATGTACCCGACAATGCGTCGGTGCTGTCCCTTTAATTTTGTTCATATCTCCTCTATGGCTACTACTTTTGTCCCTATCTCCTATATGTCTACTACTTTTGTTCATATATCCTCTATGGCTACAACTTTGGTACCTTCTACTGCTAGGAATTCTTCTTTGGTACGATCTCATTCAACTGCTAGGAATTCATCTATGGTACGATCTCATTCAACCTTTACTCATCATCTGGTGACTACTAACATGGACCTTCTCCCAGTATGTGCTTTATATTTTGGAGTACGAAGACCACTAGCCAAAAGGGAAAGAGGTAGTATGAAAATACGTTCACTCTCAAATATTAATGAGATTCCATCCGTCCCATCTGTCACCGTTTGAGTAGGAAATATGCTTGTTCCTAAGAAAATATGCAATAGTCAGAAGAAGAAGAAGAATCCTTTTAACATGAAAAATTTGAAAAAAATGAAAAATAAAATGAAAAAACAATGAATAAAGCTAAAAAAATCAATGAATAAAGATAAACAAATAGTGCTATTGAGATCCCCTAATGCTCCAGGTGTCAGAAGGTCTACTGTGACTCTTTTCTTTCTTTCACTCTATCTTTTATTGTGTTTTATTGCCTCACTTTATATGGTTTATACTTCTAATGCTTCACCCTTCATTGCCTCAATTCTCATTCCATCAATCTTACTTGTCTCGATGGTCTTTGCTATCTTTTTCTTTATTCTAATTACTTCATGACGAATTATTAAGAAAGACTCGAATGTTACCATTTTATTACCTTCGCAATCCCTAGACTCAAATCTCAATGCTAGGTCTGGTCCTCCTCTTTCTAGTCCATCTTCTTTTAGTAGTGTCTTACAACATTCAAGTAATGTATTACAACCTTCAAGTCGTTTATTACATTTCAAACAAATAGGGGCATCTCTCTTACAAGGATAAAACATCCGGTTAGTCGTTACTTACATAAAAGGAGTTTCTCCTATTCTAAGAATTACTATAATTTTGAGTATGCAAGATTAGAAGATGCGATCCTTAATTATAATGGTATATATGAATATTGGCACCAGATGATCGGTCATATTGATATTATGTATCAAAAACTGAACTTCCCAGGTTGTTTATATACTTCTCTGATTTATAAGGAGGAGTATCCGGATATCCTAGATTGTGAGATTCATACTTTGGGTTATCTCACATTACTAGAGAGATATGTTTATCCACTCAATGCAAGGTACATGAAGGTTAATGTTGGCATGACATTAGATTACCCTATCTCAGGTGAAGTCGATATAATCATAGGAAGGGCCATTCCGTTGTTCTTCGAGGATGGACGTATGATACCCAAAAAAGACATTTATGATCGTATCGAGAGAAGAGTCCATTTTAAAGCTGAGGAGTACCGGACAACATTTGTTAAAGGAATATTTATACGAGTATACTTTAAACTAGATGATATTCAACCTCTAGTGGATCATCCTTTGCTAGACCTTGATTTACTCCAAAAGATCATCGATGTTTATACGAGTGAGAAATAAGCATACAGATTAACAGATAATCAGGAGCAAGAAAAAGATCCATTACAAAAGTGATCTTGTAAATCCAGTATATCCAACAAAGGGAAGATTTTAGTGAAGTAGGTCAAACCGTGAGTATCTAATGTCATATAATAAATGGAATCAACATCTCTTATGAACGGCAAGTGAATAGGACTCTTGTTATGAATCAAATATTGTGGATGAAGTCAATAAAGGGGAAGTGAGTAATTAGTGGGGTCTATCTTAGCTAGTCTTTATAGATCTATAAAATTCGACTAATCAATCACGCATCGAAAGGCCGGAAAGACAATGGACGAGAACGCGAGAAAACGACATTCGAGATAAGGATGCAGTACCCATCTTTTATTAGATTATGCTGTAAATCAAAATGCTGGAAGTACTTCTTTATGGAGAAACGCGTGTTTGGCGCACCCAGTTGAGGTAACCTACCGCGTGCACTAGCTTTTGAAGCATAATAAGCCTCGACTATGGGTATCTAGGAATGATTTTTCATTACTTCTATGGTCCAAGTAATGAAAAAATATACTCATAATTCTTTCTTTCTTTCAATGAAGTCTTTCCGCTTGTGAATTAGATGAGCTTATGTTTCATTACTACAAAGCATAATCAGCATCGACTATGGGTATCGTGGTTCTGCATACCCAAGTGGAACGCTTCAATTATTACCAAGATTCATGAATATCAGAGAAAATCAAACATTGGCATCGCAAACTAATGCCTCAGCTAATCTTATACTCTATCAGGATTGGGTTCTTTATACTCTGCGGGATCCGCTTATGGTATTGTCATTGGTTAAGAATGCGGATAATGGTCATGAAGGTGGATTAGATGAATGAGTATCAAGTAGACTTCCAAACCTAATCCTCTTTACTTCTTGGCCCTTCATGCTATTGGTTTTGTTCCCCAGCATCAAAGGTTCGGCTGACATTCCGCATCTCGGCAATTGAAAGAATTGCTTTCTTATGTAAGCGTTATTGGGTGACACCCTAGATTTCATACTGTTCTGGATCACTCTGTGTTTCACACTCTGGAACCTCCCATTAATCATTAATAATGCCAGAGGTAAGAATCATGTACTCTGTTTCTGTAGGAAGCGGCTCATTCTGCGAGAGATAGAGTGTCCTAACTCTTTGTATCACTCGGGCTTCGAGCTCAAGCTTCCTATCTCTAGAGTCATCGTAAGGTTTGGCATTTCTGCCGGCATAGCAGACACGCATGGACTTGTAGTTGTAGTTGCAACTTCAGTAATCGTAGCAGCCATGTCTGGAAGTGCTGCAGATACCCTAGGATTCGATATAGTGCCTAAGAAGGGTCGAACTATATCATCTAATAATTCCATTGGGTATGCTATCATAGGTTGTTCCCCCATGATAAGGATCTCTGAAGAACCATACTCTTTTCTAGGAACTGCTTCTACGCTTGTCAATGCGGGGTGTAAGACTCACTCTCAAAAGCAAACAGATCATCTACAGACTGAATTAAAGAACTAAAAACGTTTCCAATACCAATGGCTGTGCCTGCTAGGGAAATAGTAGCAGCTCTAGCTCCAATTAATTTCATCTCTTCTAAAGGGGTACTCAACAGCAAGACGAGGAAATTTTCTTTGCGAATAGAAGATACTCAGCTCCGCACAACATAGGCATTGACACGCTTTCGGAAAGAACATAGAATAGTAGAGGATCCAAAAAGTTCACATTCACTGGAGGCGCAACTCGAAGACTTAAATGAATAGCCATCACAGTTAAGAATAATTGAAATCCAACAAGAGCTTAGAAGCGGGCTCTGACAACAAACTTTCACCCTTCGGAGTCGTTTTCAGACTCCTCATCTTGATGGGGGCGCAATCGAACTTGACCTTTTAGGTTAGAAAAAGTGTCTGAGTAGATCCCATGCTCTTCTAGGTCGTTCTGCATCCTAAAAAGCTCTTCTAATCAGGGTTCATCACTCAAAGTACATGGATTATCGAGTGCACGAGCCCCATGACCCACCCAATCCCCACGGGGATCAAGAGCCTGCATCGTTTTGATTATCTCCACTTTGCACTCGAAGAGGTCCTGTGCAATGCATTTTGCTACAAGGATGTCCCTTTGGGTAGGGGAATCTTTCTGTAATAGCAGACGCCGGTAAATTAACTCGACGCTGTCGCCGCCGATTATCTCGTTATCCTGGTACGGGTAACGAGGTTCTTATGGCGGCTAATTCCCCCCTCTCTTGGATGGTCATTATCATTTACCGAAGCTTCCTCAGATCTAGAAAAAGATTATAGGAGTACCGCTTCATCAAAAGAAGTGTTGTGGGAGGGTGAAGATGATCTATCCGAGGGATCTAGAAGGACCTGCATTTCAAACAAGGATTCTTTCCAGCTACTAGAGCCAGAGACCGCCTCACTGTTGCTGAAAAAACATTCTTCTCGATACGAATGGTAGAACGACTCCAAGAAGCCGATCCAATCCATCGTATTGAGGCCTCCCTTTAGTATAAAAGACAAGAGTGTCCAATACAGAAGAGAGATTAGGTAACGTAATAAATAACGTAGGAAAAATATGGCTGCAAATAGCATATTTTTCTCCTTCAACGTCATTTTCCTCCCTTTTCCCATTAATTCCACAGAGTGGCACCATAAGGAGACTTCCGATAAGCTTGAGTACCTGTAGGATAGACCGGTGCTAAAACCTTTGCTAGAGATCGATTCTCCATTGGATGCCTTGCTACGTATCGTGGTCCCCCGCTGTGAAAGCAGTTCATTCCGTAGTTTGAGAATCCTGTTGATCCCTAGATTCCTATTGGAATCATTAGTTATGGCAATATAAAAAGTAAAGAGGAGAAGGCATGACCAAAAGAATTATGTAAAATAGGTAAATTAATCCAATTGAGGCATGATGGATAAAGATTGAATGATTCCCCCTAGACAGACAGATGTAGGAGTTGCGAATAAGAAAACTCTCTTTTTTTGTTGGTTGTTGACCAACGGAAAGCATGGGAGTTTGAGATTCGACCGAACATGAACTTTCTATGTCAATTCGAGAAAGTGTCTATCTATGTCAATTCGACGTTTACTGACCTGTGATACCTCGAGACGACGGGTTTTTCTAAATAATTTTTTATGTGAGAGGCTCCCCGGGGTCTTGCCAAACCTGGTTTCCATGTTGATCAGAGTTATCTTTCTTGCTTGGCTCCTGAGTTATATTAGTAGCGTCTGCTTTATAGCAGGTTCCTAAGCATGCTGCCCCTATTGTTTATGGAAGTAAATCTTGAGCTTTGTCAGTTTCTTTTTTGTCAACCCAGGCCGAATGGTCATTCCTAAAAGAGACGAACTGAATCACTGACACGTAATCTTCGGCACAAGGGTCAACCAGTAACAACCAGAACTGAAAGTAGAATGTAATAGCTCGACCTTATAAGGCTCTTTAGAGACTCGACTGTCAAGGAGAGGGGAGAGACTAAAAGTAGGCCTAACCCACCTAGAACTCGACTGAACAGGAGGCTAACCTGGTGCATCTGTTAAGTGAAATGTGCGCTATCCGCCTCAGAATTGTTCGTTAAATGGCTGTCTAAAAAAACACTACAATAAGTGAGGGTTAGATTACTCACCTTAAGGGAACTAACATCTTGCTGTGATAATTATCTAATTGTTGATCGGGGATTTCACTATGAGTAGCCAACATCAAAATCTTGGCTCAAAGTTGTTCCGGTTAAGGGCTCTGTCCTTTGACTCATGCAAGCTTCGCGACCTTTGTTTAACGCTCCAGATGTATCTGGTTTGGTTCCGCCGAGTTATGTGAACGACCATCTGCTCATTGGTCCCACTTGTCATCGGTGAGGCGAGCCTTATTTGTGAAAACTCAGACTGGTTTCGATCTAATGGATGGAAATAACCCTAAAACTCAAAGGATTCATTTTGATTCCCCCTTCTATTCATGACCGGTCACCCTTATTTCTTTCGAATCCTGGGATCTTGAAACTGACCTGAGATAAGTCCTATCCATGTCCCCCTACTTCACCCAACCTTGGTGCAAGACCCAATTCAATGAGCTTGCTCTTCTATCTCTAGAAGTTCATTCCGATAAAGAGTTTAACAGATTCAAGAAAGCTAGCTAAGAATAATTATTCTATCTCCCCGGAAAAGTCCTTAGCAAAGGCCGACGTACCATCAGGGAACCTACTCTTGTTTGATTCCGTGCACGAGTAAGTACCTATAAATCGTAGAGAAGACAGAGCGGGAAAAGCTTCCTTATGTAGTTACCTGCTCTTTCATCGAGATTAGCGAATTACGGTATAGGAAGATCTAATATAATCTGGTTCGAGGAGCCTAGCCTTCTTTGATATTAGTTTCAATATATGCTTCTTTTGTGCCAACCCTCTAAGGGGGAAGGTAGGAACTTCCGGATAAATGCTTAATAAGACAATAAGAAAGGAAGAAGTAGCGATATGCCGCCTTATTTTATAAAGAAAGGCTAAGAGCCGATGGAGATAGCTTCCAACATCCTATGAGTGCACACTAGGCCCTAATTCGGAACAATGTGATTCTTCCTTCTTTAAAGGTCCCTTAGCCAATCAATCATTTTCAACTATATCCAAATGCCCCAAGATCAGATCTCAAAGTAGACGTGAGACACTATTACCATCAACTGGCAATGCGCATTGGCTCATTACCTTTGTTCACATTGGATTCTCTGCCATCTGATCTTTCTTCTTCAATTGAATTTCCCGCTACGCCCCCTCTCATACTTCGTACTTTTTTCCTTTGCATAGTATACGGGGATTCACTGACTTCTTATGTTGAGAGAAACGAAAAGGTAGTTTACTTGCTTACTTGTTATAGTAAGGGAGGGAGTCCCTGTAGGAACACCAATATTGTTGTTATAGGTATAACTAGTGCAATAGGTACTCCAACTATAAGAAGGTACTCCTACGAGGATAGCATACCACTAACTAAGAAAGACTTACGGATGCAGAGCACGAATGTCTGTACTTTAAGACAAGAGTGTAATGAATGGTAAAGACTCCAACTTGTTAATGGTGTCAAGGGACGGAATGAACGGTATCGTAAGAAATAGGGATAGAGTCACCTTAGAGTAATGGTTCGATCACCAGGGACTGAACCTAATGATCTGTGGCCCTAGATCCTGCTTGCCCACTAGTATAGGTCTAGTATATAATCCCAGGGATAAACCTTTTTACACTCAAGTAATCCAACCGTGGAAAAAAGTATATGCTTTCTTGCTTTAACTATAGGGTCTTACCTTTACTTTAAGGGAGGAGATGAGCAAGAGAATCATGAGCAGAAACCAAGTGAATTACTTTACTTGGATCTGTTTTTAGCTACATTTCAATCTTTTCTCTGATGGCTTTTGACGATTGGATTTCTCGAGTCTACTTTCCATGCTTTGACCATTTCATTTGGCAGAGAAGAAAAAAAGAGATGTTGTTTCACCTGGGTTGGGCTCCTAGATCGTGGGAAATTATATATTCTACGATCCTTGCTTCCCGGCATCTGCCCTGGGTAGCGATCTACTTGTGTTAAAACTCCAATCGGAAAGTAATAACGTAGTGCTAAGGTAGTTCGCCAAGGTAGAAATGATAGCATAATTATGCTCTAGACCTTCATTGTCATATTCATGTAGTCTATAATCTTCGGTTGTTGCACATCTTCGGTTTTTAGCTCTCCATGCGGGGGCATCTGTATCCTTTCATCCTCGATGTAGTTTCTGCTGTGAGTCTTCTTTCGTCAAAAATGAGATCTACTTGGAAGTAGGTCTTGTAGGTATTTAACGAAGTCTATGTATCTTTCTACGAATTTGGAAAATCATAAGGCCAGCGCTAGGCGCATCCGGCATTGTATATGTTCATTGCTGACCCGGAAGCTCAAAGGAAATGGATCAATGAGTCTATCTTTTGGTAGACCATGACTTGGCTTTAGATTATCCTATCGGAAATCTGCTTTGTCAATCACCAACTACCGTATCCAAGAAAGATAATGAGCGATCAAAGATAAGTGAATGCAGGTACGAAGAAATCCTTGTGATTCAATATGCATTATGGAATTTGGTAATTGAAGAGACCAAGATGAACAAAGTCGTGAGAGTGGTGCTTTGAAGCTTATGAGAATGACTCTTTTCCTTTACAAATACCTACCAGGAAGGGATATTAGTTCTCTCTAGTGCGCAACTGTAAGCAAAATAACATGCTCATAGATTTCTAGTTGTACCGGTCCTCGGTTTCCGCAATAAATAGGTTGATTTAGACTACGGAGTCATGGTATTCCTCCTTTTATATGATCCCCGGTGCACTAACTAATACCTTGCTTCAACGCCCCTATTGGAAATGATTAAATTGATCAGATCGCTTCAATCGCCTCGTCCATCATTTTATATTCAGTTCTTTAGCAGCTACCTCTGACCACTCTCTTCTTCATTGATCTGATACAACAATATGGGCAAAGGAAATGTCATAATAGACTACCGAATGTGCGCTCTCCCGCTGGTCGAGTCCATAAATGGCCTCTCTTGTAATGTCGTAGAATAAGGATTTCCAATGAATCCTTTGGTCGAGAAAATCTATAACTGCGTACTGAACCTGGTAAATGAGCAGATTGGAGGTCTCGGATAGTCCATACTATAGTCAAGTTCTTGGGAATTGTAGGAACTCTTTCTCTCAATATCAACTCTCTGTCATTGTCATATTTTTGGTCATAGATTACACTATATCTGATGTATCTACTTATCGTATTCTTGCCCCTGCTCTGTAGTTCCGTAGCAGGTTTTTTGGGCATTTTCTAGGATCAGAAGGAACCGATATAATGACCACCACGTGTGTTTAATTCTCTTCGATCCTCTCTATGATTTCCTTTTATGAAGTCGCACTGGGAGCTAGTGCTTGTTATCTAAGAATTACTCCATGGATCTCATCGGAAATGTTTGATGCTTCTTGGGGCTTCTTTGGCGACCATGAAGTCACCGGATGAATTGCCGAGTGTATAGATCAGATCCGGATGCTACTCTTGCTCCGAGGTGATACAGACTCGACCTTCTCCTACCCACCCCAGGGCACCATAGCATGTCGGGAATAAGGGGGCGACATACTGGGCGTAACCACTCCCTTAGGGTTTGTACCGCCCTGCCTTTAGATCGATACACAGTTGTGGAGGCCGATCACAAACATTACATGTGTGGGAGAGATCCTGGTCAAGGAAGGATAAGAAGGTGCCTCACATATGGGTATCAAGAGGGCGCCTATGCCCCGATGATGGGGCCTTATGGGGAAGGGCCCAATAAGTACAGCACACCCCCCACTTTCAAGCGCACCTCTATATCGACTGAGAATATGTTCTAGTCGGTGGAACCGGTGAAACACACGAGATGATTAGATACCTGGGATAGAGGGCTCATAGTACCCCCTTTGACCCAGCCTCGGAATCACCTACTCAAGGGACAGGCCTGACGGCAGGCGGTGGACTCTTTCATGGAAGAAGGGGCATAAGAACGGCAGATGTCGTACACTTGAGTGACAAAAGAAATAGCGAGACCTCTTTTTCCGTTCAGACTGCAGAAACATCAAGTTGGTGAGACATGTGAAGGTCAACCTTCCCGCACGGTTTGGAGAGCACTGAATTAGAATGAGAGCCACGGAACTCGCTCGATTCGCAGATTGGTCTGACTCGTAATTCACTTCTGACTCCGTGTTCGATAGCCTGACCGTCGTAATGTTAATTTTGGTTACATTCATAAGTAGCTTGGTCCATATTTATTCCATTTCATATATGTCCGAGGATCCGCATAGCCCTCGATTTATGTGTTATTTATCCATTCCTACTTTTTTTATGCCAATGTTGGTGACTGGAGATAACTTTCTTCAATTATTCCTGGGATGGGAGGGAGTAGGTCTTGCTTCATATTTGTTAATTCATTTCTGTTTTACACGACTTCAGTCAGATAAAGCATCTACAAAAGCTATGCTTGTCAATCGAGTAGGTGATTTTGGATTAGCTCCTGGGATTTCGGGTCGTTTTACTCTCTTTCAAACAGTAGACTTTTCAACCATTTTTGCTCGTTTTAGTGCCCCTAGAAACTCTTGGATTTTTTGCAATATGAGATTTAATGCCATCACTTTAATTTGTATTTTACTTCTTATTGGTGTTGCTGGGAAATCTGCACAGATAGGATTGCATACTTGGTCACCCGATGCTATGGAGGGTCCCACTCCAGTATCTGCTTTGATTCATGTAGCTACTACGGTCATTGCTGGCGTTTTCATGATAGAATGGTGCTCCCATTTATTTGAATATCCACCTACGGATTTCATTGTGATTACTTCTGCTGGAGCTACGACGTCATTCCTTGTGGCAACTACTGGAATATTACAAAACGATTCAAAGAGGGTCATAGCTTATTCAACTTGCAGTCAATTAGGCTATATGATCTTTGCTTGCGGCATCTCTAACTATTCGGTTAGCATATTTAACTTAATGAATCACGCCTTTTTCAAAGCATTACTCTTCCTGAGTGCAGGTTCGGTCATTCATGCCATGTCGGATGAGCAAGATATGCGGAAGATGGGAGGGCTTGCCTCCTCCTTTCTTTGACCTATGCCATGATGCTCATGGGAAGCTTATCTCTCATTGGATTTCCTTTTCTAACTGGATTTTATTCCAAAGATGTGATCTTAGAGCTCGCTTACACTAAGTATACCATCAGTAGGAACTTTGCTTTCTGGTTGGGAAGTGTCTCTGTCCTTTTCACTTATTATTACTCCTTTCGTTCACTTTTTCTAACATTTCTAGTACCTACTAATTCATTCGGGCGAGACATCAAGAGATGTCATGATGCGCCCATTCCTTTAATACTTCTGGCTTTCGGGAGTCTCTTTGTAGGATACTTGGCTAAAGTGTGACCCGTTAGCCCATAAGTCAGTATTGTGAAGAAGCGGCTCTTGCTCACCCGACACGATCGTACGAGGTCACAATTCACCCAGATCATCCACGGTGAACAAGAATTGGGGATCGGATGCGGGAGAAATTCCTGTCAATGGCTGAGATGTTCAGTCGACTCCCTCACATGTAATACATATGAGTTCTTTCAGACTTTCCTTGTGGGACAAGAAAGAAAGTCAGTTCCTCCCTATGGGGTACGAGTGAGCAGAAAAGGGAGGAGGAAAGAGGTCATGGTGAACCATTAAGTGAACAAGTATAAGATTCACTGCCTGAAAGTCTTAGGTATTGACCACACTGAGGGACATGCCCTGAAGCGAAGGACGGGAATGAGCGGAATCAATGTGTTCCAATTTCTGGCCTTGCACCGACCATCCAATTGACCATGGACTAAACGGCAACTGCCTGAAAGGACTATGTCCAGCCCACCCCCCCCCCCCAGGTACATCTCGTGCCTGTGGGTGCTATAACTATCCAAGAAGACACTCGAAACTAGAACGAAACCCACCCGTTGGACTATCGAGATAGAAGTCCTATGATAGAGGACCGAGATTCTATAAAAAGCCAAGGTCATGGGTGGCCAAGAGGCCCACTTAGAGACATGGGATCTCAGCAGGAGGAGGATGGCCGGCGAAAGATAATCAACTAGTTCTGATATGAGTAGGCTCATAATAGGGAATACCTTAACCCTGGGAACCGGGGAACCCACCAGACACTGTCCTATTTCGAAATCCTCCTAGTAGTCTTTTTGGCCGAAGTTGACTAGTTGAAACGAAGAATTAGCCGAGAGTTCCTTCGTAATCGGCTAATTGCTTTTTCCGTAAACCCTTCTTCTTTTTATATAGATCGGAGCATCAGCCTCATGAGTCTAACTAGCTGCTCATGGCCGAGATGCCTTTTGTGGAACAAACATAATTCATATGGTGTCCTACGATTTGGAAATACCGAGCAACTATCCGTAAGTTTCACCGCTCTATATATTAACTAGTGGAATAGGACCTCCCGGGAACTCCCATCTGATCGTAACTAAAAACAAAGCAATAGTAATTTAGCCTGCGTAGAGTTGGCTCAAATGCTTCGTTCTTGAAAAGTTGAGTATAACAAAAGAATGGGATAATATATCGGCCCATGTACGCCCTAGGAAAGCAACTATCCTCTATACTAAATGGAGCCACACCCTACGGTGGACCTTAGCTCGGCTATAAGTCTCAAGTGATCTGCTAACGAAGTGGAATATAAACTAAAGTCTCGCTCTTGTAGTAACTCCGGTTAAACATTAAATAAGCCCAATTTTAATGATGAAAAGATGCTCATATAAGGCGCGGTTCGATATCAAGATGGAAACATATGATTTCAAAGTGTCGGTCATCTGTAGAAAGGCTATTTGGAACAAGATAGAACGAAATTATCCTTCAAGGCGAGATCTGAGACACATTCAATTGCACAAAACGGAGAGTTCAAAAGGATGTCATTTGGCATGAAGCAAAGATTGGATATGTTGTCTTTCAAGAGCTAGGGCCAAGAGCAGTGGTATTTGCTTTGTCTTCCATAGATGCTGCAGAAGCAGCATGCCTAACCCCTTTTTTAATTCCTTCATTGCATACATTACTGGAGAAGACGACAAGCCCAACCAGCAACGACTCCTACCTATAAATCCATTGCGCGTTAGCACGCGCATCCGTTTTCATGGACCACAGAAATTGCTTGATTACTTTTACTTATGACCGCAGGTCTAGCATAATCAGAAGACCAAAGAATCCAAAGATTACTCTTCATATGACCTTTATTCCTAGCATTATTAAGAAACTTTGTAGTCATCCCCTCGCTCTACACATAAAATAGACACTAATAGGGAATCACTCCCGAAGGGTAATAAACTTGGGTTTCCGCCTTCAGAAGCGTATAAAAAATCTTGATGCTTAAGAGTCATCCGCCAACTTTATTCTGATGTATTAGGTTCGAGACTTACTAGAGGACTCGGATATGCTAGTTTTTTTGACTGATGCATGAATTGTGGGAACCTAGTCTAGAGTCTGGAAAGTACCTTGACCCCTTTATTAGCTGAATGTGACTAATAGATTAATATTTTTCTCGTCAGAAACCGGGACTTTCTTAATTGAAACGGGAAACCATCTGTGAAATCCTACTGCCCCTTTCTGAAACCTGGGATCATGTGACCTAACTGTGAAGATTTTAATGACTGAAGCGGCGAGGGTGCTCAGCCTGACAGGGAGTTTGGGGAAGGTCAATAAGCAATAAGTAACTAGTGAAGATTACTAGGTTTCTTAAGTAAATTGCTCCATACACATGATAGAGGAGGAATAGATTACAGTTGTTGGTCCGTGTCCGATATCAAGAAAGGCTCTTCAAAATTTTAAACAAATCGAGACCAAAATAGGAAAAAGAGAGACGAAGAGAAAGGAATAACCAATCGATGAAGGAACATGAAACCATTCTGTTTCAATAGAGGTATGGGAAACGGTTAGGGGTAATGAAGTAGGTGAAGTCGTTGAATTTTGCGAGTTGTTCCAACCACTGCTAGATGTAATTCCAAGAGCCGAACGAGAATGAATACCACACAGAAGATTCAAGATCGGGCTCCCTAATAGAATGTTTATCCGATCCATTCCGGATCGATCGAATTGGTGCAGAAGTTGCAACATAGGAAAACCACAGAAAATACGACTTATTTGAATAACCCGGTGGCCTACCAATTGTAGAAGTAGGATTTTTGGAAAATAATAAGCACTTAAGTAATACAATTCCAGTGAACCATCCTCTTTCTCATTTCAAGGAAAAGGTTCGATAGGAGAAGGAAACAACAGAGGGATCTGAATTGAACCTAAATGGGAATGACATGAAAAGTCTTTTTCAAAACCTATCATTAAGGGCGTGATGACGATATACGAGAGGAATAGAGAAAAACTCGTGATTGGCGTAGAGGGGAAGAATTTTTTATGGAATAGTTCAAGAAAGAGTCGTCTCAATTTCTTACTTATTTCTTCTAAATCATTCACTTCTCGACTGAACGCCGCGTAACATCGACTCCTTTTTCGCAATTATGAACTAAACTTTATCGATTCCAATGCAACTTCTCCTTTTTGAGGAGAATTCTCAAACTACGCGAGCCTCCCAATGAAGCCAACATAAATCCTATCCGAATACAAAATATAAAAGGCAGTTTCATTAGGGTCGTATACCAGCCTCCTGTTTTGGAACTTCCTGTTCTAATCGAAGCATATAGATCCGTAAATAGATTTGTATGCATAGCCACTTAAGTCGTGCTCGTCGTTTCTCGAATAGAAAAAAAGTATCTTTTTTCTAGGAACATGGTCAACCAGAAATTCTTCTGTTCGCTATTTTTCATCCACCGATGCAGAAATTGCTCCAGTTTTCCATTCTCATATGAGGCTATTGGCAAGCTTATCAGGGCGGCACTAAGTGATGAATCATGCTCAAAGATGAGCCGACCCTTCTTTAGGGACGGTTTATAGATCATCAAATTCTCACAAATTCCACGAAAAGTGGGTCCATGTAAATGATCGAGACCTCGCAAAGAACAACGCTCCTTGACCATATTGAGTTCGGAACCCAAAGGCAATTATTGGGTGAACTGTATCTTCTTTGTGTTAGACTAAAGAACACCCAACATAAAGATGCACATTCCTTCATGTAAAAGATGAATCTTCATTCTCCGCGCTCGCTCACGCTTCGCTGACCTATCACATGGTAAAGATAAGAGAGTACGAAAGAATAGTAAATAGAGCACACCGCAGAAAGATTCTAAATATGACAAGTCACCATTGGATTCGAGAAGAAGGAAATGAAGAAGAGGAACGAAAGGAATTGAAGCGTTTCTAGCTCTATTTTTGGATGAGCTTCTCCCAAATATGTATGGTAATAGAATAGGATGGCTTGCTCTGACCAAGACTCCACTTTTGGCTCCGTCGATGGAGCGTATGAATTTCCTGGAATGTAGATAGACCAAAAGAGGGTATACATAGATAGAAATAGGAATTATAGTACCATTGAAAGAAGGGGCACCTGTGGAAACATCTCTACTGAAAAACCATTTCAATAAGACGGGTGCTGCCGTTCCACAAAGGACGACCATGGAAGTAATGAAAAATAAAAAGTTCTGCAGTTGGACCATCTAATTCACGATACCCAAAGCATTTTGAAATAGCTATATTTTTATCCTTGTTCTCTATACAAGGATCATGTGATTTATCCATATGGTTTCAATATTTTTTACAAGAAACCATTAATCAACCACAACGAAGATTTTCTCTTTGCGATGACTATAACGACAATATCTTTTTATTTTGTCGATACGATAATTTGATAAATCGTATAAACTAATTGGTACTAATTTTCTCCATCGTTTCCATAAGATTGGCATATTTTATAAGTTTTTGACAAAAAGGAGTGAAATTTTTTACCACATAATGGATTTTGTTCTTGCAAATTCGATAATGACAATGATTTCTTTATTTTCTTAAAAAGAATCATAATCCTATTGAAATTGGTTTCTCTGTAAATCCTAGAAGGATGGGATGTCGTTATTGTGTATTCATAATTGTAAACATCAACGTAATGGAGAATTGCCACATTCCTGATGGATATTTAGCAATTTATAGTTCTCTTCCTTGTATTATTCTCCAAAATTTGATGTTGTTCCACTTGTAGTTGGAATTGGACACTAAAGATCAAAGGGTGCGCACCCGACTTGTTAGCTATATCATTAGTCATTTTTGTGATCGATCTTGATATGTTTTATTTTGATAAAGAAGTGTCCATCATTTAATTCTAGTTCATTATCTCGTTGATCTTTGAGGTCATGAAATTATTTTGGAGTTTTATTTGTATATATTGGCTATAATCAAAAAAATATATAATTAATGGTTGAAGTTAAATTTGTATGTCAAGTAGACTACAAATTATTTATTTTTTTGGACAATTTCGTATGGCTCTAGAAGTAATTATCTACAGTCCAACTGGTGTTATTAAAATCCAGAAATTATTATAAGTATATGTCTTCGAATTAATCGAATAATACTTTACGAAATATTTCTGGCATAATCAGGAGGAGAGTATACACTATCAAAATCTTGTGTTAATTAACTTAAATGTTATATCAGTTTTTCTCCCATCAAAATCAAATTGGTAAAGGCTGTCATTATATGATTGGTGTGAAATATCTCATTTTGCTTTTACATAAGCGTTTGCTTGTTAAAAGGAATCCAATCACATATAACAACAAGTAGCGTTTTACAAGAGGCTACACATAGTACTCCAATTGAGTCTATCAAAACATGATCCGCATTCCTATAGTTCATATCTCCTCAAAGGAAGATGGGGAGATTATAATGCCCACGGGCGCTGGTACCAGTAATTTTGATTTTTTTTCAAGATATGCATACATTTGAGAATTATGTGGGATCGTAATTAATTAATATATTGTCGAATATTCATTTAAAGTAGCTACTAAAATAAATGATGGTGGTTTTGAACCCCTATGCAGAGGAATATCGACATATGTGATTGGTTGGCATACAATCCAAGTTCTGTTAGATTAATTTCTCGATTGATGCAATTTTGGATCCAAACTTAACACCTAAAACATGCCAAGCCTATTAATTACAGGTTGGTATAGTCATATTGCGTCTTCATATGAGAAATATTTTCGTTGTAAAAACTATTTGAGGGTTTTATTTTTTCTCAAACCCTAGGATTGGTTTAATAATTATTCTCTTTATATGATGCATTTGGCATGGTAGTCTGTGAATGACTCGTATGCATCCATAGAACATATTCGTATTTGTAATCCTTGTAGGATTCAAATTATATTCTGGAAGCCACCTGACTCGATTATGTCAGGTTGAACAATCCTCTATGTTTTTAGAAATTCGATACAAAAGCAAGAATCCAGATTAATTAGTTGATGCTATCAACTCTATAGGTCTCTAGAGGAGTCCTTAAAAACACCAAAATCCACGCTTTAGTAGCATAAATTCTATTTTTTTTTTAAATCTGCAGTTAGAATTATGCTAGCTTAAACTCGTCTTTTGATATAGACTAGAGTTATGGTTTTGATGCTTGTTTTTTTTTGTAATACTCATATAGTTGGGTTATCATCCATAAATCGTAAAAAGTTGTACTCTTTTCCCTTCTTTTTAGGTTTTGTCCCATGTGGTTTTCCTGACAAGGTTTTAACGAGGCAATATCTCACAGACGATGAATTTTTATTCAAAATGTTGATATTGTGCTCTTTTTCCTTCCTCCGGATATTTTTTTACCATTGGGTTTTTACTGGAAAGGTTTCAGTGAGGCAATTTAATTCAACATGGTGGTCATCCAAGGGGGGGCTGTATCAATTTCGTGGATTCTCACCATTAATTAGGTCATTTTTGTTAGACCAAATCAACACTACAAGCCCTTTGGGAATTTGGACGCCATTTCGATCATAAGGTGTGACCACAAATACAGTTTTGTTCACTTATGTAATGTATCCACATCTTGGCCTTTTTGTTGAAGAAAATACATCAACTACTTCTGCAAATTTTCTTCGAGAAGCTAGCAATCCAAGATACAAGTCATGAATGTATTTAAAGTAGCATGAAGACTCGAGAACACTACCATTAGAAGACTAACACAAAAGAAGACTTCATCAACTAGTAATTTTCATCGCAGAAGCACAATAATCATCTGCATTCAAGAAATCGTTCATCGAAATTCGGAAGTCTCGACTCAAAGATTTGCAAGCCAAGATTTAACTGAAGTACTTATCATGGGGAGCATCATAGTCATGTATTTTTACTGGACTATCACGTTGTAATCTTTTTCCTTCATCAAGGTTTTTCCCACTGGGTTTCCTTGTCAAGGTTTTAATGAGGCAACATTTGCGTGTCCAAATCTTTTCTAAGTTTTCTCAATTGTACTCTTTTCCCTTCGATCAGGTTTTGTCCTTATGGAATTTCCTGACAAGGTTTTCACGAGGCAATTATCTTAGACACAATGTCACCAGGGGGAGTGTTATAAACGTGTAATTATGTTAAGAATATCTAGGGTGAATCTCGTTTATTATTGGGATGCCCTTGTGTATAGCCCTATAAATAGAGGCTCTAATGTTTGTCTAATATACTAATGAATAAAATTTCTCCATTCTTCTTCCCCTCTATTTTGTTATTTCTAAGGGATGGATCACACTCCCCTTGATAACACTCCCCCTGATGACATTGTGTCTAAGGGCTGGTTGCTCTATCAATGAAAGAAGTTAAAGAAAGAACATATGAGTTTTTTTAATGTCTATCCCTATAATAATAACTCTAACCTGGACTTCATGTCCCTTGACATTACTGGAAAGAAGTATTTGTCATGGATTTTGGATGCAGAAGTGCACCTTAGTGCCAAGACTTTGGGAAACACTATTGTTCAAAACAACAAAGAATCCCTTGAGGATCGCAGCAAAGCCTTAATTTTTCTCCATCATCACCTTGACGAGGCTTTGAAGTCCCCATATCTTACTGTGAAAGACCCATACACTTTGTGGACAGAGCTAAAAGATCGTTTTGATCATCAAAAGACGGTGATTTTACCTCGTGCAAGGTATGCGTGGATGCATATGTGTCTCCAAGACTTCAAGAGTGTTAGTGCATATAATTCAGCACTTTTTAAAATTGTCTCTCGTTTAAAACTATGCGGTGAAACAGTTACTGATGCTGATCTTTTGGAGAAGAATTACTCCACCTTTCATGCTTCAAACATTTTGCTTCAACAACAATATCGTGAAAGACAGTTTAAGAATTATTCATAGATTATATCTTGCCTTCTAGTAACTGAGCAGAATAATAAGTTATTACTCAAGAACTACCAAAGTCACCCAGCAGGTTCAATAGCTGCTCCAGAAATGAACGCTATAGAAAGTTGCATCAATGCTGCTGAAAGTCGTGGGAAAGAACAGGGACGTTCGTTAGGTCATACGAAGCCCAACTTCAAGAAGAAGTCTGGTAATAATTCCCATTATCATAAGGGGAAGAAGAACGTGTTTCCAAAACATAAAGGCAAAAGCTCGCATAGTCATTCAAAGCACCATGAAAGTGTCTGTCACCGTTGTGGTTCACCAGGGCATTGGGAAAATGTTTGTCGTACTCCAAGGCACCTTGTTGATCTTTATCAGGTGTCTATTAAGGGAAAGGAAAAGAAGGTTGAAACCAATTTTTCCCAATACGACATACTAATGTATATTGCCCATCTTGATATTTCTGACTTCAAGAATGATGGAAATGAGATTGAAGACATGGATTCCATTTTCAAGGATATCTTAGTTTATTTGTTTTATGATCAGTTCTTTTTTAGTAGATTGAGTAGTAGTTTGGTTTGAATAAGTGACAATGTCTTGTCATATTTTTTAGAGATTATTTTTCTTTTAGGCATTTGATTTTAATGTATTAGTTATTGAAATTCTCTTTAGTAATGAAATTATTTTCTTAGTATTTATTCTCCATAACTTATATTATTGTCTTTAATTTTCTAAAGGGATATGGATATTGCTAATGGAAAGCCGAAAACAAGTGACGAAGATATATGTCTTGTTGACAGTGCAACAACGCACACAATTTTTCGTAACAAAAGGTTTTTCTCTCATTTAATGTTAGCTACGGCCAATGTTACTACAATTTCAGGACTTCTAATCTTGTTGAGGGACATGGAAAAGCATCGATAATACTCGCTAATGGTACAAAAATCCATGTCCAAGATGCCTTATTTTCAACAAGATCCAAACGCAACTTGTTGAGTTTTAAAAACATTTGTCTTAATGGGTATCATATTGAGACAACAAACGAAGCTAACAAAGAGTATCTATGCATTACTGCCATTGTCTCAGGTAAAAAACAAGTCCTAGAAAATCTTCAATCTCTATCTTCTGGATTATATCACACTATCCTAATTAAATCACATCTTGTGAGTCATTCTAAGACTTCTGATCCCGGTGTTTTTAAACTTTGGCATGACCGTTTGGGTCATCCAGGATCAACTATGATGCGTAGAGTTATTGAAAACTCATATGGACATCCTATAAATAGACTAAAAGTCTTATCATTTAATGATTGTCCATGCATCGCTTGTTATCAAGGAAAATTGATTATTAGACCATCATTGATGAAAGTTGGCATCGAATCAACTAATTTTCTGCAACGAATTCAAGGTGATATATGTGGAACAATTCACCCTTCGTGTGGACCATTTCGTTATTTTATGGTTCTTATTGATGCCTCAACACGATGGTCACATGTTTGCTTACTTTCGACTCGTATTGTTTCATTTGCAAGACTTCTTACACAAATTATTAAGTTACGAGCTCAGTTTCCAGATTTTCCTATTAAAATTATTCGTCTTGATAATGCTAGTGAATTTACCTCTAAAACATTTAATGATTATGTCAATTGGCATTGATGTTGAACACTCCATCGGTCATGTGCACACTCAAAATGGCTTAGCGGAATCATTTATTAAGCGCTTACAATTGATTACCCGACCATTAATCTTAAGGTCTAACTTGTCATTTTAAGCATGGGGTAATGCAGTATTACATGCTGCAGCACTGGTCCATATAAGACCAACCAGCTATCAAAAATACTCACATGTACAACTCGTATATGGGCATCAACCAAATATATCTCATCTTCTAACTTTTGGTTGTGCTGTGTATGTTCCTATTGCTCCACCACAGAGAGAGAAAATGGGTCCTCAACGTAGACTCGGCATATATGTTGGCTACGACTCTCCATCTATCATTCGGTATTTAGAACCTCAAACATGAGATATTTTTAAAGCAAGATTTGCTGATTGCCAATTTGATGAATCAAATTTCCCATCGTTAGGGGGAGATAAGCCAAAACTTGAGGAACGCCGTGAAATTTCATGAAATACACCATCATTAGCCCACTTTGATCCTCGTACAAAACAATGTGAACTTGAGGTTCAAATAATCATACATTTACAAAATATTGCAAACCAAATGCCTGATGCATTTACTGATACAGGTAAGGTAACAAAATCACATATACCTGTTGCACCCTGTTCAACATCATATTACTAATGAAGTTCGAATCCAAACTCACAGGACCGCCAAAAAGCTTAACGCCATTAGAGGGCCTATCAATGTCAGCGGGGGAAACACCATCAAATGTACTTATGGGATCAATAGAAGGCCAAAATACTTCGGTTTTTCGAACGTTAAGATGTAACCCCCTACTAGGTCCTTCAGCTTCTATTATACTCAAGGCTTTGGCTATCTCCAGCGTATCACCAATAATGGTACCAAGCGTGCAGATCAAGTGTGCAACGTGAAGCAATAGTGTTCACTAGAGGATGAAGAGTCAATGCAAATATCAAGGGACCAAGAGGGTCCCCCTGCTGAACCCCGAGTGCAGAAGACAAGATATATTAGTCATAATAAAGTTTAGCGGGTCGCAAATAACAAAACTCTACCCAGTGAGAAATACCTGGGAAGTGAAGACGAACCTCTTTGATTAGATGAGATCTGCTCACCATGTTGAAAGCATTGGAAAAGTCAATAAGCAACATTGACATTTTATCTAAGTGGCCTTTCAACTCCAGTAAGCAATTTACAGCATGTAAAATACTCTCCCCACCGACAAGCACACCAACTCCAAATTGATAGTCGCCTAAATAAGAAGGCATGTCTTTTCCGATTGAAAAAGCAGCTACCTTGGAAACTAGTCTTCTCCAAACCATGCCAACCGCAATTGGCCTAATACCACCCCCTGGCTTAAGTAATGAAGTCAAGGGCGCACTGGCAATGAACTCGCCTAAGCTATTGGGGCATTTACTGGCTAACCAAAGATTAACTACCCCAGTAATCGAAGCGAGTAAATTACCCGCCACTGTAGCTGCATCACCACTCATAATATCAACCAAATATTGCACGCATAAGCCATATCTCCCACAAGAAGTACCCTTAGGGGAGGCTTTTTATAGCTCCCAAAACAGCTCGTGAATCCACCGTAATTGGGTTGACTGTCATAGCATCCGAAGGAACAACGGGGGGAGGATATGATGGATGCTTATCTTGAAAATAAAGATAAGTACTCTCATTACGCGGAGCTACCCCTGATGAAGAAAGCACTTGTATTGCAACCGAGTAATGGCCACATCTAATCTTCTTTTGGCAAGCCAAAATATTGGCAGCGCCCTATTTCTTCGAGTCTGCCTTCCCATTCCCCGAACGAACATGTTGCTGTAATAGTTTCGACACTATGACAGAATAATCGTTAGGCTCTTTCCACACTGAAATAGCCTGATTGATTGCTGCGACTTGCAACTTCTTTCTACTGCCCGACTTAGCCTCAGCGGAACTCCTTGGTCTAAACAGAGTTAAGGTACAAATAGGAAGAAGTAGAAGCTATAGCCACATGGAAAGATTACCTGGGCTAGCGATAACCCTGTCGAGTTAAAGCTTCAGTTCCCTGGAGAAGGCAAGCCTGCATTGGTGTGGAATGTAATTAACAGTGATGAACTGTCGTTGGAAAATGGCGAGCATCACAGACCACAACAATGATAGGAGTTAGGCATTCAGTAACAACTCCAACTGGTTTAGCTAAACCATGGAGAAGAAAACCAGCTCCATCTCCGTTGAGAGGTCCGGCAATGACTTCACCATGGACAACGCCTTCTCTACCTCTACATGGCATCTTCCAAGCATGTAGATGAATGCATCTACATCACAGTCACATACGAAGACTACAAAGAAACTACTCCCAAGCGAGATAAACATTCAAATCATTGGCAATCAAATCCCTACAAAAAGTTATATTATCTGTTTCATGAAAGAACCCTTGGCATATCCTCTACCATTAATACCATCACGAAAACTGAGGAATGTCTTGAATGGGCAATGGAAAAAATTCTCATTAGATGAGACTGTGTCTATAGATGCGGAAGCCCTTAATGGCAGCTGGGTAGAAGGTGTTTCAGTTAATCGATTATGGGAAGAAGATTTGGTGAGTATGGCCATAACAACAGATGATAAAAACCCTAAAAGAAAAGAAAACTAAAACCCCTAGAAACTAAACAAAGTTCGCAAGGAAAAAAGTGGAAAAGACGCACGAAAACAAAGGGATCAAAACAGAAAAGCTAATTGGAATCAAAAATCCATAAAAATCCTATAGCGAACATGGTAATCATGGAGATTGAAACCGATTTTCAGTCGCCGGAAAAAATCGCCAGAGAAAACCATGGTAATATTTGAATAATTAGAACCTGATGAGAAAAATAGAGTTAATTCTGATATTTATTTTGGTCTTATCGAACAAGCGATTGTATTTTTAAAATCGGTTTAGCAAAAGAATTAAGGTGCTTAGTCAATTTTTGATTTGCTAAACTATTAGGGAAAATTGCTTCGGGAAATTATTTCCTTGGTAACATATCAAAACAAAATTATTTTGTAGTTTCGGTTTTGACATTGGTTGTCTAAAATGGTGTGTGGAACCCTCGTGCTTAACTCTTATAGGTTTTGCAAGTCTTTTATGATTTGTAAGATTCTTTCGGTTTGTCTTTTATTTTCTCGTACCTTTGTCATTTTGTGACAAAAATGGGGAGAAATATATGGAGTAAACAAGTGATTTGGTATCACTAAGGAAAGGACAATGGTGCTTAAACGTATTATCCAATGAAAGAGTAAAGTATAGACTAAAGGGGAGTAACATATCACATGATGATTTGTAGTTATATGGACTACAAGAGGAAATAACAAAGACGTACGGATTGAAAATCTACCTATCTTTCCTTTAGGGGGAGTATTAGCTTTGTTATTATAATATCAACAACGACATTTATGGATTGAATGTATACAGGTTATTGTGTTGTTGAAACTTGGAATCAAGCGTATGTGTAATGAATTCTTGTAATTTGTTTATCCATATGATGTAAGAGTTTTGTCACTAAAATTTACAAAGAGGGAGATTGTTAGAGCATAGCTTGGTTGAACCGAACAAGCATTGATATGTCAAGTTTGGTTGTCATATTTTAGTGAATCAAAACTCATTTAAAGAGTCTCTTGATTATTTACTAGAGTTAACTTCGTATAGGTTAGCTAGAAAGTTACTAGGATATGAGACTTACAAGTATTACATGAAGACTTGAAGAATGTGAAGAAGTAAAGAACTACAAAGACGACATCATCCTTCCACTTCAGGTTAGTAATATTTGACTTGATCTGTTTCATTCCTAATATATCTTTCAAGTCGTGCATATTGAAAACATAACTGCGAAGCTGTGAATGATTATACTCTAGTTAGACATAGTATTAAGGAATTACAATACGAAGTATAACGTATATCTTTTGAACTTCGTATATAAGACATCGACATAATCGTATGAATGTTATTGTGATTATGTATGGGTATGGGGTGAAGATTTCATCCTAGGAAACAATATTTTACATTCGTTTAATGGAAGTACATTCATAAACTTGTTTTGTGAATCTAAAGGGAAATCCCTAGGCTTATTGGTATTGTTATTTATTGCAAATCTTTGGATTACTAATATGTTTGTTTAGTATAACCGCTCATAACTTGTTCATGTATCTTGGTAAAACTATTCACAATGCCTGAATTTTGTATTGGTATGAATTTTATTAATGAAGATGATCTTAAGTAATCACCTGAGATGGTATGATCGATATGTTGTAATTGGTATGACCAACTCTAGACGTTGGGGAACCGATCCTAGTAAGAGGTGCAACCGATCACAAGAGGGAATCGATCCTTGTAAGAGGTGAAACAAGTTTTTAGTAATTGGGGAACTGATCCTGTGACTTCTGCAACTAAATACAAGTTAGATACCATAAATATGGTAACCGATCCTAGTACCTAGTCAAACTAGCGTGACTAATCTTAGTACCCACATGGAGGTAGAACCGAAAATTGTTTTGGTAGAACCGTGAAACCCATGATTGGTGATTTGATAGTATAATCAATCACATAGTTCTTGGAAGTCAGATGAACCAATTTTAAACTTGTTTGGAAGAGTGGAAAATCGGTTCCAAGATTGTAAATATGAAAAAAGGATTTACAAAGTAAAGATGTTGACATACTTTGAACATGTGCAGTAACTCTTATCTTTTATTGTTTAAAGATATTCCTTAATAGCTAAAGGAGAAACCCGGATCAAAATAAATTGTGAATCTTTTAATTAAGGTTTTTAGTTTTTATATGCTTTTAATTTCCAGCAATTAAATGCATATCTTAAATAAAAATTAGTAATGTGCATTTAGTAATTGGAGATTTTCTACTGAGATTTCGGTCATTATATTTGGACACTGCATTTTCAGGAATTATGAAAACTGATTTGGACTTTATTGCATATCTTTGAGAATATTTGGTTTTGGAAATTCCTTGGTGTCCAAACTTCCTTGGTCTATAAATATTGAAGTTTTCATTTCAAGCTAACTAAACATCAGAGCCAGCAAAACTATCTAGTTATGTTGTTACTGGTGGAGCCGTCTATTTGGAGAGAAAAGTACCCTAATTAGGCGAAATCTCTTACGACCGCTCGTTTTAAAGACTTATTTGGGATTGGGAAGCTCTACGAGTACCGTTGGTGGGAAACTAGATAATTGCAGTTTATTATTAGTTTTCAATTGATTTTATTGACTAACGATTGTTGAACTTTGATTGCACCTAGTTTGTTTATGCTTGAGAATCTTCTCTTCTGATATAAGATTCACTCAAACTAGATCGAAGTGTCGACGATGATCTTTAAACTGTTTGTAGATCTAAAGACGTCTTGTGATAATCCATTGTTAACAGACTCTATAATGTATGTGATTGATCACAAGAGATTCAAGTTATTTGTGTGCAGTTGTTTATTGAAGATATAAGAAGATTTGAAGACAAAAAAGATTTCTTATTTGAGTTCATAATCTTTGGTGTGCACAAAACTTGATCGGCTGGGGATCCAACTATAATCGGTTTATCTTTGTGATAACCGTGATTGATTAGTTGAGTAGATCGGCATCAATACAATTCTTTTTGATTAAGAGTATTGATTGCATAAGTCTAGACAATTACTTTGATAGTTGTTGAGAGACATATCTAAGAAACCTGACAAAGAAGTTTATTAGGATAAACGGAAGAGCCTTTTTTCAAACTCATATCACGTTGTTTGAAAATAATTGTTACCGAACAGATTTGTTATTCCTTTACTGTTTGGAATATGAACCAAAGGAATTTTTCCAAGTGAGTGACTTATTACAAGTTGGAGGCGCAGGGATACTGAGGAAACTAGGTGAACTATAGGTTTAGTTGCTTGGTCTCAACTAAACGAAGTTGGTTTAGATTTTGTATAGCGGCTTAATTCTGAGAGTATTCAATTCTGGACTAGGTCTCGGGTTTTTTTGCATTTGTGATTTCCTCATTAACAAAATCTTGCTGTGTCTTTTACTTTTCTATTCCCGCAATTATAATTATTTTATTATAATTAGAAGTAAAATACATAAACGTTAACTCCTATTTACTTAATAACAATCATATTGTGTTTGGTTAAGTCCGAACCTATTATCAAGTAAACATACTTCGTTGTTGTATTGTCTCGATTTCGTATCCATAGACGATCACACGAAGTGTGAACCGATTAGTTGTATTGTCTCGACTCGGTCCATAAACAATCACTTTCGGATAAAGGAATTATAGGTGCAAAAGTTTTAGACTGAGGTATATTTGGGTACCCTCGTCTTTTCAACACCAATTAATAAAAACCAGTCATACCAAATCATAAGTCAGGCATTATGATTAGTTATACCAAGATACATAGCATGAGTTAAGATCGGTTTAATCATCTCACACATATTGGTCATCCAAATATTTGCAGTGAATATCCGGACCAATAAGCCTAATGATTTCTCTTTCGATTCACAAAATAAGTTCATGAATGTACTTCCTTAAAACAAATTTAAAAACCCATTCACATAATCATAACAATATTTACAAGATTATGTCGATGTCATATCTATGAAGTTCAAAAGATAAGCGTTATACTTCGTAGTCTAATTCCCTAATACTATGATCATACAATTATGATCATGTCACATCATTATGATCCCGTTCTTGTACCTTTGACAATTTTATTGACAAAAAGGGGGAGAATTAATATGTAGTTCATACTACAAATACATATGGTTTTCGGATCATTATGTAAGGGGGAGTGGTTTCCATGTGAGATGGAGTATTGACTAAGGGGGAGTGACATATCACCATAGTATTGTTGTTAAAGTTGTGATGTAATTATACTTTGACGCTTTGTAATGATACTATGACACTGTGTAACAATGATTGAGAACTCTTGTTTTCTCGTTGTTATAGCTATGGATTTTCAACAATGATGATGCTAAACTTACAACCTTTGGGATCATTGGAGTACTTGGAAGTGACGAATATTTCGAGTAATGTTGAAGATTAGACATGTGGAATAGGAGCTACAAAGTTCATTTATATATTTTTTGTATTCCATATGTATTGATAGTTTTGTCACTAAAATTGACAAAGGGGGAGATTGTTAAAGCATTGCTCGGTCGAACTCGCATGCTTTGCTATCTTAAGCATGTTTGTCAATATTATTGATCAAAACTATAAGTCTTGATTTCTAGTCTACTATAGCTAAGGTCTCAGACTAGGATAAAAAGTGTAGTTGAGCTCAAGAACTCCATGGAAATCATCATACAAGACGAAGGACTACTCAAGGAACTGGTGGATCTTCATCGACTAAAAGGTATGTGGAGACTTGAACTTATATATCACTCAAAAGTCAATTTATCTCCTATCTTGAGACAAAAGTCGTTTTGCTATATAGACTTAGATTATACACATTTGGTATTTCGAGTCGAGTTCATGTTTATCTCCTACCTCGCCTATTTATTTCTCGAAATATGTGTTGGTAAAACTTTCGCTTTAGCCAAGTTCATGTTTACCTAGTGACGATGTTAAGTTTCAATCACTTTGAAAATTGCTCTGACGAAAAATGGTTTGTGAATAACAACTATATAACGTCCTCTGAGAATGTTTCAATGATTGAAATAAGAGTTTAGACTATATAACCATTGGAGGATATAAGCATTGTTGTGGAAACACATATATGTATAAGTCATTATTCCTTGAACCAAAGTTTGCGAACTTTGTTAGAGGGTTAATTTAGTATTTTACCATCTTTTAGACACCCCATATCCTTCTCTTTGGGTTGGTTGAAGTAATTCATAATCTATATATCCATAATCGATTAAAATGAAGTCATTAAAATGACCCTGTCCAAATATCAATTAGAGCAAGTTTTATGGTGGAAGAGTTCCATCTTCTATCTTCCACGCCACCTCAGTATTTAGAATCGTTGATGGAAACGCAAGTGTGGTGGTGGAACAACAAAAACGCTAATCTTAATAGTAGCATTGAGCTCTAATTAGAATAGCGCTAAAAAACGCTATTCATAATAGCACAAAACGCTATTAAGATTAACGCTATTTTTCTCAGCCATTAGATTTCCAATGGCTCGTTTAAATCTACAGATAAAAAAAATATTATTCTAAATAGCGCTTTGTGCTATTCTGATTAGCGTTAAGTGCTATTCTGATTAGCATTTTTCGTCTTCTAGTGCGCTATTCAGAATAGCGTTTTACGCTAATCTAATTAGCACTACCATGGATTCCACGGATCATTATACGAAACCATGGAACACTGCTTAGATTTTTTATGGAAAATACCAATTTGGAAGTCACTAGCTTGACATTCCATGATTTCTCCACACTTAAAATAAAATTCCATGATTTCTCCACACTTAAAATAAGATGAATTCCACCCTAATAATTGCTCTTAAAATGATTGGTGACATTTACTCCGGAGAAATTTTGGGCTCAAAATTTTTAGGGGCAACAAATAAGATCGCTGAAGAAATCGGTGTGTAAATAAATCAACATCGATCAATCAAATGGAACTAATAAGCATAAACAAAGTACTGTTTGGTTCTTCATAAGAACAAACAGTAGTAGTATTATTCAATTCAATTAACAGGTACCAACTGAACAGAACCAGAGTAAATCAAGGTTTCCAATTTTCAATTACAAATCCAAATTTAAAGATAAATGAACAAAGCAAACAAGAGAGAAAGATGATGCTTCAAAAAAAAAAGAGAGAGATGATAATGATAATCAAAATAAACAAATCAAATCTCTCTCTCTCCCCTTTTTTTTTTAAACCTAATAGTTTTGTCGTTTTTTTTTTATTAACAGAAATTAAAGGTTAGATTCCCCCAAATATTCACATTTCTTCAACTAAACACCAATCTTCTTCATCAAGTTGATCCACCACAAACCCTACATCACAGAAACTCATGTGATCATCATCCTCATAATCCTCCTCTTCATCAGCATCAGATTCTTCTTCTTTCATAACTAAACGAACAGGACCTAGTTTTGTTAATTCAGTTCCTAAATCTTCATCATCAACATTATTGTTAACATCATAGACAGTATTATTATATACATCATCATCATAATAATCATGATTCTGATTCTGATTATTCAGATCCTTATCTTGCTCATCATCAACCCAATAATCACGATCACGATTATTTAATTGAAGTAACATATCAGTAGCAGAAATCCCTCTATAATTCAAATCACAACCTTTATCAACAACACGCCATGAAATTAACTTATGATTCGTAGCAACATCAAGAGATTTCAGTTTCTGTGTACCTTTAATATTTTTTGGGATTCTTGTTTTATATTTACCTGCACACTTCCAAGGTTTGGCTCCTGCTGTTGGTGATGTTGGTATATTGTTCATCAATCCACCACCAGCACCACCTAAAGGAGGACTTGATGAATTCAAAACTCCCCTAGTTGATGATGAATTGTTGTTCAATTGTGCTGGTAAAATCCAACAGTTTCTCACATATCCATGTTGTTGCCTTCCTTCTCTCTTCATATTCTTTCTTGATTTCTGGTTTTCTTGATTTTTTTGGTTAATTGTTGTTCAGAGGAAACTGTAAAATTACAGAGTTCTTGTTAGATCTGGATGTGGATTTATAGTGAGAGAGAGTAAATAAAAAGAAAGACTTGGTGCGGAAGGTTTTCTGGGTATCTATCCTTGTGTGGGGGCGACTTATTAATATAATAAAAAAGTCGTGGTTGAAATGGTTGTTTCATAAAGATTACTTTATTCCATTTCTATACTTCCGAAAGATTCTGATTGTGTTGTGGTTACACGTGTTGAGTATTCATTGGTTGATCTAACACTCGATGACACATTTTTGTTACGACTATCGATAAGAGCTAGCACCATGGTGCTAGCTATCCCTTCCCTATCCCTCAAATAAAGGGAAGGGATGGCACACGAAAAGCAATCCTGCTATGGTGTGTTGCTATCCCTTCCCTATACTATACGGGTACTCAGTCCTCATATGCATAGTGTCAAACGGGTACTCAGTACGCGTATTAGATTAAGTTCACAGAATTCGGTTCTTCCTCCCATTTCATCTTTTTCACTTAAACTCTTCCCTCATAAGCCCTTTAACCCCGCTTCGATTTGGTTGTTTACTCAGGGCGATTCCATTGCTAAGATTAAATGGGTTTGATGGTTACCTCAAGGTGATCCCTCAATCAATTTCGAATTTCATCAAAAAAAAACATCAAAGGTGAGTGATTCTAATGTTAGGGTTTTCAAATTAATTTGATTCTTGTTTTGATGAAATTGTTGATACTAGGTTGGTTGGATATGTAGTATGCAATGAAATAACGTTATTAAAACATGTATTTAGTGAAAAATGCATGATTATTTGTTGTTTGTCTTGATTTATGTAGAATGCAATGTTTCATGTAAATGCATATTAATGTAGAACCACCTCATATACTTGAGTTTATGTATGCAATACATAAATTGATATTGTATTTTTGGTTTGCTAAGGTGCACAATAAGTCTAATGCGTTCTTACGTGAGATACAAATATGGAGTCTATTTGGATACTTCTAGTGATAGTGATGAAGAAGAGAAATCCTTGCTTATGTTTACACAACTATGTTTGGATGAACGGTTGCGTATTATTAGACAACCTGTACCAAGGAGGTAGTCTGGGACACGTAGTGTAATTACGCGTGATCGTGTGTGGCATGATGCCAAAATGATGAATGATTATTTTACGCCTGGAAACGGTTATACCTCTAGACAATTCAAACAACGTCTAGGCATGAGGGAAGAGTTATTCGAAAAATTGTTAGGACAATTGCTTGAAGTGGATCCTGAATGACATCAACGTCCGGATGCAACTGGTATTATGGGGCATTCTCCGCGTATGAAATTAGTTTCCATGATGAAATGTTTATGCAAAAGTACGCCAGCTGATAGTGTTGATGATTATACTCGTATGGGTGCTACTACAATATACATGTATTTAAAAAGATTTTGCCACACCATTTGCATGACCTTTGGAGCCAGATATTTGCGTGAACCCACTCCTGAAGATGTTCAGAGGTTGCTAGCTGAGAATGCGGACTGAGGTTTTCCAGGAATGCTTGGTAGTGTTGATTGTATGCAATGGCCATGGAAGAATTGTCTGGTAGCTTGGAAAGGAACTTACCGGGGTAAAGATAAAGAGAGTAGTTTGGTATTAGAGGTTGTGGCATCATATGATTTGTGGTTTTGGCATGCCTTTTTTGGAATGCCTGGATCAAACAACGATTTGAATGTGTCGGCACACTCACCCCTTTTTGATAACATGCTAAAGGGTGTAGCACCTCCATGCAATTATGTCATCAACGGTCACCGATACAATATGGGTTATTTCTTAGCCGATAGTAAATTGACATTGTTTTATTTTGTTGTAGGAGCAACGCGCTTTGGAAAGTTACGAAAAAAAGAAGGGGAAATCATTTAGATTTTTTAACTGCTATGTCATTTTGAGAAATAACTTCTCAGAGTATGACCCTTCCCCCTTTGAAGATTCATCATCTGAATCATCAGATGAAGAGTAAAGAATTAAAATGAAGATAGGTTTTGTGGGTATATGTCTTTGTAAACCCTCACGAGACACAACTCGTCCAATAAGGTCGCATATTGGTTTAAATGCTGGTTGAACATGCTTAATGTAATTGTTAATCTGAATAAGAAAATTATTATTATTATTTATTGTATATGCATATAGCTAAATGTTCATGACATACAAAAACTCACACATACTAATTATAAAATTTCACATTACATCAATTGATATTCGATTCAACTAAAACAACACTTATTCAGCCCATGCCACCGTTCCACACTCAAGGCATCTCCAGTAACGCTTTCCATATGTTTTTTGGCTTCGAACGGTGCATTTCCATAAAGAAATAACAACCCTCAGTTTCACACGGAATCCCCTTGGTACATTCAAACTCCACCTTACCTTTTAGTTTGAAGTTGTTGCCGAGTTCTTCAACTTTTTGTTGTTTGATTGCATCTTTCATTGCATCCTCCAAACATTGCGCTTCCCCCGGACATTTATCATACTCACATTCCAAATACTTTATCTTCTCTAGTATCGACTATTTTACCTTCCTAGTGCCGCTGCATTCTGGTTGTGGACATTTTGTATATAGCCATGGGCATTGAAGGAAATTGTGTGTATCCATGAAACAACATGGACAAACCTATTTTGCTTCCACACATACTATTTGTTTTCCATTTATACTCGAACTGTTAGAAAATATAATTTAGGTTGTTTGTATGTAACAATGTATTGAGATTGTTGGTGGTAAGAACCAAAAAATGCTGATAGTATTTATATAACGAAATTGATTCGTTGGGATATAGACCCGTTAGGAAACATAGTCGTTGGAAAAAAATCCGTTGGGCACGAGTTGTTAGAAAAACATCCGTTGGGAAAAAGATCCGTTGGGCACGAGTTATTAAAAATAGAGCTGTTGGGAACGAATCCTATATATATAAAAGATAACCCATTCTTATTTTCAACATCAATCTACCTATTTTTCTTTGCAACATCAAAGCTAAACATATATTCAATGGAAAATCAATCAGCAACTACCAACTCAGTCGAAGACATAATTAGAAGATGCAAGCGACCCACTACATCAATTGCTGCAATGGAAAAGGAGATATGCAAAAGAGGTCATAAAGCTACTGCGATCTCAACGACGTCTTCATCACCTACCAAATTAACACAGTTGTTGGATGAAGTGTTATGCAAGGTAAAGTCCACAAAACATACCAAATATTCATCTGGGTGTTCGACTGAATTCCAACACAAACTCAAGGAACAGGAAGAAAATTGCAAGGCAAAAGAATGCGGTCAACAACAATTCCAACTGAGAGAAAGGTTAAAGGATGTCGAAGAATAGACTGAATGGATTAGAAACTATTACCATCTCATGGATGATTTTCCAGAAGATCCTAAAGATCAAACAATATTCTAGACTAATGTTGGTTGGGGTTCTTTCGTTAAAGAGATGGGCAAGAAACCACGACATAATTATCTACCATCCTACATTTGTTCAAGGACATATCATGTTAGGAAATTATGTATCCGGCACAATGAGTTTCTCAATAGGTATAGAGGTGATCGTTTCGCTGCACAAGATGCATACACAGCATGGAGAAAAGAACCTTTTTATCATTTCGAAGCGGCATTGATCGTTGAATCTAACAACAACGAAAATAACAACATGTAATATCTTCAGACTTATCGAATGATATGTTAGAGCTATATTTTAAAGTTATTTATGAACATTAGTTTAATGAAGTGAAAAAATGAAGTTATTTATTTGAATTTAGATTTGAAAATCAAGTGGTTACAACAAATTGAAAAATTTAATTAATTCAAACAACAATTTCAATAAATATAGACAACACATTTAAAATTAAGTTAACAACATTACCAACTACAAATTTAAAAACTAAACACAATGAAAGATAAAACAATTAGAGTTGGATTACATCTTCGTCTTCTGAATCTTCAACGCTGATTATACCCTTCCCCTTCAAAATATCCTTTTGCTTGCGTTGATAAATTTTTTTTTCGTTGGGAGCTAAGCGACTAAGGTCCATCAACATTATTGCATTGTCTTGATTAAAATGCATTTGTTGTCCATCCATTTGATTAGTCTGTTGTTGAAGCGTTTGCAAATTCATTTGATCTTCCATTTGATAACTCGGTTGTTGAGTATAACCACAAAAAGTTTGGTATTGGCATTCTTGTTCCATTCTCATTTTTTCCTTCCTTGATCGGGTTTCCTTAAGATACTCCAAAATACTTGAACTTTGTTCAAGTATCTTATCTTCTTCCATCTTAAACGAAGATGTCTCACCATCATCTTCTCTATATATACCTTGCTCGCGATCCTTCTTCTCTCAAGCTAATTTTTTGGCTTTCTTTGTTCCTATAGGACGTGCATTTTCCTTGTATTTCCAACGACTTTCTCCATTGGGAAGAACTTCATTACTATCTTCGACCGATAAAAAGTTACGATGAGATTCAAACAACTCACTGTTTTGGCTCACAGTCAATTCATAATTATATCCAGGGACCTTTTCTCTAAACAATTCATAACATGCATCATACTTGAAAGGTTGTCCTCTTTGTTCCTGATATTGAAGGCGACCATCTTTTGTCTGAAAAATTATATAAGAAACATTAGGTTTATTACTATTATCACAAGCTATATGGAAAAACTTACAAATTTAATAAACTTACCAAATCTTCGTGGCTTGCACCGCTTTTGGTTTGGCGATATATAGCGTTCAGAATGGACACGAATTCTTTTACATCCTTTTTAATAGCTCTCATCTTGCTCTTTAAAGCATCCCAATCTCTTCCGTATGGATTTCCATTTCGTTGTACAAAAATTTCGTGAATGCGTTTCCAAAACAAAGCGGTTTTTTGCCCAGAACCCACAATTTCGTCCATACTCACATAAATAAAAGCAGTGGTAAGATCAACCTCTTCTTGTGTGACAAAATTAAGTACCATTTTTAATGAAACTAAGATAATAAATAAATAAATAGTACAATAAATCTAAATCTATATACAAAAAACGTATTGTAATAAGATGCAGAGAAAGAAGAAATCAATTGATGTGAGAGAAAGAGGGAGAATAAAAAAAATCAATTGATTTGGTGTGGTTTGAGTAGAGAATTAGATTGGTATTTATAGGGGATTTTGAAATAATGGTCGTTGGGATCCGACGGAGTACAAAATAGAGCCGTTATTAGTGATGGATGGTGAGGATCGGGTGTGAGAGAGGTGTTAACGCAAAAAGGTCAAACAAATATTATTTGTCGAAACGGGAACTGAGTACGCGTACTCAATACGCGTATCAACGGCTTTACGCGTACTCAGTACGCGTAAAGTGAAAAAGCATACCTGATGCGAGTACCCGTGTGATTTCCCTTCCCTACAAGGCTGAACAGATCTGTTCACCCGTGTAGGGATGGTGGTGTGTATCCTTACTCATGTAGGGATATGGGAGACCATAGTGGTTGCATTTTTAGGATTTTGAGGGAAATGAAGGGATAAGGAAGGGAAATCCCCTCCCATAGTGCTAGCTCTAACCTGGCCTCTGCTTTTGGGATTTTAAACGGGGGATTTTGTGTTTCCCCCAGAATAAATAGCTATTTTGCATTACCCCTTTATAAATTACTAATTGTCAAAACCCCTTCTGTTATTTTTACCGTCTCTTCTCGGTTAGTTACCTCGTGTCAGGTGAGCGTGTGCACATGCTCAACAATTTTTTAGTGAATACCCACACATACCTTTTTGACAGTAAAAGGATAACACGTGGTTTCTAATCTAAAGGCCTTAATTGAATCTTAACACGTGGTTTATAAATTACTAATTGGCAAACCCCCCTTCTGTTATCTTTACCGTCTCTTCTCGGTTAGTTACCGCATGCCAGGTGAGCGTGTGCACATGCTCAACAATTATTTAGTGAATACCACACACACCTTTTTGACAGTAAAAGGATAACACGTGGTTTCTAATCTAAAGGCCTTAATTGAATCTTAAGAGACGTGTTAGTCATCTGTACATCTTCTCGCTAATACGCTTACAGAAACCATCAAACAATTCTCAATCCAATTTTGTCTGACCTATGTTAACCTAAACCCCTCAAATCAAAGAAATAAAATGGGTCTTGTGGATATCATTTGTATCTGACCAATGTTCACCATGTTCATGAAGACCATTGTATCCGCCATTAACAACACCGCCGTCGCTGCCATTAATAGAAGTTAGGGTTTCGTCTCTTAAGGCTACAAATGTCGTTCTCCATGATCTCACTGGATTTAGTAGTCGCAGTCGTCGTCACCATGAATTCAATTTCGATTCTTTAACCATTTTCCGATTTTTTTCTTCTTTCAAATCCTCAATTTAAAACAACAAATTATTAAAACCCATGAATTCAATTTTGAAGATCTGCAAGAAATGTCAAATCAAGGTTGAAACTATGGTTCAAGGGAAATGAAATTTAGGGATTTTTATGGATGATGAATGATTGATGTGCGTGAGAGAAAAGCGTCAGGAATTAAAGAGGATTTTGTTTTGGATTATTTGGATGACAATGAACGGTAACCAAAGGAGCCTGGTGTTGGGAGGTGATGAAGTAATCGGTGTTGGAGCAATATAGAAGAAGAAACGATGATGTCATGACGAACTTTGTTTGAATTTACACACTAGTGAGTTACACGTGCACAACTGTAACGGCAGTTATAACCGAAAGGAGTTTTTACCAATTAGTGATTTATAAAGGAGGTAATGCAAAATAACTATTTATTTTGAGGGGCAAATACAAAATCCCCCTTTTTAAATGGTGAACATTTGTGGGGATTATTACTGCATGTCAACATAATTACCGTCGCAAAACAAAATTACTGCGTGATTGTTGTAAGGGTTTTGTTATCTTGTGCATCCCAGAAAATAAGCAGTGGCCTTTGAATCTGAGACGTTAAAAGCTTAATTTCGAGATTACTTTTTGTTTGTACCGTGTATAAAATACACGGGAGGCACAAAAATCAATATAAGGATCCATGCAAGGAAGGTTAATGCCAGGAGCCATGCATGGAGGTTTCATGCAATATTAAATTCAGTTTTTTGGTTGAATAGCCATTGGATTCGAATTCCTGGGTCTATAAGACGAGTAAAATATAACTATGGTTCAAATAACCAAGATCCAAAATATACTGTTTTAATATCTAAATTTGGATATACTGCCCAAAATATTAAAAACATTTAATTTGTGACTGACCAGTATACCCTTAAACACGAATGTATTTGGTCGCAGTTAACAGAAAACGAGTTCCAATTTTTGGATCCAATCGATGTTCTATTTCTTATCAAGCTCTTCTCTAATCTCTGCTCAAATCGGTAAGCTTGATTTAAGTAAGCTTGATTTTTGGATCAAATCGGTAAGCTTGCTTTGTTTGATTTCTAGTTTTATTTGATCCAATCAGAACTGGTTTTCTACAATCGGTGCAATCATCAAAGTTACTATCTGTTGTCAAATCGGATGAAGGGTTTTATTCTATTCGGGGGTTTTCAATGGTCATTACTTTGGACTAGGAATTGAGCTACAATACAAAGATGACAACAGGAGAAATAATAAGGAAAATATTGTCTTTGCCATTGATATTGAAACCGAAATGTATTGTTGATGTTGAATACGATGTACAAAAGTTATGGTTTGTTTGAATTTCTGATTAAATTGTAGGGAAGGAGATGAGAAAATTGTTAATAAAACACACCAAATTCATTGATGGCTACGTCAGTTCAGTGCAATAGGTGTTTGTAGAAATGCATGAATGACCAATTTTATTGTTTTAAAATGTTGTTTATTTGAGAAATATTTTAGGATGTGTCAATGCTTAAGTGATGACTATTGTGTATGCTCTGATTCTAGTCTTGAATTCCCATGAGTCATGAATCTGATGTTGTGTTTGTGTCTGCTAATTACGTTGCTCAGGCTTTGGTTCAATACATAACATCTTTAAATTGTCATGGCAGGTGGATACATACTTTGATGTTGCTTACTTACTAGTTCGGATGCCTCTTTGGTTGGTATTCTCATGACTGCATCTTATTGGTAAGATTACTAAACTCCTTGTCTTTGTCTTGTTTTTTTCCCATACAAAAGAATTATGGGTAGGAAGTAGCTTATATGTACGATTCTTGATCTTAGAGTTCTAGTATGTACGTAGACAAAAAGTAATACAAGATGTTATCTCATTCGCTTAGTATTCTCCTTAATGACAGTACTTTTGGTGATGCTGCTGATGATTTTGATGCTTAGAAGTTGGACCTTGTGCTATTGTCAATCCATTTGGCACCATGATTGATTGGAATTTTGTAGGTAAGGGGCTGTGTTCAGGTTCCAGAATCCAGCTAAACTCATTCCATTGGAATTTGGGAATGGGATGTGTGTTTTTTGAGTCATAAATTGGATGGGTATTTTGACAGAGGTGGTTGTACAAAGATGCATCTGGGTGCACAATGGATATTTTGACAAAAAATATTTTTTCTACAGATTGCACCCGAGTGCATAATGTGTATTTTTTCAGAATTTTTTGTTGTTCCTCTTATTTTTCTTCTTTATACTTATTTTTGGTTGATGTTTTGATGATCAATGCTATTGTAATAGTGGTGGATTTAGCCCCCGTGATCATGAATTAGTCATTTTTGGTTGTACATAAAATATCTCAAGTGATAACTAGGATAAATTTGGATTCATCCGGATTCATCCGCGAAATACACAAGATGCACCTGAGTGCATAATGTATATGTTGACGAGAAATAGGTTTTGGCCTTGTTGCACCCGAGTGCATAATGTATATATTTTTTTTGTATAGGAAAAACTTTTTTTTGGCGGGTTGCACCTGGGTGCATAATGCACATTTTTATATGAAATAAATTTTGGCCAGATTGCACCGGAATGCATAATGCATATTCTTACAAAAAATATATTTTGGTCAGGTTGCACTTAGGTGCATAACGCATATTCGTACAGAAGATAAATTTTTGCCAAGTTGCACCTGGGTGCATAATGTATATTTTTGTAGGAAATAAATTTTGGCCAGGTTGCACCGGGGTGCATAATGTATACTCGGACCGGGTTAACTTTTTTTTTTCGAATTTCATATCAACAATGGATCTTATTTTGTAGAGATTTTCGAGCCCTTTCCAAAAATATAAATTTTATTAAAATTATATTTTGGAAGTTAAGACATTTCTCGTGATTAATTTTATATTAGAGTGAGAAAATAAATAGGAGAGAGAAAAGGATATGATAAAGAATAAAGTTTATAGTTAAGGGTACATATGACTACTTTTTCTTATGTCTTTTTCACCCATAACTATATTTTAAAAGTCCATTGCTACCAGCCTTTAGAGGCCTATGGTCATATGACCCATTTTCCGAATTAAATTCAGGAGGTTTCATGCGGATTAATGCCAGGAGGCATGCAAGAGTAGTTTCATGCGGATTAATGCCAGGAGGCATGCAAGGCAGATTAATGCCATTTAAGTTTATCTCAAAAATTAGGTATTCAAGGGTATAAATAGGGGCACCCTGGTAGAGAATAGAAGGCAAGCTAATACAGAAAAAAGTTATAGAAAATCCATTGTAATCCTAAAGATCAATAAAACATCACTCCCCAAGGGGAATTCACCCGTGGATGTAGGCAAACCATGCCGAACCACGTAAAACATATCTCTTTTATTTGTTCTTCAATTCGTTTCCTAACCCTAAATACACACCAAATCATCAATTACATCGTGTTTAGTGCTTAATATTATTTTTGGGTACAAACATTGGCGTCGACTAAGGGGATTCGTGTAAAACAATCGTGTTTTATCATTGAGATAGGTCCGTCAAAAGCTCAGAAATCATGCCACGAATTTCCATGCAAAAATCAGCAAAAAAGAGAAAAAAAATTATGGTTGAAGAAACCGTTGCGAGGTTGAAGAAACCGTTACAAAGGTTGAAAAAACCGTTGCGACATTGAAGAAAGCGTAGCCAAAACAGTAGCAGCAAGTATTGTGAAATCCAGAAAACAATAACAGTTATAATTGTTACAAAAATGCACCCATTTCATCCAAATCTTGTTTCGTCGATAACTTCTTCGTTTGAAGTCCGAATTGAGTGATTTTTGGCTTGTTAGAACCGTTTTTTAATTCCCTACAGCATGGAAGCAAAAAATTGTGTGTCCGAGAAACTTTGATGTGCACTTGGAGCAGAAACATGATCGAGTTCGAGGTTCATGCATAACGACATGATCGAGTTCGTGGTTCGTGGTAGCGACATGATCGAGTTCGAGATGAGGATTGCATAGACCCTTCAATATTTAGCCTTACATCACTTCGCAAGCACCTAAAGCCTCACCTTGCACGTGAGCACATAAGTCTTGCTTTTATCGCAAGCATAAAATCTCGTCTTGCACGCGAGTATGAAAGACTTGCACCTTGGCAAGCATAAATTCTCGTCTCAACCACGAGCCCAATGCCCGATATTGGTCCAAATACTCGTACTCAACACAAGCAACAACCATCCTTCCAAAGCAGCAAGCGCTAGCCTTGTTACGTTGAGAGAAAAAAGCCTTGCCCCAGCCGCAAGCACACACTACATTCTACTCAAGACTCGACTAGATATCGAGCATCACAAGTCCACCACGTGGCAAAAAAGTCTTGCCTATCACGTGAGCAAAGTTTATTGCAGGTTATCACAGTTGGGGGCGTCTTTGTAATGTCTCTACTCATGCTTGGGGGGGACTGGCGAGTTACGTCATCGACGCGAAGGAAAAACAAAATTCTTAACCCCCAACAAGTTGGAGGTTAAGAGGGGGCGATGTTTGTACCGTGTATAAAATACATGGGAGGCACAAAAATCAATACAAGGATCCATGCAAGGAAGGTTAATTCCAGGAGTTATGCATGGAAGATTAATGCCAGGAGCCATGCATGGAGGTTTCATGCAATATTAAATTCAGGAGGTTTCATGCGGATTAATGCCAGGAAACGGAAGTTTCATGCGGATTAATTCCATGAGGCATGCAAGGAAGATTAATGCCATTTAAGTTTATCTCAAAAATTAGGTGTTCAAGGGTATAAATAGGGGCACCCTAGTAGAGAATAGAAGGCAAGCTAATACAGAAAAAAGTTATGGAAAATCCATTGTAATCCTAAAGATCAATAAAACATCACTCCCCAAGGGGAATTCACCCGTGGATGTAGGCAAACCATGCCGAACCACGTAAAACACGTCTCTTTTATTTGTTCTTTAATTCGTCTCCTAACCCTAAATACACACCAAATCATCAATTACATCGTGTTTAGTGCCTAATATTATTTTTGGGTACAAACAGTTTTGTTGGTCAAAAGTCACCCTATTAGTCGGTGATAGATGGACAATAGCTTCTCGTGGGAGGAAACGTATATTTTAATTGTAGAGTTATGGTGGTCTTATATTAATCCCACGCAATACACCGATACGTATCTTATATTTTGATACTAATTATTCATACCTTTTAAATTGCTCCCCCATTCACCGATAGCATTTTGTGGATATATTCTGGAGAAGGACGATCAAAGTGATCCGCGCGAAAGTATATTCGGTCATATGGTTTTGGTTATTCAGATGAATTTTATTATTGGCACTTAAAGTGGATGGGACTTTGGAGGCTTAAATTACTAAGTGGAACCTAAATGTTATAGGGGATATCAGATTTATGTAAAATTTCAAAAATACCCTCAATCATACACTTATTACCCTTCTATTAACTAATTAATCTAATAAAAAAAACTGAAAAATCATTAAAACAAAAAAAACTGATTAAAAGAAAGAAAAAAAACTGTCCCCCACTCTTATTTCTTCCCATTCTTCTTCTTCTTCTTCTTCTTCTTTCTGTTTTCTTTCTTCTTCTTTTCTTCTTCCATTCTTTGTTGTTCAACGATTAATCGTCGATTCAAAAAAATATCGTCGTCGATTAAACTCTTTCTATAAAACCATGAAACCTAAGGAAAATGTAGGTCAATCTTCGTCGAATCAATCTCCTTCTGAAGCAGAGAAACCAACTTCATCAAATGAAGATGAAACTGAAGATCAAGAAGCAGTGAATGAAGGTGATGAACCAGCCGCTGAGTCTCCTGATATGACAACAATAAGGTATGAATTGAAAAACCCACTCTTTATTTAAGCGTTTTGTTGATTATTCAGTAGGTTTCGAAAATTTTAGGTCTGAAAAAATAGTTTCTGAAAATGTTTACGGCTGGGAGTTCTTGTGTTCCCATCCGTAAATAGGTGTTACGGTTGGGATTTTTTGTTTTCCTAGCCGTTTATATGTTAGACGGTTGGGATATCTAAGAACTCCCATCCGTTTTTAATCTTTACGGTTGGGATATCTTATAACTCCCAGCCGTAAATTAGTCGATGCGTACGAGATGGAGAAATCATATCCGCAACAAGTTGTATACGGATAGGTTATTCCTATCCGTATATTCTCCCGTGTTCGAATTTTTGTCAGCGGTAGTTTTGTTTACGTCTCAGTCTTTCTATCCATAACTTTGTTTCATGACCGTGATTTTTAGTTTCCTAGCCGTTTATAAAATTACGACTTGGAATTTCCTAGCTGTATGTGGCACTGTGTTGATTATTAAACCAGCTGTATTTGCACATATAGGTTTTCCTATCCGTTATTTGTTTTTTGGTGAGGTCGATTACTAAGTTTCTCATCCGTAATTCTTGTTGCGTCTTGGACTATCGAATTTTCCTAGCCATTTTGAGTGTCACGGTTTGGTTGTGTCAAAATTTTCCAGCCGTTTTTGCTTATCTACTATTGGTTTTTGGCCTTGTTTGTCTTTGAACAAGGGAAAATAAAAGAAGAAGAAAAGATCACAAGAAGTAACACCTCGTAGTGACCCGACTCCACAATCTCGTCACGCAAAACCATTGGGTGCAAACTCAAGGAATGCAAATGGAGTTATGACTGCTAGAGAAAATGAAGGTGGCGGAGATGGAGTTGGAGTTACTTGAGGAACTGAAGTTGATGTTGCTGGAGGAACTAAAGTTGGAACTAAAGTTGTTGTTGCTGGAGGAACTGAAGTTGGAACTGGAGTTTTTGTTACTGGATGAACTGAAGTTGGCACTTGTAGTGGTGCTGCTATTGATAAAGGTAAATCTGTAGTTGAGAAGGACAAGAAAGAGGGAAATAACAAGTATCCACCAAAGTTAAAGGCAAGAGATATAATTTATGCTATGAAGCCTTTACCCCACAAGAGGAATGGGAGACCTTGGGGAGAACCAATAGTTCATTCCGTCTTGATTGGTTACCCGTCTTCATGGGCTGCTAGGGTTTGTGGCACAAAGGTAATAAATCAAATTACATACATGTTATTTTCATTAAAATGGTTTATTAATTATAACAACCATTTTTCTTTTTGTAGTTCCCGGATAAAGCGTGCAAGGACCCTCAAGCTCGTCAATGCTATTAGACTAGTCAAGTGACGAATTAGCCGATAATAACTCGATTAGTTAATATAGTTTTTTATTAATAGGAATTAATCTAATAATGATTTGGAAATGAAACCAGTACCACTGGATAGAGCTCGAAAAGTTACGCAGAATAGAATATTCGAACGTGTCAGTCGGACACTGGACGAAGAAGAATTTATCAGATAGTGAGAAAGACAATTAATCTTTTAGTATTCTAACCGACCTGGTCTCCCCATATCATTTGGGTGATTCCCTTTAGCATTGTCATTGGTCTTATCCTAGAACAGAGAGGATAAACTCGTATCCCTCTTCTTCTTCTCTTTTATTCTTCTTCTTTCTTCCTTCTTCTCGTTTTCTTCTTCTTCTCATGTACTTCACCTGTGAGGGTTTAGCGAGCTTTGAGTGATATTGAATTAAGGGAATTTCATAATGACGTTGATTAGATGATGGAGAAGATGGTATGGTCATTGATATGAAGCTGCTATAAATTGAAGATATGGTTCAGAAGTTAGGGTTTTGAGATATGGAATCAATTGAAGATTAAGATGAAATTGAGGATGTAGGAGAGTGATTAGAGTTGGGTATGAGTTGTATTAGAACTTGAAGTTGATTCAATGAAGAATTGTTGAAGAAACTAAATTAGGGTTCATGAGAAGAACTCTGAGATGATTTAGAAATTGAAATTATTGTTATAGAAGAAAGATTAGAGATGGGTTTGATGAATAACTCGAAATGGATGGTTAGGGTTTGAGCAGCGATTATGAAGGTCAAGTTGAATGGGTAATTTGAAATTTCTGATGGAACTAGGGTTCGATTGTTCTTATGAGAAGATAACTGAAGTTTGATTTGGGGTTTTCCTGTTAGGGCAAAGAAGGACCTGATTCAACTGATGGAATCTACTATATGGGTTGTCCTGATTTGAGGTAATTGTTTACTCTCAGTAAACTTAGTTAAAGTTTTTCAGTTCATTGTTAAGTCTTTGAGATTATTAATGAATTGATATTTGAAGTGGGTATGAAGTAAGAATGTTTACATGGGTTTAATTTCAATTTCAGTTCCTCATGTTCTTTCCAAAATTGAGAAAAGAGGATTGAGAATTAAATTAGGGTTCATGGGTTGAATCACAAAAGAATTTGAAGTCATTGTTTGAGGTAATCTCTTCTTACCAAATAGAATTGAATTGAATTTCATCCATTATGAATTATCAAATTTGGATATTTGTGGTATGTACTTTGAATTGAAGTTTTTATATGATTTGAAGTTCTTTCGGATAATTGTTAGTGGTTGATTGTCAAGGACTTGATTAGGTGACAAGACTGGTTGGAGTTGTAAGAATAATGTAAGTGTTTTTGGTTGATTCAAGTTGTTGCTGAGAGGAGTTTGGTTGTGTATGGTGATGGTTTGATGGGTACAAGGTCTGAGATGTATATGAAGTGTATATAAGTGATTTCAGGGAGTTGTGTTGTTGTGAATGTATGAGAAGATGAAGTTAAGTTTATTTTGTTGTTATTGGTGGTCAGATAGTGGTAACAGTTGTGTAATGGGATTAAATGTTGTGACAGTGAGATGGTGGTGCTGTTGGTAATGATATGTGGATTATTGAATTGGGATGTATGAATGAAGGCTACAGTGTTGAATTGATATATTTAGCTGAAAATAGGCTTGCAGATGAGTTGGTGAATGTTGGAGTTATAATTATAGGACTGAAGTTGTAGTTAGTGTTGGCAGTGAAGGCTTGCAACCTATGCTGTTGCAGGTAGGTTGTGTTATATTTGTAATTCAATTTTGAGTTATTTTATGAATGAATGAATAAGGGAGTTAACAAAGTTTTGTGTTGGCATGAACTTAAATGGTGGAGGTATTGTAATGTATGTACTGGTGGTAGAATAAATGGGTGATCAGGCGAAGGCTCGATGTTATAGTGGAAGTTGTTCATGGCTGGTTTGGAGTTGGCCATAGAACCAGGTTTGAGTCAGATCAGGTAGGTGATTGTACTGAGTTATAATATGTGGTGTTGTAGTTTATAAATTGTATAGATGAAGATTGAAATGTTTAAACTGAGATTGTTGTTGTAGTTAATCTGAAACTGGTGATGATTCAGTTTAGTGGAATGTGTTGCTAAAAGCTGCATTTGCAAGTAAATCTAGTTTGTAATTGTACTTGAGCCTATGAAGTTTTACTAGCATGGATATTACTTATTGTTGGTCTTTTAGTGAAGTGGGTGATGCTTTAGTTCTTGCATGTGCAAGGGTTTGGCCTTGTGCCATTCAGCCTAGTCAGGATCTGACTCTAGCTGACTCAGTCCATCTGACTGAGTCGAATCATGATGAATTAGATTTGACCCACTGAGTCATTAGTCTTGACTCGTTGACCATTGACCCTGGACATTGACTTGACCTAGACGTTGACTGTTAGTTGACCAGTTTGATAGTTAGTGACTGTTAGTTGACTTAGTGGACTTGGGCTTGGGGTAGTTTTCTTAGTTAGATGTTTTGGACCTCCCATGGTCCAAATTAGACTTTGACATGTTCTACAAAGTTGTAGATACTCATAAGACTTAGCTATTGGATTAGAGAACCAACCCAATGAATTGGTAAATCTTTAGATATGCAAGAGATGAATTATGAAAATGTGAAGAACCTTAGATGGGCTAAAGATAGATAATAAAAGGGTATAAAAACGTAAATGGGCTTAGGACTATTAGTTAGATTTGTATAATTCTTGCGTGAGCCATTTTGGCTAGAATCTTAGAATTCTTGTGTGATTAACAGTTAATTATTAACAAAGTTCAATTCAACAGATGAACCAGTGGATCGTGGATCTCGAGGTAGGCGTGTCTTGTCATCAAAAAAGGTGTGGGAATGTATTTGATTATGTTGTAATCATTTTTGTTTCTTTTAAGAAAGTTTTCGTTTAATAAACTCATGCATTGTCTAGTTGTGCATTCCATGCTTTGTTAAAATTGCATTACGATTATTCTGTTAATTCTGTGAATCTTTCCACGATTTGGAAAGGACTTGTATTGTTTTTTTGTCAATATGAATTTTTATGGGAAATGAGAATTTCCACTTGTGGTATATAGGATACGCTCCTTCATATTTATACCCACTTTAATTCAGCTTTTATTGTTTAGAGTTGGTCACCATGGTCTTGGTGGCATCCATAGCTATATAGGTGTGAATTGCCGGTATTTAGGGATTCACAACCATATTAGTACATTGTTTGACGAAGGAGTTTGTTCCATATACATGTATGATTATTTCAGTGACTTAGTCACTGTTTAATGTTTCTGGAAAACATGTATTTTTTTCCAACTCTTGCCTATGATTACATAGAAGTTAAATGTTAATTATTCCCACTTCAGTTTCTGTGACAGATCAGAGTTGCGCAGTGAAAGCTTTAAGGGTTGACTTCGCTAGTTGATTAACTTCTGTTATATTTCTTATGTTGTATATTTTATTTTAAAAACCAAATGACTAATATATATGTACATTTGAGAGAAGATCTTGTATATATTTCTGAGAGGGGTTAGCTTTGGGTTAATTTCCAGTATCGCATTTCTTAGTTGAATGCTTAAGTGCATGTTTTAGATTTTAGTGCCTCTATTTTTTAGTTAATCTCTTGGATCGGTCAGTTGTTAGCTTAGGGGGGCGCTACAAAGCGGTCCCTAAACTAAAGCACCAACAAGGAAAGTTTTGGCTGTTGGACAACGAGCATCCAGATGTGGTAGATTTGGTAAAAGCTTTAGGGTTATGGTCTAGAATCGAGGTTTTGCAGAAGACATATGATGTTGTGACAGTTTGTGGTTTTAGAGAAAGATTCTGGCCCGAAACTGTAAATACCTGCAAGCTCGTCAACGCTATTAGACCTGTCAAGTGACGAATTAACCGATAATAATTCGATTAGTGTGACTCGAACATTAATTATTAGAAATTAATCTAACAACGATCAAGATACGAAACTAGTACCGTTAGATAGAACTTGAGAACTTATGTGAAATGGACTACTCGAGCGTGTCAATCGGATATCAGATGAAGAACATATTAGTCTTTTTGCTTTCAACCGCCTGGCTGCCCTTATCGTTTGGACGAGTGCCTTTCGCAATTCTGGTCGGCCTTATCTTCACCCAAACCCGATCGAAGAATTCATTATTCTTCTTTCTTCCTCTTTCTTCTTCTGTTTCTCCCTTGTTCTTCGCCTGCCGTTTATTTACGAGTCGTGCATGAGGGTTTTGAAATCGAACCAAGAGTAAAAATATCATGGAAGGGTTGCTAGTGGTGATGATTGTGGTGTGGTAGGTTCTGAGTTAAAAAAAGTGACAAGTTAGAGAAGATTAAGTTAGGGTTTATGGATTTGGAGTTGCGTCTGTGAAGTACTGATGATTATTTTACATTGATAATGGATGAAAATCGAGTGGGTTGATGTTTGATTGAAGCAGTAGAGTTGTTCTGGTGGTTGAATCAAGAGTTAGGGTTTCTCATATATCTGAATTAAGGTCTGTAATAATTTATGAGAAGATTAGAATATGAAGTTGATGAATTAAGGGATTGAATTAATGATGGGTTTATCCTGAATTAGAGTTTGAAGTTGAAGAACAACCTGAAATTGGTAGTTAGAGTTTGATTCTGTTTTAATGAAGAATTGGGAATTAAATTAGGGTTTAGCTGAGAACTGTTAATGATGATGGGATTGTTGTGGTGTTGAATAAACTGTATTGGTGGGTTGTTGTAATCTTAAGAAGAATCGCATAATCCAGTTAAGCAAGAAGAGAAAAGTTGGTTTTGGCAGATGGTGATAGTCTTGATATGAGTTCTCAATTGAGCCAAGGGAAAGAAGAATCCAACTCCAATTGCATGTATATGATTATTATGAGGTAATTGTTCTTCCAATATGTATAGTGATTGAGTATGTGTAGTTGATGTTTGAGCTAAGGTCTGAGATGGGTGTTAATTGAAGTTTGAATGCGAATAAATGAAACTGTTATGTATGTGGCTTGTTGGTGGTTATGGATATAAACTGTATGAGCTGTTGCAAGTGAAGTTGTTAGTGGTTCATGTCAAGAAGAAAGATCCGAGAGTTTAGAATATTATTATGATCTGAACATGGAATTGGTGTTAGTGAATTGAGATGTTGGATGCTGCTATGATAAACAAGGTGGTTGGGGTTATTCTAATGATGACTGTCATGTGTGTATGAGATTGGAGAAAATGGAATTCTGGTGATGTATGAGGTGGTTATGGTATTGTAATGAAGATGGGTTGACTGAATTATGACTAGAGTAGAACTGGGAATGAGTTGAGTTGTGTTAGTACTGGATTATGGAATGGAGTTACAGTTGTAACTAGTTGAACTTGTGGAGCTACAACTTATAAGAAAGAGGAACTGTGGTTGAAGTTTCAGTTGATGTTATTTGAGTTGATGGTGTTGTTTGAGAGTGGATGTGCTAATAGTTGTAGGATGATAGCTAGTGATTGTTGTGAAAAACTGAAAGATGCAATTGCAGACCTGCAGGTGGTTGTAGTTGGATTGGTGGTGAATTGTAGTGGATGGTTGAGTTGCAGATTGTTTTAATGTTAAATTGAATAGGTTTAGGTTCAGATGAATGTATAGTTTGTTTCCGAGAGAATGAGTATGGAAGATATGTTGATACTGTGTTGGAATTGAAATGACCAATTCAGTGGTGAAGCTATGGATACGGTGTGTGTTGTGTTGGTGGTACATTGAGTTGTTGTTGAAGTTACAGAGTAATGAATAATAGAGTAGTTACAATGAAGTTGAATTGGTAGTATGTAGAAAGAATAAAAGCTTGGGACTGCAATTGCAAGTATTCTATATTTGAATTTAAAGTGATTCATGAAGTTTTGTGAATTGAATGTATGATTGAAATGATAAAGATGAAGTTTGTGTTTAAGTCCTATGAATAAAATCAGGTTGGTTAAGATTATGAAGTTGTATTTGGCCTATGCAGTAGTCTGCTAGTCATCCCAGTCAGCTCGGCTAATTTAGTGTATATGACTGAGTTAGCTCAGTGACCAGACCTGACCAAACCTGACTTAGTGAACCTTGACTGAGTTGAATCGGTTGACTAAGTTGACCAGTTGACCTGACCTTAACAGTTAGATTTTGACTATTGACCTAACTTTAGATGTTGACCATCAGTTTGACCGTTAGAGACTGTCAGTTGACCAGATGGACCAGGCCTTAGGTTAATGAGTTGGCTTAGTGGACTTAGGCTTAGATAGACTTGTATGATTCTTGTATGAGGCACTTTGGCTAGATTCTTAGACTTCTTGTGTGATTAACAGTTAGTCCTTATTAACAACGATCGATTCTGAAGATGAACCAGTGTTAGAGCACTGCTCGGTCAAACTCGCATGCGTTGCTATCTCAAGCATATTTCTCAATCTTAGTGATCAAAACTATATAGTCTTGATTTCTAGTCTACTATATCTAAGGTCTCGGACTAGGATAGAAAGTGTAGTTGAGCTCAAGAACTCCATGGCGATCATCATACAACACGAAGGACTACTCAAGGAACTAGTGGATCTTCATCGACTAAAAGGTATGTGGAGACTTGAACTTATGTATCACTCAAAAGTCTATCTACTCTATCTCATATCTTGAGACAAAAGTCGTTTTATTATATAGATTAAGAATATGCACATGTGACATTTCGAGCTGAGTATATCTCGCATATCTATTTCTCGAAATGTGCGTTGGTAAAGCTTTCGCTTTAGCCAAGTTCATCTTTGCCTAGTGACGAAAGTCATGTTATATTTCAATCACTTTGAATATCGCTCTGACGAAAACTAGTTTGTGAAAACAGCTATATGACGTCCTCTGAGAATGTTTCAATGATTGAAATGAGAGTTTATACTATATAACCACTGGGGGATATAAACATTGTTGTGGCAACACATATATGTATAAGTCCTTAACACTTGAACCGAAGTTTGCGAACTTTGTTGATCAAGTGGAACCAGAACGTGAGGAGCAACTCAGTCCGCGAACTGGCGTAAGTTCTCGAACCCGAGAATATCTGATGAAGTTGAAGCTCAGGTGCAGTCCGCAAACCCAGTCCGCAAACTGACGGACATTCTCATCTCGAGAAATTTTGCTGGATTTTATTAACTTCAACCGGTTAGCTTGAGTCCGCGAACTCAAGAGGTTATGTCTGAAAACGTTGTTCATGAACTTATTCTTAAATTACTAAGGGATGCTTTTGCAAACCGTGGATTTATAGTTCATGATTATTGATTCGAGTGAATCACATCGTTTTTGATTCAATTATGTCTCTTGTAGTACTTGAGATCTCATAGCAATTGAACAACTCTCTAACTAGTTCATTTGAGTCATTTGGACTAGTTATGGTGAAGAAGAATATGGTTGATATGAAATTTATCATTTGGATAACCATTTGGTTGACTAATATTGAACCAACCATTGTACACGTTTGGGTACGGTTACACAAACCCAAAAACGTCAAGTACATGTGTGTACGGCAAGCTAAGTTTTCGATCTAATGGTTGAGAGATATTAGCTTGTATCTAATCAGGTTTCCATCTAACGGTGAATATTGAATGCTTTGTTACTAAGCTAACATTGATTGCAAACCCTGATTTGAAAGACTATATAAGGGGAACTCTAGGTATTGGAAAAACTAATCCCCACACACCGTTCTTGTGTGATACTAGTTTTCTCTAAGCTAGAGTCGATCTCCATTAACCCTTGAGTTTTTTCTCTAAATTCGGGTTAACGACTTAAATACTTCATTGGGATTGTGAAACCAGACCGATACTATGTTTTTTGTAGTTGTGTGATTTGATCTTTCTATTTCTATCGTACGAGTAAAATTATAATAATTGGCTTGAGATTTCTATCTCCGATAGGCAAGATAAAAGTAGTCACAAACATCTTCGTCTCATTGTTCAATAATCTTCTTCGTTGCGTCGATTAAGTTTATTGTGAGGTGATTGATGAAAATGAGATGTTCTTCGGGAATATAAGTCGGGTTTTATCGATTGGTTCCTGTTCACCTTAATTTATCAAAAGACAGAACAAAACTCATAGGTTTATTCGTGGGATACGAATTTATCTATTACCTGTAGACTTTTCTGTGTGAGACAAAAATATTTGCTAAAGTCTTCGACTTTGGGTCGTAACAACTCTTGGTTGTAGGTGAGATCAGCTAAGGGAATCAAGTGCGCAGTATCCTGCTGGGATCAGAGGCATAGGATCATAACTGTACCTTGGATCGGTGTGAGATTGGTTGGGGTTCAACTACAGTCCAGACCGAAGTTAATTTGGAGTAGGCTAGTATCTGTAGCGGCTTAATACAGTGTATGTTTAATCTGGACTAGGTCCCGGGGTTTTTCTGCATTTGCGGTTTCCTCGTTAACAAAATTCTGGTGTCTGTGTTATTTCTTTTCCGTATTATATTTTTATTTAATTAAAATAATACCGGTTGTGCGTTGTTCAATCGATTAGAATATCCGACCTTATTAGTAGTTGATTTGAATCGATTGACACTTGGATATTTGTCTTTGGTACCTTCCATGTTATCTCTCTTTGATTAGACTCGCAAATCTTATTTACTTGAGTAAATCAAATCGAGAGATTGAGATAATAACTCCTTGAGTATTTTCTATTGATTGAGTCTTGTTGATTCTCTAGAAAATAGCTCGGAGTTGTCCATACATATTGCTAATCAAAATATTGGGTGAGGTTGTTAGACCCCCGCATTTTCAATTGGTATCAGAGCAGGCAAACACGTTAAAGACCTTACAAGTCTGTGTTTGTGGCAATCTGAGTTTGTGGAAGGAATCTCTGTTGCGCATACCAAAATGTCTCCTAAATCTTTTGACCATGTCAAGTGTCTTGAAAATACCTCAAAGGATTATTCCTTAGTTGATTCTTCCGAATACCGAGGTGGAAAGAATGTTCAATGTGATAATAACATTTCTCCCTCTCATGAGGCATGTGACACTGTGGCAGAAGCTGAAAAGGAACTCACCAGAATTTCAAAACATACAGCTGAAGATATTGATTTTAATAATCATGATCAGCTCATTGATGAATTTGAAAAGTCTCTTAATCGAGAACGTGATCTCTATCATATCATAAAGTCCTTCTCTAAGAACATTGAGAAACTTCTACAAGAAACTACTCTACAACAGGAAAAGATTAGTACTCTTGAGGAAGTTGTTAAAGAGGACTCCATTAGAGAAAAACTCCTGATCGAGACTCATTCATCAGATCTCAACAGACATCGTGCTGAAAAAGAGAAACTTTGTGCATCTCTTACTCTAGCCCATGAACAGTGTAAATCATTAGAAAAGGAAAACTCTGTCCTAAGGAGAAAGTCTTCTGTGACTAATTCTCAGGAATTACCATTTACGAAGAAATGTTCTCCGGAAGAAAATTATGTCAAGAAAAGTTTGCATAACTTCGAATCTTCTATATGGCTATGAAGTTTAAACAGGTGCCAGTTATTGCTTCTCCTCTACGAACCTGTACTTTTTGTGGGAAACAGAATCACTATGCTATTCATTGTTTTGCAAGAAGGAAACAAATTTCTAAGCTTCGTAATTTTCTCCTCTTCACTGTCAATGGAACAAAAAGTCAGTTGACCAAAGCAGTGAATCGTATGCCCATAAGAAATCAGAAACCTTATGAGAATAATCTCTACTCTAGATATCATCACAAGGATAAAGTTCTTTCTGGCGATCCTTTTTGCTATATTAATAAGAACATTTCATGTACTTATAAGGATGTTTCTGATAAATCTAAATCTATAAAATGAATTCCTATCTATTCAGATTCTCTTGATCCTATTGCAACATGCCCTAGATTTAGTCCTTATGATAAGAAAGATGATCAATCAGTGTCTTATCTCACTAGAAAGAGCACATATCAGAGACAGAAGGTTAGAGATGAACAACATTCATTTGTTGAGCTAAAGGCTCATACTTGTGTGAATTAATCACAAGGTTGAATATCTCACATACAAAAAGTCCTAGTTGTGAGAGAATTGGATAGGTATACTCCATAACTATGTGACTCTAATTATCTAGTTAAGTTCTTATCGTTTTTAGAAATATAATTGTTCAGATACTGGTTTGTGAGTATTTTTTCTTTTTAATTGTTCATTTTCTAAAACACCTTTGAAAAATAAAAGTGTTTTCCTTTTTCCATGTAGAGCTTTGTGAAAAACCATCCTACGGGTTCACGTACGGTTCAAGTTTTCTCTTAAACCTATCCCATAACCCTAAATCTCTCGAGTTTTTCTTTATATACCGATCCTATTGAGTTACTCGGTTACTCTAGGTTTTATTTTATCAATGGCTTCTTCTTCATGCTCTTTGAACTTGACTAATGATGTCATTGATAAGGCGGTATATTAAGAACTCGATAAAGAAAAGGATACTCTTCTTGAAATTGAAGGTTATCTTCCTCAATCCTCTGATTCACTCTCGGATATAGAAGAGATTGATGAGATTTCATCGGATGTAGTTCTTGACTTCTTAATGGAATTTGAGAAGGCTAAGCAATTACTTGTTGATACAATGAAGAGTCTTGATATGGTAAGAATTGAGTTGAAAAAGGTTAAGTTTGATCTTGTTCTCATAAAAAACCATGTTAAAGAGCTTCCAAATAAGGATATCACAAGTACATAAGATGCTGCCATTCACAAGCTTCAAGATCTTAAGGCTCAAGAAGGTCCCGAACTGTCGTTTTGAACCTAGTTCGGTATGACATGAAAGTTTTTCTGTTTGGTTTTTAAAGTCTAGTAAATCTTCTAAGTTTTCTGTTTTATTTAGAAGAATAACTAGTGTTTTGGAATAGCCATGATTGTGATTACACATAGCTATATCCAATGAATCCATCTTCTTGTTTTTAGATTTATTGGTTTAAATTCTAAAGTTGTTTGGAAGATGATGGTTGTAGTATTAATATTTTTAATTTTATATATTGCAATATTTTGATGGTATTTGTATGTTTACGTCCGTGAACTTGATTATCCCATATTTTGTCAAAAGTAAAGTCGTTCACGTATTGGTATGCAAATATTGGTAACGGAATGAATGGACTTTTGGCAAAACACAAAAGTTAAGCCTATATTGTCAAGTATTGATGTAAGATAGGTTAAAATCTTTTGTGATTCAAAGATAAAGTCTATTATGTCACTTTGTGATGGAAAAATAGAATAGGTCCTTGTTTTTGTTATCCACGGTATAGAGCTTAATTGTTTTATATTATTATGTATTACCGTGAAGGCTCCATTGTGTATCTCATGTAGAGCGCGATACAACTAAGTCGATTGTTATTGGCATGTTTGGTTGTTCCATGAGATGCTATATGTTGAGCATTAAGAACTAAATTAATCAACTTGTGTGGTTATTTAGTTTGTATTACATGAGTTCTCTCATGTTGAGCACATGTACGGTTAAGGTTGTCATTTTCTATGATAATCTTAGTCTAGGTTCCATAATCTCTTATGTTGAGCCCAAATGAACTAAATCAATCATCTTGTGTGATTATTTAGTTAGCAAACCATAGATTTTTCACATGTCGAGTATGGACAATTGAATTGATTACTTTGTGATTAGTTTAATTGTGTAATCCGGTTAGAATATTTATGGGTTACTTGTAAATAATCTAATCAATGAATTAAGTCTCCATAAGTTTACTTATGTTGAGCATATATAGTCAAAATTAATCATGGTTTGCTTTGGTTAATATGAATGAATATTTTGGATTCCAAATTCATACTTGTATGCAATTTGTTGAGTCTAAAGAAATCCTTATTTTCTCTTAAAATTAAGGCCGCTCTTGTTGTTCCCTTGGGAATGACATCTTATGGGGGAGAGTTCTTTTGAACTTGCGCTTAATTTCCAAATCTTCGTGGGGAGTGCGGCTGTGGAATTTTTAGGAGTTATCTTGTATCTTTATAAACTCCTTGATGAATGCATTTAGCCTCGGCTTTATGATTGCATCTAAACAAGATGATAGAACATTTACCTTTGGTCATGAAATATCTCTAACGGAAATTTCATTAGGATCCCGTTCTTGTACCTTTTCCAATTTTATTTACAAAAAGGGGGAGAAATAATTGTAGTTCACACTACAAATACATATGGTTTTCCAATCATTATGTAATGGGGAGTGGTTTCCATGTGAGATGGAGTATTGACTAAGGGGGAGTGAAGTATCACCATAGTATTGTTGTTGAAGTTGTGATGCAATTGGACTTTGACGATGTGTAATAATACTATGACATTGTATAACAATGTTTGAGAACCAATGCTTTTCTCATTGTCATAGCTACGGATTTTCAACAACGATGATACTAAACTTACAACCTTTGGGATCATTGGACTACTTGGAAGTGACGAAGATTTCGAGTATTGTTGAAGATTATGCATGTGGAATAGGAGATACAAAGTTTATTTATACATTTTTTGTATTCCATATGTATTAATAGTTTTGCCACTAAAATTGACAAAGGGAGAGATTGTTAGAGCACTGCTCGGTGATATGTGTAGAATACACCGTATTTACTATCTATAGAGTTTATGCTTTCTTTGCTATTTTTCTTGTAAATTATGTATTTTATGCGTGTTTTTGAGTTATTAGGTACTCTGGAGTCCCACGGAGGAAAAGAAGAATAAAACACCAAAATTGAGTAAAAAGGGAAAAATTGTCATTTCATAGGGCGAGCACTATCTGGAGCCCAGTCACAGTTAAGGGATAGCCCAGAAATGTTAAAAGCACCAGCTTAGTTGATCATGGCACCCATATACTTAACTGTGGTATGTCATTGCGGCCCATAATATTACTCGGACCCAAACCATTACGCGGTCCATAAACTCGGATTCAAAACCCAGTTGTAACCCACAACCCTACATGAGGGAACTTTCCTCTCATTCACATTTCCGTCTTCTGAAATTAAGAAACAAAAGAAGCAGCAACAGTCGTTTCTGTCCGAGAAATTGAAGATGTTCTCGATGATTCAAGAGACGAAGAAGAAAATTATGTATGATGTGGATATGATGTTGTTCGATGTAGACAAGGGTTTGGTGGAGAATGAGTGAAATAGAGATGAAATTGAAGGGCATCTAAAATTAGATTGCAGCAATGTGTTTGTCGATCTAGGAAATCAGATGAAGGTATTGATGATTTGTGGTCTTGTCGTTGCCGCTGTGAAGATAGAGTTCAACTTGAGATGGGTTTTGAAGTAGGTGCAGATGGATTTAACTGGGATTTGAAATTTCCAAAGAAGCTGCAGAGAATGAGTTATGTGATGGTGGTGCAGAATTTCGTTGTGCTGATATGAGAGACATAGGTGGTACTCAGGGAGATGGTTTTGGCTGAGCACTAATGGTTGCAATTGGGTTGGAGTTGGATTTGTACCTAGCAAATGTTTATAAGGGTTTTGAGAGGATTTGTGTTGATGTTGAAAGAAGATTAAAAAGGGGATTTAGGTGCTGATTTTGTGATTTACAGGGAGTTGTAGTTATTATGAAGCTGTAGACTGGTGGATTGAACTATTGAAGAACAGTGAGTTGTGAAGCAGATGAAGAATGTGCCTAGATGTATGTATATGAATTTCTGCAGGAATGAAGCTAAGAATAGCCTGAAATTGGCCGGTAAAACACCCAGGAACAGACAGAGCTATGTCGGATTTTCATGCCGAAGATTTGACTCAGTGACCCAGCGATTTGACTCGGATGAGTAAGATCCAGTAAGACTCAGTTAGATAGCTGACTTAATAGCTAACTTCTCTCCCCCTTGACCCGCTGACTAACAGTTTGACTGACGGTTGACCTATTTGAATGTTAGTCCTAACGGTGGACTGAAGGAATATTCCTTTGCTCGTGGAGAATCTCAGGTGACCGGCGGTGACGATTTTCGGCCAAAAACCCAGTTTTCCGGCGGGCCAAAGTTGCAGAATTTTGTGCGGATTTCTCTCATGGGATGTGAAGACTTGGACTTGGAATTGGATGGAGAATTGGGATTGGATTTGGAAAGAGGAGATGAAAGATTTGAGAAAGGCTTGGATTTGGAAGTTGAACTACAAAGGGAAAGGGATTCTATTCCTTGGAAGATTTGGAGAGCATTAAAGCCTATAAATAAAGGAGTTCTCTACACATCTTTTACATCTTTTACATCTTTTGCATATCTTTTGCACACTTTTACACACACAATACTTTTCTCTTTGTGTGAACTCTTTAATATGAGTAACTAATTTTATTGATTGAGGATGAATTCCTAGTTCTTAACATGTTTTGAGTTTTGTTGCAAATCTACTTTGAAGTTTTCACATCATTAACGTTTGTTTTTACTAATAGGAATGTTTATACATTCATGGTTGATTGATAGATTGTTTAGGTGCGCAACTAAATTGATTTGTTAATTTGATCTATAGCTAGTGAAAGTTAGGGGATAAGTAATCGTTTCTTGACTCTTTACATAAGTAGAAAACACAAGACCTTGCGGAGGGATTATGCGGAGCAATTGTGTGTGAAAACAACGTTAGCAAGTGGACCTTGAACTAAGAGTCTAACTACTAATATCAACCTAATAAATTCATAAATCTTAATGCGTTTAACTAAATTACATCTTGAGTGATCTACTACTAGGTGGTTTGGAGAATAAAATCCGGTAGTCGAGAACTTCCGTATCCGGTGATATAAGGGATTTTGGGGTTAGCACTGATCTATTTGCTATACCTACGGTTGGTGATAATTTGTGACTAATAAAAAGTGGAAAAGAACATAACTTTAATCATTGTTTTGCAGCGAAGAAGGATTCCTTGATCTATTCTCTCTTATTTATTTCAATTTACACTTTTAATTGCTTTGTTTATTTTATTTACTTTCTTAAATTCTTAACCAATACCCCCCTTTGTGTGACAATTTTACAACTAGAATATCGTGCTCCTCGTGGGATCGATCTTGACTACCCTATATTACTTGTTAATTAGGTAGTAAAATATTAATTAATTTGTTGTGGTTACGACACGCATACAAATTTTGGCGTCGTTGCCGGGGAGCATCGGATGATTTTAGTTTTTTTTTTTTTTTTTTTTTTTTTTTTTTTTTTTTTTTTTTTTTTTTTATTCTTGCTTTGTTGGATTCTTTATCGTATCTAACTTAGTTTTTGAGAATTGTTTTTCAGGTACCGATTTTCCATGTATGGTGGACAAGAGCAAGCATATTACAACAATCAATACGGTTTTCAACCTCAACATCATGGCAATTTCCAACCATCCTTAGGATACAATCAAAACCAATCTTTTGGCTATGATCAATATCCTTCGGAGCCTTATGGATATTCTCATACATATCAAAAACCTTATGACGGGTATGTAAGTGGACAATCACAAGGATGGACGGATAGTTATGCTTCTAATACATTGTTTTCTAATAATGTGCAGACAGAGAATTGGGAATATACTCCTCTTCATCGTGTTTTTCCTTCACTTTTTGAGGATATACAATCTAGAAACTCTATAAACGGTGGTAAGCGTGTGAATGTCCGGAAACTTGCAAAAAAGTAATATAAATTGGAAGATGATGGAGACTCGAAAGAGCTTGTCGTAGAAATTAGTAGGACCATTCATATGGAACTTAAACAACGTCGGCATAAAGGTTATGAAACCGATGAAGATTCTTATTATGGTGATTCCGATAATGAAGATGATTGTGTTGAAAAGGACCAACCTTTGGAAACTTTTGATGACGCTAGTGTAGATTACTCGAGCCTTGATCTTAATAATGATCAATCACCCATTCAAAAGGTAGAGCTTGATGAATATGCATTTAGTTCTTGGAAAAAATTCCTTAGGGAAAGATATGAGTCCGCGGAAGTGTATGAGCGTTGCAACAATGAGGAGGTTATTCCAACTCCGGATCATAATAACGATCCTTCACCTATTCAAAAGGAGGAGATTAGGTGTGACTTGACTATTGTTGTAAACGGTATAACACCCTCACAAGAAGATCCTACAATCTATACTGACGAAAATCATTTTAGTGAATGGCCCGATTCCGATGATGAAGATGTTGAAGAGATGATGCTCGATAATGAAACCGAATTGATTGAATTCGTGGAAGACCCAATTGAACTTGCTAATGATTATGATGAAGCCAAGACTTTAGTTAAGGTAGAAAATGATGAAGAATGGTTGCAAAGTTTGATAGAGGACCATGATATGCAAGAGGTAAGTAATTTACTTGAATTTTTGAAGGATGGGGAGGATACCCTAATACAATAAATTGTGCAAGGTTTTTCTAACCCTTTGCATATTGATTCTTCTCTTTTACCTCTTATTGGTTTGAATGTATGTGCTTCGAAAGTATTTTTGGATGATTTTGTTTCTCGATATCCAACATTGGAAACACTTGATGCTAACACTATGCAGGTTTTCCAAGAGGAATACATAGAAATTCCCAAATTCTATGTTCTTTATACACTTCCGAGTGTGGACAAGAATAAGTATGGGGGAAATTTCTATCGAGCTATAACTTTACTATTATTTTCTTGTGCTAATATTTGTATGGAGTTATTGTTTGCAAAACAGGTACTATGGGAGGATCCCCAAATTTTCCGATTGTTAGTATATGGGGAGTGAATCTTACAAGATCCAAGTCGGGCCATCGACTTTAAAACAAGCGCTTAATGGGAGGCAACCCATAGGTTTTGTATTTCTTAACCTTTTGCTTTTTATTTTGTTATTTATTTTTCTTGTTTCATATCATGTTAGGATTTCCCACCTTGACTTTGCTTAGACGATTCAATTACATTGAGGACAATGTAAGGTTTAAGTGTGGGGGAGTGGCTAAGCATATATTTTTGCATAAAAAAAAAAAATTTGCATAAAACTTCAACTTTTAGAGATTTTAGAGTCACTAGCATGCTTCTAGGTATGTTTACATAGAGAATTCTGACCAACATAAATGAACTTGGAAATGTTAGGGGACTACGTTCGATTTCTTACTTGTTAGAGTGTTAAATAATGGCTTTAATCATGCCGGTGATGCAAATTAGGAGCAGAGAAGAATGCATTATTAGAGTTACTGATCAATTATTAGTGGAGACTACCCGTTTTCATATCAACCAAGGCACCGACCAAAAATTCTTCCTTTACTAAAGAGCTTCTTTTGATTGTGTGTCACCGTACGTTAATTCCGGGTAGAATGGTGAGCTACCCAACTTCACACCAATTTCAGCACCATTCTTGATCTCTTGAGTGCTAATTTTTGTCAATCATGAGGGTGACGTCTATAGATGAAAGCCTCCTTCTTGTAGTTCGATTTGCAGTTAGCACCATTCTCTCTCTCGACAACAACAGGTCCATAGAAACACCACAATTATCAACAAGGAGCGACATCAAAATTTACAAGGAAAGTTGAAAAGGTTCAAGGTTTGAAAGCAACAATGGAACAAGAAAAAGAGCTAAATTTCATATTCAAGTAAAGCAACATACAATGATCATATTTTTACGTACATGTTGAAGACTTACAATACAATGAGGTAATTCTATATTCAAGTATGAAGACTTATTTACAAGAGCAAAGAAAAGCAAAAGGTGAGAATTATTGAAGTTTATGATTTCGAGACGATACAAGTTGTGAAGAATCAAGCGGTAAAGTACTTTTCCACGGCCATGGTTGTTTTATTTTTCACTTTGTTTTGTATTTTGTTTCTCTTGTCTTGAAAAAAAAATTTGAAAAATTGAAAAAAAAATATATATGAGACAAGAGAAATATCTATTATTGTTTTGTTTTTATTTATTTATTGAATAAGCCGTGGGGAAGGAAAATCTATAATGAAGTTTCAAGCGACATGGATTTTAAGGAAAAATGTTACAAATTGTCAAGGATTTATGAAGTTTGAAAGTTTATCATCAATAGTTGAAGCCGAAGACCAAGAAGATAAAGACAAGGAGCGGAAGACGTTTCTATTGGATTCCGTGAGAGTGGTGTTATCATAATTGGCAATCGGATGTGAAGGTAAGTAAGTAATCTCATCCTCGATAATAGTGGTTGATTTTCTTTCTTAGAGATCGTTAGAAAAAAATGGTTTTTCAAAATGTTAAAAGATGTGGGTTTTCAAAATATTTCGGAAGTTTTCCTTCCCACCATTCAATGTGTTGCAGGAATTCTCTCTTCATTCCTACCTGCGCACATGTGAGACCCATAAAAAAGCCGTCTTTTTGAGTGCAATTATCATAAAATCCTTTTGGTGAGGCAGAAGTCGAGGCGAAATGCTTATTGATCTTTTCTCAAACACGTGTTCTCTCATTATGGTGTGATTATTTCTCACTCAACATTTAAGAATGAGAATATGTTCTTTAGTATCTCTAACTTCTTATTACTAGCATGCAGAAACTCTATGTCTTCATAAATCTTAGGATGCTTGGTACGTTGGAACGCTTTGAAGTTGTAAGTTTTAGTTTGATTTGCTCGAGGACTAGCAAAGTCTAAGTGTGGGGGAATTTGATAGGTGTAGAATACACCGTATTTACTATCTATAGAGTTTATGCTTTCTTTGCTATTTTTCTTGTAAATTATGTATTTTATGCGTGTTTTTGAGTTATTAAGTACTCTGGAGTCGCACGGAGGAAAAGAAGAATAAAACACCAAAATTGAGCAAAAAGGGAAAAATTGTCATTTCATAGGGCGAGCACTATCTGGAGCCCAGTCACAATTAAGGGATAGCCCGGAAATGTTAAAAGCACCAGCTTAGTTGATCATGGCACCTATATAGCTAACTGTGGTATGTCATTGCGGCCCATAATATTACTCGGACCCAAACCATTACGCGGCCCATAAACTCGGATTCAAAACCCAGTTGTAACCCACAACCCTACATGAGAGAACTTTCCTCTCATTCACATTTCCATCTTCTGAAATTAAGAAACAAAAGAAGCAGCAACAGCCATTTCTGTCCGAGAAATTGAAGATATTCTCGATGATTCAAGAGACGAAGAAGAAAATTGTGTATGATGTGGAGATGTTGTTGTTCGATGTAGACAAGGGTTTGGTGGAGAATGAGTGAAATAGAGATGAAATTGAAGGGGATCTGAAATTAGATTGCAGCAATGTGTTTGTCGATCTAGGAAATCAGATGAAGGTATTGATGATTTGTGGTCTTGTCGTTTCCGCTGTGAAGATAGAGTTCAACTTTAGATGGGTTTTGAAGTAGGTGCAGATGGATTTAACTGGGATTTGAAATTTCCAAAGAAGCTGCAGAGAATGAGTTATGTGATGGTGGTGCAGAATTTCGTTGTGCTGATATGAGAGACATGGGTGGTACTCAGGGAGATGGTTTTGGCTGAGCACTAATGGTTGCAATTGGGTTGGAGTTGGATTTGTACCTGGCAGATGTTTATAAGGGTTTTGAGAGGATTTGTGTTGATGTTGAAAGAAGATTAAAAAGGGGATTTAGGTGTTGAGCTTGTGATTTACAAGGAGTTGTAGTTATTATGAAGTTGCAGACTGATGGATTGAACTATTGAAGAACAGTGAGTTGTGAAGCAGATGAAGAATGTGCCTAGATGTATGTATAAGAATTTCTGTAGGAATGAAGCTAAGAATAACTTGAAATTGGTCGGGAAAACAACCAGGAACAGACGGAGCTGTGTCAGATTTTCATGCCGACGATTTGACTCAATGACCCAGCGATTTGACTCGGATGAGTAAGATCCAGTTAGACAGCTGACTTAATAGCTGACTTCTCTCCCCTTGACCCGCTGACTAACAGTTTGACTGACGGTTGACCTGTTTGACCGTTAGTCCTAACGGTGGACTGACAGAATATTCCTTTGCTCGGGGAGAATCTCAGGTGACCGACGGTGACGATTTCCGGCCAAAACCCCAGTTTTCCGGCGGGCCAAAGTTGCAGAATTTTGTGCGGCTTTCTCTCATGGGATGTGAAGACTTGGACTTGGAATTATATGGAGAATTGGGCTTGGATTTGGAAAGAAGAGATGAAAAATTTGAGAAAGGCTTGGATTTGGAAGTTGAACTACAAAGGGAAAGGGATTCTATTCCTTGGAATATTTGGAGAGAATTGAAGCCTATAAATAAAGGAGTTCTCTACACATCTTTTACATCTTTTGCATATCTTTTGCACATTTTTACACACACAATACTTTTCTCTTTGTGTGAACTCTTTAATATGAGTAACTAATTTTATTGATTGAGGATGAATTCCTAGTTCTTAACATGTTTTGAGTTTTGTTTCAAATCTACTTTGAAGTATTCACATGATTATCGTTTGTTTTTACTAATAGGAATGTTTATACATTCATGGTTGATTGATAGATTGTTTAGGTGCGCAACTAAATTGATTTGTTAATTTGATCTATAACTAGTGAAAGTTAGGGGATAAGTAATCGTTTCTTGACTCTTTACATAAGTAGAAAACACAAGACCTTGCGGAGGGATTCCGTGGAGCAATTGTGTGTGAAAACAACGTTAGCAAGTGGACCTTGATCTAAGAGTCTAATTACTAATATCAACCTAATAAATACATAAATCTTAATGCGTTTAACTAAATTACATCTTGAGTGATCTACTACTAGGTGGTTTGGTGAATAGAATTCGGTAGTCGAGAACTTCCGTATCCGGTGATATAAGGGATTTTGGGGTTAGCATTGATATAGCTGCTATACCTACGGTTGGTGATAATTTGTGACTAATGAAAATGGAAAAGAACATAACTTTAATCATTGTTTTGCAGCGAAGAAGGATTCCTTGATCTATTCTCTCTTATTAATTTCAATTTACACTTTTAATTGCTTTGTTTATTTTATTTACTTTATTAAATTCTTAACCAATACCCCCCTTTGTGTGACAATTTTACAACTAGAATCTCGTGCTCCTCGTGGAATCGATCTTGACTACCCTATATTACTTGTTAATTAGGTAGTAAAATATTAATTAATTTGTTGTGGTTACGACACGCATACACTCGGTCAAACTCGCATGCGTTTCTATCTCAAGCATATTTGTCAATCTTAGTGATCAAAACTATATAGTCTTGATTTATAGTCTATTATAGCTAAGGTATCGGACTAGGATAGAAAGTGTAGTTAAGCTCAAGAACTCCATGGCGATCATCATACAAGACGAAGGACTACTCAAGGAACCAGTGGATATTCATCGACTAAAAGATATGTGGAGACTTGAACTTATCTATCACTCAAAAGTCTATCTACTCTATCTCCTATCTTGAGACAAAAGTCGTTTTACTATATAGACTAAGAATATGCACATTTAACATTTCGAGCTGAGTATATCTCGCTTATCTATTTCTAGAAATGTGTGTTGGTAAAGTTTTCGCTTTAGCCAAGTTCATCTTTTCCTAGTGACGAAAGTCATGTTATGTTTCAATCACTTTGGAAATCGCTCTGACGAAAACTAGTTCGTGAAAACAGCTATATGACGTCCTCTGAGAATGTTTCAATGATTGAAATGAGATTTTAGACTATATAACCATTGGGGGATATAAACATTGTTGTGGCAACACATATATGTATAAGTCCTTAACACTTGAACCGAAGTTTACGAACTTTGTTGATCAAGTAGAACCGGAGCGTGAGCATCAACTCAGTCCGTGAACTGGCGTAAGTTCTCGAACCCGAGAATATCTGATGAAGTTGAAGCTCAGGTGCAGTCTGCGAATTGACGGAAGTTCTCATCCCGAGAAATTTTGCTGGAGTTTATTAACTTCAACTGGTTAGCTTGAGTCCGTGAACTCAAGAGGTTATGTCTGAAAACATTGTTCATGAACTTATTCTTAAATTACTAAGGGATGCTTTTGCAAACCGTGGCTTTATAGTTCATGATTAATGATTCGAGTGAATCACATCATTTTTTATTCAATTGTGTCTCTTGTAGTACTTGATATCTCATAGCAATTGAACATCTCTCTAACTAGTTCATTTGAGTCATTTGGACTAGTTATGGTGAAGAAAAATATGGTTGATATGAAAGTTATCATTAGCTAACCATTTGGTTGACTAATATTGAACCAACCATTGTACACATTTGGGTACGGTTACACAAACCCAAAAACGTCAAGTACATGTATGTATGGCAAGCTAAGTTTTCGATCTAACGGTTGAAAGATATTAGCTTGTATCTAATCAGGTTTCCATCTAACGGTGAATATTTAATTCTTTGTTACTAAGCTAGAATTGATTGCAAACCTTGATTTGAAAGACTATATAAGGGGAACTCTAGCTATTGGAAAAACTAATCCCCACACACCGTTCTTGTGTGATACTAGTTTTCACTAAGCTAGAGTCGATCTCAATTGACCCTGGAGTTTTCTCTCTAAATTCGAGTTAACGACTTAAAGACTTCATTGGGATTGTGAAGCCATACCGATACTACTTTTCTTGTAGTTGTGTGATCTGATCTTGCTAAATCTATCGTATGAGTACAATTGTAATAATTGGCTTGAGATTTCAATTTCCGATTGGCAAGATAAAAGTAGTCACAAACATCTTCGTCTCATTATTTGTGATTCCTAAATAATCTTATTCGCTGCGTCGATTAAGTTTATTGTGAGGTGATTGATGAAACTGAGTTGTTCTTCGGGAATATAAGTCTGGTTTTATCGATTGGTTCCTGTTCACCTTGATTTATCAAAAGACGGAACAAAACTCATAGGTTTATTCGTGGGAGATGAATTTATCTATTAACTGTAGACTTTTCTGTGTGAGGCAGATTTGTTTGCTAAAGTCTTCGACTTTGGGTCGTAGCAACTCTTGGTTGTGGGTGAGATCAGCTAAGGGAATCAAGTGCGCAATATCCTGCTGGGATCAGAGCCGTAGGAGCATAACTGTACCTTGGATCAGTGTGAGATTGGTTGGGGTTCAACTACAGTCCAGACAGAAGTTAATTTGGAGTAGGATAGTGTCTGTAGCGGCTTAATACAGTGTATGTTTAATCTGGACTAGGTCCCGGGTTTTTTCTGCAATTGCGGTTTCCTCGTTAACAAAATTCTGGTGTTTGCGTTATTTCTTTTCCGCATTATATTTTTATATAATTGAAATAATACAGGTTGTGCATTGTTCAATCAATTAGAATATCCGACCTTATTGGTAGTTGATTTAAATCGATTGACACTTGGATATTGGTCTTTGGTACCATCCAAGTTATCTATCTTTGATTAGACTCGCAAATCTTATTTGCTTGAGTAAATCAAATCGAGAGATTGAGATAATAACTCCTTGAGTAATTTCTATTGATTGTGTGACGCCCCGGTTTTCAAAACCCGGAGTGCCACTTGGATACCATAGCTGAGGCCCGGCTACTAAGCCCAAGCTTGTTAAGTAATTTATTTGGGCTTATTTAATTATGTCCGTTTTAAGAATTTTGTCGCAACGGAATGCTCAAAAATTCATTTAGGAAAATCTAACCATTGATTTAACCTAATTTGAAAGTCACCGAAAGAAAAACACATTTTGGTTCTCAAATAAAAATACTAAAACCGTTCAATTCTTAAGATTAATTAATAAGAAACGATTTCAACCCCAAATTATAAAACTGAAAACAGACCAAGGTGGATTACTAGAATTTTATAGGCTTCATGCGAGTTCCAAAATTCATGGTAATTATACGGATAAAATCTATACTGTAAATACTATTAGGAATAAATTATTCAGGATTTTTAAATGAGTTGAGTATCCTATAACCACAGTCAAACATGTAGTTGACCAGAACTGCAGAAATGTAAAACAGTGATAGTTCATTTTAGAAAAATCATTTCAAATCACTCACAACTCTAAATCAGGCTTAATTTACCATTTCAAAAAGGCAAAAAAAAATATCTTCAAGTTTACAGAGACACCAAGGTCTAAAAACCAATGTATCGTAGTTCTAAAATATGATATTTATGAGATATTTAAACCAGTCGGATATTTTCTGGATTTAACAATGGTACAAAGAATTATATTAAAAATACGTATACTATATAGAACAATCTATAATTTTCACAAAATGTCCCTTACGAGGTTTTACATTTGTTACAAAAAAAATCATATCAAAACCTATTGGGAATTTAAAATGATAAACAGTCAACTCAATACCAAACAATATTTTACAGCTTTAAATATAAAACTAATTACATCTTTGAACTAGAATTTTACGCTAAAACAACAATATTAAGGATCTAAAATTATTCTCTAAGCTCCACGTTGATCAACTCCTTGTCATGCATCAAATCTGGAATTTTTTGTCATAATACGACGTGAGTTGTGACACTCAGTAGGAAAAGAAGCAACAAAACATTTTATGCAACATTTTTCAATTTCCTTTAAGAGAAAAAAAACATCTAGCATGGTTAACACCAACGCAACCACATGGAAACACCTCATCCATAAACATTAATAAATTCAATCAATCCGCTCGCCCCAGGGAGCCCCACGTGGATTTAGGAAACAAAACCGTTTCCAAGGATATCTCGTATCCCGTCATAAATAATTTTTAAGAATCACAATCTATGGACCGCAGCCCAACATTCATAATCATGCTCACAACATCGATTATCATTACATAAAAACTTTTTCTTTTTCTTTTTCTTTTTGCTGAAAACAACATTAGCTTTTGTTTTAATCAGAAAATATCTTTTGATTTTAACCAGTCAACTTTTGCTTTATCCAAAAATAACTTTTGCTTTTATCAATGGCAGACTAACCATTTAGTTATCCCACTAAATGACAACCACCCCGTAAATTAATGTTTCCTCCATATTTGATTTTCTTTAACTCCAACAACAAGGAAAACATAGTTTAAACCAAAAGCATAATTTCCAGAAACTTCAGTTTGGAAAGCCTAAGTTCAAAAATTTGTGTAGACTTCATTACACAACGAAAATGAGTGATTCTTATCTCATTTTAAAGAAGAATAAATAAGGTATCATATAAAAGTATTAACAAAAACAAACAGTTGAAGAACAGGTCCAACCCACGCTTGAAAATTCTGACAGTAAACTGTCCACAGAAAACCATCAGTTTTGGTAGTCTTTGCTAGGAAATTCACATAAGTTTCATTATTTATCGGAATCTATTGATTCTTAGCTCTTTTTAAAGAAAATAAGATAACCTTTAATATAAAAAATTATAGGTAAAAACAATAAATTCAGAAACCAAGTTGAAATCTCATTGGGAAGTCCGACAGTAAAAACGTTACAGAGAAACTACAGTTTTGGGAGTTACAACTTAAAAATTCACACAAGATTCATTACTCAACCAAATGCATTGGTTCTTAGCTCATTTTAAAGAACAAAACATAAGGTTTCATATAAAAATTATACGTAAAATCAATGAGTTTTATATCTATCTCAAAGTGTTTCACAAAAATAGAACAGAGATCACGTTTCTCAGAAATTTCAGTTTCGACAATGTACATTCAAAAATTCGTATAAAAATCATTACACAATGAAATTCAGAAGTTTTGGTACCATTAAAAATCTAATAAACCCTAATATCACATAAAAATGGTAAACAATGGTAACGAGGTACAAAACTATGTTTAAATCGCTTCACTAAACATGACAGAAGTGCTGTCCTTCAGAAAATTCAGTTTTGGTAGTCTGTAATCAAAACTTCGTGTAGAAATCATTACACAACGGAATTTAGCAAACTTAGTCTTGTTGGAAATCTGAAAGACTCTACTTTTACATAAAAATTATAACCAAAAGATATCAGGTATAAATCAGATCTGAAAATTCTCAAATAAACAGGACAGTGACAAAGTTCATCAGAGATTATAATTTTGGAAGTCTATACTCAAAAATTCACTCAGACTTCATTACTTATCGGAATCAGTTGATTCTTAGCTAGTTTTAAACATTAAAAGATACTCTTTCATATAAAAATTACAACAAAAAATAATAGTCAAACTAACAGGGTGATAATTATGCCCTTAAAACAGGACATAAAACTATTTCAGAAATATTTGAATTGCTCAAAACAGAGTTTCAAGAAGAAATAGAGATAAAACCAAATAAATTACAAGTACCCATGGATAACTTTTAGGAATAATAAATTTCAAACCTCATATTATAAGAAACCCCTAACTTTTCATGAACCCTAAATTTAATATCCAGATGAACAATCATGAATTCATTTAAAACATCACAAACCCATCAAATAGAGTTTCATAAGAGTATGAATAAGCATGAATTCAATTGAATATGAAATCAAAGAATTAAAGTAATGAAATTCAATCCAAATCAGTTTTAAAGAAGAGTTTTTCCCCCTACCTTTTGTGTAACAAGAGCTTCCAAAGTAACCCAAATACATATCACCAATCAAGATATGTAAATTAAGCTTCTAAAACCAAGTTTAACGAAAATATTTCTCTTGGATAAAGAAGATCAGGATTCAAGAGTGAGAAAAAAAGATGTTTCTCTAAATGAAATTCAAGAGAGAAAACGTTTATTAAAGAAGACAAAATGTCTAAAATACCCCTATTAGTAAAATGACATAAATTCCCTTGAAATTGGGTCTGGTATTACAGATTGAGTCTTGTTGATTCTCTACAAAATAACTCGGAGTTGTCCATACAGATTGATAATCAAAATATTGGGTGAGGTTGTTAGACCCCCGTATTTTCAACCAGTAGATCGTGGATCTCGAGGTAGGCGTGGCCTGTCATCAAAAGAGGTGGGAATTTATATTTAAATCTTTTGTGATTATTTTTGTTTGCTTTTACCAAAGTTTATGTTTAACAAATTCATGCATTGTCTGGTTGTGCTTTCCATGCATTGTTTAACTTTGAATTCCAAAAGTACTATTATTTCTTTTAATCTTTCCATTGTTTGGAAAGGAATTGTAATGCTTTGTTTGTCTTTCTGAATTGATCTGGAAATAAGAATTTCCATTTGATTGTTTGGAAATAAGAATTTCCATCTGTGGTATATAGGATACGGCTCCTTTATTTATACCTACTTTCTTTTATTGCAATAACTAGGTGCGGGACGAGTCACCATATATCTATCTAGGTGCGGGATGAGTCACCATTAATAGTAAATTATTTGGAAGGAATTAGATCCATATACATGATTATTTACCTATGTGAAATTGGTTGCATTTAGTGTTTAGGGAAAACATGAATTGTTTTCCAATAATTTTCAATGATTACTTGAAAGTTAAATGTTATTCCTACTGGGAACCCCTTTTAGAGATGATGTGCTCACCCATTCCAACTTTCAGTTTCAGAAACAGATCAGAGTTGCGCATCAAAAGCTTCAAGGGTTGATTTCGTTAGTTGGATAACTTTTACTATATTTATTATATTGCATATTGTATCTGCAAACCAAATGACTATTGTATATGTATCATTGGAGAGGACTTCTTGTATATATATGTTTCGGAGTGGGTTAGTTTTGGGTTAAGTTTTGTAGCACATTTCTTAATTGAATGCTTAATTTTATGATTTGGTTTCGTAGTTCCTCTTTATTTAGTTAATCTCTTAGATTAGTTAGCTCTAGCTTATGGGGCGCTACGGAAACTGTGACTTTTCATCTCCCGTTCAGCAAGATGACTATCACTCCAGATGATGCAAAGAAAATCACTGGTCTTGCTTTGGAAGGAAAGGTTGTGTTTGAGGGTTTCAAAAATTCTATGCCTTTTGATGAGATTTGTGCCTTGGCGAAGGAATATCTTGGATGGGGAAAAGATGAAGCGGAAGAAGAGTTTGAGATAGGGTATGGAGACGCGCCTAGATCTAATAGGAAATTTAGTGCACCAGGCAAACTTATTGAAACAATGAATATGGCAAGGAGGATTAATTTTGTTCGTCTAAAGGATAAGTTTTGGGATTCTGACACCAAGACTAAGAATGGATTGGTGGTGATGGACACAGAAAGAGCTAGACATACAGATATAGCTTACTTGTTGCATGCTCTTGGGATCGTCTTTTTTCATGTTTTCTCAGGAAATAAGGTAAATGCTTGTTATTTGCAGTGGTTGAGGAATCTCAGTCTCGATCCGGAAACAAACCAGGTACTCATGGGCCACTGCCCTCCTTGCTAGTGTGTTGGACAATCTTACCAAAGCTTCTACATGGAACGAAACACAAATTACGGGATATGTTGCTATTATCCAGGTATCTTTTTGTTTTAATATAACGAATGTTTACTTTTTTTTACTTTTATATATTGGTTTGTGTGTAATATCTTGTTTATAATTTATTTTTTGCCGTAGTCATGGGCTTACGACCATTTTAAAATCTTGAGACCTACTCGGAATACAAATGGGCTCTAGAAAAACTTATAGGAGTGTTAGAGCATTGCTCGGTCGAACTCGCATGTGTTTTTATCTCAAGCATGTTTGTCAATGTTAGCGATCAAAACTATAAGTCTTGATTTCTAGTCTACTATAGCTAAGGTCTCGGACTAGGATAGAAAGTGTAGTTGAGCTCAAGAACTCCATGGGAATCATCAAACAAGATAAAGGACTACTCAAGGAACTGGTGGATCTTCATCGACTAAAAGGTATGTGGAGACTTGAACTTATCTATCACTCAAAAGTCTATTTATCTCCTATCTTGAGACAAAAGTCGTTTTGTTGTATAGACTAAGATTATACACATTTGGTATTTCGAGCTGAGTATACCTCGCCTATCTATTTATCGAAATATGTGTTGGTAAATCTTTCTCTTTAGCCAAGTTCATATTTACCTAGTGACGAAAGTCATGTTAAGTTTCAATCACTTTGAAAATTGCTCTGACGAAAAATGGTTTGTGAATAACAACTATATAACGTCCTCTGAGAATGTTTCAATGATTGAAATGAGAGTTTAGACAATATAACCAATGGTGGATATAAGCATTGTTCTGGAAACACATATATGTATAAGTCCTTATTCCTTGAACCAAAGTTTGCGAACTTTGTTGATCAAGAGAACCGTAGAAGTGCATGATATTCAGTCCGCGAACTAGCGAAGTTCTCGAACCCGAGAATTTCTGCTGGAGTTTGTAAACTCCATCCAGGAATGTAAATTCGCGAACCAAATCAGCGAACTTAAGTAGGTTATGTCTAAAAACGATGTTTGTGAACTTATCTTTATAAACTAAGGAATGCTATTACAAACCGTGACTATATAGTTCATGAACCGATTCGAGTAAATCAAATCGTTTTTGCTTCAATTGTGTCTTGGGTAGTACATGAGATTTCCTTGAAATTGAACAACTCTCTAACTAGTTCATTTGAGTCATTTGAACTAGTTATGGTGAAGAAGAATATGGTTGATATGAAAGTTATCATATGGATAACCATTTGGTTAACTAGTGTTGAACCAACTAATGTACAAGTATGGGTATGGTTTACACAAGCCTATAAACGTGCATTACATATGTGTATAACAAGCTATGTTTTCGATCTAACATTTGATAAATATTAGCTTGAATCTAACCAGGTTTTCATCTAACGATGAATACTAAATGCTTTGTTACTAAGCTAACATTGATTGCAAACCCTGATTTAAAAGACTATATAAGGGAGAACTCTAACAATTGGGAAACCTAATCCCCACACCTTAAGTGTGATACTAGTTGCATATCTAGAGTCGATTCTCCTTTAATATTTGGTTTCTTCTTCTAAACCAGGTTAACGACTTAAATACTTCATTGGGATTTTGAAGCCAGACCGATACTACTTTTATTGTAGTTGTATGATCTGATCTTGTTATTTTTATCATACGAGTACAATTGTAATAATTGGCTTGGGATTTCTATCTCTGATAGGCAAGATAAAAAGTAATCACAAACATCTTCGTCTCAACGTTTGTGATTCCGCAATATCTTTTTTCGATTCGTCAATTAAGACTATTGTGAGGTGATTGATAATACTGAGTTGTTCTCCGGGAATACTGAGTCCGGTTTATCAATTGGTTCATGTTCACCTTGATTAATCAAAAGACGGAACAAAACTCGTAGGTATATTCGTGGGAGACGGATTTATCTATTATCGTAGACTTTTCTGGTGATACATATTTGTTTATTAAAGTCTTCGACTTTGGGTCATAGTAACTCTTAGTTGTGGGTAAGATCATCTTAGGGAATCAAGTACATAGTATCCTGCTGGGATCAGAGGCGTAGAAGCATAACTGTACCTTGGATTAGTGTGAGATTGATTAGGGTTCAACTACAGTCCAGGCCGAAGTTAGCTTGGAGTAGGCTAGTGTCTGTAGCGGCTTAATATAGTATATGTTTAATCTGGACTAGGTCCCGGGGTGTTTTTGCATTTGCGGTTTCCTCGTAAACAAAATTCTGGTATTTGTGTTATTTCATTTTTCATATTATATTATTTATTTTTATAATTGAAATAATAAAGGTTGTGCGTTGAAGATCAATCAATTAGAATATCCAACATTTGTTTGTTGATTTACGTTGATTGACACTTGGATATTGGTCTTTGGTACCATCCAAGTTATTCCTTATATTTGATTAAAGACTCGCTGATTTTATTAGCTTGAGTAAATTAAAACAAGATAGAGATAATAACTCCTTGAGATATTTCTATCTAGATTGAGTCTGACTGTCTAGTTGATTCTCTAGAAAGAAACTCGGAGTTAGTCCATACAAATTGCTAATCGAAATATTGGGTGTGGTTGTTAGACCCCCGCTTTTTCAATTGGTATCAGAGCAGGCAAACACGTTCAAGACCTTACAAGTCTGTGTTTATGGAAATCTGAGTCTGAGGACAAGATCTCTTGTACGCATACCTATATGTCTCCTAAAGCCTTCGACGCCGAGTGTCTTGGAAACACCTCAAAGGATTACTCCTTAGTTGATTCTTCTGAATCCCGAGGTAGAAATATTGTTCAATCAGATGTTGACATCTCTTCATCCTCTAAAGAGGTATGTGACACTCTGGCAAAAGCTGAAAAGGAGCTTACCAGAATTTCAAAAAATTCCGCTGAGATTATTGATTTTCAAGATTATGATCAGCTTGTTGATGAATTTGAAAAGTCTCTTGATCGAGAATGTGAACTTTATAACATCATTGAGTCTTTATCCAAAAATATTGAAAAACTTCTCCAAGAAACTACTCTACAACGTGAAAAGATTAGTGCTCTTGAGAGAATTGTTAAGGAAGACTCAATTAGAGAAAAACGTTTGATCGAGACTCATTCATCAGATCTTAACAGACTTCATTTCAAAAATGAGAAACTAAGTGCATCTCTTACTCTAGCCCATGAACAATGCATATCCTTGGAAAAGGAAAACTCTGTCTTAATGAGAAATTCTTCTGTACAATCTAATGACAACACATGAAGAAGTATCCTCCAGTAGAAGGTTGTGTCAAGAAAGGTTTATATAACTTGCAATCTTCTCATATGGCTATGAAATAAAAACAGATGCCAATTATTACTTCTCCTCCACGAACCTGTACCTTTTGTGGGAAAAGGAATCAATATGCTATCCGTTGCTTTGCCAGAAGGATTTTTTTTCTAAACTTCATAATTTGCTTCTCTTCAGTGTCAATGGAACAAATAGTCGATCGACTATTGCAGTGAATTGCATGCCCATAGAAAATTAGAAACCTTATAAAAATGATCCATATTCTAGAAATCATCACAGGGATCAAGAGCATTCGGGCATACATTATTGTGTTGCTAATGAAAGCATTCCATGTACTTATAAGAATATTTATGGTAAATCTAATTCTAGAAAATTTATTCTTATCTACTTGAACCAATTGCAAGAGGTCCTAGATTTAGTCCTCAGAGAAAGCCATCTGACGGATATGTTAAACACGCTATGTTTTATCCTTCAGGGATGAAAGTCAACCGAAGAAAGGCGAAGAACACAAAGATCAAAAAATCATATGATATATATAACCCCTTTCTCAATGATCATGGTGGAATTAACTTCCACTCTACTACCTGACTCCAGGTATTTGTTTCCTTGCTTCTAACTTGAGAGGTGCAAGGAAATTAATTGAGAAATACTCAAGTATGTTGTATACTATTTCTGTTTAAGTTTTTGTGTTAACGGTCCACAAACGTCCGAGTCCTCCTCTCGTGAGCTCTTAGGGTTTCGAAACTAGAGTTTATCACTCTTGTTTACGAATGCATATATACATATTATATATTGTGTTTTTCCTTCCCTAAAATTGTATGGAGAACTCTTCAAGATCTCAAGAGATTGTGCATCTTGATATGGAGGAAGATAATCAGGAATGTAAGACAATTTAGGAGTTGGTTCTAAAAAATATGTTGGAAAAAAAGGATCACAACTCCTGGATTGATGATTCTGTTAAGGATTTAACTCGTTTTCAGAACGATTCAAATGTCGAGTTTGCAAATCTTCAATTACAAATAAACCAACTTCTAGATGGTCAGGCCAGAATTCTTGCTAATCATAATATTCTGATACGGAATCAAAAGAATCTCATCATGGACTATGCCAAAGCTAGACAGCTTTCTCGGGTGGTTGATCACAAAGTTAGTGTTCTAACTCATGAACATGGTGTATCTACGGTTAAGAGAATAAAGGAAATCAGTGATACCTTCTTTGATGGTTTCATTGAAAGATATTAAGTTCTCAATGAACTCTGATTTCTTTTTACCTAGTAAACCTTCTATTTTTCCTGTCTTCGTTTAGAAGAATAACTAGAGTTTGGAATAGCCATTATTGTGATTACACATAGCTATGTCCAACGTTTTCATCTTCATGTTTTTAGATTTATTGGTTTAAATTCTAAACTTGTTTGGAAGATGATTTTTGCAGTATTAATCTTTATGATTTTATATATGGTACTATTGTTATGGTATATGTGTGTTTACGTCCATGAACTTGATTGTCCCTTACTTTGTCAAAAGTAAAGTCGTTCATGAGTTGATATGCTTAAAGGAATGAATTTACTTTTGACAAATATAAAAGTTAAGCTTATTATGTCAATTTTTGATGGAAGATAGGTTAAAATCTTTTGTTTTCAAGGATGATGTCTATTATATGTCATTGTGCAAATGGTGATGGACAATAGAATGAATCCTTGTGTATTCCGCAGTAATTGATCTTCCCCGATCCATATTTTGTGTATTACTGTGAGGCTCTGTAATGTGTCTTATGTTGAGCACTAAACAACCAAAGTTGATTATTTTTATGATTAGCTTAGTTGTTGTTCCGCAAGGTACTTTATGTCGAGCATATTGAACTAAATTAATTACCTTGCTTGGTTATTTAGTTATGACTCCGTAAGATTTCTTATGTATGAGCGTTTTTGAATGGGTTGATTTTTTTGATGATTAAACTCAGTCATTGCTCCATAGATTTTCTTATGTCGAGTATAAATAGTTAAATTAATTACTTATGGGATTAGTTTGGTTATGTATTCCTATTAAATTAATTATGGGTTCTCTTGTGATTAATCTAATTGAGTTTCTTAAGTCTCCACAAGTTTACTTATGTCGAGCATATTTGGTTAAATTAATTGTGAGTTCTCTTATGGCTAATTTAATATTTTTGGATTCAAATTCAAACTTGTATGTGATTTGTTATGTCCAAAGAAATCCTTCTTTTCTTTTGAAATTAAGGTCGATCTTGTTGTTCTTTCGGGAATCACATATTATGGGGGAGAGTTCTTGATTGAACTTGTGCTTAATTGCCAACTCTCTGTAGGGAGTGCGGCTGTGGAATATTATAGGGGTTATCTTGTATCTTTATAGACTCCTTGATGAATGCATTTAGCTTCGGATTTATGATTGCATCTAAATAAGATGATATATACTTACCTTTGGTCATGAAGCGTCTCTTACGGAAATCTCATTAGGATCCCGTTCTTGTACCTTTGCCAATTTTATTGACAAAAAGGGGGTTGAATTAATATGTAGTTCACACTACAAATACATATGGTTTTCCGATCATTATGTAAGGGGGAGTGGTTTCCATGTGAGATGGAGTATTGACTAAGGGGGAGTGACATATCACCATAGTATTATTGTTAAAGTTGTGATGCAATTGGACTTTGACGTTGTGTAATGATACTATGACACTGTATAACAATGATTGAGAACTCTTATTTTCTCGTTGTTATAGCTATGGATTTTCAACAACGATGATGATAAACTTACAACCTTTGGGATCATTGGAGTACTTGGAAGTGACGAATATTTCGAGTAATGTCGAAGATTAGACATGTGTAATTGGAGCTACAAAGTTTATTTATATATTTTATGTATTCCATATGTATTGATAGTTTTGTCACTAAAATTGACAAAGGGGGAGATTGTTAGAGCATTTCTCGGTCGAACTCGCATGCGTTGCTATCTCAAGCATGTTTATCAATGTTAGTGATCAAAATTATAAGTCTTAATTTCTAGTCTACTATAGCTAAGGTCTCAGACTAGGATAGAAAGTGTAGTTGAGCTCAAGAACTCCATGGCAATCATCATACAAGACGAAGGACTACTCAAGGAACTGGTGGATCTTCATCGACAAAAAGGTATGTGGAGACTTGAACTTATCTATCACTCAAAAGTCTATTTATCTCCTGTCATGAGACAAAACTCGTTTTGCTGTATAGACTAAGATTATACACATTTGGTATTTCAAGCCGAGTATACCTCTCCTATCTATTTCTCGAAATATGTGTTGGTAAAGCTTTCGCTTTAGCCAAGTTCATCTTTACCTAATAACGAAAGTCATGTTAAGTTTCAATCACTTTGAAAACTTCTCTGACGAAAAATGGTTTGTGAATAACAACTATATAACGTCCTCTGAGAATGTTTCAATGATTGAAATGAGAGACAATATAACCAATGGTGGATATAAGCATTATTCTGGAAACACATATATGTATAAGTCCTTATTCCTTGAACCAAAGTTTGCGAACTTTGTTGATCAAGCAAACCGGAAAAGTGCGCGATCTTCAGTCCGCTAACCCAGTCCGCGAACTGGTGAAGTTCTCAAACCCGAGAATTTCTGCTGGAGTTTTTTCACTCCATCCGGGAACTTAAGTCCGTGAACCAAGTCCGCGAAATTGAGTAGGTTATGTCTAAAAACAATATTTGTGAACTTATCTTTTAAAACTAAGGAATGTTATTGCGAACCGTGGATATATAGTTCATGAACCGATTCGAGTGAATCAAATCGTTTTTGATTCAATTGTGTCTTGCGTAGTACATGAGATTTCATTGCAATTGAACAACTCTCTAACTAGTTCATTTGAGTCATTTGAACTAGTTATGGTGAAGAAGAATATGGTTGATATGAAAGTTATCATATGGCTAACCATTTGGTTAACTAGTGTTGAACCAACTAATGTACAAGTTTGGGTACGGTTTACACAAGCCTACAAACGTGCATTACATGTGTGTATAACAAGATATGTTTTCGATCTAACAGTTGATAAATATTAGCTTGAATCTAATCAGGTTTTCATCTAACAATGAATATTGAATTCTTTGTTACTAAGCTAACATTGATTGCAAACCCTGATTTGAAAGACTATATAAGGGAGAACTCTAGCAACTGGGAAACCTAATTGCCATACCTTACGTGTGATACTAGTTGCATATATAGAGTCGATTCTCCTTTAACCTTTGGTTTCTTCTTCTAAACAAGGTTAACGACTTAAAGACTTTATTGGGATTGTAAAGCCATACCGATACTACTTTTATTGTAGTTGTGTGATCTGATCTTGTTGTTTCTATCGTACAGGTACAATTGTAATAATTGGCTTGAGATTACTATCTCCGATAGGCAAGATAAAAAGTAATCATAAACATCTTCGTCTCATCGTTTGTGATTCCAAAATATCTTTTATTTGCTGCGTCGATTAAGATTATTGTAAGGTGATTGATAATACTGAGCTGTTATTCGGGAATATAAGTCTGGTTTATCAATTGGTTCCTTTTCACCTTGATTTATCAAAATACGGAACCAAACTCGTAGGTATATTCGTGGGAGACGGATTTATCTATTACCTTATACTTTTATGTGTGATACATATTTGTTTATTAAAGTCTCCAACTTTGGGTCGTAGCAACTCTTAGTTGTGGGTGAGATCATCTAAGGGAATCAAGTACGTAGTATCCTGCTGGGATCAGTGGCGTAGGAGCATAATTGTACCTTGGATCAGTGTGAGATTGATTGGGGTTCAACTATAGTCCAGACCGAAGTTAGCTTGGAGTAGGCTAGTGTATGTAGCGGCTTAATACAGTGTATGTTTAATCTGGACTAGGTCCCGAGATTTTTCTGCATTTGCGGTTTCCTCGTTAAAAAAAATCTGATGTTTGTGTTATTTCATTTTCCGTATTATATTGTTTATATTTATAATTGAAATAATACAGGTTGTGCGTTGAAGATCAATCAATTAGAATATCCAACCTTTGGTTATTGATTGACCCTTGGATATTGGTCTTTGGTACCATCCAAGTTATTACTTGTATTTGATTAACGACTCGCTGATTTCTATTAGCTTGAGTAAATCAAAACAAGAGAGAGATAATAACTAATTGAGATATTTCTATCTAGATTGAGTCTGACTGTCTAGTTGATTCTCTATAAAGAAACTCGGAGTTAGTCCATACAGATTGCTAATCGAAATATTGGGTATGGTTGTTAGACCCCCGCTTTTTCAAGAAGGAAGATCCTCCTTTGGAGGGACCCAACACAAGGCTAAAGAGACGGAAATGGTCGACGTGAGGAAAAAGTTGGATGCTTTGACAATCGAAGATGTGGATTTTGATCCATATTTGAAACTTGATGAGGATGGAGAAGATGAAGTTGGTAATAGAGTATTTTATGATGTGGTGACTTATACGAGACCTTTGTTTCATGCAACTGGGTTCGTCATATTAGATCCTTGTAGAACGCTCCGACAAATCGGTATTGTCCAGAAAATTATGCCTGAAGAAACTCCTTTTAAACTCGTCGTAGCCAGCTCCCAATTTAAGGACAAAGATGTCAGATTGAACCATGAAAAAGCACCATCGATCGCCCATTGTAATGCTCGTTCCCAAGCATTAAACCAAATAAGTAAAAGATTGCTTGAATCTTCTCATGGGACTTCCGAAGCGGATGCGAATTACATGGATTGATATAAAGATTGGGCTCATCCTTATGTGGAAAATTTGGATCCAGAGGCATAGAGATATTTTAAGAATGCAAAGAAACAGAGTTCAAAATCAAAGACATCAATGAATGAACAAGATGATTGGGAGAAGATGGTGGTACGTACACTACTAATTATGTTTGTATATGTTGTTGTTTTTTCCAATTATCTATGAATAATTAGAGTATGTGTGTTTGATATGAAAAAATAGGTCGAATGAGTTAATTGGGTGGTCAATGACATCACCCATATGATTGATTCGAGTGAGAACTTAACGGTAGCTGAACAAAGATTACTCTGTAATCGATTTAAAGGCATAATAATCCATGAGAAAGGAGGTTTATATCCTGATGAAGAGGACCGATGAAGGATATGTAAGAGGTCTGGGTCTACTTCTTCTAGCAATGACTCGGATACTCCCTCTGGTTAGCAAGCTCAATCAAAGCAAGGAAAAGGCGGTCGAGGTAAAAAAGGAGGTCGTGATGGAACAAGTGCTCGAGGTGGTCGTGGTCTAGGTGAAAAAGGAGGCCGTGCTGAAATAAGTGTTGCTTGAGGTGGACGTGGTGGAGGTAAAAAGACTCCAACTCAAGATGTCTGGGGAAAAGAAGGTCAAAAGTCTAGAGTTGTAGAACAAGTTGTTGAACAGGACCAAGAGGACGATTTGTATGGGTTTTTTCAAGAGTTTTCAGGGGAGGAATCAAGTGAATGACTCTATATACTCGCTTTTTAGTATTTTACTTCATGGATTTTTTGTTATCTAAGCCTTTGACATTTTACTATTTTCGTTGTTTGGTTAAGGATTGGGATGGATTTTTATGACTTTGCATTTATGAATAATATCTTTTAATGTGTCTAATCTAAGAAATATGAGGAAAAAAGCAACATAATTGAATTTTTTGTGCACTTTCGGCGAGGTCGATGCTTCAAAAGACCTAGCCGAAAATGGCTATAATTGTTGTAAAATAAACTTTCATATCCATAAACAAGAAAACGGTTAGAAACTCCCAGCCGTAAATCGAACAACGGTTTGGAAACCCGTCCGGAGTGGGTTCATGGTTGGGAAAACCTAGTCGTTGTTTGTTCTGAACTCCCTAAACAACAATGAGTTATTTTTGCGGATAGATTTCCAGGTCGTGTAACATGATCACGGTTAGGACTTGAAATCGTAAATGTATTTATGTCTTGGTCGACCTAGCTATTTCCTAGACGTTATCATAGAAATGGGCTGGAAACCCAACCGTGTTATATTATGGTTGGGACTTTCCTAGCCGTATAGTACTCTGGTAAACCAAAAAAAAAGGCTCCTGGTTACGATTAAATATCCATGCCATAATTGCTTACACGAACAGGAATCCTAGCCGTTATTCTGACAGATAGTAATAAATTAGATTTACGGACTGAAATCCCAATCGTAACTCTGACATAACACAATCTCTGCAGGTTATACAGAATTACGGCTTGGTCGTCCTAGCGATTTCCTAGTCGTAACTACCTATGATTTCCTTTTGTACCATACCAAATCGGCTAGTTTTTTGAATTTTGAGAAATAGATTCGTTTTAAGACTGATTTATAGAAGGTTCTAGTTGTTCAACCACTTATTTAAACTTGAAATAACTTCATCTCCATATAACCACCAACTCCAAATCAAAATCACACCTTCTATACTAATAATCTCCACTAAAACTCCTATAAACTCAATGCAATATACTCAAAGGATAAACCCAACTTTACTTTGGAAGAAGACTTATCTCTTTGCAAAAATTTTGTACTATGCTATCCAAAGATAGGAGAAGAACGAAGGAAAGATGGTTTACCAAGTCAATCGTATTTGAGTAATATTTTTTAAGAACTTTTATAGTGAAACAAGTAACACTAACAACCGCGATGGGGTTGAATTGTATCTTTGATGTTCAAACATACGCAAAAAAATGGAAGAATATATGGCTTTACGTCGTATGTGCCACCTACTTCGGCTTAGAGGTGAGACTGATAGAGAAGTCGCAGCTCAAGCTAATAAGGAATGGAGAAAATGGAAAGGTTATAATTTCAACTTGGAAGCTCAATTCGCCATCATCAAAGACTTCTTAATACATCGAAAGGGATATTATTAAAACCAACTTTGTAACGGGGATCTATGAAGTATGTAATGGGTTTTATTATGGTCTAATTAATGAAAGTATTACTAATTTTTAATCGTAGTATGTATTCATGTTAAAAGTCAAAATTTCTTAGCTTACATATTCAATTACGGACGGTTAATATAAGAATTACCAGCCGTGAGACAGACTCAGGATATTCTTGGTTGAATAAAACGGTTAGAAGTTCTTAAATTCCCATCCGTTGTTACTGGTTACGGCTGGGAATTCCTCATATCCTAACCGTAACTGATTAATTACGGCTAGTTCGAAAAAATTTCCCGGTCGTAACATGTAAAATTCTTAGATTTTTATCTGGTTTTCAACAGATTTGAATCGATAAATTTATGGTGGGAGTTGATTATAAGGATATCCCGAGTTTTATGACGAAGGGTTTCATCATCTTTCTTCAAATATTTTGAAAAACATTTCACCAAAATCACCAATTTTCCTTCTTCAAAATCAAAATCAAGTTTTGATTTACAAAAGTTTAATCATTTGATTTATCTAATCGACTCACTAGTACTGATTAGTTAGCTTAATCAATGTAATTAGTGCTAATCATATAATGGGTAGAATGGGTATCACCAAAATACCATGATAAGGGGCTCTTTGAGTTGTTATTTCATGACCCATTTAAGCCCCCAAAAACCCACCCTTTTTAAGCCCCAATAATAGGATTCTATTCAGATTTAGCACCAGGTCATGAGACCGACCTAATAGGGGGGAAAAAACGATAACTTATTGGCGGCTTCAGAATGAAACCAAAAGGTGACGTGGAAAAAGAAGAAGGGAAGAAACACAAACATGAGTACATCTTTCAAGTGAAGTTTGTTTTTTCCTTTCCTATTCTCTTGTAAGGGGTTCAGCTACCCATCCAAGGAAACCCGACCCGAAAACTAAAACTTTAAATATTGCGGGTAGAACTACTCTCATTAAGTATGTTTTCGGCCCTATCTCTAATCATATGATGTCTATGCTTAAGTTACCGAAAGGTTTAATCTCTAGACTTAATAGGTACAAGAAGAATTTCTTGTGGGGTGCGGATAAGGATAAGAAATGTATTCATAATGTTAAATGGAGCAGAGTTTGTACTCATGTGGAGTACGGTGGCTTAGGAATTAGGGATTTGGAGCTAAACAACCTATCTCTACTTGCTAGGATGGCGTGGAGAGTGTTTACTAAACCAAATTCAGAATTGTCGAAGCTCCTAAAGGCTAAGTACTTCTCGAAAATGTGAATGTAAGAAGTCTAGCTCTGTTAGTTAGAAAAGTATTCTCAAAGGGAGAGATGCGGTCAAATATTGTATTAGATGGGATATAAGTGATGAAGGTAGTGTTGATTTATGGAATGAGCCATGGGTATCTAATTTGCCATTGTTAATGTTTCTAGTCAGCAACTTCCTAATATGCTTGTTAAAGACATTATAAACTCAGAAACTAAAACCTGGAATTTGAGTGCTATAGAAGGTTTATATCTACTCGTGTGGCAGAAAAAATTAAAGTTAAGCCTATTAGTATTACAAATGGTTGTACTGATCAGATTATTTGGTCATATGGTAAGAATGGGGATGTTTCTGTTAGAGAAGCTTATAATTATCTTAACTTCAATATGATGGGTAATGACTTACCTAATCAGGATTGGAGGTTTCTGTGGAAACTGAACTGTCCACAGAAAATTAAAATTTTATTGTAGCTGTTATGCCATAACAGATTTAATTTGAATGAGTATCTCTATAGGATACATATTAACTCCCATCCAGGATGTGCTTTGTGCAACAATGACTTTGAAACTACTTATCATTTATTCTTTGGTAGCAGAATGGTTAGACCTTTATGGAGGAAAATCTTTCGATGGATTGGCTTTCAACCGGAGGCTAATAATATTAATCCCTCAACTTTCAAAAATATGTGCAGGTTCGGTGGCAAGATTGGAGAAGTGGAAAGATATCTTCCCTTTCGTGCTATGGTCCATTTGGAAAGGTAGAAATGACTGGATTTTCAAAAAAATTCAGTTCCAGCCGTACAAGACAATAGCTTGGGCATTGAGACAGTCTAGAGAGTTTATCCAAGTAGGTGGCCTAATCGGAAGGAAGAACTGTGTAGTGGAAGAAGTGGTTGTTCCTTGAACGTATCCACTGGCTGGATACTGCAAACTTAATAGTGATGGTGCTTCAAATCAAGCGAAGGATGCTGGAATTGGCGGAGTAATTCGAGAAGAGAATGGGGTTTTTTAAATCTTGCTTTGCAAAACACATTTTCAAGAATTCCAGCAATGTAGATGAGTTTTATGCGATTCGAGATGGTATGATGATTGCAAAGGGAATGAGAATAAAAAAGCTTGAAGTAGAGAGTGATTCAACTTTTGTTGTAATGTTGTGTCATGGAGAATGCATGGTGTCGTGGTGCATGAGAGGGTTGCTGGAAGACATTCGTACTATGAAAGGTAGTTTTGAAGACATTGTGTTCAAGCAGAGATATAGAGAAGCCGATTTAGTGGTTGATTATTTGGCAAAGGCGAGTGCTGCAAAGGAATTGGAAGGTGTGTGGATGGTGCAACCACCAAGGAAAGTATCCAATTTGATGCATAAGGATTGTGCTGGAAGAGCTCACAGTAGATTTTTGAGAGTTAGTAGTTAGTCTGGCTGGGCTCAAGCCAACGTACCAAAAAAAAAAAAAAAACGCCATGTTACGTACCCCCTCGATGTGTCATCCCCTCCCTTCTTCTGGAGCAAACATGAGGGTCTATTAGTATTGGATCAGGGCCATTTTTTTTTCGCCCCGAAGTAAATAGTTTTTTTTTCTGCCCCCATGCACACGAACTTAATCATATTCATATCATTTAAAATTCAAAGTGTGGGTTAACTACTTTTTTTTGGACTTTTTTATATGAAGAAATTCAAAATGAGTTTTTTCTAAGTGGAGGAGGAAGCTAGAATTTCAGTATATAAAGAATAAAATTTTACATAAAAAACTGATACCTAAGTACTAGGTAGCCGAAGGTTGCCCAATTTTTTTTGATTTTTTTTTTAACAACGAGTACTAGTTACATACCGTTTGGTAATGTTACATTTTGGAAGTACAAAAATTTAACTAATTGTAAAAAAAGCCTAAACTAAAAAAATTAACTGAAACATCATGTATACTAACAAAAAATACACTAAATCAGTATTATTTTTCTAGAAAATAAATAGAACTATGTATATAATTTTCTAAATAGATTCAATTGTAAATTAAAATTTTGAATCAAAAAATACTGCAAGGGATCAAATAAAAAATAAAAATAATATAACAAGAAAGAAGAGAGAACCAGGAAGGAAACTTTTAAAATCGTAATTAATGCCATTAAGCTTCCATCTTTATAATTTATAGGTCCCTGATAATTGTTTATAGGACATAAACCCCCAAATGTGAAATATATTTATTATTGCCCCTCTCCCCTTGTTGCCCCCAAAGTGGGACTTGTCCCTCTGACCCCTCAGGATCGGCCCTGATCGGATTTGGGCACTAATACGATGACATATCGCGGGTGCAGAGTTTGGGGGCATAAAGCATTTTCGAAGGAAACCTAACAAAGTACAGGTCTCGATGATTTAAGGTTAAGTACACAAAGAAAATCTTACTAGGTAGTATGGAGAAGATACAATTTCGAGTTAATATTTATCCCGAGATAGGTTAACGATTGGGGTTTTGTTTGAAGTCCATAAAGCTTGTCTCACGGATAAGCATCTGATAAATTAATAAGGCATTTATGTGAACTGGGTGAAGCACAACTCAACCCAACCCAGCATGTTAAATTTGAGCCTAGACAAGCCCGACATGTAGCCCAGTATGGTGAAGCACGATAGTTTCGTGGATTGTGCTGGGTGTCATGTACCGACATAAGAGAGAAGAGTGGCCCTTATCATAATCAGGGTGGTAACTAGTCCTTTATATTAATTGTTGTTAGTAGTTAATTAGAGATAATTATTAATTAATGATAGTTGTAATTGATGGTTGGGATGTAACCATCTGGGAAGCTTAGGATCGTTAGATCTAGTTGGGAAAACCTAGCTATAATAAGTCAGAGTCTGTAATAAGAACATGAATCCAATTTTAATCAAAATTAATCGTTAACTCGATTTTTAGGCTGTTCGCAAGAGCAGAGAAATTTGATTCAATCAAGTAATTATCCTGGTCACTGTACATCCTTGTACATGACAATTGGTATCAGAGTCCTTTCCTGGAACCTGTGGTCATGGAAAAAGTTACAGTCGCCGGAGTTAACTCGACTCTCAATCAATTCACAGCAACAGTTACTGAATTAGCTGCTTCGGTGACACAAACATCAACATCTGTAGCTACCCTAAATCAAGCTGTTCGTCGTTTGGATTCGGATTTCACCGCAATGAAATCTGATCTACAGGATATCATCCAATTTCTACGCATCCAGCGACCTGTAGATACTGGATTTGATGCTGAGTCTTCCAATTCGGATACCCATAACGGTGCTAATTCAATTGGTGATTTCACAGTCTCTCCGTCTGAGAACATCAAATCCATCCCTACTGATGTTGATGAAACTTAGAACATGATTTTTGGGTTAATTCTTCCACACCTAACTGGTGGAGAGACCTTTCTTATTTATACTGTGAGATTGAATCTCAAGTTGTTACACAGATAAATGTTGTTGAACATAACAACTTTGAATAACATGAAAATAGCTAACTTATAAGGACCTAGTTGGATGCCTACAATGATGTTCCGTTGCAGTCTTCACTTGACATAGAGTCTTTAGGAAGACTCTCTGTTGTATGCTTAACAATGAAGAAGCTGCAGAAAATGATGATTATCTTGATGAATTGATTCCCTCGTTTTTCTTCGATGAAGAGGAAGATTTACCTGATGAGGTGAATTTCCAAACTACAAAGGTTATGAGTACTGATAGTAGTTGTGAGAAACACCAAAGTTTGAAGGAGCTGGTCATTAATCACCGCAAGCTATTGTGTAAGGATTGTTTACCCATTCTTTCAGATTATTCTCGAGTACTATTCAATCGTGGTAAAGGGTTTGTAGTTATTGGTAGTTCTACTTGTTGTGTTAGCAGAATTTTTAAGTTTTGTTTTGATTTATTTACTTCATATTCGTTTCCACTATCTGTTTGTTCAATTTCAATAGCCAACAACGATGGCAAATTTTTTCTTGAGTTGGTTAAAAAACTTGGGTACCACTCAGCTTGGACGTATAGTGCATCAATTATGGGTATATTGTGTATAGGTGGTGTTACTATCACCGCAGGGATGTTGTTTGATATAACGTCTGAGAGTAATTCTCTGCGTTTGAGTGGTGTTGGAGTTGATTACCTCTTGCAGCTCCAGATGCGTAAGGTTCGTTACAAATTGGCTATTGATGTATGTGTTTCACTTGTTATCGATTCTAGCTGCAGTGTCTTTGATCGGGGAAAATGGGTGGACCTTATTCGATGGGTTTATTGTTTTTCTACACATGATTATCTTCGAATGACAGTGTGGCTTAGGGACTTCGTCTTAGTTGTGTTGGTTACAATTCGTGATTATATCGATAGCAATAAATTTCTTGTCCAGCTGTTGCGAAAGGAAATTTTTACCAACAGTTTGTTGCTGCTTCTGCGGATAGGACTTTATAGGGTTCAGAATGCTTATAAATTCTTGTGTGGCTGTGTAAGGGTGGAATTCCAGATGGGTTTACATCACCATTCCCTTATGATGTTTTTTCCGTATCTTGGCACTTATTTCATGTTTTTTAGATGGGATTCTTTTATATTTTGTTCCTTACTTGCACTTGGAGTGTATGGAGCTGATCATGTTCTCGAGGAAGTTGATGTAGCCTATTTAAATTCTACTGTGTTTGCTTGTTTGTCTCCATGCTCTGCTCTTCATGATTATTTTTGGTGCTTTCCACCTTGGAGTCTGGTGTATTCACCTGGGAGCAGCCAATTCCAGTTTGAGCTTTCTGGACAAATAATGGCATTACGCCTGTTTCTTACAGAGATTCACATTCCATTTGTGTTGATGTTTGCGGTATCCTTGTGGTGGGAATTAAATTTGTTTCTTATGGGCTTACAGAGTGCGGGGAATGTGAATGGGATCTGTATACATTCTCCTTCTATGGTTTACTTTATCATGTGTTGCTGGTATCATAGACCCAAACTCAGGGAGTATTTGTTGAATTTAAGACTAAGGTACCAGAAAGTTCAGTTTATGTGCTCTATTGTGTGTCTACTGGCTCAGAAGGGTGATAGTGGTGTTAGTTGGTTTTTCATGGGCTTTACATCAGTTGCATGCTTTGTCTTTGGCGGCTACTATCAGACCAATTTTTTGTGCACAATTAAAGTTCTTAAAAGAGCAAGACTTATGACGCAGGACTACCATACACCGGCAACAAATAGTCACGGCTATGTAGTTAGTTTTGATCCTGCTGTTTGTCGTAACCTTGATTCTCAAGTTGTCATTTCTGGTGGCAAAGGGACTATAACCAAGAGTAATGTCGATATGGAGATTGTGGGCATGTTTACTGTCGCAGGACAAGCACTGAAATTTCTCTCACTCTCTTACAGATTTGATCTTGGGTATGAATCAGAATTGCAGTTTATATATATGATTGTGTTTGTGCCAGTTGAAGAATGTGACTATGGTGATAGCAGGCTGAATAGGTCACAAACAAATAGTCTATTTGAGAATACTTTTACAACCCTGTGGTGGCATGCGGTGGTAATGGAGAGGCCGGATAAATTATATTATAGAGGACTACTACATGAGCATACCCTCTGGACTAAATTAGTTCAGAATAATGCTACAAGAGACATACTGGGTGTATTATGGAAGGCACTACTATTTCCCTTGTCCCATTTCTATTTACGAGGTACAGAAAATGGTTGTGGATATGCGTTGATTTTCATTACATTACTGGGATTACGTGGATCTATGGTCCCTTGTATTAGTGGAAATGAGAACCACTTCTTGTTACAACTTAGGAGTGGCTTGTATGTGAAGAGGGGAGCAGCGAGAGAAATTTTTTGGGGTTATGGTTGCTATGCAGTTTTCATTTTCAGCAATAACTATGCACATGCATATCCGTTCAACAATTCAATTCTTCTCTCTCGTAGTTTCTGTCAAGTGCATTTTCATGCGGCAGTTCATCCATTGTCATCGTTTTGGGCTGGTGATGGTGACCATGTAGAGTTTCTTTCGGAAGTTGAAATGATTCTTACTTTAAGGCTGCAGGTAGGGTACTTGCGCAGGAAATTCAGATTGGTTTCCACTGTTTTCTATGGCATAAGAAATGGCACTAGTACTATTTGTAGTAGGTTAGTATTTGATAGAGGAAAAGTGCAGCTCACTGAGAAGACACCTGATCTAATTATTCCCCTGCATGTGGTGCTGACAACGGACTGTCACTGGACAATTTTCATCTTGATTGCAGTACGTTCTGATGCTCATTTATATTATGTGCTGATGAGTATTCATGGGGATGGTCGGAACTTAAATTGATCTACAACAAGTTCTTTTGTCACTGAAATCTCTGTTTTCAAATTCCTCATAGTATTCACAATGGCGGTGACGAGATATCACAAGAAGGTTATAATATGGCTTGCCAAGGGTTATCTTCGTAGTCAACTTCTGGGAATTAGAGTCATGGTTGGGAAGCTAGATTATTTCTTTATATCTGAGGCCAACATTGTGTTCCCAACTGTTCTGGAGTTCAGACACCTTACACCAGGGGTAGTCAGCACTGTACAAGTTCAACGAAGAGCTTATGCAAATTGCATAGAAGAAAAACTCATGGCAACTCCAATCTCCTTGGTGTCAGACAGTGAGCATGTTCTCTCGGGTAATTTTTTCTCAGTCGCTCGCTACTTTGGAAGTTGTAGCCTTGGATGCTTACCTTCATGTACCGACATAAGAGAGGAGAGTAGCCTGGCACCTAGTTAGCAATCCGGGATACGGGAACCGTTCGGAACGGCATACGTACGGGTATTATTCGTTTTGACGGATTGTAAATTCGGTCCACTATTCGGTCAACCAATTTTGATTCGGGGATAATACGGAACGGTATACGTACGTGTATAATTCGTTTTCGAAATCTTAATTCGGTACGGAAAATTCGGTACGTATAAATAGTAGGAAATGTCATTTTTACAAATGATTTCAAGGTTGAAATGGAATATATTTGTAATATTTGTAGCTTAACAAACAAAAATCTTCTAGCTCGGTGGTTGGTTGCCTAGAATGTAATCGCGAGGTCGTTGGTTCGAATCCAACACATTTCATTTTTGAAAATTTCGGTGAAATATAAGCTGTGGGCTTTAGAGGGGAGGCTTATTTCAATGAAATGTGACTTTAAATGAGCAGTGGGCTTAGAGAGGAGGCTTAATAGATGAGCCCATTAGAAATGGGCTGTCTAAACATGGCGTACTTAAGTCGAAATATGAGTATTCTAGACGCAACGCCAAATTCGCGGACAATACGGCTTCTCCACAGAATACGCGAACTGGGGTCGGGGTTTCAATTGGACGCCCGAATAATTCGCTCCCGTTCGATACGCAATAATTCGTGAATCATCCGCGAATGATTCGGCGAATTGCTAACTAGGGCCTGGCAGCTCTGTTCACATCCTTGAGGACAAGGATGTTCTGAAGGGGTAGGGAATGTCATGTACCGACATAAGAGAGGAGAGTGGCCCTTATCATAATCAGGGTGGTAACTAGTCCTTTATATTAATTGTTGTTAGTAGTTAATTAGAGATAATTATTAGTTAATGATAGTTGTAATTGATGGTTGGGATGTAACCATCTGGGAAGCTTAGGATCGTTAGATCTAGTTGGGGAAAACCTAGCTATAACAAGTCAGAGTCTGTAATAAGAACAGGAATCCAATTTTAATCAAAATTAATCGTTAACTCGATTTTTAGGCTGTTCGCAAGAGCAGAGAAACTTGATTCTCTGAATCAAGTAATTATCCTGTCACTGTACATCCTTGTACATGACACTGGGCTAAACTAATTGTCACAACAGTACAACATGCGGCACGGATAAACACGTGACACATCACAATACGTTAAAAAAGCATGTCATAGTATGCATAAAACACTACAAGACATGGTACAATATATCATATCTCATGTATATTTCATAAAAGAGTATTTATTTTGAACATTTTAACTTCGTTATGTTGAGTTATTTTTATAACAACACATGTAGTATTTAAATATTTAGAAAATATCTTATATGGAAAACATATAATAAATGTGCCTGGCCAAGCACAACACGACACATCGGGTTTATTTTTCTGGCACATCACAACACAACATGTCGTCTAGCACTGTACGCCTTAATTTCCGGCGCAGTACAACATGGTAAACAACACGCTAAGTATGTGATTTCATGGGCATGGTTATGTGGGCCGACACATTTTACACATAAATCATCCTCCTCGGACAATTAATTTTTAAACATACCTCGTGAAATGAGAAAGTGATCCTAGGTTTTGGTGGAAATTAGATAAATACCTTCCATTTTTGAAAATGATTTATAGCGCCCAGAAATCTGCACCCAGGTATGAGTTGGCACAACAGAAGTAAAAAAACTGTAAACACCACGTCACCCGACAAGTAGTTAAGAGTAAAAATCCTTTTTGACTTTTACTGTGTATTCTCAGCCATACATCTGAATCGACGGCATATATTTCATATACGAAATTTCTCAAATCCAGTAAATATACCGCCCAAATCTCAAAATCTAGTAAGTATACCGCCTAAACACGGAGACCTAAAGGTCTATCCATTTCCCATCTTCTCCAAGGAAAACGATCAGTTTTACAAGATTCATGAGGTTAACCACTCGATTTGGATCAGTACATAGAGGTAAGAATTTTGATCATATATATTTACGTATTTGAGTTTTTTCTTTTTATCATCTTGGATACCGATTTTCTTATCAATAATGTTTATATGATCTAGGGTTGAGTTGTTGAGACTGCCATGTGACTATCCATACAAATAGGATTCTCCAATAATACATTGACTGTATTATAAATATGTTAGCTAGAGTACAGGCATACTCATGTATACTGACAATTGATTAGAGTAGTTGAAAAATTAATGATTACCATGCTTTATGTTTATCTTATTTAGTATGTTATGCTCTTACCATGGATTTTTTCTGGTTTATTTGTTGTAAATGGTAGTGGGAAGTGAACAACTTGAATTGTGTCACATTACAGATGATGATGAAAATGATAAGGTTGATGATGATGTGGATTTCAAATTAAATGAAGATGAGGATGAAGAGGGTGATGAATTTGATGGGACTGATAAGGTCGATGACGATGTGGATTTCAAATTAAGCGACGCTGAGGACGACGGGGTGATGAAAATGATGAGAATGATGAAGATTGTGGATATGGAGACAATGACATCTACGCAGGTAGAATTTTCGATTCCGTATCTAAGATAGAATTAGCTTATAAAAGATACGGAAAGGAGACGGGATTTGCAGTCAGGAAAAGAACCCGGCGCAAGAATCCATCAGGCGTCGTTAGAAGTGTTTCTTACTGTTGTACTAAGCATGGAAAACCTAGTGTGAATAGAAACCCATCTAAACAAAACAAGACTAACAGGTGTGAGTGCAAAGCTGGATTAACTGCACGTTTAACCCCAGATAACAAATGGGAGATTTCGACATTTCATGCTGCGCACAATCACTTTGTTAGTTCTGAAATGTCTCGAATGATGCCTTGTTACCGAGAAATCCCTCCGTATGTTAGACATCATCTTGATGCTAATGACCAGTCGGGAATCAAGATGCACAAAAGTTACATTTCAGTGGTAAACGACCACGGAGGGTATCATAATATGACATGTACAAAAAAAAGATTGTAGAAATATTATAAAAGAGTTGAGGGCGTTAAGACTTGGAAAGGGAGATGCAGAAGCTATAATAAGATATTTTATGAACAAGGTTAGCCACAAATCAAATGAACATGAAGACTTTTATTATGCTATTGATGCAGATGAAGAAAAATATTTGAGGAATGTATTCTAGGAAGATGGTTGGTGTAGAGAAGCTTATAAAGAATTTGGAGAGGTTATTACTTTTGATGCCACTTACTTGACTAATCAGTATCACGTGCCATTCTCTCCTTTTGTAGGGGTGAACCATCACAGACAATCTATATTGCTTGGCTGTGTGTTGCTCTCAGATGAACGAACAGAAACATTTAAATGGTTATTTAGTGAACGGTTGAAATGCATGTCTGGATGTGCCCTCCAAAAGCAATTATAACGGACAAATATGAAGCAATGAAATGGGACATTAAGTGTGTATTCCCTGAAGCTAGACATAGGTGGTGTATTTGGCATATTATGAAGAAGGTGCCAGAAAAATTTGGCATATACTCCAAACGTGAACAGCAAAACTACTAACATTTAATAATTGCGCATACTACATTTTAGAATACACTTGAGTTTTGATGTAAAATCATGGTTATGGTTCTGAATGACATTATATTTGCAATGATTCCAATTAAGCCTCCATCAGATTTTTTTCCTGCAACTGGGAAACAGCTTCAAGACCTGACAAAAATTTCAACCATCGTCTCCACAAAGCTAACATCTTTGGAAGTTTTTGTTTTCCTTTACTCATTTCGAATCCCTCAACTCATGGCATTATATTTCAAGGTGATAGAATAACTCAAGATTTGTCATTAATTTTCAGCCACAACTTCATTCTTGCAAACTAAAAATAGCAAGGGAAATTCCTCAAGATTACACATCAAACATATGATTTACCAAAAAAATGTGAATCATAATTCCTACTTCCTACAACATTCAATCGTCATATATATAAAGTATAACATGTATGCATTAGAATATGGAGGAACAAATAAATTTCAGGAAAACATAAACCTAAATTTTGAGACATACATACATGTATACCTTTATATTTCGACAAGATATGTGATGATGGTTAACATAAACAACACTATTTCAGATTTGAATCAGAAAATCCCTAGCTTCTCATCTTCCCTATTCCTAAGAAAGTGCAAAACCGAATATGTTTTTAATGCACATCCTAAGAAATCCAAAGAAAGTAACCCATAAAAATAAATGAAATATATGCCGTCGATTCAGATGTACAGCTGAGAATACACATTAAAAGTCAAAAAGGATTTTGATTCTTAACTTATTATCGGGTGACGTGGTGTTTACAGTTTTTTTACTTCTGTCGTGCTAGCTCATGCTGGGTACATTGGGTGCAGATTTCTAGGCGCCATAAATCATTTTCGTTCCATTTTTAGGATTCTTCACAAATATTCATAAGGAGTATCTCTCAAATTTTTTATGCCGAAAGATCTAAATTAAAGATACTTTCTAGATATCCAAATTTGGGCATTCCTCCCAAGGTTTATAATTGAATTATGTAGGGTAGGGTAAGACAAATGTGCCTTTAGAATCAAGCTTGATAAAGGGGCGTCATGAATCGGTAGAAGGGCGTCAAACTAATAAGTCAAAAAAGGTCATTAGAAATAAAATCAAGTGCTCCTTATCAATAAAAATATGTAAATGACTAATTAGTCCTTATTGTTAATAATCAAGATTAGTAATGATAATCAAGATTAGTGTTAATTATCAAGATTAGTGTATTATAACTCTAAAATCAGATTTTTAGAGTTATAAAAAAAAAAAATTTGAGGAGAAGAAAACTTATGTGATATTTGTGAAACCCTAGATTTTGATTCACTCAACCAAAATGAGTGATTCCAGTTGCAAATTTGAGGTGGGTGAATCTCTATATGATAGAGAAAACAAGTACTAGTTCCATTAGCTTTTTGTTGCTTAAAATTCTCTAAAGTATGTAAAAAAATCAAAATTTTAAAAATTTTTAAGAACATACGGTTAGTAGATTAATTTGGTTACCAACCAGTATATGTGAGATACGGTTGGTAACAGCTACCAAACCAAACGTGAATCGGTTCAATTTGGGAAAACCCGAAATAATACCGCCATTACGGTTAGATTATCTGTTACCAACCGTATATGTGAGATACGGTTGGTAACCAACTACCAAACCAACCGTGAATCGGTTCAATTTGGGAAAACCCGTAAATAATACCGATTCACGGTTGGCAAAATTTATTCTATTACAAACCGTAGGTTAATTACGGTTGGTAACTTTAATATCATCCTCAACCGTATGTAGATACGGTTGGTAACTAACTCGAAAATATGAGCCGATCGAAAAAACTAACATGCAGGACAAAATACGGTTCAGAATCGTTTAAATTACCAACCGTATCCACCAAAATTTTAACCAAGAACATACGGTTAGTATTTGATATTTATTTAATTGTTACTAATCAGTAAAGCATAGATACGGTTCGTAACATAACTAATTCTAACCGTATAAAGAAAAAATGCAAAGATTCTAAAATTTGATTTTTAACCTAAAACTCCAATTTTTGATGGAGAATACACTTCAATTGAACACAACAAAAATACTAAATGGGTTTTCGAATATAGACTTCAATCAACAATTATTAATGTTGCGAATCACCGATTAATCACGATGAAATTTTCGATCGATTTTAATGGAGCTTATGGTTAGAATGGAAATGGAGGAGAAGAGAAGATGAAGAAGAAGATGAAAAAAAAATTGATTTGATTTTTTTTGAATCATTAGGCTTAAAAAAAATTGATTTGATTTTGGTTGATTTAAGGTGAAAAATGTAATCTAGTCAATCTACACCCCTATAGGACACCCCCTAACCAATATGAGGGTCATTGCTGTCACACTTGACGCCCCTCTACCGATTCATGACGCCCCTTTACCAAGCTTGTTTAGAATACAACCCATGTAGAGAACTTATATTAATTAATTTCAGTTTTTTATCTTTGTTTTCTTTTGAGCATCTTTGGTTTTGATTTCTTTACAATTGTCGATCATTTTTCATGATGTTTCATCCATGCACCAAATTGTATACCAACTACAGAAAATGCAAGTTAGCAGAAAGTAGATGGGTTTATGTTATGTTGTTCTTTAATCATTGACGAATTAAAGTTTAAACATCGTATACCCGTCTTCTAATTTAGGATGTTGTCATTTTTTTCATCTCCTATAATCATTAAGGGAGTAATTATTTCATTAGTGGTTTATATCAAGATGGCGTGGTCCTATTACGATGAGGAATGTTGGGTTATTATTGAACATGAGTTTTAAACATTTTGGAAGCTGATTTTGATGAGAATTGGACGAAAAAACATCATCGAGTCTAATTTTGCCGTTGATTTTAATAAGGTGCGTATAAATGGGGCTGTAGGGTTTGAATGTAATAATGATATATCGGTTGTTGTGAAACACAAGTTTGTAGGTGAATAAAATGTAAAGAGAAGCTCAAAATTAGCCTCAAACTCAACTACTTACATACCTGATGCTGCACCTCAACTGTTTTATAAAACGCCTGAAAGAAGAAAAAAGGTTATTCTATGGCTTAATACTTCCTTTACATACTTTGATAGTTTTTGAGAAAGCCAAAATTAACCTTTTTAACACAGTAAGTAGTAGGTAGATTGATTTAGTAGTGGTGTTGAAGTTATTATTATCCGAAGCTATGACCTGGAGCATTTTGTTTCAATTTGGTCAGGTTGCACCAGTGTGTATATGCATATTTTTGACATAAAGATAGATTTTTGGCAGGTCGCAACAGAGTGCATAATGCATATTTGCATATGACTCATATGGAAAATACGTTTTAGTTAGGTTGCAAACATGAGTGTGTGTGATGCATATACTTATAAGAATTTGATTTTGGCCAGGTTATACTTGAGTACATAACGCATATTCTTACATGAAAATTGGTTTTGGCCAGGGTGCACTTGAGTAATTACATCCTCGACCTAGTTTTAAATATTAAATTATTTTGATCGAATTTAATATCAACAATGAGTATTTTTTGTAGATAACTAGTATATGACCCGTGCCGTAACGGTCTGGGAGTTTGATTGTTGTCAGAAATAAGTGATCCTTGAATTTTTTTCTATAGAAATCTTTTATTGATTAAGCACACCTCATTAGTTGAAGAGATTTATATTATCTGATAGTCATCTGTGTTGCAGCCACACCATTATACTTAATCTTCATCAGATGAGCCATAGATGTAATTATTCCCTCCCAAAAAAATAATCTCAACCACTGGTACTATCATCTTATGTTTGTTATTCATATGCTTTGGTGATTTCGTTCCGGTAATACCCCAAGTCATTTCCACTCCATGATGTCTCGAATTCATTTCCACGCCATTTCCATTTCGTTGAAGTCTCAAATTCATTTCCACGACATGCAAACTGATATCTCCGCGCTATTCGGCGACGTGTTTCTCAGTTTTTGTAACTCTGACATCTCACCAACATTCTATTTGAATTATCTGTGATTTGATTTTCGTTGTGCTTAGCTAAATCAGTGGCTTTCTTTTGGGGGGAAATTATGATGAGATCCAATTCATGTCCAATTTTAAAACTTAGGATACAACTTTTCATTTGATTCTTGTCCGGTCTGTAAATTATTGACGTAAATGTATGATGTGCAACAAAAGTAGAATAAACATCTAATGAGTTGCACATCAGTGGAATTGAAGGATAATTTGTTTGGAAATCGAATGAGCATGCCTCATTAGTTAGTTGAAGGCGTCATCATGGGTTAGACACTCTTGACCGTGTTTTATATATAATCCATAATTCGTCTTTCGTAGTTGTATCTCTTAATAAAATTATATTTCACTTAGTTGATGGCAAGCATACGATTAATAAAAACCCAATTTAGTTTAGCTATTGAAAGCTCATGGGTTAGACACACCCGATACCATATTGAAAGCTCCAACATTTCAGTTTAGCTATTTATTCCTAATGCACGACGCACAGATAAAAATGACTATTGCCACAAAACTTGGATGAACGCTAACATAAGGCTTAGCTCCAAACAACACTCTCTAACGGAACCGAGTCTTATCATCTCATATAGGCCCAATGTACCCCCTGCTGTCACCTCAGAAATGTAAACCAATTATTCCAATAAAAACTACTGCTAAAAATATCTCCATCCATATACCTTCATACAAATAAGTTGAATGGGAAAGTCTATATAGATGTCTATAGCATTAGTTAAGGAAAAGGATCCGAAATGTTGCACATCAGTTTAAAATGAGGTCGTTGTTGCCAGTCATATTGGTGCCGCTTTATATTCCTATTAGACCACCAAAAGCAAACACATACCTACAACCCAACTCAAATTCAAGGTGGGTTTTCCAAATTTGAGAGAGATGAATAAATGTGGTTGCACACTTGCACTTATGATTTCCTCATACCTCCTTTAAAACAAAGACAGAGATTTATTATGATAATTCAAGCACACTTAAAAAAGTTTTAACATTCGTAAACCCCATTAAGAGACTAAACTTCCCTGTTATTATGAACATCTGACAAACAATGAATTTTCGGAACAGTAGGCAACATAGAAAGTGAAGTTTCCGCATTGGCAATTTTTAACAATGTTTCAAGAAAGGTGTTAAAACATCTATCTTACTTAATGTTTCTCTTCCCCATAATCATATATAATAAGTGAATTCAATACAACCTCTTTCGAGAAAGCAATCTACAGATCAATATGGTATTACGGGCCACAAAAATGTACAAATTGTAACGTTTAATTGGAGGAGTCTTACTGTTTGGGAGCAATAGATAATTCATATGCCGAACTAAGATTTTGAACACGAAGTCTACAATGAGATTCTCGGTATATTAGAAACCTATTTTAGAACCAATTCAAAAACTAATGATAGATACACCACCATATAAATAAAAATGGTACATAAACACAGTAAATGTTACCAAGGTCGTACTTATGTTTGTAACTGCAAAATAATACTACACCAAAAAATAAAATAAAAAAATCCATAACATATTGGTGACCTCTTAAAGCCTTTAACATTCATCCTTAGTGAGCCTTCAATCTTATGAACCTAAACATTGGCTCTCTTCATTAGTAAATAGGTAATCTACATAAAAATTAATAAACTACTGATGTGAAAGAGTCGTCAAAACTTCAATGCTAAAACCAACATATCAATATACTTTAATTGTTACCATAGAAATACAATAAGAGTATACTGTGACATCACCTGACCAAAGTTCTTCGACACGCTGCAGCACAAAAAACATGTATCAAACGAATTTTACCCAGAGTACGGACTGCCACTTACCTGAAAAGAAATAAGTTTCATGTTTACATCCATCACAACAGTTCTTAAATGAAACTAACTATAACTTCACATATCACAATCTCATGAAGAAGAAGAAGAAAAAAGAACATATGCAAATAACGTAAAGAAAAAAATTAACTGGTATGGGCTAAATAGATGTCATGATGTTCCAAAACTTTCAGTATCCACCATGGTGTATACAATATGACTCGAGGAAAGCGACGTTCTTTTTTATGTCAAACCCATTTGGACATGGGTATGTGAAAGCTAAAAGTGGCGAAGGTTTTTTGATTTAACTCTTGTAATGCATCTTCATGTGGAAACACCAAGCAAAAGAAAATATAGAGCTATAGCCCTCATGGTCTAAAAATACCAAAATACTAAAATTGTTCGCATATATTATCAACCATGAATACCAATATTTGGATCTTTTCGCAGATATTATCAGTCAAAACTATTTTACGCCTAATTCTTTGGCTTTATTTTGTTTATATATAATATCTAGAAGCTAACAAAAGAACAAATATCTAGGTACACTATTGGTGTAGTGCAACAGCCATAGAGTGTGGTGCAAGGTTAATATCTTCATACCAACAGCCCAATATATATATATATATATATCTTAAAGAATAAGTGAATTCGTTGCAGTGCAATCTCTACAAAGGTTGAAATCTATAACAACAACAAAAATAAGAAAGCAATTTCAAATTTCTGAAGGAAAAAGCTGTACCTCCTATCCAGTGCATGCCTATTATCCATTCTTGTGTGTTGCATGAAGGTCTAGAGGAGAATGCTAGTTGGTGGCGATCTGCGAACTGTTTATGATAATGTCACTGCGTATCCAAGTGTGTGAATGGTAAATTCAACTGGACATAAAGGTAAAATAAGACGATTACCTGAAGACTCCATTGAAAGCCTGCACATTTTTAGGGTATTAAAAGAGGTTTTCTTATCTGTCTGAAGGAATCTTCAGTAACACGTTCATGGTGCAAGTATGCAGATGTGAACCTATGATTATGCAAAGATATTAAGCTTGTTAGAGTATTGAATAACAATAGTGGTATCACATTATTTGCAAACTGCAACCAAAGATCAACAGTCAATTGCTACAAATTTAACAACAATCAAATTTCACCGCTCTATTGTAAATCAATTATAACATCCACAATTTGGTTCAATTATTTAAATGGCATTCTACCAGAATGGGTTAATAAAATTTAAATAGACACAATTATTTAAATGTTGAAGAATACATATGTATTTTGAAGGATTGATAAAACCTATGCCTAATACGGTTTTAATTCTAAAGTTCGAGACATAATTTGGATCAGGTCTACTTACAGACTTGGTTGCCCTTTTTTTTATAATAATTCTACTTCTAGTACTCTGTGATTTTCCTCGGCACTTAGTTATCAATTTTAAACCCCTTTTTCTCGAAGAAAAAAAAACCTCTATGATTTCTAGAATTAAATTTGGTTGAACTGTCCAAACAATAACAATACAAAGAGTCTGCATCTTCCAGTGAACCTTATAAGCGCACGATTTTAACCTCGTACAATTTTATTATTTAAATGCATTGGTATACATATGAAAACAAATAATGAATACACCTAATTCGAAGAAAAAAAAACTCACAATTTAAACAAAGTATGTTAAGCCTAATTCAAAATTTAACTGCATTCCCGACAAAAAAGTATATAGATCTTTTAGGAATCAGTTAAGGTATGTAACCAAGGAAGAGGAAAATTCTTAGAAAGCTCATATAAATTGAGAGTTAAAATATTGGTTATTGGATATGCTTTCAAACAGTGTGCAACTTTTGTTTGATGAGAATCATGGGAAACATATATATTGGTATTCTACATATACAGAGTTATGTAGTATTGACAGTCAATCGCCTAGATTCAAATCAATCAAAAGTCATTCAACAACAATAAGGAAGTTGTAAACTTGTACCTTAACCTCCACTATGCTTTAGATATAGTCACATTATTTGAAAACTGCAGCCAAAGATCAACAGTCAATTGCTACAAATTTAACAACAAACAAATTCCACTACTCTATTGTAAATCAATTATAACATCCATAATTCGGTTCAATTATTTAAATGGCATTCTACCAGAATGGGTTACTAAAACTTAAATAGACACAATTAAAAATCAAATCAAAGTCACGAACACAATTACCTAAGATGGATGGCACCTCTTTTCCGAATACAACTGTTGAAACCTGTAAACAACAAACCTAGAAACTTCGGTATTAAAAATCTAACAAAAATTGAAAAGGATTAAAGAAAAAAAAAAGGGCAAATTCAAAACTAAAATTGAAAAGAATTAAAGGGAAAATATGGCCATTACCTAACAGCGTTGAGATATAATACGTCTTAAACATGGTAAGATGATGAAATACGTTGGTGTTTATGTAGGGGAACATTTGTAATGCATGAGGAACTTGATTAACGGGTCTTCAATGTCGCCAATTCTTGAAGAGAATGCTTTTTGTTTCCTTATTATGCCCAAATTTTAGAGTAGATGAAGGAGAGAATAAGAAGAGGAGATCATGCGATAATAAGGTAACAGAAGAGGAAAATTAGGGGAAGATATCTCTTGTGATCTGTAGCAGAAGAAAGGCAAGCTAATTTCGGTTCTATAATGTGTAACGGAAGAAGGGGAATAATAGTGGATGAACGGTTTGATAATGTGTAACGGAAGAAGAATGATAATAATGGAGAAACCATTCTGAGCAGTTGGATCCAGGCGTAAAACATGGATTGATTTTCAGCCACGATTTTTCAGCCACGATTTTTCTTCCAACTCTGGGAGATTTTGAGAGCAAATGGTGGTCGTGGATCGCAATAGAACTCCCAATTGGAACCGTCGGATGGTTCAATAACCATTTGTTTTGTAAGATAGATTACATACCTATTTCAAATATATAAGTTCCATTTAAATCCGACTTATCAGAAGTTATGATTTTTTTTTGCAATAGGCTTTATATCCAAAAAGTAAAAAGTAAAGAGAAAAGGGGTTAAAAAACAATAGATAAAAATAAAAGGCATAACTGTCTAAAAGCTTCAGTGTTTATTTGACCCAACCCAGAATTTTACTAGTAATTTACAACACATTTTAGTGGCTTCCGGGATTACAACTCATTTTTTAAAAGGAAAAATTAAGGGTATTTAGAAATATCCATCATTTTTTTATACCAATCCTCTTTTGTTATTTGGTAAAAAATATGTTAGGATATAAATTAGCTTTATATATTTTTATAGAAAAATATTTTCATTATTATGGTTGTTTACAACACGACTCAAAGAGAATTCAAACTCGACAACAACAATTTAGCTCACAAAAACAAATGTACGAGGTTGTTTGGATATTTAAAGCAAACAAAAAAAATCCACAAATTAGAAAGTTATTTGCTTCGTAAAAGGCTAATCATTTTCTTTGAATAATAGGCAATCCGAAATCGTGTTCCAAATCAACTTCTGACTTTTCAAAAAACAATTTTTGAGACTTTTCAATATTATTATCTCGGGAAAGACAAAGGTTCGGACTGTTGTTCAATTAAATGCTCATAATCTTTAAGAAAATAAAACCTTTAAAAAAATGACTAGGTTTGGACATGGAAAAATAATGTTAGGGCATAGCTCGGTTGAACCCACCAAGTGTTGGTATGTCAAGTTTGGTTGTCATATTTTAGTATCAAAACTCATCTAGAGTCGCTTGATTAAATACTAGAGTCAACTTCGTTTAGGTAGACTAGAAAGTCTAGGAATGTTGAGACATACAAGTATTACACCGAAGACCTGAAGAATGTGAAGAAGTAACGACTACAACGAGGACATCATCCTTCTACTTGAGGTTAGTAATATTGACTTGATCTTGTTTCCATTCCTAACGTATCTTTCAAGTCGGATGATATTGAAAACATAACATGTGAAGTTGTATATATATAATACTATAGTTGTTAGACTTGGTCATATCATTATGATCAAAGTGTCAAGGAACTTATTGAATTAGGAAGTATAAACACTTATCTTTTGGAACTTCGTAAATACAATATCAACATAATCTTTGTATTTAGTTACTTGATTATTTGTAAGTTATAGGTATGATTTCATCCTAGGAAACAATGTTTTATAACATTTGTTTAAAGAAAGTACATATACGAACTTGTTTCGTAATCGAAAGAAAATGATGATTGGTCACGTTCTTTATTGAATATCGTTTGAATGGCCAACACAAGATGACAAGGTAGAACCTATCTTAACTTGTTGAAATTTGAGGTATATATAACCGGTCATAGCCCATATTGTGTAGCATGTTATAATCGGTCACAAGCTACTTTGTGAAGCATGGTGTAACCAGTCACAAACTACATTAGGAAGTTAGTTATAATCGGTCACAAGCTATTTTTTTGGAAGCAAGGTGTAACCAATCACAATCTAATTTGGGAAGTTAGTTATAATCGGTCACAAGTTACTTTGGGAACCAAGGTGTAATCGAGAACAAGCTAACTCGAGAAGTAAGGTGCAACCGATCACAAGCTACCCCTAAGAAGCAAGGTGTAGCCGGTTACAACCTAGTTTGGGAAGCATGGTATAAACGATCACAACTTACATTATGAGTCATGGTAAAACCGATCCCGATAAGCAAAACCGAGTTTCCAATATTCACATATCTCTTGATGTTTTGTGTGAAGCTTGGAATTAGGGTTTGCTGAGAAACTTCTAGATGTCGACATTATTTGAATATGTACATAAATATTATCATTAATTTTTCAAAGATATTCCTTGATACTCAAGGTGATCCCATACCGAAAAATTGAAAAGCATTTAATTATGATTTTCATAATATATGTTTTAATTACCAGCAATTAAAGCATATCCTATGGAAATATGCTAGATTAATAATAGAAGTTTACTAAGGGAGTTTTTGGAAATATGGTTTGGTAAATAATTGGAAATATGAAAACAGAAATTAGGTACTTTAATGTGAATATCTTTAGAATATTTTCAGTTTTGGAATTTCCTTGTTATACGAGTGTTTAAGCATTGCTCGGTCGAACTCGCATGCGTTGCTATCTCAAGCATGTTTGTCAATATTAGTGATCAAAACTATAAAGTCTTGATTTCTAGTCTACTATAGCTAAGGTCTCAGACTAGGATAGAAAGTGTAGTTAAGCTCAAGAACTCCATGGCAATCATCATACAAGACGAAGGACTATTCAAGGAACCAGTGGATATTCATCGACTAAAAGGTATGTGGAGACTTGAACTTATCTATCACTCAAAAGTCTATCTACTCGATCTCCTATCTTGAGACAAAAGTCGTATTACTATATAGACTAAGAATATACACATGTGATATTTCAAGCTAAGTATATCTCGCTTATCTATTTCTCGAAATATGTGTTGGTAAAGCTTTCGCTTTAGCCAAGTTTATCTTTACCTAGTGACGAAATTCATGTTACATTTCAATCACTTTGGAAATCGCTCTGACGAAAAATAGTTTGTGAATAACAACTACATAACGTCCTCTGAGAACGTTTCAATGGTTGAAATGAGAGTTTAGACAATATAACCATTGGGGGATATAAATATTGTTGTGGTAACACATATATGTATAAGTCCTTATCACTTGAACCGAAGTTTGCGAACTTTGTTGATCAAGTGAAACCGGAACTTGAGCAGTCATCCCAGTCCGCGAACTCAGTCCGCGAACTCAGTCCGCGAACATGCGTAGTTCTCGAACCCGAGAATTTCTGCTGGAGTTGGAGCTCGTTTTCAGTCCGCGAACTGATGGAAGTTCTCGAAACCGAGAATTTCTGATGGAGTTTGTGAACTCCAATCGGTTAACTTGAGTCCGCAAATCCAGTCCGCGAACTTGAGTGGTTATGTCTAAAAACGATGTTCGTGAACTTATTTAAATTATATAAGGAATGCTATTGCAAACCGTGGATTTATAGTTCATGAATCGATTCGAGTGAATCACATATTTTTTGCTTCAATTGTTTCTTGTGTAGTACATGAGATCTCATAGCAATTGAACAACTCTCTAACTAGTTCATTTGAGTCATTTGGACTAGTTATGGTGAAGAAAAATATGGTTGATATGAAAGTTATCATTTGGCTAACCATTTGGTTGACTAATATTGAACCAACTATTGTACACGTTTGGGTACGGTTACATAAACCCAAAATCGTCAAGTACATGTGTGTATGGCAAGCTAAGTTTTCGATCTAAAGGTTAAGAGATATTATCTTGTATCTAATCAGGTTTTCATCTAACGGTGAATATTGAATGCTTTGTTAATAAGCTAACATTGATACCCTGATTTGAAAGACTATATAAGGGAGAACTCTAGCAACTGGGAAACCTAATCCCCACACATTATGTGTGATACTAGTTTGCTAAGATAGAGTCGATTCTACTTTAACCTTTGGTTTTCTTCTTCTAAAACCAGGTTAACGACTTAAAGACTTCATTGGGATTGTGAAGCCATACCGATACTACTTTTCTTGTAGTTGTGTGATTTGATCTTGTTGTTTCTATCGTACAAGTATAATTGTAATAATTGGCTTGAGATTTCTATCTCCGATAGGCAAGATATAAAAGTAATCACAAACATCTTCGTCTCATCGTTTGTGATTCCTCAATAATCTTCTTCGCTGCATCGATTAAGTTTATTGTGAGGTGATTGATAAAACTGACCTGTTCTTCGGGAATATAAGTCTGGTTTTATTGATTGGTTCCTGTTCACATTGATTTATCAAAAGACAGAACAAAACTCATAGGTTTATTCGTGGGAGACGAATTTATCTATCTTGTATACTTTTCTGTGTGAGACAGATTTTTTTGCTAAAGTCTTAGACTTTGGGTCGTAGCAACTCTTGGTTGTTGGTGAGATTAGCTAAGGGAATCAAGTGCGCAGTATCCTGCTGGAATCAAAGGCGTAGGAGCATAACTGTGCCTTATATTAGTGTGAGATTGATTGAGGTTCAACTAATGTCCATACCAAAGTTAATTTGGAGTAGGCTAGTGTCTGTAGCGGCTTAATATAGCGTATGTTTAATCTGGACTAGGTCCCGGGGTTTTTCTGTATTTGCGGTTTCCTCGTTAAAAAAATTCTGGTGTCTGTGTTATTTCTTTTCCGCATTATATTTTGTTATATAATTGAAATAATACAGGTTGTGCGTTGTTCAATCAATTAGAATATCCGACTTTATTGGTTGTTGATTTAAATTGATTGACACTTGGATATTAGTCTTTGGTACCATCCAAGTTATCTCTCTTTGATTAAGACTCGTGAATCATATTTGCTTAAGTAAATCAAATTGAGAGATTGAGATAATAACTCCTTGAGATATTTTCTATTGATTGAGTCTAGTTGATTCTATAGAAAACAACTCGGAGTTGTCCATACATGCTAATCGAAATATTGGGTGAGGTTGTTAGACCCCCGCTTTGGATGCACCATGCTAAAAACACGGGGTGTTACACAATGTTTCCAATATTATCCTTGAAAATAAGGATATTTATTCACATAATCAAGATCACGAGGTTAGAATTGGTAACATTACTTGTTTAGACAAGGTTCGACCATTTTCATATTATTATGATAAGGATAGTCTTACTGAAGAATCTGAAATATAGTGATCAGAAATTTGTTACTCAAATTGAGCTTCGTAAAAATAAAATTATTTCTGGTTCAGATTCTAATAAATTTAATGATTATTCACCTATTCAAAAGGTTGAAGATCTAACTAGAAATACTATTATTTTAGATGATATAGTATTTCCTTGTTACGAAGCCGATGATGATTTAAAGGAACGGGTTTGTTATGAGAATACTATTTTATAGTCTAGCGTTTTAGAAACAATAGTCTTATACAAAGACGGTGAACTCGTAGAGATTTTAAATATAAGTGAGGATGTACCAGCTGAATATAACCTAGAAGAAGTAATTGACCATTTTCAGGAATATGATGATCTAGAACTTAGGAAAATTATGGCTAATCCATCTAGAGATCCAAAACTCTAAGTTTGAGGGTGATTATCACTCTCCATGTGCCTTACCGTTGACTCTCACAGAGATCCCTCACTTGGGACTTGGCATATGTGTCGCTTCCATTTTACAAGATCATCTTCATACACGTTTCCCCCAACCTAATGATGTCCATAAAGAAGTTCAATTGTTAGAAACCCATCCTCTGGTTGATGTGGTTTACCCAGGCTATGATACCAATATTAACTTTGTTTTCCCACCAAAAACTTTTATTTCAATTGTGGGAACATGTGAGTTTCAAATGTGTCATTTATTAAGTTTTGAGATTAAGCCTAATTACTTTAGGATATAATCGACATATTTTCTTAAGAATGACCACCACTCTCATTGTAGTCAACTGTGTGAGTCAAATTTGATGGACTTTGAGGATCCTTAATTATTCAGGTTATTATTATGTGTTTCTAAGTTCTTAGTTGAGTTTTTCCAGACTCTAGAACCTAATCATTCGGATCTTACCTATGAGAAAATACAATCCAAAGAGATTTATCTAGACCCATTTATAGAGCTTAAACCTGAACCACAAAAAGATATAGTTGACTTAAACAAAATACTAGATAGGGTTGTGCTCGGTTTGTTCATTCTCTTGGCTTGTTGTTATTTCCTTTTACTTGTATCAGCTCTATTTGGTTTTGATGACCCACAATTGTTCCAACTATTACTATATGATTCTATGAGGTGACTAATACTTTCTTAGTCTGGCTGAAGACTTTAAACTTAGCACTTCTTGGGAGGTAAACCACGCTCATGTGACACGGTATATCCTTCCTTAACTCATTTTCTTCAAGTGGTAACAGACTAACAGTTTCTCATTGTTTACGTTATTATTATGTGCTTCTAAGTTCTTAGTTGAGTTTTTCCAGACTCTAGAACCTGATCATTCAGATCTTACCTATGAGAAAATACAATCCAAAGAGATTTATCTAGACCCATTTATAGAGCTTAAACCTGAACCACAACAAGATATAGTTGACTTAAACAAAATACTAGATAAGGTTGTGCTCGGTTTGTTCATTCTCTTGGCTTGTTGCTATTTCCTTTTACTTGTATCAACTCTATTTGGTTTTGATGACCCACAATTGTTCCAACTATTACTATATGATTCTATGAGGTGACTAATCCTTTCTTAGTATGGCTGAAGACTTTAAACTTATCACTTCTTGTGAGGTAAACCACGCTCACGTGACACGATATATCCTTCCTTAACTCCTTTTCTTCAAGTGGTAACAGACTAACAATTTATCATTGTTCACGTGTCATATCTAGTTTATTCTGAATGCGCGTCTGTCAAAACCGACTCTCTAAGAAACGAATACAAACGTTTTATGGTGTATTTTCTATAGAAAAATCTAAATAAAAATAAATTGCTAGTTAAAAGAAGAAAATAAATATATAATAAAAAAAAATCTATATTACCAAAAAACAAAAAAAAAACATTTTTAAAGTTATTTTTTTTATTTGACTTTTGGTCAAATCTAGTACCTGGGTTTTTTCTTATGTTTGGACTTCTAAGCTATTAACTTTTTCTCCCTAAATGTGTATATATATATATATATATATATAGTATTGGCTGTATACATAAACGAAAACCTAGAAATTTGTGTAATCGGCCGACTATCTTTGCTTCCTTCCTTTTCTTTTTCGTTCGCTTGTGAACGTGAAATATAAGCCACCAGTGTTAGATTAAGTTATGTTCGCTATAGTTTTCTCCGCTAAACACATAAAATTCAAAGACCAAGTAATAGTTGTTTCGGTTCGTACGATGTATAACCTGGATTTGATCGTGATTTTTCTTGTCAAAAATACAACGTCAAACTGGATTTATGCGATTTGAGGTAGGGGTTTCAATGTAATACTAAAAACTAAACTATTTTGGCATGGATTTTATTTGCATCATCATCTCTATCTTTTGATGTGTAGGGGGTTTCTGCGTAATATAAAATAAAACCTATTTTTGCACTAATACCGTATTATTTGGTTGATTTTGCTTTTATTGTATATATTGCATGTTAGCAACAAACAATACTGGACAATCTAAATTTATAAGTTCAATATCGATTTTACACTATTTCCGAATGATATATACTCTTTTTTGTGAACTCGTCTTTGGACTTGGAGTCATATGCATATTTTCATATGTTTAATTCGCCGGAATTCCCGTTTAGATCCTTTTTTTTCCGGTTAATCGGATGCTTAAAAAAATATTGAATAATGCAATATAGTATAAGCTAGAATAAATATGGGTGCAAATATATAACAACTCCATACTTATCAATAACTCGAAAAGTGCAACGACCCCGGTTCCGCTATCAGTTCTGGCGGCTATTCAATTTCTGCACCGAGCATAGAGAGCTAATGGAGAATGTAGAGTCATTTTGCATTGACCATTAATTTTAACGTGGCTTTTGGGTTAAATGTGATGCGCGATCTAAGAGTGGGGTTTTTACCCATATATTTGAGTCAGACATCTATAAAATATTGCCAGAGGAGTGTGCCAAAAATAGTTGGTTGGATCTGTTTGTAATCGTGCGCGTTCCTTGGATCTACAAATATAAGGGCGTTAATACCCGACTTTTTCTTTTCTTTTCTGGAATTGAAGCATGTATATCCGTATGTCATATAATACTCATCAACCATTTCTCGATCTCAATAATCTCTTTAGATCATTTAGAAAACTTTCCTTATGATGTAAAATGCCATGCCTGTGATAAGTGAAAAAGCGGGAGTATAACAAGCTTGCCCAATATTTCGCTTAGCAGTCTGTATAGACTAACTCCAAAATACTTTCAAGAGAATCAACTAGATAGTCAGACTCAATATTAACAAAAATCATATCAAAGAGTTTTATCTCAATTTCTTGATTCAATCTGCAATCAAACAAATAAGAATTTGCGAGCCTGATTGAATAAAAGAGAAATAACTTGAACGGTACCAAAGACCAATGTTCAAGGATCAATCAACGACCAAAGGTTGGATTTACCAATTGATCGATTCAACGCACAACCTGTGATATTTCAATTATATAAATAAATATAATGCAGAAAATAAATAACACAGACACCAGAAGTTTTGTTAACGAGGAAATCACAAATGCAGAAAAACCCCAGGACCTAGTCCAGATTTGAACACCACACTGTATTAAGCCGCTACAAGCACTAGCCTACTACAAAGATAACTTCGGTATGGGCTGTAGTTGAACCCTAACCAATCTCACACTGATTTTAGGTACAGTTGCGTTCCTTACGTCTTTGATCCCAGCAGGGTACTACACACTTGATTCCCTTAGCTGATCTCACCCACAACTAAGAGTTGCTACGACCCAAAGTCGAAGATTTGATAAAAAAAATTGTCTCACACAGAAAAGTCTATTGAATAGATAAATCTGCCTCCCACAGATATACCTACGAGTTTTTGTTTCATCTTTTGATAAATCAAGGTGAACATGAACCAATTGATAATCTGGACTTATATTCCTGAATAACATCCTACTATTATCAATCACCTCACAATAATCTTAATCGATTAACGAGACAAGATATTGTGGAATCACAAACGATGAGACGAAGGTGTTTGTGACTACTTTTCTATCTTACCTATCGGAGATATAAATCTCAATCCAATCTCACGAATTGTACTCAATCACGAAAGAAAACAGCAAGATCATATCACGCAACTACAGAGTTTCGTGAAAAACCTATCGGAAATCTCACAATAATCTCAATAAAGTCTTTAAGTCGTTAACCTACAGGGTTTCGTGAAAAACCTAAGGTTAAAGGAGAATCGACACTATCTTATGCAACTAGTATCACATGGGAGATATGGGGATTAGGTTTCCTAGTTGCTAGAGTTTTCCTTTATATAGATTTCAAATCAGGGTTTGCAATCTAAGTTACCTTGGTAACAAAGTATTCAATATTCATCGTTAGATAAAAACCTGATTAGATTCAAGATATTATCTTTCAACCGTTAGATCGAACTTAGCTTGTTATATATAAATGAAATGCACCTTCATTTAGGTTTGAGTAACCGTACCTAAACATGTACACTTAGTTAGTTCAACAATAGTTAACCAATGGTTAGCCATATGAGCACTTTCATATCAACCTTATTCATCTTCACCATAACTAGTTCAAGTGACTCAAATGAACTAGTTAGAGAGTTATTCAATTTCTTACATATCATAGAAGTATACAAGACACAATCAAAGCAAAATCAATTTTGATTCACTCAAATCAATTCATGAACATTATAGCCACGGTTTGCAAAGATTGCATTCCTTATTATATAAATGTTTTAGTTCATGAACAAAACGATTTTAGAAAGTAACCTTCTTATGTATGCAAATGGGTACGCATACTTAAGTGACCGGATTGAGTTTGTTTTCACTTCCAAACTCTAGCAAAATTTCACGGACATGAACTTTCCGCCAGTATGCGTACGGGTACGCATACTTACCCGAATTTTCAACAACCTCCAGTATGCGTACTTTAGGTTCTCGGTTTTGGACTTCTACACAAATGTGAGAACACACTATGTTTATATCCAAACATGGTTAATTGATCTAAACTCATTTCAATCATTGAAACTTTCTTAGAGGATGTTATAATAGTTGTTATCCACAAACTATTTTCATCAAAGCGATTTTCAAGTTATAACTCTCAATCATTGTTATACAATGTCATAGTATTATTACACAACATCAAAGTTCAATTGTATCACAACTTTGACAACAATACTATGGTGATATGTATCACTCCTCCTTAGTCAATACTTCATCTCACATGAAAACCTCCCCCCCTTACATAATGATCCGAAAACCATATGTCTTTATAGTGTGAACACATATTAATTCTCCCCCTTTTTGTCAATAAAATTGGGAAAGGTACAAAAATTAGTGGGATCCTAATGAAATTTCTACAGAGTCACTTCATGAGCAAAAGAAAAGAACATATCAACTTGTTTAGATGCAATCATATAGCCGAAACTAAATGCATTCATCAAGGATTTTATAATGATACAAGATAACCCCTATAATATTCCACAGCCGCACTCCCCACAAAGATTTGGAAATTAAGCACAAGTTCAATTAAGAACTCTCCCCCATAAAATGTCATTCTCTAAAGAACAACAAGAGCGACCTTACTTTCACAAGAATAAAAGGATTTCTTTGGACATTAACAAATCACCGAAGAATATGAATTTCTATCCAAAAATTAACCACATGAGAACCCATGATTAATTTAATCGGAAATGCTCACATAAGAAAACTTACGGAGTCGCACAGTATTTACATAAATATATGGATCATGGAAGATCAATACTGCGGAATACACAAAGATTCATTCTATTTTTCATCACTATTTTCACAATGACATATAATAGACTTTAATATTTGTAAGCAAAAGTTCATCCTATCTTCCATCAATATTTGCATAATGACATAATAGGCTTAACTTTTGTTTGTCAAAAGCTCATTCAATCTTTTATCAATACTTGCATACTAACATATGAAAGACTTAAATTTTGACCATGTATGGGACAATCATAGTTCACGGATGCAAACACACATTTCCCGTAGCAAGTTGCAATATATAAAACCATAAAGATTAATACCGCAAGATCATCTTCCAAATAAACTTTAGAATTTAAATAAATAAATCTAAAAACATTGCGAGATGAAAATCGTTGGAAATAGCTACGTGTACTCACAATAATTGGTATTCCAAACCTTAGTTATCCTTCTTAAAACACAATAATAAATTCACATAAGAAGTATCCTAGACATAATAAAACAACTCTTAGAGAACATAATTCGAAAAACTTCATACATGGCCTTCAACCAGAGATCGAACATAGATGGGTTCATCAGTTGCTTTCTTCAGTTCGTTTTTTCAGAAATTCAAGATTCTTTGTTGCAATTCCAAGTTGTTCACGTACGACACCAAAATCTCTAAGAAGATTTCCTACAAGTTGTGATGACATCTGAATTGGAAGTTTGTTTTCATGATCAACAACATGATAGCAGGTTATGAAAACAGGATTCTCGTGAAACTCGATTGCCTTGCCCTTTTCAACTTTGTCTTCCTTGTTACATCCATCCATTGTGCACAAAAAAAAGGTTCATAGGAAATTTCTGACTATACAGAACGTGTATGTATCAAAAAGAGCATGATACACACATATATACATGAGTGTTTCATAGGAAAACCCTAGGGTTACTCGTATATGTTCTGTACAGGCCAGGTGTATGTGTACTTATGGTCAGATACTTGGTACAAGACCAAGAGAGCAATGGATCCATTTTTAGAATTAGTTTTGATGGAAATCAAAAACACATTCTAAACATATTGTTGACAACTTTAGTTCAAAATAACATCAGATAATGGTTGATAAACAATAACTAATCGTTCAATGGGAAGAGAAAAAGAAAACAAGGTGTGAATGGGGAAAAACGATTTGCTGGTTTTTAGGGAAGTGAAGAGACGAGTGTGTCATCGAGACTCCTCAACTGATCAAACTGCTTAACCTCACACAGATGCACTATAAATGGAGTGATTAGATTCGAGAGATCAATTTGTAGGACTCCGGCCTAAATCAAATCAATATCCATTCCAGAGTAAATTCGGTCACAAAGAGGGAGATGAGTTGATCTATAGGAGGGAAGCTAAGAATTGTATGGGATCAATGATGGTCAAGGATTGTGGATGTGTTGAAGGTTTCTGAAAATTGATGAACTGTTGAGTTCGAATAATTTCTGGTAGATTGATGAATTCTTGAGAGTAGTTACTCGAGAAATTATTTGTGAATGATTGCTGATGATGTCCTCAATCATGAATTAAGAGACTTATTTATATTGTCAGAGTAGTGAACACATTGATCCATGTAAGTATGACGGTTTCTTGAGTGAAAGAGTGGGAAAGTGGGAGATCGTGGTAAAGTCAGTTCCATGTCGTGTGGAGACTTTACTAATCGTGCACCCACTACTTTGCTAACTCCTTTAACCGTTTGCACGACTTACGCACATTTCTCGTCGTGGATAAATCCACATGCCGTAGACCACCAGACCAAAATCCTAAGTGATATCCCCCATTTGTGACGTGATTAATGTCTCACGAATCATGGAGTCTACATGACATGCATGTATTTAGTTAGTCGATTGTTGACTGATTAGACAATAAGTATAGATTTTGTTGAATTGAGCATGATTGACAAATGCTCAGCGATTCATGAATATTAATGTTGCTCGTCTGGGAAAATATTGTAAATTTGATGAGTTGTTGAATATTGATGAGTTACTGAATATATGTGGATTATTCGAGCAACTAAGAAAGTATTGCTCGATTCGACGAATTACTAATAAATTACTGAATATTGATAGTAGGATCAATATTCAAGAAACTGAGCAAGTATTGCTTAATTCGACGAATTACTTACGTGACCTAATAAAATATTAATTAAAATATTGGTAGATTACCAAATATTGCATAATTAATCCAGATGTTGATCGTTGGATCAACATAATTTAGCGTTTGAACTTGCTCAGAATGGTGATTCGTGGAGCGTTTGTTCGAAACCCTAATTTTTGATCAATCCTCCATTAATTGACGAATTGCTGAAAATTGGTCATGAGTGAAGAGGGACCGACCACATGGGATGATGGACAACCATGTGGTTCCTGGATGCTCGAGTGACCATGCACCAGGGTCTTGAGTTGGTGAAAGAATGATGATTAAATGCCGATTTCATCATTTACTGAAATATTGCTGGGTTCAACATTAGATGATAAAACCTAGGTATGAAAGATGGTACCGACCAAGAGAGCATGTGACCGGCTCTTGGTGGTCACGGGACTAGTTGTTGGCCATTTGATCAATCCCCATGTTGGTTGGAGACAGTTTGGGCCCAATATGAGCAATTGAGCAAATTAGGTCAGAATTATGAAAACATGTGGGACCGGCTTTGTGCAAGCCCCAGGGATGACTCTGGTCGGTCATGAAGGCATGCACGTGTTGTCGTGGTGTCAGTTTCTCCGTACTGAGAGTTTTAGTATTTTCTGATGTGCATTCGAGCAACATTGTGAATTTTCAGAAGAGTTTCATCTTGACTGAAATTCTTGATTTTTGTTGGAATGTGCTCAATATTTTGTAAATATTAAAATAAGAGTATTCTAACATTTAAAATTTCCGTGAGAGGCTAGCCGGTCGTGTGACCATGTTGGCTTTTGGTTTTTTCATATTTCGAGCAAGATTTGAGAAGTTATGACGAAATCATGATTTTTGCTCAAACCAAGGAGTTTCATGAATTGAGGAAAATAATAATTATAAAATAATAATTATAAAATAATAATTATAAAATAATAGGGATTGCAAAGTGTGGGACCGGCCACGACTAGGGTATGGTCGGCTGGCTATGTTGCCGGTCCCGCACTCTTTTCCCTATTTTATAATATTATTTTTCATGAACCCGTGAAGTTATGGAGAATCTATGAGTTTTTGTTGAAACGGATGAGTTTCATGCGATTAGGAAATAATAATTGTAAAATTCCTAGGGATTGCAAGGTGTGGGACCGGTCGGATAGGGCATGGCCGGCTGGCTACATTGCCGGTCCCGCACACCTTTCCTTATTTTATAATAATATTTTCATGAATCCACGAAGTTATGGGGAATTCATGAGTTTTGCATAAACAAGGAAAGTTGCTAAATTGAAGGAGTTTTTCATGAGTTCTTGAAAATAAAAAAATAGGGAAAAATAATGGAAGAGGCATGGGACCGGCCACGACTAGGACATGGCCGGCCGTCCAGTGGGCCCGGCCCCTGGGCGCCTCTTATTATTTGTTGTTTTCTCCTGTTTTGCGTAGGATTCCTAATCTATCCATATTTTTGAATGCTCGTTTGTGCATCCGGATGCTCAGTCGTGCATCATTGTCAAGTACACTTGCACCATTTTTTGGGGGCTTACTCAGTGATGATCCAGATGCCCGGTTGTTGAGTATTTATTGCTAATTCATGAAATTCAGTGGAGAATAATTCATGAAACGGAACAATAAAAATGAGTAGTTATTTATTATTAATTCATAGGATTAGCTGTGGATTCGACCACGAATTCGGAATAATAAAATAAGCATTACCATCCCATGGTATCATGGATTCAACCATATAATCAGAGTAATAAAATTATCTATTACCATTCCATGAGATTATCCGTGAATTCGATCATGAAATCGGAATAATGAGATAATATAGTAGTTTATTGACATTCCGTGAGATCAAGTCGCGGATTCGATAATGGAATCAAAGCAATTGTTATTGCCATTCCATGGGATCAGGCCGTGGATTCGACCATGGAATAAGAGCAATTGTTATTGCCATTCCATGGGATTAGGCCGTGGATTTAACCATGGAATAAGATCTATAATAGATCATTCTGGGGATTCAGTGGTGAATGTCACGGCATAATTAATATATTACAGCAAAAGATATTAGCCAGTTAAAGCGTCACATCCATTCTGAATGGTGCATAGTCAGGGAGTCACGGGTGTTGTTTACGACCTGAAGGAGTTATTTCTCTCAATCTATGGAGAACCGCCTGAATCTATACACGGTCTCTCCACATAGTCAGGGAATAGTGAGTGTCATTGATGTCCTGAAGGCGTTAATTCTCTCAATCTACGGAGAACCGCCTAATTGTTTTTCTATGTGGAGGTGGGTTTCTCTCCAGAAGTCAGGGAACAGTGAGTGTCACTAACGTCCTGAAGGCGTTAAAATCTCAATCTATAGAGAACTGCCCAATTATGTTATTCTGCATATAGGTCATGATGAAATGCCAAGGATCGAATCGCTCAGCTAGTGGGGTTTTTCGAAAACATCTTCATCATGGCTTTGTAAAATATGAATCGTTGCATGCCTGAAAGCCGTATAAAAAACATGCCTTATGATTTACGGTTTTGACCTTTGTTGAAAATACACCATCAGGACTTTTAGGCAAGCAACAAAGAAAAAATCTCAAGAGTTAGTGATAAAAAATATTACACATTGTAATATACTTGAGCAAGGCTCAACAGTATTGTGATCGTCATTATGTTAAAAAAAATATAATGAAAAGAATAATATACAAAAGACTACTCTCTCAAGACAAAAGATCTTCTTGAGAATTATGAGCATCCTCCCACAGTTACAAGGAGGATGCTACATTGAGCAGTCAAGTTGTATTTTGATGAGTATCTTGCTCATCAAGAATATTGACTTCTTCTCTATTTCCTCCATGAAGATTTTCAGAAAAGTCAATAGGGTTAGTGAAAGAGATTTAAACAGAGTAGAACAAGGGATACCTAAAACTGCTGCCTTTCTTGCCTTCTTAATGCTCTATTTGAGTCTGTTTATACTTATTTTGAGTTCCGAGACTCGATTATTGATATGAATGAAGTCTGGAGCATACATCTTGGATTCAAGACTTTCTTTAGAGAGAATAACGGAGTCTGGACATTTTTTCTTCGTCCTATGAATTTTTCTATTTTCAGAGTAATTTAAAGAGTCAGTTGTCCACCAGACATTCTTTATTCTATGATTGTAGGTGATGTTTGTGTCATAATAATAATCAAGAATTGGCTCATCACAACGTTTTTCTTGATTGCATACAAGACCTTTTACTCCAGCTACATGATAAACAAGTTTAATTACTTGTTTAGACATCCATACAAGAATGTTACAAAGTTTTTCATTCCTTAGTCGGAGACGACACTTCCTTTCAAGGTGTCCTTTGTTTCCGTAATAATAGCACTTGAATGAATTGTTCTTGACTGTTCTCATGTAAGTTGATTTCGAAGGTAGACAATCCTTGTTCCTTGGCACATCAGCTGTTGAAGAAGTTTTTTCACTTAGAGACTTGTCATTAACACGAACAAAATTGATCTTACCAGTGCTTGGAGTGTCTATTCCTTTATATCCCAGACCACGTGTATCACGATGTTCTTTACATGCTCTCAGCATAGAAGATAATTTTGTAGAGCTAGAATTGATTTTTTTTTCAGATTATCTTCCAGTTAATTTACCTTATCAAGAGCAACAGCTAGATCAATCTCCAAAAGTTTTTCTTGGCGAGAAGACTGATTTCTCTGCCATTGAAACATTTTTTTGTTGAGAGTCATATATTTCTTCAGATTCTGCAAGTCTTTCTTTCAACACAAAGAGATTTCGAAGAAGATTATCACATTCAGACATTTTTGAACGTACATCTTCTTCTCGATCTTTAACGGTATTGTAAGAGTTTGTATCCACAATCATAACCTTTAAATAGTTTTATGTTTTCTTGACAGAGAGGTTCCATATATTTAGCCAAACAAGTTGTTGACTTATTTCCCTTTAACACATGGTCAAAGATCTTGTTATATTGAGAGACTTCCTCATCAATACTTTTTCCTTCTTCTGAATCACTTTCATTTAAAAGATCATCCAACTGTTCATCTAAGCATTTTTCCCAGTTGAACACAGATTCAGTCAAAGGAGGAGATAAGGGAGATATCTCAGATATCTCTAGATTTTGAACCAAATCAGATTCAATCTGAGCTGGTGTTACGTTATCAGAGATAGCACTTTTGTCCATAGAGGCAGATCGCTATAAACACAGATTTATGAGGTCTTAAATGTGTTTTCCTGTTCTGATACCAACTGAAAAAGTAGGCGTATAAAAACCTCACTCAATATTTCGCTTAACAATCTGTATGGACTAACTCCAATATACTTTCAAGAGAATCAACAAGACAGTCAGACTCAATCTTAATAAAAAGTATATCAAAGAGTTATATCTCAATTTATTGATTCAATCCTCAATCAAACAAACAGGAATTTGTGAGCATGATTAAATACAAGAGAAATAACTTGAACGGTACGAAAGACCAATGTTCAAGGATCAATCAATTTTAATCAACAACCAAATGTTGGATTTACCAATTAATCGATTCAACGCACAACCTGTGATATTTCAATTATATAACAAAATATAATGTGGAAAAGAAATAACACAGACACCAGAAGTTTTGTTAATGAGGAAACCGAAAATGCAGAAAAACCCCGGAACCTAGTCCAGATTTGAACACCACAATGTATTAAGCCGCTACAGACACTAGCCTACTACAAAGATAACTTCGTTCTGGACTGTAGTTGAACCCTAATCAATCTCACACTGATTCAAGGTACAACTGCGTTCCTTACTTCTCTGATCCTAGAAGGATACTACGCATTTGATTCCATTAGATGATCTCACTCACAACTAAGAGTTGCTACGACCCAAAGTCGAAGACTTGATAAACAAATCTGTCTCATACAGAAAAATCTATTGAATAGATAACCCAGACTTATATTCCCGAAGAACAACCTAGTATTATCAATCACCTCACAATAATCTTAATCGATTAACTAAACAAGATATTGTGGAATAACAAATGATGAGACGAAGTTGTTTGTGACTACTTTTTATCTTGACTATCGGAGATATAAATTTCGAGCCAATCTTACGATTGTACTCAATCACGATAGAAAACAACTGGATCAGCTCATGCAACTACAAAGAAAATAGTTGGGTCTGGATTCATAATCCCAATGAAGTCTTTAAGTCGTTAACCTACAGGGTTTCGTGAAAAACCTAAGGTTAGAGGAGAATTGACTCTAGCTTATGCAACTAGTATCACACAAGAGGTGTGGGAATTAGGTTTCCCAGTTGCTCGAGTTCTCATTTATATATATATTTCAAATCAGGGTTTGAAATCTAAGTTATCTTGGTAACAAATCATTCAATATTCACCGTTAGATGAAAACCTGATTAGATTCAAGCTAATATCTTTCAACCGTTAGATCAAACTTAGCTTATTATACACAAATGAAATGCACCTTCATTTAGGTTTGGGTAACCGTACCTAAACGTGTACGCTTAGTTGGTTCAACAATAGTTAACCAATGGTTAGCCATATGAGCACTTTCATATCAACCTTATTCATCTTCACCATAACTAGTTCAAGTAACTCAAATCAACTAGTTAGAGAGTTGTTCAATTTATTATATCTCATAGAAGTATACAAGTCACAATCAAAGCAAAATCGATTTTGATTCACTCGAATCAATTCATGAACATTATAGCCACGGTTTGCAAAGATTGCATTCCTTATTATATAAATATTTTAGTTCATGAACAAACCGATTTTAGAAAGTAACCTTCTTATTTATGCAAACGGGGACGCATACTTAAGTGACCGGATTGAGTTTGTTTTCACTTCCAAACTCTAACAAAATTTCACGGACGTGAACTTTCCGCCAGTATGCGTACGGGTACGCATACTTATCCGAATTTCCAACAACCGCCAGTACGCGTATGGGTACACATACTTTAGGTTCTCGGTTTTGGACTTCTACACAAATGTGAGAACACACTATGTTTATATCCATACATGGTTACTTTATCTAAACTCATTTCAATCATTGAAACTTTCTTAGAGGATGTTATAATAGTTGTGATCCACAAACTATTTTCATCAAAGCGATTTTCAAGTTATTGAAATAATCAACATGACTTTCGTCATGAGTAAAGATGAATGTGGCTAAAGCGAAATCTTATCAACACATATCTCGAGAAATAGATGAGCAAGATAAACTCGGTTCTAAATAGAAAATGTGTATAATTGAAGTCTATATAGCAATACGACTTTTGTCTCAAAACACGAAATAAAATAGATAGACTTTTGAGTGATAGATAAGTTCAAGTCTCCACATACCTTTTGTTGATGAAGTTCCACAAGTTCCTTTGAGTAGTTCTTAATCTTCATTCTATGAACGTCATGGAGTTTAGAGCTCAACTATACTTACTATCCTAGTCCGAGACTTAGCTATAAGTAGACTAGAAATCAAGACTTATAGTTTTGGCAACTAAACTTGACAAACAAGCTTGAGATAGCAATGCTTGCGAGTTCGACCGAGAAATGCTCTAACAATAAGTGATGATATTGTGATAGTGGTAAGAAAGTTTTTTAATACTTGTGAAGATTTTTGATTTTAGACCTAAATTTTCAAAACTAATAATAAAGATATGCTTAATTTAAAATTGATTTCAAGATTTAAAGGAACGCGCGATTGGGGGATACTCAATCTAATTGAGGGATAGAGGAAAAGGACAAAACCTGGATCCAAATATCAAATCAGGATCACCCCTTATCCAAGTATTTTACCTAATACCTAATCTACCCCTCACTAATCGGGATTAGTGCTTAATTATAATTAATAAATTCATAAGATTATTTGATAAATGAATAGTGTATGTTTTTATTTGTATTTGGGTGAGTGAGGTGAGAGTAGAAGGAGGGAAAAAAATTGAGAGGGAACTTTTTTTGGTAAAAATGGAGGATAGTGTACTAGCACTCCCAATACTCAGGTAAAGGTGCCAATGTGTTGAAAATTTGATTTTTTTTCTTTGAATCCACCATTGTTGCAGCTGAAATAGCTCGGTGCCGACATGGACGTAGTATGAATACAATGCCGGCAGCAGCATTCTCGGTATTGTATTCATACTACATCCATCCCGGCCAACAATATCCCCCATTTTGAAAGGCAAGCCGGCACTGTATTCAACCGAAAAAACCATGCTGACATTTGTTAGAAATTTTCATAAATGTTTGCCACTATCCGGGGAGGGGGGGGCATAGCCCCTGCGAGACAACGTCTCGTAGATTATTTTTTTTGGTTTTGAAATTCAAAACCTATTCCGTTTTGAAATTTTTTCTAGTTTTGAAAAGTCCACTGCTGGCACAGTCAGTTAATTCTCGAGCATTCCGGTACTATTAACGGCATAATATGTTGCTTAAATTTCTTTGCCGACACATGATGTAAAATATCTAGAAAATTGAATTTTTTTTCACTTGACTACCGACATTGATAGATTTCAATCGAGCATGCCGGCATTTAGTGATGGAATGGTCTTCATTAATTTCGGAATGGTCTTCATCACATCCGGCGATATAAAAATAATAATTTCCGAGATGGTCTTCATCACTTTCGGTATGGTCTTCATCACTACTGGCATGGTCTTCATCACTAATGGCATGGTTCATCACTACCGGCATGGTCTTCATCACTTCCGACATGGTCTTCATCACTTTCGAATGTTAAAAAAAAAAATCGCTTTCAAAGTGAGAAGCCGACAGAGAAGGAGAAGAGAATTTGAAAGGGAGTGGGGAATATTTAGGTTTTAAGGCCCTAACCCTAAAAAAGATTAATAAGAAGTGAAGATGAAAATGTGGGATATGATTTTGTTTTTTTATTTTTATTTTGAGGGAAGGGTATTTTTAGTATTTTTGCCCCCAAAAATACCCCTTAGCAGACACTATTGGTTGGGGGAAGTAATTTATATCCTCCAAGGCCCAAATTAGTTTAGGTATCCCCCAATCGCTCGCTCATTTCAAGACAACCAAGATATCAGATTCCACCATTACACATGATTGAATGATGTTACAAATATTTCAAAACTCTAGTTACCTTCTAGTTTTTTTTATTTCTTAATTCACAAATAATCAGATATATTCTCAAATATTAATAATATTACCTAAGCATGGATTATCAATTGATTAAACAAATTATAACCTATCAAATTGAATCACAAGTAATTAAGAAAATAATGCAGTAAATTTAAAACTCTGCCAAAGCAGTGATTAAGTGAATTATAAATTAAAACTATAGAAAATTAAATAGTTACCCATCAATCATGCGTAAATAGCTTCCTCCATTTCCTTGGTTACACGAGAATTAACTCATCAGGGTGTAAACTCTTTCAAAAATATTGATTCATGCTCAAAAATTGTTTACAAAGATGAAATTGAGAGAAAATAATGAAAATCAAAAATTTACAATGCTTACTTTCGTTGCAAACCCAATGTTACATAATAAGATATGTGTTAATGTAAATATTGAACTGTCGCTGAACCAACAGTATTAATAGTGAGAATAAACCACGATTTTTTAACGAATGTCTTGAACAATTTTCGTTTTTCGTGTTCTTCCTCTTGCAGCAGCAGCAGAAAATTCATAAGCTCGATTTTTCTTGCTTTGTATTCTCTCCCAACTCTCTGTAACTCTTCTATGACCTCCCAACACCCTTTATATACAACACATGCCCAAGATATATCCTCCATAACTCCGTCTAATTTTCTTTCCTTCTCTGCAATATCACGGGAATAATTTCCCTATTTAACTCCTTCACACATTTACGGTGGTTTATATGTATCCAAACCCGTTCCCCGCACATTCATAAGTTGTCAAACACACTCTGGCCCCATGAAATCTCCCCAAAATAATCAAAATCTTGAAAATATCTCTCCATGTAATTATACTTCCCTGTTTTATCAAATCCGATTATTCCATCCAATTATAATCCAATCCAGCACCCATATCAGCATTGTATAGCCCAATCAACCATACCCAATAAAAATCAGCGATTTAGTCCCCCCCAAACAACTCCAAAAATCAAACCCTAATTCTGTTCGGTGAGTGCAACATTTTCCCACCAATTTTTTGGTTCAAACGAAGAAGAAAATGGATGCCCCTATCCTTTGTCGGGGTCCCTTTAGCACTTTCCTTGGGGTGCCTCTAGTAATTTTGGAGGTACATTTGTAACTTTTCTTGGGGCGCTTTAACACATTTCATGGGGTGCCTTTAACACTTTTCTGAAGCGCCTTTAACAATTTTCTCTCGGGGTGCAAAATATCACATTTCGAGACAATTTTTCCGCAAGAGTTAATTTCTCCAAAGATACCTACAAATACATAAAACATCATAATAAATACGAAAATAAGCACTAACAAAATAGATAATTGAGATCAAATCAGACACAAAAATGTGTCTATCAATAATGCATAATTTGCATTAATTTGTTATTATATTTTCATGTTTGATGTTAGTTTTCTCGTAATTTTTATATTACTACTATTATTTTCTAGTTTTGTTGGAGTTTATGTCTCATTCATAAAAAAGAAAAGAAATTATCTAGTCAGGAGAAATGAACGTCTCATAGGCAAGTGTTTTCGGTGTCCCAGTGGTTGTTATATTACGTCCATGCGAAACTGGTTAAGTTAATTTAACCAATTCAACTTGGCATGACATTAAATTAAAACCATTTTTTATGTTTTCCCTCTCTCTGCCCAAATCGTTTCCGCCTTGTGGCCAAAGAAAAAATTGAACGATCATTTTTTATTTTAGGATCGTCTTTTACGATTTTGATTTCCCGAACCTAAAAAAAGTACTTTTACATTCTAGTGTTTTTCTATGAAAAACACTAGCATCATTGATAGAAATTAGTATTGTTATGTAACAACTTCGATCCAAAATTTTAAAGGTCCTGATGGTTTTAAAAGCATATTTTTTGAAAAATATTGGGAGCATGTCAGTCTTGATGCTGTGAGTGATTTCTTTACAATTGTACATTTATTTGGATCCTAAACTGAACATGACTTTTATTGCTATGATTACTAAAAAGTATTATCTTTACTGTTAGTGACTACAGGCCAATTAGTTTGTGAAATTACTCCAATGATAATTATCTCTAAATTATAAAGGACAAAATGAAACATTTTTCTTTTTTGATAGAATTGTGTACAGAATCAATTGGTCTTTTGTATAAAAAATTTCCTTTTTGTGTTCGTTTCTCTCTAAAGCTTGTTCATCTAATCATCATATGTGTTAACTAGAACTGTCTCCTTTCAAGTCTTGACAATGATGTTCCAAGTTCTTGTTTTAATTCCTTTCAATGGTGTGAGATATGCTTGGAGACTCTCTTTAGATTATTATTAAAGAATGGTCTTGCTTACAAGTCTATTTCTGTTTTTAGTGGCTAAGAGCGTCCACAATGCACGACCATACTAAAACTAAAACTAAAACTAAAAACTAAAAAAATTTGGGTTTGAGGGTGTTTCCACACAACGGTGTAGAGTAAAATTATACTCGGGCGGAGATGAAATCATGCGCGGGGAAGAAAAAGAAAAAGAAAAAAAAAAAAAAAAAACGGGCGGAGATGAATGAGTTCGCCCCCATGGGGCGGAGATAGAATGTGTGCCCCATGGGGGAATCGGGCGAAGATGAAGGAAAGCGCCCCCATGGGGCGGACAAAAAAAAGTGTGCCCCATGGGGGAAGAAAAAAAAAAAAAAAAAAAAAAAAACGGGCGGAGATGAATTGTTGCGCCCCACCCAGGCGTACTCAGAAATTCCGCCCGACTATAATCCATTTACTCCAGAGTATCGACCAAATATACTCTGGATTCACCCTCTCTCTCCAACTAAAACCAAATTTTTGGTTTTAGTCACGCCCCACTGCGATTGAATTTTACCTAAAATTTGGTTTTAGTCGAGTTTTTACTCGTCCATTGTGGACGCTCTAAAAGGGCTCATGTTATAACATATTCTTTATATTCTTATGATAACATAATTTTCCTAAAAGATAATCATACGAATGCATGTAATCTTAGATTTATTCTTGACAAGTTTCGCAGCTTTTTTGATAGATTATTAGTGATGCCAAGTCTACTTTGCTTCCTTTTGGTAGTCAATCCCGGAGCTTCATGAAATAAATAGCTAGATCTCTTCTAGTTCAAGTAGTTACCAATCCTTGTAAATATTTAAGGAGCCTTATTGAAAAAGTAGGGGGTATAATAACCATACCCAATAATTCGTTCGGCAATCTGTATGGACTAAACTCCAATATAATTCCGAGAGCACTAACTTAAAAGCGAGCTCTATCAAGAAATATATCAAGGATCTTTATCTATATTTCTCAATGCAATCAGCAAATCGAACAGATAGAAATCCGTGAGCCTAATTGATATGAGAAATAACTTGGACGGTAGCAAAGACCAATACCCAAGTGTCAATCAAGTTATATCCAACAAACAAGGTCGGATTTATCAACTGATTGAACTACGCACAACCCGTGATATTTCCATTATATAAATGAATATAATGCGGAAAAGAAACAACACAGACACCAGAAATTTTTTTAACGAAGAAACCGCAAATGCATAAAAACCCCGGGACCTACTCCAGATTTGAATACCATACTGTATTAAGCCGCTACAGACACTAGCCTACTACAAGTTAACTTCGTAATGGAATGTAGTTGAGACCTAACCAAGTCTCACACTGATTAAGGTACAATCACGTTCCTTATGCCTCTAGAACCACGCCGGATTATGTGCATTTGATTATCTTAGCTGATCTCACCCACAATTAAGAGTTGCTATGACCCAAAGTCGAAAACTTATAAACAAATCTGTCTCACACAGATAAGTATATTCTGATAAATAAATCGGTCTCCCACAGAAGTACCTATCAAGGTGAACATGAACCAATTGATAAACCAGTTGTATAATCCCGAAGAGCAGCCTAGAAATATCAATCACCTCACAATAACTTAACTATATGGTGGTAGAAGAAGTCATTGTGGAATTACAAAGTCTGAGACGAATAACTTTGTGATTACTTTTTATATCTTACCTATCAGAGATAAATCTCGAGAAAATCTTAGAGAAGATAGTACTCAACATGATAGAACAAGTAAGATCAGAATACGTAACTACATAGAAAATAGTTGGATCTGGCTTCACGAATCCCAAATGAAGTCTTCAAGTCGTTAACCTAATATGGTTTTGGAAAAAACTAGGTTACAAGAGGATCGACTCTAGTCTGCAACTAGGACATAGAAAAGTATCGGGATTATGTTTTCCAGTTGCTAGAGTTCTCCCTTATATAGCCTTTCAAATCAGGGTTGCTTACAATCAAAGCTAAGATAGCTTAGTAACAAAGCATTAAATATTCACCATTAGATGAACTCCTAATTTAAGATTCAAGCTAAGTCTGCTTAATAATAAATCAATCAATATCCACTGCTAGATGGTCTTAGCTTTGTTAGAGCATTGCTCGGTCGAACTCGCATGCGTTGCTATCTCAAGCATGTTTGTCAATGTTAGTGATCAAAACTCTAAAGTCTTGATTTCTAGTCTACTATATCTAAGGTCTCGGACTAGGATAGAAAGTGTAGTTGAGCTCAAGAACTCCATGGAAATCATCATACAAGACGAAGGACTACTCAAGGAACCAGTGGATCTTCATCGACTAAAAGGTATATGGAGACTTGAAATTATCTATCACTCAAAGTCTATCTACTCTATCTCATATCTTGATATAAAAGTCGTATTACTATATAGACTAAGATTATACACATGTGATATTTTAAGCTGAGTATATCACGCTTATCTATTTATCGAAATATATGTTGGTAAAGCTTTCGCTATAGCCAAGTTCATCTTTGCCTAGTGACGAAAGTCATGTTATGTTTTAATCATTTTGGAAATCGCTCTGACGAAAAATAGTTTGTGAATAAAAACTATATAACGCCCTTTGAGAATGTTTCAATGATTGAAATGAGAGCTTAGACAATATAACCATTGGAGGATGTAAACATTGTTGTGTTAACATATATATGTATAAGTCCTTATTGCTTGAACCGAAGTTTGTGAACTTTGTTGATCAAGTGAAACCAGAACGTGAGCCGTCAACTCGGTCCACGAAATGGCGTAGTTCTCGAACCCGAGAATATCTGCTGGAGTTGTAGCTCAGTTTCAGTTCGCGAACTGACGGAAGTTCTCGACCCGAGAATTTCTGGTGGAGTTTGTAAACTCCAACCAGTTAACTTGAGTCCGCGAACCTTGTCCGGGAACTTGAGTAGGTCATGTCTAAAAATGATGTTTGTGAACTTATCTTTATAAACTAAGGTATACTATTGCAAACCGTGGCTTTATGGTTCATTAATCGATTCGAGTGAATCACATCATTTTTGCTTCAATTGTGTCTTGTGTAGTACATGAGATCTCATAAAAATTGAAAAACTCTCTAACTAGTTCATTCGAGTCATTTAGACTAGTTATGGTGAAGAAGAATATGGTTGATATGAAAGTTATCATTTGGCTAACCATTTGGTTAACTAGTGTTGAACCAACTAATGTACAAGTTTGGGTACGGTTACACAAACCCAAAATCGTCAAGTACATGTGTGTATGACAAGCTAAGTTTTCGATCTAACGGTTGATAAATATTAGCTTGTATCTAATCAGGTTCTCATCTAACGGTGGATATTGAATGATTTGTTACTGAGCTATATAAGGGAGAACTCTAGCAACTAGGAAACCTAATCCCCACATATTTTGTGTAATACTAGTTATGCTAAGATAGAGCCGATTCTCCTTTAACCTTTGGTTTTCTTCTTCTAAAACCAGGTTAACAACTTAAAGACTTCATTGGGATTGTGAAGCCAGACTGATACTACTTTTCTTGTAGTTGTGTGATCTGATCTTGTTTTTTCTATCGTACGAGTAAAATTGTAATAATTGGCTTGAGATTTCTATCTCCGATAGGCAAGATATAAAAGTAATCACAAACATCTTCGTCTCATCGTTTGTGATTCCACAATATTTTTTTTCGCTGCGTCGATTAAGACTATTGTGAGTTGATTGATAAAACTGAGTTATTCTTCGGGAACATAAGTATGGTTTTATTGATTGGTTCATGTTCACCTTGATTTATCAAAAGATTGAACAAAACTCATAGTTTTATTCGTGGGAGACGAATTTATCTATCTTGTTGACTTTTATATGTGAGACACATTTGTTTATTAAAGTCTTCGACTTTGGGTCGTAGTAACTCTTGGTTGTGGGTGGGATCAGCTAAGGGAATCAAGTGCATAGTACCTTGCTAGGATCAGAGGCGTAAGAGCATAATTTTACCTTGGATCAGTGTGAGATTGGTTGGGGTTCAACTACAGTCCATACCAAAGTTAATTTGGAGTAGGCTAGTGTCTGTATCGGCTTAATATAATGTATATTTAAAATAATACAGGTTGTGTTATTTGGAGTAGGTGGTGTCTGTGTTATTTCTTTTCCGCATTATATTTTTATATAATTAAAATAATACAGGTTGTGCGTTGTTCAATCAATTAGAATATCCGACCTTATTGGTTGTTGATTTAAATTGATTGACACTTGGATATTGGTCTTTGGTACCATCCAAGTTATCTCTATTTGATTAAGACTCACATATTGTATTTTCTTGAGTAAATCAAATTGAGAGATTGAGATAATAAATCCTTGAGATATTTTCTATTGATTGAGTCTAGTTGATTCTCTAGAAAGTAACTCGGAGTTATCCATACAGATTGCTAATCGAAATATTGGGTGTGGTTGTTAGACCCCCGTTTTTTCAATTGGTATCAGAGCAGGAAAACATGTTTAAGAACTTACAAGTGTGTGTTTGTGGCAATCTCAGTCTGAGGACAAGATCTCCTTTGCGCATACCAAAATGCCTCCTAAAGATTTTGATTATGTCAAGTGTCTTAGAAACACCTCAAAGGATTATTCCTTAGTAGATTCTTCTGAATCCCGAGGTAGAAAGAATGTTTAATTTGATAATGAAATTTCTTCCTCTCATGAGGTATGTGACACTCTGGCAAAAGCTGAAAAGGAGCTCACCAGAATTTCAAAAAATATAACTGAGACTATTGATTTTAATGATCATGATCAACTTATTGATGAATTTAAAAAGTCTGTTGATCGAGAACGTGATCTCTATAACATCATTAAGTCCTTCTCTAAGAATATTAAGAAACTTCTCCAAGAAACTACTCTTCAATGTGAAAAGATTAGTACTTTTGAGGATATTATTAAGGAGGACTCTATTAAAGAAAAATGTTTGCTTGAGACTCATTCATCAGATCTCAACAGACTTTGTGATGAAAAAGAGAAGCTAAGTGCATCTCTTACTCTAGATAACGAACAGTATAAATCCTTGGAAAAGGAAAACTCTGTCTTTAGGAGAAAATCTTCTGTACAAACTAATTCTCATGAATTACAGCACATGAAGAAATGTTCTCCAAAAGAAGATTATGTTAAGAAAGGTTTACATAACTTACAGTCTTCTCATATGGCTATGAATCAAAGATAGGTGCCTATTGTTGCTTCTCTTCCACGAACTTGTACTTTTTGTGGGGAAAAGAATCACTATGCTATCCATTGATTTGCAAGAAGGAAACAAATTTCTAAGCTTCACAATTTGCTTCTCTTCACTGTCAATGGAACAAATAGTCAGTCGACTAATGTAGTGAATCACCTGCCCACAAGAAATCAGAAACCTTATAAGATAGATCTCTATTCTAGAAATTATCACATGGCTCAAGTGCATTCTGGCATAAATTCTTGCATTGCTAAAGAAAGCATTCCCTGTACTTATAAGAATGTTTATGATGAATCTAAGCCTATCTATTCTGATCCTCTTGAACCAATTGCGAGAGGTCCTATACTTAGTCCTCAGAGAAAGCCATCTGATGGATTTGTTAAGTACGCCATGTATTATCCTTCAGGGATGAAAATCAACCGAAGAAAGGCGAAGAAAACAAAGATCAAACAGTTAGATTATATATACAATTCTTTTCCCGATGATCATAGTGGAATTAATTTCCACTCTACTACCTGATTCCATGTATTTGTTTCCTTGTTTCTAAATTGAGAGGTGCAAGGAAAATAATTAGGGAATACTCAAGTATGTTGTATATTATTTCTGTTTGATTCCTTTGGTCGGTTGTCAGCCGGTCAAATATAATTTCACTTTCTTACTTCCTAAAATAAAAATAGTATGCGATAAGAAAGAGTTCGTACCCACAGAGAGGCTTTTGTTGTTATAAATTTTTTCAGTTTCTTCGTGACCAGGGGGGGGTTGATTTATCAAAGCAATAAAAGTGAATTAAAAGCAAAGTAAGAATAAAAATAATCAATAAGGAGAAAGTATTGGTCACGGGATAGTTTCATTCACAAACTCGAATTATCAACAATGACTAGAATTGAAAATTTAATCTCTCATTTACTAAAAGTCATAGGATACCTTGATCGCAAGGGTATCCCGCTAATTCCTTGATTTCATCACAACCACATTAAAAGATGCATATGTGAATTCTTCCTAGAAAGCAACCTAAAGTGTAAAAGCAAATTAGATTTAACTCCCTAAAAGCAATAAGCTATATGGAATAAGACTAATCAAGGCAATCGAAATGTGTAAAAGCACTAAATCAATTTAACCCAAGTTATGATTCATATGTGACTAGTAGGATATATCTCTACAAGAACTACCCACATTTATGCTACTTAGAATCAGGGATGAACAACGTTTTCGTATTGAAAACCCTAATATAGCTCTAGATATGAATGCAAATCGGATTGATTCCGGACTCAACCAAATAAACAATCAAATCATATATCAATATGAACCATGAATCATAAACATTAATTTATTGAGACAAAACTACATCATTGAATCAAATGTCATTTGTGAAATCCACTTTATCCATATCCAATAATATGAAGTTTAGCTACTCATAGTATTTTGATTCAACATAATTATTATCAAAAATAAAATGAAGAACATGAAAAATAAACGAAAGCAAACCCTAGTAGAATCGCTCTCCTCCAAACTCCAGTAGAAAAATACGTGATATGTGATATCCCCGAAAGAATAGAAACTTTTTCTTTTTATAGCCTTCCAACTTTCCATAATTAGGTCTTCAAAGCCCAAAGTCCATATGCTCCAATAGTAGGATGTCCACCAAGCCCATGTGTATGAAAAACCCATGTGAAAATATGACCCCAAAAATTGTTCGACGGAAAACTGTGTTTTTGGCCGTAATCCGGCGCCGGAAAAAAAAAATCGGTGACCGGAAAAGTCCACCCGGTCACTGATCAGTTAACCAGGTCAATCCGAGTTAACTCGGATCAAACATACAGAGTCAGATGACTCACTCAGCTGAATGATCTGAGTTGGTAATGGCTAAGGCCATTGCACTGGCCAAAATCTGTGATGGCAAACAACTATCATCCAGCCATGATGGCTGTGGATTACAGCTGCAACTATTCCTTCGATTCCACTAGTGCATAGCTCATTCCCATTCATTCACCAACAATACCAGATTACTCAAACCACAGTTAAAGCACCAGTGCCACAGTATTTCACTCAGCATAACCATTTCATTACCACCAAGTCATGGTATCAATGCCACGAACTGCTCACTACAGCTGCATAACTCCAATTCCTCCTCAGCCACTATCAACACCAACTGCCAATAATGGAAGCAATAGCCTTAATCATTACTGCTGGGAATGGAAGCAGACATCGTCGAGCAAGCTCCATTATCTTTTGTTCTATTTACAGCTCGAGTCTTAACTCCTCTTGCCCTTCCTTCAACTACATCATCAAATCAACCACCAACCATTCAAACCCATCAGTACACAACACCAGTCTTGCTCTGCACTTCACAGCTGCACCTGGAATAACCACGAGCTCAAGCCACATACTCAGCTCAGTATACACAAAACCATTGCAGCAACAGTCCATAGTTCATCTCTGTTGTGTATCAACATACCTTAACCATCTTGCAGCTTCCCCTGCCTCACAACTGCAGTAAAAGAACTACAGAACCATTATTTTTTAGCAACAACAAACCTTAACCTGTAATTACACAATCCATTTCATGGCTTGCGGCAGCCTCTTGAACTCCAGAACAAGCTCAAAATCACACGATCTACCCCTGTATTCTTCATATCCATTATAACCTTCAACTAACGGCAGTACTTCCACTCCATTGCTGCATTAGCAAACTATCAAACCTACTAGAAGCTCCATTACACCCATTGCATCAGCAACAAACCATGAACCTAGCACCCTTCTAAACAGTGCCACTTTATCATTTCTTGCACCAGCAACAATATAATCTGCGCAGACACAGCCTATCTCTGGCAGCAAAATTACACTGAGAACCTTATCCTTTGTGACAACCCATTACCTGACTTATTATCACCACTGCTGTAAGCCATCTTTGCCACTTTCTCTCAGACAACCAACACGAGTAACGAGATTTTGGACCAAACCAATCCGAGGTATAGACAGTACTATCACCTGCACTTATCTGTTGCTGCTGTCGTTCTATCCATCCACTAAGCATTCTTTCCATCTTGATCTAAGCCCCTTCATATTTCTTGATATAGAGCCATGAATCAATGGCAGTGAACAAGGCAGTAACATCAATTCTTCGAACTTGTTTCAATCTCCAAATGAGTCCCTGTTCATCCCATGCCAAATTGCCAAGAACCTGACCCTAATTTCAATACACTGTTCTGTTTCCGAGAACATCAATAACCTCCATCTAACTTTCTCGTGCTAAACTCTATCCACGACCAACCAGCAGCAACCCTATTCCTGCAGTTTCACATACACAACCAGCAACAAAACATCATTCATTTGCAATATTTCCATTATCACCAGGCTACCTCACTCATTCACATATTACAACCATTTAATCCACCATTCACAGACCATAACTAAAACCAAATGTACAAACCCATCTGATATTTCTCCTCAGTTTCTCAAATCACCAGCAACCACCCCATTAGCTCAACCTAATCAGTTCATCACCATATTCATCTCCTCATTCAATTCAAACCAAACCCTTGAGCAACAATTTCAGTAAACCCTACTTTCAAGCCCTAGATTTCTGTTGGTATGAAAGGTATGAAATCGATTTTAAAACAAGCTTCAATTCAGAGTTACCTCTCTTCCAAACTAAAATTTGAGCAACACCCCTTCTTCCTTTGGATGAAAAACACCATGAACTCCAGTCAGCGGCATCAATTCCTCCCTGTGTATTCTCAGCTTCAGAAATTCATCACACATCTTCAATTTCTCTGCCAGTGTAAGAACATACCCCTAATTTACCTCAACCATCAACCACAATGATCTTCTATAAATGGCACAATTTATCACAGCAACAAGTATCCAAAACCCATTTCTCCAATCTCTAGTTTCTCTGAGAGTCTGAAGCTCTCCTTTATCTGCCGTCACTATTTCTTGGTTTCAGGTGAAGAGAATAATAATGAAAACGAGAAGAATTATCTCTTCTCTGAATTTTAGGGTATGTGTAAGAATGGGGTGAATAGCTATAGCCACCCTAGTGAGGTAGATAAGGGGTATACAGATGAGGCACCCATAAATAGGATAAATGCCACCCAAATGGCAACCTCTATGTTGACTTAGCTCGACTCCCATGTCACTCGCCTGCATCCTTATGCTCCCAATTGTACGCTTTGTCCTTCCGAATTCCTCAGACCGTTCCAAATATAGCTCCCATGTGAATTGGCTTCTTTGCCTTTTACGCTAAAAACAGACGTTTTCTCCTTCTTTTTCTCCAAAGGACTCCATTGCACCTAATCAACTCAAATTCACACATAAGATACATATTTCACAAGATAAATAGCAAAGAAATCATAAATACTAGATAATAATTAAGGTGTTTACAACACCTATCATCCTTTTGTTGGTAGTCCACAAACATCCGCGTCCTCCTCTTGTGAGTTTCTAGGGTTTTGAAAACAAGAGTTGTCTACTCTAGCTGACGAACACATATATACCTATTCTATATTGTGTTCTCCCATTCCTAAAACTTTATGGAGAACTTTGCAAGATCTCAAGAGATTGTGCGTCTTGATATGGAGGAAGAAAATCAGGAACGTAAGTCAATTCAGGAGCTGGTTCTAAAGAAGATGCTTGAAAGAAAGGATCACAACTCCTGGATTGATGATTCTGTCAAGGATTTAACTCGTTTTCAGAACGATTCAAGGGTCGGGTTTGCAAATCTTCAATTGCAAATAAACCAACTTTTAGATGGTCAGGCCAGAATTCTTGCTAATCAGAACATTCTGATACATAATCAAAAGAAGCTTATCATGGACTGTGCCAAAGATAGACAACTTGCTCGGATGGTTGATCGCAAAGTTAGTATTCTAACTCACGAACATGGTGTGTCTACGGTCAATAGAATAAAGGAAATCAGCGATACATTCTTTGATGGTTTCATTGAAAGATATGAGGTTCTTAATGAACTCTGATTTCTGTTTACCTAGTAAATCTTCTATTTCTTTATCTTTTGTTTAGAAGAATAACTAGTGTTTGGAATAGCCATTATTGTGATTACACATAGCTATGTCCAAAGTTTTCATCTTCTTGTTTTTAGATTTATTATGTTAAATTCTAAACTTGTTTGGAAGATAATGGTTGTTGTATTAATCTTTGATTTTATATATTGCAATATTTTGATGGGATATGTGTGTTTACGTCCGTGAACACAAAACACAAAAGTTAAGCCTATATTGTCAATTATTGATGTAAGTTAGGTTAAAATCTTTTGTGATTCAAGGATTATGTCTATTGTGTGTCATTGTGCAAATGTTGATGTAAACATAGAATGAATCCTTGTGTATTCCGCAGTAATTGATCTTCCCTGATCCATTTTTTGTGTATTACTGTGAGACTCTGTATTGTGTCTTATGTTGAGCACTAGACAACCAAGTTGATTATTTTTGTGATTAGCTTAGTTGTGTTCCGTAAGGTATTTTACGTAGTGTAAATTGAACTAAATCAATCATCTTGTGTGATTATTTAGTTATGACTCCGTAAGTTTTTCTCATGTTGAGCATGATTGACTGGGTTGGTTATTTTTATGATTAACTTAGTCATCGTTCCATAGAGTTTCTTTTGTGAGTATAAACGATTGAATTTTTTTTTTGCTCAATCAATTGCCATTTTATTACTCATTATGGAAGAAATTACACTTCAAAAATACAATCAAGGAAAGAAAAACAGAAAAATACCAAATAAAAACTGAAGCCCACATATAAACCACTACAGCCCAATAATGAAAAAAAGCCCAGCAATAAGCTAGTGAGAATGAATTAACAAAATCTATAGTAAACCCGATCAGGCCATTCCATTGTTGTTAAAAATCTTGGTCTTGGATTATAACATAGTTTTTCTCCTCTCCTCAAACCTGCTCCCTTCTTAGCCATTGTATCAGCAGAAAAATTAACTTCTCTCAAACTATGTGCAATTTGTATATGCTGTAGTACCTCCTTTATTCTTCCCCATCTAACCTGAACAAACCAAGGAAATTTACCTGAGATAAAAGCACTCACTGCTGCTTTAGAATCAGAGTTGATACATATGTTGAGTTTGTTATTCTGCCAAGACCATTCTGCTGCACCAATTACAGCTATAACTTCAGCAATGAAGTTAGTTGCAATCCTAATTCCTCTTTCCTCAGCATATTCACACTCTCCTTGATCTCCTCGGCAAACAAAGCCACATCCAGCCACCCCTTGATTTCCTCTTGAAGCCCCATCACAGCAAATGAGAGATTGATTTATTGCAGGTAAGTGGAATCTAACCTCCATAATCCTTTGTTGCTTTATTGGTTGGTTATTTATCTCAAAATACTTGAAAATCATAAAATCATAATTGCAGTCCCACATGCATTTCTTTATTCTCACTGCACAATCCTTTGTGTATTATTTTATTCTCCTTTTGAACTTTGTTAAGTCCACTTTTTCCTCATCAAAACAAATTCTGTTTCTTAAGAACCAGAGTTCCATCATTATAATGGAAGCTGCTAGAAGCCAGATATCCTATACTGCTCCACTCTTATTTTTTGTGTAATTCACCACATCTTCATAGCTTTTTGGATTGCAGAATAAGAAAATCCCCCCAAGCCAATCCCATATCAGCTGACTGAAATTACAATGCCATAATAAATGTTCAAGGTTATTTGTATTCTCACCACACAAATAGCATTTTGAGGCCAAGCTGAAACCTTTGATTTGCCTTTTTTCATCAGTAGCACATATTCCTCTCACTATCTTCCATACATTGCTTGTTGTTGTAGGGTGAAAAACTGGATTCCAAACTTCCCTTGCCCATTTCACTTTTTGATACTTCTTTCTAATCAATTCAACATCTGATGACACTGTAAATTCTCCTGTCATAGTACCTGTCCATACCTTAATATCTTTTTGTCTTGAAATAATTGGCAGTTCATCCACTTGAAAGTATTGCAGTAAACTGGAAGGTATAAGCCATTCCCCATTGATAATCAGATCAGCCACTCTCATATCTTTAGTTTGTTGCATATAATCATCTTCCTCAAATAATTCCACCAAAGGTTTATCTTTTATTCATGCATCCTTCCATACAGAAATTGAGACACCAGTACCCACTATCCATCTAGTGTTCTGCTTTACTTCTTCCTTTACCCATTTTAATCCTGGCCATATTGATGATTTCTTATAACTTGATATCCATTCTCATGTTATTGTAGTATACTTAGCTCTCATAAATTTGGCCCACTCAGCTTCAGAATTTTGAATTTTCCACACTAACTTCATTAACAATGCTTTATTAACAATTTCTAATCACCTTATCCCTAAACCTCCTTCCTCCATTGGTGCACAAGTTTCTTCCCATTTTAGAGTAACATTATTTCTTTCATATGGATCCACTATCCACAAAAAATTCCTTATAAGTCTTTCACAAATTTTTACCACTCCTGCAGGCCATTTATATACTTCCATATTGTATATAGGTATACTACCAAGCACTGATTTCACTAAAGTGATTCTATCTTTAAAAGCTAACATTTTACCAACCCAACTAGCTAATCTACTTTGATATAAACGATTGAATTGATTACTTTTATGATTAGTTTAATTGTGTATTCCGGTTAGATTAATTATGAGTTCTCTTGTGAATAATCTAATCGAGTTATTAAGTATCCATAAGCTTACTTGTGTTGAGCATATGTATTCAAATTAATCTTGGTTCACTTTGGTTAATATGATTGAATATTTCTTGTTGGATTCCAAATCCATACTAGTATGTAATTTGTTGAGTCTAAAGAAATCCTTTTTTTTTTTTGAAATTAAGGTCGCTCTTGTTGTTCCCTTGGGAATGACATTTTATGGGGATAGTTCTTTTGAACTTGTGCTTAATTGCCAAATATTTGTGGGGAGTGCGGCTGTGGAATATTATAGGGGTTATCTTGTACCTTTATAAACTCCTTGATGAATGCATTTAGCTTCGGATTTATGATTGCATCTAAACAAGATGATATACATTTACTTTTGGTCGTGAAATGTCTCTTACGGAAATTTCATTAGGATCCCATTATTGTACCTTTGCCAATTTTATTGACAAAAAGGGGGAGAATTAATATGTAGTTCATACTACAAATACATATGGTTTTCGGATCATTATGTAAGGGGGAGTGGTTTCCATGTGAGATGGCGTATTGACTAAGACGGAGTGAAATATCACCATAGTATTGTTGTTAAAGTTGTGATGCAATTGGACTTCGACGCTGTGTAATAATACTATGACATTGTATAACACTAATTGAGAACTCTTGTTTTCTCATTGTTATAACTACGGATTTTCAACAACGATGATACTAAACTTACAACCTTTGGGATCATTGGAATACTTGGAAGTGACGAAGATTTCGAGTATTGTTAAATATTAGACATGTGGAATAGGATCTACAAAGTTTATTTATATATATTTTGTATTCCATATGTATTAATAGTTTTGCCACTAAAATTGACAAATGGGGAGATTGTTAGAGCATTACTCCGTCGAACTCGCATGCATTGCTATCTCAAGCATGTTTGTCAATGTTAGTGATCAAAACTATAAATTCTTGATTTATAGTCTAATATAGCTAAGGTCTCGGACTAGGATAGAAAGTGTAGTTGAGCTCAAGAACTCCATGGCGATCATCATACAAGACGAAGGACTACTCAAGGAACCAGTGGATCTTCATCTACTAAAAGGTACGTGGAGACTTGAACTTATCTATCACTCAAAAGTATATCTACTCTATCTCCTATCTTGAGACAAAAGTCGTATTACTATATCGACTAAGATTATACACATGTGATATTTCGATATGAGTATATATCGCTTATCTATTTCTCGAAATACGTGTTGGTAAAGCTTTCACTTTAGCCAAGTTCATGTTTGCCTAGTGACGAAAGTCATGTTACGTTTCAATCATTTTGGAAATCGCTATGACGAAAAATAGTTTGTGAATAACAACTATATAACTCCCTATGAGAATATTTCAATGATTGAAATGAGAGCTTAGACAATACAACCATTGGAGGGTATAAACATTGTTATGGTAACACATATATGTATAAGTCCTTATTGCTTGAACCGAAGTTTGCAAACTTTGTTGATCAAGTAAAACCGGAACGTGAGCCGTCAACTCAGTCCGCGAACTGGCGTAGTTCTCGAACCCGAGAATTTCTGATGGAGTTGTATCTTAGTTTCAGTCCGCAAACTCAGTCCGCGAACTGACGGATGTTCTCGACCCAAAAATTTCTGCTGGAGTTTGTAAACTCCAACCGGTTAACTTGAGTCCGCGAACTCTGTCCGTGAACTTGAGTAGGTTATGTCTAAAAATGATATTTGTGAAATTATCTTAATAAACTAACGAATACTATTGCAAACCGTGGCTTTATAGTTCATTAATCGATTCGAGTGAATCACATCGTTTTTGCTTCAATTGTATCTTGTGTAGTACATGAGATCTCATATCAATTGAACAACTCTCTAACTAGTTCATTCAAGTCATTTGGACTAATTATGGTGAAGAAGAATATGGTTGATATGAAAGTTATCATTTGGCTAACCATTTGGTTAACTAGTATTGAACCAACTAATGTACATGTTTGGGTACGATTACAGAAACCCAAAATCGTCAAGTACATGTGTGTAAGACAAGCTAAGTTTTCGATCTAACGGTTGATAAATATTAGCTTGTATCTAATAAGGTTTTCATCTAACGGTGAATATTAAATTCTTTGTTACTAAGCTAACATTGATTGAAAACCCTGATTTGAAAGACTATTCTAGCAACTGGGAAACCTAATCCCCACACATTCTGTGTGATACAAGTTGTGCTAAGTTATAGTCGATTCTCCTTTAACCTTTGGTTTTCTTCTTCTAAAACCAGGTTAGCGACTTAAAGACTTCATTGGGATTGTGAAGCCAGACTGATACTACTTTTCTTTTAGTTGTGTGATCTAATCTTATTGTTCTATCGTACGAGTACAATTGTAATAATTGGCTTGAGATTTCTATCTCCGGTCAAAATATAAAAGTAATCACAAACATCTTCGTCTCATCGTTTGCGATTCCACAATATTTTTTTTCGTTGCGTCGATTAAGACTATTGTGAGGTGATTGATAAAACTGTGCTATTCTTCGGGAATATAAGTCTGATTTTATTGATTGGTTCATGTTCACCTTGATTTATCAAAAGACGGAACAAAACTCATAGGTTTATTCGTGGGAGATGAATTTATCTATCTTGTAGACTTTTCTGTGTGAGACAGATTTGTTTACTAAAGTCTTCGACTTTGGGTCGTAGCAACTCTTGGTTGTGGGTAGTATTTTGCTGGGATCAGAGGCGTAGGGGCATAACTATACCTTGGATCAGTGTGAGATTGATTGGGGTTCAACTACAGTCCAGATCGAAGTTAATTTGGGGTAGGCTAGTGTCTGTAGCGGCTTAATACAATGTATGTTTAATCTGGACTAGGTCCCGAGGTTTTTATGCATTTTCCGTTTCCTCGTTAACAAAATTCTGGTGTCTGTGTTATTTCTTTTCCGCATTATATTTTTATATAATTGAAATAATACAGGTTGTGCGTTGTTCAATCAATTAAAATATCCGACCTTATTGGTTGTTGATTTAAATTGATTGAAACTTGGATATTGGTCTTTAGTACCATCCAAGTTATATTTCATTGATTAAGACTCACATATTGTATTTGCTTGAGTAAATCAAATTGAGAGATTGAGATAATAACTCCTTGAGATAATTTTTATTGATTGAGTCTAGTTGATTCTCTAGAAAGTAACTCGGAGTTTTCCATACAGATTGTTAATCGAAATATTGGGTGTGGTTGTTAGACCCCCGCTTTTTCAATTTTGTTACACACAAATGAAATATACCTTTATTTAGATATGGGTAACCGTACCTAAACGTGTATATTGAGTTGGATCAATAATAGTTAACCAAAGTTAGCCATATGAACACTTTTGTCTTAACCACATTCATCTAACACTTCTAGATCAAATATGATGATCAATCAATCATGAAAGATAATCAAATAAATATAATTGTGTTTCAAATAGAGTTGTTCAATTGTTCACTATCTCATAGAAATATATATATGAACAAATTGAAATGAAATCGAATTGATTCGTAATTATACAAAGTACTTATACAAGAATCAATTCATGAACATTAAGCCATGGTTTGCAAAGATTACATTCCTTAATTCATAAATGTTTTAGTTCATGAGTATGAGAATCATACTTAACTGATTTTAGAACTTAACCACTGTGTTCGCAAACCAGGTATGCAAACAACAGCTCCGGACCTTGGCCTTGTCCAGCTGTTCGCAAACCAGGTATGCAAACAACCGTCTCGGACCCAATTCAGGTGAAACTGTTCGTATACTAGGTTCCCAGACCTTTACAGGTAAAACCTTTCGCATACTAGGTACACAAACAAGGTTCCCGAACCTGAATTATAACAATACAATTCGCATACTAGGTATGCATACCGTGTTGTATCCAGACATGATTAATTATTATAAACTCCTATTTAAATCATTGAAACATCCTTAGAAGAAGACAATGGATGTCTCATACAAACCATTAGCTTCAAGTAATTTTCAAGTGATCGAATTATCAATACGAAACTTTCCAAGTCGACATCAAATGATTGTCTCACACAACTCATGTAAGATGTTTCAAGGAAATTTTCACATATTCATCTTTTGACTTAATATTTAGTTTCCAACAAATAAACTGTATCCAACTAAACTCGTCAAGAATAATGATGAACATAGTTAAAGCAAAAGGCTTCCAACACATATTTTGAGAAATAAATACGCGAGATAAACTCAGCTCGAAATATCAAATGTGTATAATGTAAAAATCTATATAACTATACGACTTAGTCTCATTAGAAGATATAATAGAATAGACTTCTGAGTGATACCATTTGTTGATGAAGTTCCTCCAAGCTATCCTCAATAGATCTTCGTCTTCAATCGATGAACGTCGTGAATTTTAAAGCTCAACTGCACATTCTATCCTAATCCGAGAGATATCTATAAGTAGACTAGAAATCAAGTATATAGTTTTGATCAACTAAACTTGACAAAAAAACTTGAGATAGTAAGGCTTGTGAGTTCGACCAAGAAGTGCTCTAATAATCTCCCCCCTTGTCAATTTTAGTGAAAAAACTATCAATACATATGGATTAAAAAACAAATAAACTTTGTATATTCTTATCCATCATGCTTGATTTCCTTGTCTCTTCAACATTCCTTGAATTCTTCGCTACTCCAAGTACTCCAGCGATTCTGAACGTGTTCAACTCAACATCATTGTTGTTGAAGATCCGTAGCCATAACAATAATAAAAATAGATTTTCACAATTATTATTATTATATAGTGTCATAGTATTATTATGTACTGTACTAGAATGATTACAATCGGAATACTGAACTGGATTTGAAAGAATCAATCGAAATTTGTAATAATCTGCCGAAGCAGCCGCATGGTAATTTCATTAATCAAAGCTTAATCTTACAAAACAGGTTCTTACACTAAATAAAGAAGAAAGAGGGAGATCTGGTTTAGCTAATACTAGTATGACACATGTAGCTTATTAGACTAATCCAGACGTGACACGAGTCACTTAACTGTTAGTCACTTATTAGTACTAACTACACCCATTGAGTTTATCAGGGCAGCCAAAGCTCAGGGAACTTGTCATATGTGGGTATATGATAACACCCTCCCCATTACCAAATCCTTGTCCCCAAGGATTAAACCTTGGAAAATGGCTCCTGATGTTGCCAACATCTTCCCAAGTGGCATCCTCAGCTGTAACATTAGTCCATTGAATGAGGAGTTGAGGGACATAGACACCATTTATGATAACAGTTTTAGAATCCAATGCAGCTACAGGAATGACTAGTACTTGGCCTTCACTGTTTATTATTGACAATATGGGTGAGATAGTGTGGATGGCACCAATTTTCTTCTTGAGCTGAGAGACATGAAAAACATGATGGATTCTGGCTTCTGCAGGTAATTGCAACTTGTAGGCTACACTGCTAATTCTCTGAAGTATGGTGAATGGGCCATAGTACTTGGATGCAAGTTTTAAATTCCTTCTAAAAGCTAAAGAAGCTTGTTTGTAAGGTTGGAGTTTTAAATAGACTCTATCACCCACTTCAAAACTTCTATCCACTCTAGATTTGTCTGCATAGAACTTCATTCACTCTTGGGATATGTGGAGTGAATCTTTCAGTATTTCCAACACAACATCTCTTTGTTTTAAGTACTCCTCAACAACATCAACATATGTGGTTGAAGTAGAAGGAAAAGCCAGTTAAGGGGGATTATATCCATAAAGTGCAGTAAATGGGCTTACCTTTAGGCTGGTGTGGTAATTTGTATTGTATCACCATTCAGCAAGAGGCGACCATTGATGCCATTTCTTTGGTTGATGTCCACACATGCATCTGAGGTAGCTCTCAAAGAAGGAATTCACTCTTTCAGTCTGACCATCAGTTTGGGGATGGTATGCAGTGCTGAGATGTAATTGAGTACCCAGTTCCTTAAACAAATCTTGCCAAAAATGGCTGGTGAAGATTTTATCTCTGTCAGACACAATATAAGCAGACATGCCATGAAGTTTGTAAACTTGAGATATGAATTCTCTAGCCACTGAGGAGGCAGTGTATGGATGATGCAATCCAATAAAATGTGCATACTTGGTTAATTTATCTACTACCACCAAGATAACAGATTTTCTTTCACTCATTGGAAGTCCTTCTATAAAGTCCATAGAGATGTGCTGCCAGGCATGATCAGGAATTAGCAATAGTTGAAACAATCCAGCTGGAAAAGTGTGGTCACTTTTATTTCCTTGACATACATCACAAGTTGACACATATTGTAGAATCTTCCTCTTCATGGCAGGCCAAAAGAATGTGGATTTTGCTCTCATATAGGTGGTCTGGATACCAGAATGTCCACCAACTGCAGATGAGTAAATGCAGTCCAAATTTTTGGTCTTCATATCTGAATTAGAGCCAACATAGAGTATGGATTTGTATCTCAGAACTCCATCAGTGTAAGAATAGTGTGGAAGAGTAGTTGGTTGAAGTGTAAGTTGGGCAATGAGTGCTTGCACCTTGGCATCATTAGAGTAGCTATGAATTATTTCTTGAGACCAAACTGGTTGTGAAACTGAGAGTACTTGATAGGTACCATCATCATGAGGCCTTCTAGAGAGTGCATCAACAACAGTGTTGTCAGATCCCTTTTTGTATCTTATCTCATAATCAAATCCCAGAAGTTTCATCAACCATTTTTGTTGTAAGATAGTAGAAATCTTATGTTCTAAAAAATATTTAATGCTCTGGTAGTCTATTTGAATGATGAAGTGATTACCTTGTAAGTATTGTCTCCATTTGGTGATAGCTTGAATAATAGTTATCAGCTCTTTCTCATAAGTGGATAATACAGCTGCTCTGGGTCCAAGAGGTTTACTGTAGAAGGCCAGTGGTTTTCCATCTTGCATAAGGACAACACCAATACCATCATCACAAGCATCAGTTTCAAGCACAAACTGTTTGTTGAAATTAGGCAGAGATAGCACAAGAGTAGTGGACATAGCTTCCTTGAGTTTCTGAAAATCTGTGGTAGCTGCTGGAGACCAAAAGAATGCATTTTTCTTGAGTATGTCAGTGAGTGGTCTGCTGATGAGGCTATAATATTTCACAAACTTCCTGTAATAACCAGTGAGGCCCGAAAAACCTCTGAGTTCTTTAAGTGTGTGAGGAATTAGCCAATTGACCATAGCATATATCTTTGCAGGATCAACTTTAACTCTATCAGAAATAATGATATGCCCCAAATATTCCAGCTCAGATTGTCCAAAAAAACATTTAGAAAGTTTTACAAATAGCTGGTGTTGTCTCAATATATCTAAAGTAATCTGTAAGTGCAAGAGATGTTCTTCTAGAGATGAGTTATAAACAAGAATGTCATCAAAGAATACTAGGATGAATTTCCTCAAATGCTCCTTAAAGATATCATTCATGAGGGCCTTAAAAGTAGTAGGTGCATTGGTGATTCCAAATGTCATCACTTTGAATTCAAAGTGGCCATGATGGGTTCTAAATGTTGTCTTGTAGATGTCAGCAGAAGTAACCCTGATTTGGTGATAGCCATCTCTTAAATCAATTTTAGAGAAAAATTTCTTGCCTTGTAGTTCATCAAGCAATTCTTCTACAATTGGAATTGGGAACTTGTCCTTGACTGTGATACTGTTAAGCTTTCTATAATGTACACAAAATCTCCATGTGTTATCCTTCTTTTTGACTAGAAGTATAGGAGATGCAAAGGGACTGTGGCTGGTTTGTATAATGCCAGAATGAAGCATATCCTGAACCAAATTTTCCACCACTGACGTCTGGATATATGGGCATTTATATGGCCTCAAGTTTTCTGGTTCTGAGTTTGGTTTGAGGGGAATGGAATGGTCCAAACTCCTTTGTGGAGGAAGAGTCTTGGGTTCAGAGAAAACATCTGAATAATGGTCAAGTAGCTCTGAAATTTTAGGTGGAGGTGTTGGAGGTGGGGTGGATGTGGATACAGTGAAAAGTTGTCCAATAATAACATGAGTGTGTTTTTTGAAGAATCTCTTAACTGCAGGACCACTCATCATACTCAAAGAAGCTTTATTGTGAGACCCAGTTAATGTAATTTTCTTACCATTATGCTTGAAGAAGATGTAAGCTTTGAGAAGTTGAAAATCACATCACCCAATTGCCTGAGCTAGTCATCCCCCAAAACTAAATCACAACCACCCAATGGAAATAACCTCAAACTGCCATAGAATTTGTGAGCATCCATTGAAAAAGCGGGGTCTAACAACCACACCCAATATTTCGAATTAGCAATCTGTATGGACAAACTCCAATATAATTTCTAAAGAATCAACTAGATAGTTTAGACTCAATCAATAGAAAAGTATATCAAAGAGTTTATATCTCTATCTCTCGATTTGAATCTTACTCAAGAAAACTGTGAGTCTCGATTAAATACAAGAGAGATAAACGTGGATGGTACCAAAGACCAATATCAAAGTGTCAATCAATTTAAATCAACAACCAAATGGTCGGATATTCTAATTGATTGAACAACAACGCACAACCTGTATTATTCCAATTATAAAGATAAACAATATAATGCGGAAAAGGAAATAACACAAACACAGAATTTTGTTAACGATTAAACTGCAAATACAGAAAAACCCCGGGACCTAGTCCAGATTAAACATACACTGTATTAAGCCTCTACAGACACTAGTTTACTCCAAGCTAACTTCGGTCTGGACAGAGTTGAACCCCAATCAATCTCACACTGATCCAAGGTACAGTTATGCTCCTACGCCTCTGATCCCAGCAGAATACTACGTACTTGATTCCCTTAGCTAATATCACCCACAACTAAGAGTTGCTACGACCCAAAGTCGAAGACTTCAATAAACCAATCTGTATCACACAGAAAAGTCGACGGTAATAGATAAATCCGTCTCCCACGAATATACCTATGAGTTTTGTTCCGTCATTTGATAAATCAAGGTGAACATGAACCAATTGATAAAACCAGACTTATATTCTCGAAGAACAGCTCAGATTTATCGATCACCTCACAATAGTCTTAATTGACGTAACAAAAAAAGATATTGTGGAATCACAAGCGATGAGACGAAGATGATTGTGACTACTTTTATATCTTGCCTATCAGAGATAGAAATCTCAAGCCAATTATTATAATTGTACTTATATGATAAAAACATCAAGATCATATCACACAACTAATATAAAAGTAGTATCAGTCTGGCTTCACTATCCCAATGAAGTCTTTAAGTCGTTAACCTGGTTTATAAGAAGAAACCAAAGGTTAAAGGAGAAACGACTCTAGCTATGCAACTAGTATCACACGTAAGGTGTGGGGATTAGGTTTCCCAGTTGCTAGAGTTCTCCCTTATATAGTCTTTCAAATCAGGGTTTGCAATCAATGTTAGCTTAGTAACAAAGCATTCAATTTCACCGTTAGATAAAAACCTGATTAGATTCAAGTTAATATTTATCAACCATTAGATCGAAAACATAGCTTGTTATAAACACATGTAATGCACGTTTCTAGGCTTGTGTAACTGTACCCAAACTTTTACATTAGTTGGTTCAACATAGTCAACCAAATGGTTAGCCATATGATAACTTTCATATTAACCATATTCTTCTTCGCCATAACTAGTTCAAATGACTCAAATGAACTAGTTAGAGAGTCATTCAATTGCTTAGATATTTATGTACTACACAAGATACAATTGAAACAAAAATGATTTGATTCACTCTAATCGTTTCATGAACTATATAGCCACGGTTTGCAATAGCATTCCTTAGTTTATAGAGGTGAGTTCACAAACATCATTTTTAGACATAACCTACTCAAGTTCGCGGACTGGGTTCGCGGACTAAAGTTCCCGGATGGATTTCACAAACTCTAGCAAAAATTCTCGGGTTTGAGAACTTCGCTAGTTCGCGGACTGAAGCTCATGCACTTCTCCGGTTCTCTTGATCAACAAAGTTCGCAAACTTTGGTTCAAGCAATAAGGACTTATACATATATGTGTTTCCACAAAAATGCTTATATCATCCATTGGTTATATTGTCTAAAATCTCATTTCAATCATTGAAAAATTCTCAGAGGACATTATATAGTTGTTATTCACAAACTATTTTTCGTCAGAGCAATTTTCAAAGTGATTGAAACTTAACATGACTTTCGTCACTAGGTAAAGATGAACTAGGCTAAAGCGAAAGCTTTACCAACACATATTTCGAGAAATAGATAGGCGAGGTATACTCGGCTCGAAATACCACATGTGTATAATCTTAGTCTATATAGTAAAATGACTTTTGTCTCAAGATAGGAGATAGAGTAGATTGACTTTTGAGTGATAGATAAGTTCAAGTCTCCACATACCTTTTAGTTGATAAAGATCCACTAGTTCCTTGAGTAGTCCTTCGTCTTGTATGATGATTGCCATGAAGTTCTTGAGCTCAACTACACTTTCGATCCTAGTCCGAGACCTTAGTTATAGTAGACTAGAAATCAAGACTTTATAGTTTTGATCACTAACATTGACAAACATGCTTGAGATAGCAACGCATGCGAGTTCGACCGAGCAATTCTCTAACATCCATTATCCAAGACAGATTAGGGAAAACCCCATTAATGATGGTGTTGTCACCATTGGCTATAGTAACCAACATGATAACAGTATGCTCAATATGACAGTTTAGAGACTTGGCCACCTTAGTATCAATAAAACTACGAGTGTTGCCAGTATCTATGAGAACTGAGATAGGTTTTTCATAATGAAGCCATCAATTCTAATAGTTTTACCTGAATTATTACATGTCAAGGCATGAAGTGAAATTTCCATGTCACTCTCCATAGGTGTGTACTCCTCATCAGAATGAGCTGCCTCTTCATTTACCAAGGAATTGTCATCAGTTTCTGCTCCAATCATTAAACACATATGTTGCTGCTTACATACATGGCCTATTTTGTACACTTCATCACAATTGTAACATAGTCCCTTAGCTTTTCTAGCTTGCACTTGTTCAGGGGTGAGCCTTTTAATTGGTAAAGATGTGTTTTGCTTTGGTGGTATGTTTGAAGTGTAATGATTTGGTTGAGTAGAAGGAGTTGATCTAGTAGTTGGTGGTGGAGTAAAATGTTTAGTAGTGGAAAAGGAATTGGAGTATGGTCTTGGAATAAACCTGACAGATTTTTGTTGCAGAGCCAGTGTTTTCTCTTGCATTCTGGCTAGAAAGAAAGCAGCTAATAGTTTTGTATGACCAAACATGAGCACTGGTTCCCTTAACTCCTCTTTTAACCCACCAATAAAGATGCTAATGAAATATATGCTTACTTAACATCAATGCCTTCAAATGTTCAAACTCTTCAAAATAGGCATCAACAGTTGTAATTTGAGACAATTTATTAAACAAACCTACACTGTTTTCATATGTAGGGTTCTCAAATCGGAGGAAAACATTATCACTCAGGTCCTGCCATGTGATATGTGGTCTATTCAAACGAAAATTCTCAAACCATTTACATGACTTGCCATCAAAGTTCATTGCAGCCATTCTAGCCTTGTTAAAATCAGCAATATCGTGCATCTGAAAGTAATACTCACACTTATGAAGCCATCCTTTTGGGTTCTCGCCATCAAAACGTGGGAAATCCATCTTTGGGAGACGATGATGGTGATTGTAATCCTAGTTATATAAGCGAGTATTGAAAGGATTTCCACCAGTGTCAGTATGGTATGGAGTTTCACTATGATCACCTTGGTGAAAATTTAGTGTTGATAAGAGATTCTCCATCTGAGATTTCATCATCGACTGTAAGGTCATCATATGTGAATCAAGGCCAGCTTTCAATTTTGTTTCGAATTCGGCTTTGGTCAGCATCCAATCGAGTTGAAGATGGATTTTATCGATTTGAAGCTGGTGTTTATTGGCTGTATTAGTTAGCTCATTACAAGTTTGAGCAACCATGGTGAAAAATAAATAAATTTGGAGCTTAAATTTGATGCGTGGGAAGGAAATAACAAATCTAAATACCAATTATACTGTACTAGTATGATTACAGTCGGAATACTGAACTAGATTTGAAAAAATCAATCGAAATTGGTAACGATCTGCCGAAGCAGCCTCAGAGTAATTTCATTAATAAAAGCTTAATCTTACAAAACAGGTTCTTACACTAAATAAAGAAGAAAGGGGGAGATCTGGTTTAGCTAATACCAGCATGACAATATGTAGCTTATTAGACTAATCCAGACGTGACACGAGTCACTTAGCTGTTAGTCACTTATTAGTACTAACTACACCCATTGAGTTATCAGGACATCCAAAGCTCAAGGAACTTGTCATCTGTTGGTATATGACATATTACACATAATCAAAGTCCAATTGTATCATAATTTTGATAATAATACTATGGTGATATGTATCACTCCCCCTTATTCAATACTTCATCTCACAATGAAAACCACTCCCCCTTACATAATAATCCGTAAACCATATGTATGTAGTGTGAACTACCAAATAATTCTCCCCCTTTTTGTCAATATAAATTTGCAAAGGTACGAAAACTACGGGATCATAATGAAACCTCAAAGAGATAATTCATGGCTAAAAGAGAACATATCAACTTTGTTTCGATGATTTCACATAGTCGAAATTTAGTGTATTCATCAAGGGGTTTATTAAGATACAAGATAACTCCTACAATATTCCACAACCGCACTCCCCAAAAATATATGGCAATTAAGCACAAATTCAATTAAGAACTCCCCCCCATTTGATGTCATTCCTGAAAGAACAACATGAGCGACCTTAATTTTACAAGAAAAGAAGGATTTCATGGATTTGTATCCGATAAACTCGAATAAATTAACCACAAGAGACCTTATTGATCAATTTAATCGGAAACGCTCAACGTAAGAAAACTGACGGAGCCATACATAACTTTCACATAAAAGTGGATCTGGAAAAGATCAATACTGCAGAATTTTCAAAAGTTCATTCTATCTTTTATCAATATTTGCATAATGACACAATAGACTTAACTTTTGAGCATATGTAAGATAATCATAGTTCACGGATGTAAACACAACATATGCCATAAAATATTTTTGCAATATATAAAACCAATAAAGATTAATACTGCAAAATCATCTTCCAAATAAATTTGAATTTAAATAAATAAATCTAGATGAAAATCGTTGAAATAGTTATGTGTAACCACAATATTTGTTATTCCAAACCCTAGTTATCCTTTTTAAAACATAAAAATAAATTCTCATAAGGAGTTTCCTAGATAGAATAAAATAAAATCAAACTGAAACACTTAGTCATACAGTCAACAATTAGAGATCGAATAATAGTAAGGATCATCAGTTGCTTTTTTCAGTTCAGTTTTCAGAAACTCAAGATTCTTTGTTGCAATTGCAAGTTGTTCACGTACAACCCCAAAATCTCAGAGAAGATTCCCAACCAAATCAGTTGACATATGAACATGTCTATTATCTTCATGATCGCATGCATAGTAACAAGTTATGATGAGAGGATTCTCATGAAACTCAATAACCTTGCTATCTTCACCTTTGACTTCCTTTTTGCATCCATTCATCGTGCAGTCCATGGTACCAAAGAAATGTTTCTTGGGAACATATGTATATCTAAGAAATCACAATCAGTCTTATATATATATATGTTTTTCTTAGGAATAAACCCTAGGGTCACATATAGATCTTTCCAAACACACCGGTGCTGGAACCATACGTCTGATTACGGAACTAGTACACGGACCTTTTGTGGACATGAATAAAATTCAGTCCCAATGAACCGAAGGAGCCTATTCCAGAAACATGTTTTAAATAAAAGTTCAAAATAGGTTTTTATCTTTAAACATAATTTCTTAGCTCAAAAATTAATTTAGAGCACAAGATATCTGTTGATAAACAACTAACCAACTGTCATAATGAAAATACTAATTGAAGCTTTTCAATGCTAGCAACAAAGAACATTGATTTATAAGATATTGATCATCCATATTACCAAGAGTAGCAAATAACTGGAGCAAGGATCAACAGTAAGATGATCATCATTTTTTTATTTTTTATTTTTAAAAAAATAAATCAGAAATAACTCGAAAACAACAAAGACCACTTTGGCAAGAAGAAGGTGTATTCTTGAGGAACTTGTGCATCCTCACAGAGTCTCAATGAGGAGGCACAACTAGAAGTAGTCAAGTTGTAATATGATGAGCTTTTTGCTCATCAAGGGTGTTGACATTTTTTCCTTCTGGAAAACCGTCAGAGAAGTCAATAAAATTAGTTTCAAGAGAATGAATAAGAGGAGGACAATAGATACTTGATACTACTATCTTCTTTTCCTTCCTAATGTTGTGCTTGAGTCTATTGATATTGGGCTTGAGTTCTGAAACACGATTGTTGATGTCAATGTATTCAGGAACAATTGAACCTTTCGATCCAAGGTTTTTTTTTATCATAAAAGGAGAGTTTGAAGGATTTTCCTTTCTCAGAAACGTGTTTCTTTTTATTAGAGCATGAAGGAAGTCTTATGTCCTTATAACATTTTTCCTTTGACAAATTTTAAAATTTTGAAAAGGTTTTGTATTACTTTAACCGACAAGGATTATCTTATCACAACACTTTCTTTGTCTAAAAGTTGGAAAATTAAAACCAGTAATATGAGATACAGGTTTGATCACTTATTTAGACATCCAAACAAGAATGTTATGAAGTTTCTCATTCCGTAGACGAAAACGACATCTCATTTCAAGGTGACCTTTGTTTTCGCAGTAATAACAACTGGATGGAATGATACTTTCGGATCTCATGTGTGTTGTTTTAGGAGGTTGGTGAAATATTTTCTTAGGTACTTCAACTACTGGAGGTAGAACATCACTTTTGCCATCAGTGAGATGCTTCTTTTAGAAATTATCTTTAGCATGAACAAAACTAATCTTACTAACACTTGGAGCGTCTATTCCTTCATAGCCCAAACCTCATGTATCCCGATATTTTTTACATGCTCCAAGTAAAGTGTATAATTTGGTTGAGCTAGAGATGAACTTTTTCAAGTCTTTTTCCAACGATTTGACCTTTTCGTGAGCAACACATAGGCCAACATCTAATTATTTTTCTCGGGAGAGAAAAACATTTTCTCTGTCACTAAAGCAAATTTGTTGAGAGTCATACCTTGCTTCAGATTCCGCAAGTTTTTCTTTCAACACAAAGAGATTTCGACGAAGATTTTCACATTCATAATTTTTTCGACGCACATCTTCTTCACGATCTTTAAGGAGGGATTGTAACAAATTATATCCACAGTCATAACCTTTAAAGAGTTTTCTCATTTTCTTGTTTTCTTGACATAGAGGAGTCAGAAACTCAGTCAAACAAGATATTGACTTCTCTTTGTTTATGAGATAGTCAAACAACTTGATATATTGTGAGACTTCCTCATCAACATCTGAATCATTTTCGTCTGAAAGTTCATCCAATTGTTCGTCTAGGCGTGATTCGCAGTTATACATAGTTTTAGGAAATGAAAAAGATGTGAGAGATTCCTCATGTGAATCCAAGCTTTGAACCAAGTCAGAATGTTTTTGAACCGGTGATACGTCATTTGAGATAACACTTCTGTACATAGAGTTAAATTGCTACAAACACAAACTTACGAGGTCTTAGCATGTTTGCCTTCTCTGATACCAATTGAAAAAGCGAGGGTATAAAAACTACACACAATAATTCGTCGACAATCTGTATAGACTAAACTCCAATATAATTCCGAGAGAACCAACTTAAAAGCGAGCTCTATCAAGAAACATATCAAAGAGCTTTATCTCTATTTATCAATGCAATCAGCAAATCAGATAGATAAAAATCCGTGAGCCTGATTGATACGAGAAATAACTTGGATGGTACCAAAGACTAATGCCCAAGTGTCAATCAAGTTATATCCAACAAACAAGGTTGAACTGATCAACTTATTGAACTACGTACAACCTGTATATTTCAATTATATAAACAAATATAATGCGAAAAAAAAATAACACAGATACCGGAATTTTGTTAACTAGTAAACAGTAAATGCAGAAAAACCACCTAGTCCAGATTTGAACACCACACTGTATTAAGACACTAGCCTACTATAAGTTAACTTCGTACTGTAATGTAGTTTATCCCTAACCAAGTCTCACACCGATTAAGGTACAGTCACGTTCCTTACGCCTCTAGAACCACGCCGGACTCTCTACACTTATTTCTCTTAGATGATCTCACCCACAACTAAGAGTTGCTAAGACCCAAAGTCGAAGACTTAAAAATAAATTTGTCTCACACAGATAAGTCTATTCTGATAGATAAATCCGTCTCCCACATAAGTCGTTAACCAAATATGATTTTGGAAAAACCGAGGTTAAAGGAGAATCGATGCAACTAGGACACTGGAAAGTGTTGGGATTAGGTTTTTCCAGTTGATAGAGTTTTCCCTTATATAGCCTTTCAAATCAGGGTTGCTTACAATCAAATCTAAGATATCTTAGTAACAAAGCATTCAATATTCACCGTTAGATGAACTCCTAATTTAAGATTCAAGCTAATTATGCTTAATAATAAATCAATCAATCTCCATTGTAAGATGGCCTTAGCTTGTTACACATAAATAAAATGTACCTTTATTTAGATATGGGTAACCATACCTAAATGTGTATATTGAGTTGGATCAATAACAGTTAACCGAAGTTAGCCATATGAACACTTTTGTCTTAACCACATTCATCTAACACTTCTAGATGAAATATGATGATCAACTAATCATGAAATATAATCAAATGAATCTAATTATGTTTCGAATAGAGTTATTCAATTGTTCACTATCTCATAGAAATATATATGAACAAATCGAAACGAGATTCGTAAATGTACAAAGTACTTATACAAGAATCAATTCATGAACATTAAGCCATGGTTTGCAAAGATTTCATTCCTTAATTCATAAATGTTTTAGTTCATGTGTTTGAGAATAATACTTAACCGATTTTAGAACTTAAGCAATGTGTTCACAAACCAGGTATGCAAACAACAGCTCCGGACCTTGGCCTTGTCTAGCCGTTCACAAATCAGGTATGCAAACAGCCGTCCCAGATCCAACTCAGGTGAAATCGTTCACATAATAAGTACGCAAACAAGGTTTCCGGACCTTTACAGGTAAAACAGTTTGCATACTAGGTACGCAAACAAGGTTCCCGGATCTGAGTTATAACAATACAGTTCGCATACTAGGTATGCATACCGTGTTGTATCCAGACATGATTAATTGTTCTAAACTCACATTTCAATCATTGAAACATCCTTAGAAGACGACAATGGCTGTCTCACACAAACCATTAGCTTCAAGTAATTTTCAAGTGATTGAATGATCATTATGAAACTTTCCAAGTCGGCATCAAATGATTGTCTCACACAAATCATGTAAGATGTTTCAAGGAAATTTTCAGATGATTATCTTTTGACTTAATATTTAGTTTCCAACAAATAAATTGTCTCCAACTAAACTCGTCAAGAATAATGATGAACATAATTAAAGCAAAAAGCTTTCAACACATATTTCGAGAAATATATACGCGAGATAAACTCAACTCGAAATATCAAATATGTATAATATAAAAATTTATATATCTATATGACTTAGTCTCTTAGAACATAGAATAGAATAGACTTCTGAGTGATTGATAAGTTTTAGTATCCACGTACCTTTTGTTGATGAAGTTCCTCCAAGCTCTCCTCAGTAGATGTTCTTCTTCAATTGATGAACGTCGTGAAGTCTAAAGATCAACTACACATTCTATCCTAATCTGAGACATAACTATAAGTAGACTAGAAATCAAGTATATAGTTTTGATCAACTAAAATTGACAAACAAATTTTAGATAGCAACGCTTGCGAGTTTGACCGAGCAGTGCTCTAACAATTATAGTGGGGGAAAGTTACTGAAAAAACTTATTTAGACATGCATGAAAAGATAAACAACATGTTCCAAGGTGGACAGTTAGGACTTTGAATATGGCTGGTAAAAAAACCCTCGAATCATATATGTCTTTGATAAAGTTGTCTACTAGTCTTGCTTGGATACTAGATAGATTAGGATATAAAGATAGCACAAGTATGTATACTATTAAATAGTATGAATTTTGTAGTCCTATCATCAATGGTGGTTTAAGGATTATAGACTTTAAGCTATGAAACTTACTTCTCCTAGCTATAATAGCTCAGAGAATTTATGGAAATCATGATTCTGACTTACCAAAATTACTTCAGGCTAAGTACTTTAAGTATAATCATTTATGGTCTAATAAAGCTAAAAATGGTATCTGTTTGTTGGAAAATCATATGTCAAAGATAAGGATGCTATCATAATTATTTGAGATAGTGCTTAGGTGATTCTAAAAATATTAATCTTTGGAGTGATGCACGGATTGAGAATTTGTCTATTTATGCTCTTGTTGATTCAATTGTGCTAATGCTCATGTCTAAAATTTAAGGATATTATAAATTTATTTATGATCATTTAACTAGGCAATAAGAGCTACTCATGTTCCTATTGATACAAAGAGAGCTTATCAAAAAAATTGAAGTGAGAATAAACATGTTTATGTTATTGATAAGAAGACATACTCATTTCTTCTTTCTCAAAGATAAAATATAACCCTATCGATCATGTTTGGAAATTTCCTTAGCATCTTAATATTCCACACAAGATAAAGGTGTATGTATACTATTAAATGGTATTAAGTTTGTAGTCCTATCATCAATGGTGGTTTAAAGATTATAAACTTTAAGCTATGAAACTTACTTCTCCTAGCTATAATAGCTCGGAGAATTGATAGAAATCATGATTCTGACTTACCAAAATTACTTCAGGCTAAGTACTTTAAGTAGAATCATTTATGGTATAATATAGCTAAATATGTCTCTTGGAAAATCATATTCCAAAGATAAGGATGTTATCATAATTATTTGAGATAGAGATTAGGTGATTCTAAAAATATTAATCTTTGGAGTATGCACGGATTGAAAATTTGTCTATTTATGCTCTTGTTGATTCAATTGTGCTAATGCTCATGTCTAGAAGTTAAGGATATTATAAATTTATTTATGATCATTTAATTAGGCAATAAGAGATACTCATATTCCTATTGATACAAAGAGAGCTTATCAAAAAAATTTAAGTGAGAATAAACATGTTTATGTTATTGATAAGAAGGCATACTCATTTCTTATTTCTCAAAGAGAAAATATAACCCTATAGATCATGTTTGGAAATTTCTATGGCATCTTAACAGTCCACACAAGATAAAAGTGTTTGTATGGAAACTTTCCCATAACAAACTTAATCTTAAGGAGTCTATCTACAGGAAGGTCAATAACCCTTCCACTAGCTGTAATTTTTGTCATTTTAACTTTGAGACTACTTACCATTTATTATTCAATTGTACTTGTGTTAAACCTATTTGTAACAAGATTTGTGTTATAGCATGTGGGTGTTTTAACCTTAACAATATCTCTCTATATTTCATCAAGTATTTTTTATATTTGAAAGGAAAGTTTAGTGGTGTTAAATAAAATTGTGTTGTCCCTTTTGTGTTATGAATGATCTGGATTGGTAGGAATAGTCTTATTCACAAGGTAATTAAGTTTGATGCCTTTAGATTTTTAGCTATGGATATTCGAAATGTTAGGGAATTTTATTTATTTTACAGTCATTCAAATACGTCCATGAGAAACAAATATGAGATCTTGGACAGATGAAAATCTCATAGGACAAGTTTTCATAAACTCAATTACGATTGAGCTTCTTCTAATGTCTTTTGGATGGGATTGTGGAGTTATCAGAAATGAAACTGGTTGCTTTGTGGTTATATTTGGAAAACACATTTTTTTGAATGAAAACAACATGGCCGAGTTCTGAGCAGTCGGGAATGATGTACTCCTTGTTATCTGTTTAGGAATTTAGAAGTTGGATGTTGAATATGACTCGTCATACATTATTCAACTATGTCATGGATAAATCACTCCTCCATGGTACCTCGAAAGTTTAGCTAAATATATCCTGGTTCTTGAAAAAACGCTCGAAGACATTCGTATCAATCGTGAGTACAAGGAAGCAAATTTTGGTGCATATCAACAAAAGAGGCTTCCATAGTTCAATTAAATGAAGTTTGGATTACTGATCCTCCACAAAATATCTTAGTTTATTATATGATGACAAATAGGGACGTTTTTACCCTAAACTTGTCAATTTAGTTTGTTTTGATTTGAGTTTGTTAGCCTTCTGGCAGTTCATTAAATAAAAAAACACTCATGGTAATCACCAATTAATTTTGTATCAAACATTTTAATTATTATAACAGTAAATTTTACTATGGATGTGAGTTAACATTTTTTAGTTTTCGGAAAAACAACAAAGCATGATACAATTTTACATATATAAATTTTACTATGGATGTGAGTCAACGCTTTTTAGTTTCCGGAAAAAAACAACAAAATATAGCTAAATTTTACATATACACGTATTACTTTTTCATAGCGATTTCATTAGTTTGAATGATATAATAAATTGATAATGGATCTTCCTTTTCCTTTTAAGTATAGTTAGATTAAAATTATAGCACTATTCAGTTTAATTTTTATTCTAAATTTTTAATAAAAAGTTATCATAAGTTTTGCTCATTTAATTAGCAAAAATTAAATAATTTTTACATAATTAGAGAAACATTAGCATAATATTTACTTTTTTTTTAATAAAAAGTTTAATTTTTTAACAATTAGCATTGGATGAAAATGTCATGATAAGAGAAACAGTAAAAAAAAAATTGTATCGAGTTCATTTTTTTTAACACATACGCGTAGCACGAGTTTAAGACTAGTTTTGATTAAAAATTTTCATCCCATTAATATAGTAGTTAGGTAATAATACAAGGAAGAAGTGAAACATGATTTATGTCCTCCCTAGTTAGTGGCCTATCACTAGAAGACAAAAACGGATCATTAGGAAGTAATTTCAAAAACCCCTCAGCAAATTATTTTCATGGTTAATATGTCCTTATTCATTAGTGATGATTAATTAAGTTAGTATTATTTAAATTAATTAGTGTTTGAGTTTGATTATGGTGTTAGAATTAGAGTAGAAATTCATTTCCTCTTCTAAGGTTTGGAAAAGAAGAAGAAGTAGAGAGAAAAAAAACAAACTAGCATTTTTTATTTTGTTAGTAAAAATGAAACTTTATATTGACAATGAAGACTCTAGTAGTGATGAAGAAGTGGCGCACTGGATAATCATGATTTCGATCATACCGATTTGGGTTATTTGTTGAATGGAAAAAACTATGTCAACCAAAGCCTAATGGTAAAATTGGGGATATGCCCTAAAATCGACTGTCATCTTGGGGATATGCCTCAGGATTCCAGTTTTCGGAAATATGCCCCAGCGGTCCAAAATCCCATCCAAAACCATTAAGTAGTCAACATTCGCACACACTTGGGATTACATATGCAAATTAAAAGACAAATATACTATATACTAACACCTTTACAAGGTTCAAGAACATATTCAGACTGAAAAAACCTCGGAGAAATTAGAGAGGAACTTCATACACATTTACGATAATTTGACTATTTAACGGTTCCTTTACGGAAACCGTTACTTTGAGGCATATTCCCGGAAACTGGAATTCTAGGGCATATCCCCAAGATGACAATCGATTTTGGGGGCATATCCTCAATTTTCCCAAGCCTAATTGAGGATTCAGGATGTTATTGTAGCAAAAAAAAGAATATTACTGGGAAAATAAAGGTCATAATGCTTCCAATGGGCATGTATGCATTCTAATGATCTCCAAACATGTATTTGCATCTTATAATCACCCATATATGGAAAAAGTTTCAATATTATAACCCTAAATCAATGGATGCGATAGCAATACATTAAACGATTATGAGTTATATCCTAAACAATCGGTAGATGTCATCACCTTATAAACCAATTATAGTACACTTTTGGCGGGAGTGGTAGGAGAAAAAAATCGGTTTTACTAGCGATGTACGTATGTCGATTGCTTTACTAAGATATTTTTAAAAAAAAAACAAAAAATATAAAATCGGGCCATGTATGTTTATACGTAATCCGATTGTGGAGACAAAAGTTTACAGTAAAATACGAACATAAATCGAATTTCATCTTACAAAACGCGAACCGATTGTTGTTTTTGCGAAAAAAAATTCCTAAAATCATCAAGTCCTTAATAGGTTGATATACTTATATATAAAGATCAATTGTTTACAATTGGTCTGCCCGATTATGGATCCTTAACTTGTTGATATATGTTGTAGATTATTGAAGTGTTCGAAAAAGATCAACCCGAACTCGAATCTCAGCTGGAACCTGATACCTCTGCCAACTATGACACTGATTTGGTATAGAAAAAGAGGAACGATGCAAATTATTGGTTTGTGGACAAGGGCATAAAGATCAAATGTGCATTAGTTATAGGACGTCATTCAAGTCGTGATCGTTTAGAAATTGTTTGCGAGAGAGGTAGAAAGCAAGAAAGTCACAGGGCCAAGGACAAACCGTATGTGGAGAAGATGAATAGGGTCCACAGACCAAATCAAAGAAGTATGGATGCACATTTAAGATTATAGGTAATAAACGGCAAGAGCAGCGCTAAGGAGGAGGGCATGGGATGGTAGAGCGGCTATGGAATAATCTTAGTAGTTATCCGATCAACACTTCTACACAATAAGGAAGCAAGTAGTAGAAGGAAAAGTGATTCGTATTTTCTTAGCGCATCCGGAGACAATCAAGTTGGCCTAATGCTTCTAGCAAGTTTTGTTAATAGATTGTATGTAAAAGACAAACAAGTATAACATGCCGTTGTTAAACATTGTTCACCACACTTCCAATAAGCAAACTTTCACGACGGCGGTGTGGATTTATAAGCAAACTTTCAGGAGAATGATGTGAGTATTATTTGGATGTTAAAGACCTTGAATAAGATATACTGCAGTGATCAAACTCCGAAGATCATAAGAACAAATAAGTATGTCTTCAAATGAATTGGTAGTTGATGATGATGAATTTAAAATCTTTGGATGAAAAGATGACCAATGAAGAAAGATTTATTTGAATACAGTAGTGTATGATAGAGAATAGGTATCCTCTTTGTATACACAAGTGGCCAACGACTATGATTTCAAAAAAAAAAAAAAGGTCGTTTGAGCAAAAAAAAAAGAAACAATATCTGGTAAAAATCGGAGTGCATGTAGGCACATATAGTCCGATTGTGAACTTGGAATTCGGTGAAATAATTACCTTTCCACAATCAGTATGTGTGAGTCACATAAAGACCGATTATGGCTTAAAAAAACCCAAGAAAAATAGACATTTCAAATGGAATAAATCGGGTTATAGGATAAACCTACGTAAACGTATTCTCGCTCTCTGCAAAAATTCAAACATGGTTCCAGAATCGGTTGATATGTGCATTAATGTATACCGATTTTGGTTGGTGTTCATTATATGACCCCATAATCTGTTTATGTAGGCAAAATATATCCACCGATTCAGGGTAATATCAACAATAATCGGTGTACGTTAATACACACATAAACGATTGTTGGTGATTTTTAGAAAATTTTGAAAAGGAAAATTCATAAATTCATAGTTAAATCATTGATGAATCTCTCTTCAAAGGAATGGATCAAAGAGATTTAACTCAGACACTTGAATTGTTTGTTGCCAAAAATATTGTTTGAAAAACCAAAAAATAGGAAAACTGAATTGTTGTCCGGGATTAAGTTTTAGTTTTTGATTTTGATGGAAATTGAAAAAAGAAAAGAAAAAAAGAATTGATTAAAGTTAATATATAAGCCTTTAAAGGTCGATTACATTGAGTTGGTGGGTATCCTGGCAACAAGCTGGGCACCAACACCCTTTTGGATAGCTAAACCTACTCTATAAAAAAGAGTACCGCCTATCTTATAATTAGCATCATGGTTGGTGATACAATTCTTCAACCTCTTCAAGAAAATGATAGTTTCTTTGCCCAACTCTCCTAAAGTCGAAAAGGCTAAAACAACAAAACCGTACCCATGAAGGGAGCACTTGTCTAGGTATTTATTGCTTTTACGCGTAGTAGCTCTAGATGTGGCTTGAACGTGTATAAAAGTATGAACTCCCCTGATAGTGAATGGTGAAACAATAGTAACATCAAAGCAGACATCCTGACCATTCTCCCAACTGTGAACAAGAATATCCGCCGGTCTCAAGGAAGTATCGTTGTCTGATAAGAAACCCAACTCTACCTCCTTCCTCACATGTACACCTGCCTTGTAACAAATGTCAGCAAATACATCCCTTGCAATATCATGGCAGAATTTGATGCCAACATCATTAGCGCAATGCAAAGCATGATCTCCGAAAATATCCATCTTTTTGTTGCAACTTGAGCATGTACTATCTTCCCTAAAAAGAGGTATGCCCAATCTATAACTTAACACATCCCTAAATTGCCGAGGTCCAAAACTTTGATTTAAACCACTAATGGGAATCGCCTTAAGAAAATCCAAAGCATGCGGCACCCTGTTACTTTGCCATAAAACAGAGTCCCGACTGTACATAGAGAAGTGTGACGGAATATGCTTCTTAACAACATCAAAATATAACACTGCCAAAGAACGCATTGGATGGGGGGAAATATTATTTAGGTTGAATGTAGAGTAAGGAAATCCACATACCTCTAGGAAATTATTCAAAGCTTGCTGGAAGCACTTGCTAGGCACCTCAGTGGAGGAAACATTCAACATGGTCTCTTGTATGCCCCTAGTCGGAAAACAGGATGTGATATAACAAAACTGGCTAGTTTCTTCCATTGTGTAGACACCGAGACCACCATCTTTCATCGGCAAGGTGGAAAGACGTTGTTGTAGGGGTCTGAATCCTGCCCCATATCCTGTGACAATGTGCCTCAAAAATTGCAACAAACGTTGATCAAACAAGGATTTAGCTTGAAGCAGAGCCAAGGGGTTGGCAGTCCTCATAGCAAAATATAATCTTGACACTCCAGCGCAACAACATAACAGAAGAAGCTCGCATTGAGGATCTTGAAGTTTCTTCACAGTGTCCATTAGATAAATTATTTTGTCCACTCTATCTTGGATTAGATCATTGCTGAACTGAAGATCTAAGCTAACTGGGCCGCCCAACAGTTTCACCCCTCTAGAAGGCCTACCGATGTCCGAGGGAAACACATTATCGGCTAAACTCCTAGGGTCAACAACATGCCAGAAAATCTCAGTTTTTTTGATGTTAAGATGAAGACCTCTGCTGCCACCTTCTGACTGAATAATGCTTAATTCCTTTGACACTTCCAGAGTATCCCCTACCAAAGTGCCATCATCCAAATACCACGCTTTTAGGTCAAGCTTGCATTGTGAATAAATCATACATACCAACGGATGTAAAGCGGGTGCAAATAATAAAGGGCCCAAAGGGTCACCTTGCTGAACCCCCAATGCCGAAGATAAATTGAATTCGTTGTAATAAAGCCTTGCGGGCTGAGCATAACAAAACTCTACCCACTTCGCAATACTTGGGCATTTGCTCCGCACTTCCTTTATCAGAGTGGTCATGTCAACTAAATTAAAGGCGTTGGTGAAATCAACTAACAACATGGTCATATTGCCCTGTCTCCCTTTCAACTCAAGTAACCTATTGGCCGAGTGCAGAATTGATTCTCCTCCGCAGGGGATGCCCACTCCGAATTGATGATTACCTAAGTAGGAGTCCATTTACTTACCCACCGAAGACGCCGCCAACTTTGAACACATCCTCCTCCAAATAGTGCCAAATGCTATTGGTCTCAGTCCCCCTCCTAGCTTAATCAATGGAATTAATGATGCACTGGACATGAACTCTCCCAGAACAGTGGGGCACCTGCCTGCCAACCATAAGTTAACGACGCCTGTCATAGACACTAGTAGGTCATCTGTAACAACTGTTTCTGCCCTACTAAGAGCATCTTCCAAGTGTTGGGCTCTCAGACCGTCCCTCCCACAAGAGGTCCCGCTGGGGAAACTCCTAATCGTGCCTAAGACGACCTTAGCATCCACATAAACAGCCGCCACGTTGATGAGATATGAAGGTATGCAAGGTGGGGAAGCACCAGGGTGCTTAAGCCTCAGTTCATGTAATGTTTCGGGTGTGGAAGGGACGACACCACTATAAGATATAATACGTACGGCCGTTACGTAGTGCCCTGAGCCTAACTTTCTCTTACAAGCCTGGAGATTGGTCTTTTTCCTCTTTGCGCCTTGAGTAGCTTGTCTTCTCTCTTGACCAGATGGAACCAGCAACTTCTGGGCTAAGTTAAGGCAGCCATTTGTCTCCCTATACTGATTCAAGGCCCGATTTATGCTATTAGCATGTAATCTCCTTCTATTACCAGATCTCCCTTCATTTCTATTCTTGGGGGTGTACAAAGTTAGAGTGCAGCTGGGAAATAACAACAATTTGATCCAAGATGTTAAATTAGTAGGCTTAGCCAGAATCTTGTCTAACGTCGCTTTCAGGGTTCGGGAGAAATTGAGCCTACACGATGGAGGAATGCTTGTAGTCATCGGGAACTGTTTCTTAAAAATTGCATCCAGCAATTCCAAGGTCAAACCATTCGCTTCTTCATCAATGACTGCAATGCCTGCGTCCAGGGAACCTAAGCAAGGTTTCATAATGCCATAAATCAAAAATGTAGCATTATTTCTATCAAGGGGACCCGCAATAGTATCATTGTGATCACGAAAGGGACGACTCCACGCACAAAGGTGCATACATTCACTGCACATCCACATCTGCAGGTGCCTTAAACCAACCTCCCAAGCATCATAAATTTCTGCATCATTACCAATACGTGCTATGCATACACACTTGCTCTCAGCTGAAGCAAAATTCCGATCATGAATATGGCTAATTAGAGAACTGCGAGTGAAGCCTCTACCCCTAACTCCATCCCGTAAACCATCAAAGATCCTAAAAGGACAATGGAAAGTTGAGTCATCCAAGGGAGTAATACCGGCTGAAGGAGATGATGAGTCTTGGAATTATGAAGAAGATATACTTTCCCTTGACATGACAAAAGGAGAAGATTTGTAGCTGAAAGCTACTCCTGAGATGGTGCTCAGGTGATTCTGGATTTTCTTCAAACACATTCTGTGCGTTAAACAAGAGACTAAATCTCTTCCCTCCTGGTTGGATTAAATATGATAGTATTTATTAGAAATCCTACCAATTAGCTTGAGCTCGAGAGCAAGTAATCGGATTCAGGGGCTTAAGTAATGGAATTATTAAATATGACAGTACCGGCAAATACTAAATCTCTTCCCTCCTGGTTGGATTAAATATGATAGTATTTATTAGAAATCCTACCAATTAGCTTGAGCTCGAGAGCAAGTAATCGGATTCAGGGGCTTAAGGTGTAGCTCGTGAACAAATGATTTTTGTGTAAGAAATCAACAGTTGCAAACTCTAGTTTCTAGGGACCTCAAAATCACGACCACAATAGCAGAAACCCGATACTAGAAACACAAATTTAAGTGGACGAACCGAACCACAGAAGGAGAATCACAGTAGGAGAAACGAATCACAATGAAAGAATCTCGTTAAACAGAATCACCAAGAAACGAATCACCTGGAATTGAGAATCACGGTTGGGAGAATCACGTTAAACAAACTTGAGAATCACGGTTAGGAGAATCACGGTGGGGAGAATCACGTTAATAAAAGTAATTAAAGTTTTTGTATTTGTTTTAAATGATTTGGGGCAAACGAAGTCGGTCTCAAATTCAGACACGATTTGGTTCGTGATGTGGTCATGGGCATATGCAACAAAGCCGGTGTAACTGCTAGAAAATGAGGCTTCTTTGGGATTTTTGGCAGACGACAATGATCTAAAACCATCTAACATTCTTGTATATAACTGGGAGAACGGTCAAGACACTTTTTTTGACGTCACATGGATTTCGCCCTTCATAGGTGGAGGACTTCATAGCTTCGCTCCAGGACGTGCTATTTCTGCGGCTATCAATCGCAAGTGTACCAAATACTTGGACACATGCACATCTCGTGGGTACAATTTTGGTGTTTTAGCCTTTTCTACATTAGACGAACTAGGAGACAATTTTATTGTTTTTCTGAACCGGTTGAGAAATTGCTTAGCTAATTATGATGTTAATTCTAAGATATGCAGTTTTCTTTTTCATCGGGTATGCGTAGCTATCCAAAAAGGAGTTGGCGCGCAATTTATTGGTAGGCTCCCAACCAACCCCGTGTAAAAATTGTTATTTTATTATATAATAATAATAATAGTAATATATTTTAGATGATTAGAATAATTAAAATTTGTGTAAACAGTAATTTAGTATTTTAACGCATGTTAAACACACCTATATCCCTTTTTCTAGGTTGGTGGAAAAAATGCTGAGCCTCAAACTAGGAAGGATTTGTATAAACAAACCAAAATAGACTTACAAGAATAATTGGATTAAAAAGAATATACTACATGTCATATTCACAATGATGAAAAGGTGATCCTCATATACCCAATGAGCTCACCAATAACACTGAACCGCAACCACCTAACTGCTTCAGCCTTTGCAACATATTCAAACAATCTATCGTATGTATATATTCTTCATTTTTAACGGGACTGGTCACTGGTGAGCTCACGCGTCATAATAACACAATCTCTGACAATAACAAGGAAGATTGGGCAAGCTATTTTATTTATCGGGGATTTCATCTAGCAGTAAGGGGATAACTTTCCTACTCAAATAGAACTAAAATCTCGGAGGATGGACGCGTAATTTCATTAGATTTCGTAGGGAAAGTGGTATGAACCAGGGGGTAATCAATGTGATCAGGTAGGCAGGAAGGCAACACAACAGTAGACTTTCAAATTTGAAATCATTAAATATTCTAAACTCCCAACTAATTAATACATTTATATTTAAGTTTGAATACTGATTCAAGGATTTATCTTCACCTCCCCTTTGGCCAAAAAAAGGGCGATCAACAACACCCACACACCACAGAGGGAACATTATTTTCGTGCAGGGACTCGACTCTCGAGTTAGTTGATCAATTCCTAGTATTTTTTATATGTTAGCTCAACCATAGTAATCATATTGGCTGCCGAAAGAAGGTTGATGATGGCAAAAAAGAACAGACATCAAAGGATGACAAAGACCACAAAACGGAAACGACATTAGAGTCGTAATTGACTTAAATACCCCTTTCCACAAAAGACTTATATACCCACTAAACATGCATCTCTCTTTATTTTCCTTCCTAAAGTGGGGCCTATCGCAACATGACAAAATAAGGTCATCGAGTAACAATTCTTAGAAACCCCTTATCCAATATATATGTTAATATTTAATATGCCCTTCTTAAATTAGTAGTAAATAACTTAATTAAATATTATTTAATCAAGTTAATCCTGAAATTAACTATGATTAATGCATAATCAACACTTGTAAAAATTTAATTTTTTCTCTCCAAAGGACTCGATCCATAATCGGTTGATGTTAATGCATTTGTAAACCGATTATGGGTTGGGTTTATTCTGAATGAAGATGTAAGCCCAGAATCGGAGTTTAATCAATACCCACATAAACGGATTCCAACAATCGGTGTTTATATATATCCATATAATCCGATTATAGCTTACTTTCAGAAACAAAATATTCATTACATAGTTTGGGAAATTAGCGCAGTACATATACCGGGTAACCCGTGAACGGGATCCTTAGGGCCGCGAGAAAACATCTTCAGTGGGTCGGGCATGTGGTCCCTGTAGGATCAGAATATCGCCACAATGATACTCTTGCGAAATTTATAAACAACATTTCTGCAAGCTCTTCAACAACACGCTGCGAGTGTCACAGAGTGACTCAAAGAATGACGTAGCAGATACGGAAACTGAAACACGAAAAGAGCATGACATTCCTGCGAAGATTATAGCATATGCGAGAATTAACATTATAACTGCTATGAGACTACCGTGAGTCGGATCCGAAATTAAAGGACAGCATAACTGTCATCCATTATGTAACTTCCCTATATAAAGAGAGATGATAGACTCAGAAGGGAGAGATCAATTTGAGAGTGTTGAGAAAGTCTTGAGGAGAGAGAAAGTTTAAGAGAGCGGTTGTACTCTTGATTTCTTCAATTTCTTGTAACATTTCTGAGAATTAATCAATAAAAGTGTTGTTCTTAATCTTCAAATATGTGTCGATTATTATGAATTCTTGTGAGGGGTGTAGTGTAGGAATTCCTGCAACTACATAATGGCGCTAGAAACATGGATGTTTCTGATCAAAGATTGAGATTGTGATTTGTAAGTATTTGAAGAAATTGGAAAAGATTTTTACGTGATTTACAGTAATACATTAAAATTGAAGGAATGGCTAGAAGAAGAAATACATCAGAACAACCAACAACCGTGAGGAGGAGTAAAATACTTGCTAGAGAAGAGACAAATGAAATAGGAGAATCTTCAAGATTAAGAACAAGGAGCAACAAAACAAGGAATAATTGGGAAAATCAAGTTCAACAACCAAATCAGCAAACACTGATACCAGATAGAACTGTGGATTATGACAGAATGAGCGAGCATACTTGGCGATCAGATTCAATAGAAGAATCAAAAAATCGAGAGTTAAGAAATGGAAGGCGAGATGGAAGAGATCAAGAAGCAGTTGGAGGATTAATTCATGGAGATGACGAAAATGAAGCAGTAGAGGCTTTAAGACAAAGAATACAAGAGGAAAGGAGGTTAGAGGAGGAAGAACGCGCGAATTTAACAAGAAAAAATCACGAGTTAAGAATGGAGAATTTGAGATTACAAAATAGGAGATCAAGAAGTACTGCAAGATCAAGTTCAAGATTATTTAGAGAAGAAGCAAGGCGAAATTCCCCTGTGAGAAATGCTGGTGAAAATATTCGAGAGGAAATGCAAAATCCAAATGAAGATCAGCGTTATGGAGAAGAAGAGATGATTAACGATCACTACATTCCACGTAGTGAAACTTTGGATGATAGACGTGATAATAGAAATCAAGAGGGTGGAAATAACCAAGATGGTGAAGAAAATCGAGAAGAAGGTTGGAGAATATTACATGAGTGAGAAATTCAAAGAAACCGAAGAATAATTGAGGATGAAATTGAGAGACATTATGCTGAACAAGCACATATAGATTGCGAAAGAGAAATATTAAGAGCAGAAAGAACAAGAGTTTCAAGAAGCAATACGTCAGAACAATCATGACAATCGAGAAAGGAGACGCGCAATAAATCGCAACAATGATAACATCAATGAGGAATATGATAGAATACAAAGGAGAATAGAAAGACAGCGAAGAGAAACGGTGAGAAATGAAGAAAATCGCAGAAGTGAAAATGGAAGGAATAATCATTTGCGAATTCAGGAAGGAGGTGAAGAAGAAAATCGCGAGAGAAGGAAGAATGAAGATGTTGAAGATGAAGCACAAAATCTCGCAGGACAAGAAAGACATGACCGCGGAAGAAGGGAAGCTGCACTGAAAATACCAATGGAGAAAAATTCAGATAGGAATGAACAAATCTTGAGAGAGTTAGTAGAAATGAGGGGAATGTTAAATAACAGAAGAGAGAGAGGCAGAAGACAACTTGATGAGGCCATTGAAGAAGCTGCGAAAACTCTATTCACCCGAGAAGTACAATTAGGAGGAATACCCCCAAAATGAAATTTTCCAACATTAACCAGTATCTTTGATGGAACAACTTGTGCTATTAAACGTGTCAAAGCTTATGTTAGGTGTATTCTGCAGTGGGAAAACCATGATGTTGTATTGTGCAAATATTTCACATCCAGCTTAAGAGGCGAGGCGCTAAAATGGTTCGAAGGTTTACCTAAGAACACTATAAATTCTTTCAATCATTTGCAGACTACATTTTTGAGAGCATATATAAGTAACAATTCTTCGCGACCTGGCATTGAAGATGTATTTGGATTAAAGCAAAGGGTTGGTGAAAGCTTAAAACATCTAACCATAAGGTGGAAAACAATGTGCAGCGAAATGGCAGGACGTGTGGATGGGAGATATCTCATATTATCATTCATTAATGCAATGTTCGCAACAAATCTATTATACGTCCAAATCTTCAGAATCAAGAATACCATCACAATAACAGAGCTGCGAGAATTGCAAGAAGAATACATTGCTTTGGAGGAGAAACAAAATGAGATGGAATCATACCCTATTGCGAATACCATCTCAATTGCAGCAAACACAAGTCTACTTCCCAGGTTAATAAATACAGTGATGAGCACTTCGCAGGTGAAGCAAGAAAAGAGTATGGATAATGGACAACATAAATTAGTGGCTATGAGAAGCAGAGATCAAGAAGAGTTCGAAAGGGAAAGAAAATTTTCAATCGAGGTGGAAATAATAAGATTTAGAGGCTTGATCAGCCGCAAGAGGCTTATGGTGGTCAAAGACAAAATTATTATAGAGGGCAAGGAAGTCAGAAGATAATATGGGAAGAAATTAAGATGCCACCTCTAAATGCTAGCATAAAGAAAATTTGTGAGGCTATAATCTTAATGGAGGACATACCCGTACCCTGGAATATGAGAAAAGAGCCACACTCAAATAATCGAAGTCAAGAATTTTGTTTTTATTATCATTTTCATGGTCACTCGACAAATGAATGCAGGAATGTAAAGAGAATCATTTTGAGGATGATAGATCAGGGATAATTAAATCATTTTCTAATAAGACATCCATAGCCTCAGCAATTACCCCCAGCCCCAGAAATTCGCAGAGTGAATACAGTAAAGGAAGGAGAAGCATTTGTAATAGAACTTGGAGCAAAAGCGAAGAATCTATTCTGTAACTCCATCATACATTCGTACAAGACTATAGAGGATTTCCATGACAATGTTCTAAGCAGAGTTTTCGCGAGAGATGCGGATATGAGAGAAATAATGAATATTGCGAAAGCCTCGCCATTAGAAGAGTGGCAAAAGCAGATAAGATTAGAAATACCTGAGCCTGAGCTTGGCGAGATGCATGACAAGAAGTACCTGAGCCTGGCGAGATGCATGACAACCCACTAGTGGTAAGATTAGAAATAAATCCAAAACAAAAAGGAGAAGAAGATGAAGAAGAAAATGAGGATAGTGAAGCTGAAGATTCTTGGGCCATTAACATAGTTTTAATTGACACGGGGAGTTCTGTAGATATCCTGTTCTATCACACTTATAAAACAATGGGAGGCATAGATGAGGATCTAATACCTTCAACCTATAAAATCTATGGTTTTAATGGTACTACCAATAAACCTAAAGGGGAAATCACTATGCGAATTCCATTGAAGGGGATATTTTCTAATATTCTATTTTGTGTTATTGATGTTGAATCTCCTTACAATGCCTTGATTGGCCGACCTTGGATGCATGGGATTCTAGGTGTAGCGTCAACCTTCCACCAGTGCATTAAGTTTCCTCATCCCAGCGGTGTTGGAGTTATAAAAGGAGATTGGATTGATGAAAAAAAGTGGCTTGAAATTGATATGGAATCTTGCGAGGAAAGGGTTGCGAAGAACATAAACTGGAAATATAACATCAAGCAAAAGCAAAGAAGTGAAGAGTTGATGGTTGATACAGTAGAACGGCGAGAAGAAGGAATGATGCGAAATCAACATGTACTGGAACCAATAGATGGCGAGCGTCTCGCAGATGGAGAAAATGTAGCAAAGGGCAACAAAAAAGCAGAAGCAGAAAATAGTAAGTAGAAAAGGTAAAATCCCTAGATCGTAAAATATAAGAGATGTATGAATGATTTGTTGAAGAAATTTTTACAAAAGTATGTTTTGACTCAATAAAAAAGATGAAATTGAAAAATCATACAAGAGCTGAAATGCAAAAATAGAAAATCAAAGAATAATGACATATTAGAACGGGACGAACCTTTATGGCGTACATCCTAGTTCACGGATAAAATTTTGCAAGAGGCAAATATAAGACCTAAAGTACGTCATATAAGGGGTTATCTCTTTGCATGGCTCAGGGATAAGGTTATACCGCTGCTGGAACCTGAGTCATGGAGATTTGGGGTCAATGAAAGCCCATCCAGGTGAGGTACCTTGGATTTCCAACTATATATATATATTAAAAGTTGGACGACCGAGGGTCTCTCCTAAGGAGTGCAAAGTATGATCAAGGCGCCGAGGTACACGGTTGAGCCAGGGGTGCCCGGGTGTAGATGAGGAAAAATGATTTGATGGTTTTTACGGAATTAAAGAGTCGACCATGTGGATACTCCTTGAACCGAGCGAAATGTTGAACCTCACACAGATGCATTGCAAGAATGGATTTATTTAAGTTCAAGAGATCAATCTGTAGGACTCCGGACTAAACCAAGAACAATGGCCGTTCCAGAGTCAATTCGGTCATAAGAGAGGATGGGTTGATATCTAGGAGGGAAGCTGAGAAATGCGTGAGATCAATGATGATCTGAGATTGTAGGTGTGTTGTGATTTCAGCGTGAAAATGCTCTGAATGATTGAATTTTTCCTGATTGAGAGTGATTTATGTGAGTTCGTGTAGACGAAAGATTGTTTGTATGAACTTTGATGAGAAATTGCTCGTTTAGGCGATTGTTGTTCGAATGATCGAAAAACTCTTGTTGAAAAATGTTGTTCAACCTTGTTGTTTCAATCAGGATTCAGAGACATTTTATAATGCCGGAATTGAAAACACCATGATCCCATGAAGTGTGACAGTTGCTGGAATCAGAGAGTGGGTAAGTGGGAAATCGTGTTAAAACAATTACTCATCGTGCGGAGACTTGGTTAATTTTCCACCCACTATTTTTCTGATTCTTCCAACTGATTGCACGACTTGCTTACATTCTCATCGTGGGTAAACACACGTACCGTAGACCGCCAGACCAAAACCCTAGTTAATATCTCCCCATGTGACACGATTGAAATCTCGTGGAGTCATTTGCTGACTTTATGGGACGATGATTCCGTGTAGTGCTGAGTTGAACATGATTATCAAATGTTCAGAAACTCATGAATTTAACATGTCTGCTGAGACGAGGTACCATTATGACCTAAAACGAGCAAACTGTGTGTTGCTGAATTGTCGAATATTGATAGTTGAACCAATATTCTTTGATCTGAGCAAATATTGCTAGTCTGAGCGAATATTGCTAATTTGAGTGAATATTTCCGGTTCGGGAAAATATTGCCAGTTCGGGCAAATATTGCTCGTTTAATGGATTTATTGGTAGTGCGACCGAATAAAATATTAATTTAATTTACTGACTGCTGGGTTGAGCAAAATAAATAAAAATGTTAATCATGAAATCAACATAAAATTATCAGAGTGTTTGAATCTGCTCAGAATCACGCTTCTGCAGAGCTCTGGATTCAAAACCCTAATTTTATGTTGAAGTGATGATTTATTGCAAATCATCACGGGACCGGCTACATGGGATGACGGGTTCACCATGTAACGCCTAGATGCTCGAATGAGCAGCAATACCAAAGTCTCTTGAGGACCAGTTGGTGAAAGAATAATTAAATGATGGTTTCATCATTTACTGAATTACTGCTGGGTTCAGTATTAGGTGATAAAACCTAGATATGAGAGATAGGGACCAACCAAGAGAGCTTAGGACAAGCTCTTGGTGGTCACAGGACCAATTGCTGGTCGTTTGAGCAATCCCCATATTGGTTGAAACCCTAATTAACGCCCTTTACTAGAATTGATATAGAATTCTCATACAAACTCGGATTTCGATGGTCCGCCCTCCATTCTATGCGGAAAAGAATTTCCTATCTCCCCACGTGGGAATATTTAGGTTTTACGCTCGTTCGGGAGGTGAAATCATCTCGAGAGTAAAACTCAGGAAGAATTCAAGGGGCCGGTCCCACGGTATTATGGAAATATGAAAGACCGACCAAGAGGACATGAGACCAGCTCTTGATGGGTGTGGGACTAGTGGATGGTCGTTTGAGCAAACTCCCAATTGTTTGGAAAGAGTTTGAACCTAACCTAATATGAGCAGCTGAGAAAATTAGGTTAAAATCATTAAAACATACGATCCCAAGTCATTCTTCCCAATTCTACCAAATTTTGATGATTTTAGATAATTTTCATAAAATCAAGGAGATTTGTTGAAAACCAAGATATTTTGTTGAAATTAGGGAGTTTTCATGAAATCATGAAACAAAACACCAAATAATAATAAAACAATGAGCGTGTGGGACCGACTAGGGCATGGCCGTCCGGCTAGAGCCCGGTCCCACAAGTTTTTTCTAAGTTTTTAATATTTTCTATGATTTTAGAGAAAATACATGAAATTAGGTAATTTTACGAAAAATTCATGAAATCAAGGAATTTTCATAATTTGAGAGAAATAATAAAATAATGGGGAACGAGGTGTGGTACCGGCCACGACGAAGGCATGACCGGCCGGCCGGTGGTCCCATGACACCTTTTCCTAATTTTTTTATTTTTGATAAAATCATGTGATTTAGATAAAAATACATGAAATTAGGTAATTTTCATGATTTTAGAGAAAATTCATAAAATCAAGGAATTTTCATAATTTGAGAGAAATAATAAAACAATGGGAATGTGAGGTGTGGACCGGCCATGACCAAGGCATGGCCGTCCAGACGGCGGTCCCATGACACCTCTTCCTAATTTTATTATTTTTGATGAAATCATGTGATTCAGATAATTTCTTTGAAATAAATAAAATTTGCTTGAACGAGAGGATTTTTATGAGATCAGGAAAATAGTAAAAATATGATAAAATATAAAATTGGGCGCGAGACTAGTCACGGCATGACTGGCCGGCTGGTGAGCCAAGTCCCCTGGCGATTTTTCTAATATTTTATTATTATTATTTTCCCTTCCTATTTTGAAATGCTCGTTCGTGCATTCAAAATGCTGGTTTGTGCATTATTTGCTAATTACACTTGCACCATTTTTGTCAGGGCTTATTCGATGCTCAGATGCCTGTTTCGTTTAATATTTACCACTAACCCATGGCATTCTGCTGGGAAAAACCACGAATTGAAGTGACGAAATATAACGGAGAATCGTAGAATATTGTTGGATATTCTGACCATTAAAGATGGCTCGTAGAATATTGCTAGATATTCAGATGACGGTTCGTAGAATATTGATGGATATTCAGACGATGGTTCGTATAATATTGCTGGATATTCATACGATTTCAGACAATTAATTGATGGCTCTATACTAGAAGGGATTCCTGCCTAGGAGCATTTAGTATCTGAGGGTTTGAGCAATACGAAATTGCTGGAGTGTCATATTCCTCTTGCATAGTCGGGGAAAACCGGTCGCATCCCGAAGACGTTGTCGCCTAATCTTTCGATTCTATACAGTATGATATATGCCGTGGTCTCAGCTGGGAGACTGCACATCTGCATCTTCTCTAAGAGACTTTCTCCATCAGAGGCTCATGAGACGTGCCGTGGTCTCAGCTGGGAGACTACACATCTACATCTTCTCTGAGAGACTTTCTCCATTAGAGGCTTATGATATGTGATGTGGTCTCAGCTGGGAGACTGCACATCTGCATCCTCTCTGAGAGACTTTCTCCATCAGAGGCTTATGGCATGAGCTTTCATGCTGTAGAGACATGAGTCCCGATACTCATCCGATTGCCGGATCCGGAGTAATTACTGAAATCGCTCAGTATTCATGAGATGTGTCATGGTTTCAGCTGGGAGACTGTACATCTACATGTACTCTGAGAGACAGCCTTCTCAGTAAGAGATTTGTGGCATGAGCTTTCATGCTTTAATCGAGAGACATGAGCCTCAATACTCATCCGATTGCTGAATCTGGAGTATAGTTTTACAATTCTACCCTTTGTCGAAAATCTACCATCTACATTAAGTCCCCTGCTTAGTGAGGAACAATCATGTTTCTCAGTCAGCATTGAATGGTGATTTTCAGGCATAAATAGAAATAAGTAATTGAACTTAGTTATAAGATAAGATGTTACCGGATTTCGACTGAATGAGCAAACCATGGTTTGAGCGGAAACCCCAGTGGCATAATAGGGCGTCATCCAGTGAATATATATTGGTGTTGAACTTCTGATTTGATGGTGGAACCTTGGTTGGTTTAGGATTCACGGGCCGGGCCCAAAAAGGAAATCCTTAAGGAATTGGGTTTTGGAAATAAAATTAGGTATAAAAGGGAATTAATCCTTTTGTGTTGTTTTTTTTTTTTTTTTTGAAACTTGGTGATTTCATTAGCTGCTCATGCTTTCATCATGTTGAAATTTTATACATGTGTATATGTTAACGCAAGTTTTCTAGAAAAACCCTTATTTTATTAAATGTATGTTCGTTCAATCGTTAGTTTTGAAAACTAATAATAATCCCTTATTTAGGAGAGATTTTCTTTGAAAATAGACCTGTGTCCAGTGATAAATTTTGTTTATGAGCTTTCATGGGAAACAAAATCTTACATTAAGAGGTATGAGCTTTCACAAAACCGAAATAAACCTCGTTTTAGAAAATAACGCTCATACGAGGAAAAATAGATTTACTTCATATACATATACTTATGTTCAGTGATAAAACTTCATGTATGAGCTTTCATAAGAATTAATATTTTATCACAAGAGGTGTGAGCTTTCACAAAACTAGCATAAACCTTCGTTTTTAAAAGAAAATGCTAATACGAAGGAAATAGATAGATATGTAGCCGTGACATATTATGGGTATATAACTTGTGTTCAGTGATAAAAACTTATGTATGAGTTTTCATGAGAATTAATATATCATCACAAGAGGTGTGAGCTTTCACAAAGTGGAATAAACTCTCGTTTCAAAGGTGGATGCTCGTACGAGAGAAAAGTTTTTTTTTTTTGAATAGACGTGCGTCTGTTGGTTATAAAATTTTGTTTATGAGCTTTCATGGAAAATTTTATCTTCGAGATTTCGGAAATATTTGAAAATATACTCTCGCTTCAAATACAGATGCTCGTGCGAGGGAGCAAAATATATAGATATATTTTTCAAATTTACGTGAGTTTCACGCCAAATATTTATATATTTTGTAAAACCATGTTTTGATTTTGAACAACTATTGAAAGTAGACATGGCTAAATAATATATGTATGTGAGTTTTTACAATTGTAGAATGGACGTCTGTTCGTTTTGAAAAACCAGTGGATGTTCACATAGTAAAAATTTACGTGGGTTGTTCACGGTTTTATGAAAATCAATTTATGATTTTGAGCAATTGTTGAAAGAAAACAATTGTATACGTGATGAAACAATGAGTTTGGTGATTTTATAGTGTATGCACACATGTAGAAAATCAACGAATGTTCACATGAAAGGTTATGTAAATTATTCATAGTTTTATGAAAAGTTGAATGTTGACTTTAAATAATGAATTTTGCTCGTCTTGGCAAGTTTGAAGAAACGAGCAAGTTTTTCGAGGTTTCTACGTTATTATCATTAAGTTCGTGAAACTGTAAATAGGTAATAGTTGAGGATTACATTTTGTAGATGCCATTGTGAGCATCTTTATTCCATGATTCATTGTTCTGTCGAATCCTGCGCTTTGTATGAACGATGTTCTGAAGTAGCCACTTTACAAGAATGACTGACTCCCATGATGATACTTCCAAATATGGTGTTTCCAGAGATAACATCTCAACGGACAAAAATTTAAGAAATGATACTTCTGGGACCTCTAAGTGATGGTGAGAGATCCTTCATACTGATTGTACTCTTGGTTATATCATTAGCTTCATCATAGGATGATCGTGTAGTGAGATTGCAGATCAATGTAGACTCCACACAAATGGAAGAAAGTCTACGGGAGCGGAGAACCCATAAGTAAGGACTACAGGATGTTAGCAAATGACGTGCAGTCCCCATCCGTTTCTTTGGTGAGTTTTTAGCGCTCCTTGTGTCATGACTTTGCCCATGCAATTAGGATCATGAGACCAAGGTTTGTTATTTCTTTTCAGACTTTTTCTCCATCGATTGACGGTCTTCAAATTGTTCCCTGGCGAACAATTCATGAATCCAGCACTGATGAAGAAGTCGATGTAAGTATCCTTTTTCGTGCAAGTGATCATGGCATCTCCTTGAATGAAATAATAATAATTGTTGTTGATGAATCCAGGAATAAATCATTGTAGTTAAGCAGCATGTTGATGAAGCGTGCTCTTCTTTGGGATATGGGAATATGGAGAATTCCCAAAATCCCCGAATGGAGATAGTGGCGTTGCCGATGGAGATTCCGGCATTGCCGAGCCTTCAAATGATTTAGAGACTCCCCCAGTAAGTATGTCTCCTATAATCTCTTCATAGAGGTATGAAATTGCTGATTTGTGGATGAATGAATGATAATCCACGTAAGTATACGAGTAATTTTGCTGAAATACGTCACCAAAAACTTTCAGACTTCAGCCCTTTAGCTAAAAACACCGTAGAATCTTTGTTTGAAGTCGAATTTTCGTGATTTGCATATGTATCTTCAATCTCAGAAAATTTCCAAGCTTTAGCAAAGCATGTTCTTGAGTTGTGAGCACGTTTAGGACCTAAAAAAGGCGAAACAATAAACTTCCAGGAGACTTTTAGAACTTTTTCAAATTGTATGTTGTCTAATGTTTCGGCCACATCTCCTTGCTAGTTTCTTCAATTGCTGTGAATTTTGGATATGTTGTAGAGGACATCCATACGAAAAGAATGATGTATGATCCATCCCCAAATTCTTTGTATATCGCTCCCAGTTAATCGTCTTGTACAGGGAAGAGTGGAGTCTCTTCAGACGAGCTTGCCGCAAAACGTATTTTCATAACTTTCATGTTATTTGCTTGCGTCTTGAGTGTATAACAATGAAAATTGATGATTTTGGACTATTCGTATGTTGTATTTTATGGTCTGATTCGGTTTCATGTTTAGATTGGTCTAACCTCATGTAATCTTCGTATTAGGTGTAAAATACCGAAGTTGAGGATATTGAAACCAATAAGGATAACTCGAGCTGCCCTGGAGTTATTGATGAAGAGAAAACCATCTCTGCACTTTAAGGACATGAGAAGGTTGTCACTAAAGTTATGGAAACCTCGATTTTTGCTTCTTTAGTGATAGAAGAAATCGAGCCGCCAGTAGAGAATACTGAAGAGACTATTGCAGTGGAGCATCAGTCCCCAGTGTTTTGTTAAACCTCTTATTTTCGTTTTCTCTTCTTCTGGAAAAACCTAGATAGAGGACCCGGGTACAAAATCGATGTAAAGATCCAGGTGGTAGAAGCTGGAGGTACCTTGATGAAGAACTTAGCGAAAAGACCTGGTGGAGATCGATCGACTGTGGGGTTATGAACCCGTCTACAAATTTCTTCTTGCATGTTGTATGCTCTGGAAGCTAGAGGAACCTCATACGACGTCAGAATTTGATGCTTGACCCCAACTTTTGAAACTAAGAGACTGAGTTATCTCATGAGACAAGAGTCACTCAATTTGGAGTTGTAGAGATCAGCCAACAAAGCGTGCACATTTGTAATTTGTAATCCCGTGTAAATTTTTCAGATTTCATGGACCTGACGGTAATGGCCATATCTTTCAGCTTGTAAGTCCGATGGATACGCCCTTTTGGTATGTTGTATAAGAGACATAGACGAAGATCTTTCATTGAGGAAGCATTATACCATTCCTCACCCATTGGTACGTTTTTGCAAACCCATGTCCTGGAGTGTGTTGTATCTCATTTGTAGAGGTGATGAGAGCATCTTGCAGAAGACTTTGGATTATGCCCACCAGTCATGCTAGCTTTGGGAAGACTTTAATGTGAGTATGTTATCAGGTTTGCACATATTGATATGAATCATTGGCTCTTTAGAGAAGTCCGCTTCATGTGCAACACTTCAGAGAATGGTTAGTCGATGAAGCCCTGAGGATGTTGCTCTTGAGTTGTTGGCGCTGAAACCATAAATGATTACGCTCCAGAGATCCTTTTCGATTGCTGAGATCATGGATGGTGTTCCTCTAGAGGTTATTGTTGATGTTGATACCATGGTTGAAGTTTCTCCAACGACCAAAAAGGCTAGAACCATGATTATACATGTGATCTTTGCTCCTTCCTCCAGTGAGCCTATGAACTAGTTGATGAGTTGAGCGTCCGTAAGATGAAGGTGTACCGAGAGTTCAACCTGAAGGCTCCTGAAATAATAACTTTACCATGCACTGTCTTTGCAAGTGAGTCAACATTGTTGCGGTAGATAGCATTAGCAGTTGTGATTGGTGAAGAGATAAAGTCCCTCAATCATGCAGGGGTTTGTGATGTAGAGAAATCTTGTCGATGAAGTTTCCGGAATCTCCTTAGGTTTCCCAGTGTATATTGAAGGAATAAGTGCCATCCATGTATGAATAATGTTGCATATGCTTTGGAAGTCTTATCATGGAATAATGAAGATTTATCGACTGTAGTTTAGTTACACTTTGATCGTGTTGGTGTTGAACCAATGTATCATCGTCGAGATATTTGTGCTGAAACTGTACTCTTTGATTAGGAGTACAATTTGATGGCTTTAGATGCTTGATCATTGAAGCATATATTCCTTAAGCATCAAATGTCTTAGGGGTTTGATCATCTCGGCCCTGGGGTATCTTCTATTGATTCAACATCCCTTTCGTTAAAGTAGTGGGATTCGACACTTGTACCGACATCAGAGCTTTTTGATTTTGTGGAACACATGGACTTGCAGGGGAAACACCCAAAGTGTTTTTTGCCATGTTTGGACGTCAATAATGAATGTTTCAGTGTTTGATTAGGAGAAACGTCAGATTCAACCACTTGGTAAAATACTAATGTGGTGAAGCTACCATTCATAACGTCTTTTAGAGTTGCTAGCATAGTGAAGTCCCCATGCTAGGATAGCATGTGAGGAAATAAATGACATATACATGGAATGAGACTTTCCTGAGTGTGGAACCTCTTGATGAATGTCTATGCATCTTTTGCAGGTTCTTGCTTCAATTTCGTCAAGGTTTGAAATTCCTCAAAGTACTCTGATGATGAAATGTCTGTCAAATCTTCTGGATCAAAGATTTCTTTGTTGGAGAGATGTGTAACTAAAGGCGCTTTGTAAGTACCCATCTCAGCGTGGATACACGCTCGTCTGAAGGACATGTCACATGCTGGATCTTCCTGATTATGTGAAACTTGGTTTCTGTCCAGGTTAAGCTTATGTTCACTTTGAGAATGATGTAGCCATAAGTACTTCTGAGCGCTCCTTCAAGGTCTCTGATTTAGATGGAAAATGAGTATCTTCTTGCCGAGTGATGCATGTGTATCCGATGGTTTTCAGTGAAATGTTATTGATGGCAGTGTCAGCACCGATCAACGTTCTTCCAAATTCGTTTCTTTTGAGATTGACTGTAGTAAGCAGTCCCCAGTCGTACATATCTTGGTCTGTGGCTGGAGGCTCAAGAAGTATTTTCGGAATGGACTTCTTGACATAATGTGGTTCAGTACTGTGGACATGTCTCTCCTTTATGCCTCCAACAGGCAACGTAAGTCACGTTCAACCAAGGATTGAACTGCCTCGATAGGTTGTTCCGAGAGTGTAAAGGTTCTGACTGAGAGAGGATTCTTGTGTACTCCCTCAGTCCCCAGTTCTTGTGGATGAACCTTCTCTTTGAAAATGTGCTTCAAAACTCCGCAGTCGCTTGTGGGATGATTGAAGAACCTGTGGAAGCGACAGTAACGAGGACTTTCCACGTCTTCTTCAGTTGGTTCTTTGTTGACATATGGAAACTTGATTGCACCATCTTGGACTCATGCATCCAGGAGTTCGATCACCTCTTCATTGGAAAAAAGGAAAGTCAGGTGCTTCTTGATCAGGAGCTCTTGTACGTTGGTCAGAGGCTTGTGCATATTTCTTATCCTTCCTTTGTGCAGGAGCTGAGGTATGCTTGCACGTCGGCTTGGATTTCTGTTTGCTCCCTCCTGCTGTTGGTGAAATCCTGGAGGTTTTACTGCTTCTTGATCAGACGTCTGCTACCTCGAATATCTCACGGTTATTCAGCCTTTGTCCTTTCTAGTAGAGCGGATGCAGTAGTTGCCGATCTCTTCACGGCTTCATGAAGTTCTGAGAAAGTCTGGAATCGAAGATTTTCCAGTAAAGCTCTGTAAACCGGGAGCATGCCGTTGACGCACAAATCTACCAGTTGTTGCTCCGTCATATTTGGATCATGACAATCCAGGGTTTGGACTCTGAATCTTTTCACATAGTCATTTGGATTGTTACTTACCCTTTGAAGCACCCTTCTAAGGTCAGAGAGTGACTTAATCTGACACGAAGAAGTACTTCCTGTATAAGAAGTTCATCATTTCTCCCCAATTATTGATAGTCCCTAGTGCGACGTTGTTGTACCAGGTGTATGCTCTTCCTTTCAAGGATTTTGAGAATTCATTGAGACGGACGACATGGTTATGTTCATATTCCCCATGGCTTCAAGAAAGCGAGAGGCATGTTCTCGAGCATTGCTAGTTCCATCATACAAAGTAAAAGTTGGAGAAATATAACCTTTAGGAATGGGAATCCTCTGTGTAGCGGCAGGATAAGGAGGTTGGTGACGATGGACATGTGACATCTTGTCCTTTCCACGGTTCTCCAGGAGACACTCCAAGTCTTCATGAGTAATGAAGTTTGATGACTCCTTTGCTGATGGATTGCCTGCAGCTTTGCCGGCTTCATCATCATTCACTATATGAATTGAAATTACCTCAAGATCGTCATCTGAGGATTTCTCCTTCTCTTTTCCCTTTCCTTGAATTTTTTCCGACATCTTGTCAGTGAGATTTTTCAATTGATCAAATAGCTTCTTCTGTACTGCAACCATATTTGTATGATTCTGTGCAAAGATTTCTTGCGCTTTGATGAGATCAGCAATGGTAGGTGGTTGGTTTCTTATGATTTCTTCAGGGTATCGGATGAACAAAGGATGACCCTCTGTGTGAGGAGGAGTAATATCAACACCATCATTATTTGTGATTGGAATTGTTTCCGGAATATTTTCATTGTCGTTGTTGTTGTTCTTGTCATTGTTGCTAGTGCTAGCAACGTTGGTATTAGAAACTGTGACTAACCCAGACCTAAGACCAGCCATCTTGTGAAACCGTGAGATTGCAGCTGAGAGATTAATCTCCCACTGTGGTCGCCAATCTGTAGATGGGGAAAAACGATTTGCTGGTTTTTACGGAATTGAAGAGTCGACCGTGTGGAGACTCCTTGAACCGAGTGAAACGTTGAACCACACACAGATGCACTGCAAGAAGGGAGTGCTTTAAATTTGAGAGATCAATATGTAGGTCTCCGGACTAAACCAAGAACAATGGCCGTTCCAGAGTCAATTCGGTCACAAGAGAGGATGAGTTGATCTGTAGGAGGGAAGCTGAGAAATACGTGAGATCAATGATGATTTGAGATTGTAGGTGTGTTGTGATTTCAGCATGAAAATGCTCTGAATGATTGAATTTTGCCTGATTGAGAGTGATTTCTGTGAGTTCGTGTAGACGAAAGATTGTTTGTATGAACTTTGATGAGAAATTGCTCGTTTAGGCGATTGTTGTTCGAATGATCGAAAAACTCTTGTTGAAAAATGTTGTTCAACCTTGTTGTTTTAATCAGGATTCAGAGACATTTTATAATGCCGGAATTGAAAACACCATGATCTCATGAAGTGTGACAGTTGCTAGAATCAGAGAGTGCGGAAGTGGGAAATCGTGTTAAACCAATTACTCATCGTGCGGAGACTTGGTTAATTTTCCACCCACTATTTTGCTGATTCTTCCAACTGATTGCACGACTTGCTCACATTCTCATCGTGGGTGAACACACGTGCCGTAGACCGCCAGACCAAAACCCTAGTTAATATCCCCCCATGTGACACGATTGAAATCTCGTGGAGTCAGTTGCTGACTTTATGGGACGATGAGTCCGTGTAGTGATGAGTTGAACATGATTAGCAAATGTTCAGAAACTCATGAATTTAACATGTCTGCTGAGACGAGGTACCATTATGACCTAAAACGAGCAAACTGTGTGTTGCTGAATTGTCGAATATTGATAGTTGAACCAATATTCTTTGATCTGAGCAAATATTGCTAGTCTGAGCGAATATTGCCAATTTGAGTGAATATTGCCGGTTCGGGAAAATATTGCCAGTTCGGGCAAATATTGCTCGTTTGATGGATTTATTGGTAGCGGGACCGAATAAAATATTAATTTAATTTACTGACTGCTGGGTTGAGCAAAATAAATAAAAATGTTAATCATGAAATCAACATAAAATTATCAGAGTGTTTGAATCTGCTCAGAATCACGCTTCTGCAAAGCTCTGGATTCAAAACCCTAATTTTATGTTGAAGTGATGATTTATTGCAAATCATCACGGGACCGGCTACATGGGATGAAGGGTTCACCATGTAACGCCTAGATGCTTGAATGAGCAAAAATACCAAAGTCTCTTGAGGACCAGTTGGTGAAAGAATAATTAAATGCTGGTTTCATTATTTACTGAATTACTGTTGGGTTCAGTATTAGGTGATAAAACCTAGATATGAGAGATAGGGACCGACCAAGAGAGCTTAGGACCAGCTCTTGGTGGTCACGGGACCAATTGCTGGTCGTTTGAGCAATCCCCATATTGGTTGAAACCCTAATTAACACCCTTTACTAGAATTGATATAGAATTCTCATACAAACTCGGATTTCGATGGTCCGCACCTCCATTCTATGCGGAAAAGAATTTCCTATCTCCCCACGTGGGAATATTTAGGTTTTACGCTCGTTGGGGAGGTGAAATCAGCTCGAGAGTAAAACTCAGGAAGAATTCAAGGGGTCGGTCCCACAATATAATGGAAATATGAAAGACCGACCAAGAGGCCAAGAGACCAGCTCTTGATGGGTGTGGGACCAGTGGATGGTCGTTTGAGCAAACTCCCAATTGTTTGGAAAGAATTTGAACCTAACCTAATATGAGCAGCTGAGCAAATTAGGTTAAAATCATTAAAACATACGGGACCAGTTGTTTGCAAGCCTTAGGGTCACCCTTGGTCGGTCAAGGGGATGTGCCCGTGTCACCATGGTGTTCGCGCTTCAGTCCTGAGAATTTTGATATTTTCTGGTGCACGTTTGAGCAACATTTGAGAAAATATGCAAAATCCATGGTTTTGCTGAAACTGGGAAAAATACATGAGATGATGAAAATAATAAATAAAACAGGGAATTACAAGGTGTGGGACCGGACAAGGCTAGGGCATGACCGGCCGGTTGACAAACACGGTCCCACATGCTTTTCCTAGTTTTATGTAATTTCTGTGATTTGAGGGAAATTCCATGAAACTGGAGAGTTTTGATGAAATTAGGAAACTCCCATAAGATGAGAGACATAAATTAATGAATATAAAATAGGAAATGGGAGTGTGGGATCGGCAATGGCCACGGCACGGCCGGTCGGCCAATGGGCGCGTGTCCCAAGTCACTCTTCCCAATTTTACCAAATTTTGATGATTTTAGATAATTTTCATAAAATCAAGGAGATTTGTTGAAAACCAAGATATTTTGTTGAAATTAGGGAGTTTTCATGAAATCATGAAACAAAACACAAAATAATAATAAATCAATGAGCGTGTGGGACCGACTAGGGCATGGCCGGACGGCTAGAGCCCGGTCCCACAAGTTTTTCCTAATATTTTAATATTTTCTATGATTTTAGAGAAAATACATGAAATTAGGTAATTTTAGGAAAAATTCATGAAATCAAGGAATTTTCATAATTTGAGAGAAATAATAAAATAATGGGGAACGAGGTGTGGGACCGGCCACGACGAAGGCATGACCGGCCGGCCGGTGGTCCCATGACACCTTTTTCTAATTTTATTATTTTTGATAAAATCATGTGATTTAGATAAAAATACATGAAATTAGGTAATTTTCATGATTTTAGAGAAAATTCATAAAATCAAGGAATTTTCATAATTTGAGAGAAATAATAAAATAATAGGGAACGTGAGGTGTGGACCGGCCACGACCAAGGCATGGCCGTCCGGCCGGCGGTCCCATGACACCTCTTCCTAATTTTATTATTTTTGATGAAATCATGTGATTCAGATAATTTCTTTGAAATTAAGAAAATTTGCTCGAACGAGAGGATTTTCATGAGATCAGGAAAATAGTAAAAATATGATAAAATATAAAATTGGGCACGGGACTGGTCACGGCATGACTGGCCGGCTGGTGAGCCCAGTCCCTTGGCGCTTTTGCTAATATTTTATTATTATTATTTTCCCTTCCTATTTTGCATAGGTTCCTCGTTCGTTCATATATTTTGAAATGCTCGTTCGTGCATTCAAAATGCTGGTCTGTGCATTATTTGCTAATTACACTTGCACCATTTTTTTCAGGGCTTATTCGATGCTCAGATGCCTGTTTCGTTTAATATTTACCATTAACCCATGGTATTCTGCTGGGAGGAACCACGAATTGAAGTGACGAAATATAACGGAGAATCGCAGAATATTGTTGGATATTCAGACCATTAAAGATGGCTCGTAAAATATTGATGGATATTCAGACGACGGTTCGTAGAATATTGCTGGATATTAAGACAATGGTTCGTATAATATTGCTGGATATTCAGAAGATTTCAGACAATTAATTGATGGCTTTATACTAGAATGACTTCCTGCCTAGAAGCATTAATTATCTGAGGGTTTGAGCAATACGAACTTGCTGGAGTGTCATATTCCTCTTGCATAGTCGGGGAAAACCGGTCGCATCCCGAAGACGTTGTCGCCCAATATTTCGATTCTATATAGTATGAGATGTGTCGTGGTCTCAGCTGGGAGACCGCACATCTGCATCTTCTTTGAGAGACTTTCTCCATCAGAGGCTCATGAGACGTGATGTGGTCTCAGCTGGGAGACTACACATCTGCATCTTCTTTGAGAGACTTTCTCCATCAAAGGATTATGAGATGTTCCATGGTCTCAGCTGGGAGACTGCACATCTGCATCTTCTCTGAGAGACTTTCTCCGTCAGAGGATTATGGCATGAGCTTTCATGCTGTAGAGACATGAGTCCCGATACTCATCCGATTGCCGGATCCGGAGTAATTACTGAAATTGCTCAGTATTCATGAGATGTGATGTGGTTTCACCTGGGAGACTACACATCTACATGTACCCTGAGAGACAGCCTTCTCAGTAAGATATTTTTGGCATGAGCTTTCATGATTTAATCGAGAGACATGATCCTCAATACTCACCCGATTGCCGAATCTGGAGTATGGTTTTATAATTCTACCCTTTGTCAAAAATCCACCATCTACACCGGGGCGTATGAAACTACCCTGGACATTCTTGGCAAGTCTTGGCTATGATGCACTCAGCCCGAAGAAAACCCCACTTAGGGTGCAGCCTCGTAACTATAAGCCATATAGGCAAAAAGGATAAGAGGCTGCTATTTATGGGTGAAAACTATTCCTGCTAATTTTGGTAATTTGGGGTGTGAATGAGGAATGAATCTAAACCTTAAACAAATGCACTGCGCGGTGAGTGCTTGTAGATTCGAGAGATCAATCTGTGCAAGTCCGACCTAAACCAAGAAATGGCCGTTGGAGACTTGTTTCAGTCACAAAGTGAAGGATATGGGGTTGATCTTAGGGAGGGAAGCGAAGAAGGTGTTGAGAATGTGAAGGTGTTGACTATGTATGTCTTGTATCAGAAAGATGAACTGGCTTGCAAGATGTAAGATATCAAATCCGGTGTTTGAATACGAGTATATCAACACTTGCCTCTGTTATCTCGTCTTGTTCTGTTCTTGTTAAAAAAATAGGGCGAAGAACCTATTCATACAATTCTTTTAGGCTAACCTTCGTATCTCATGGGAAGTGGAGAAACTGGAGTGATGGAGTAGTGTGTTGGTGTTACACGACCAGGCTTGTCCACTTCTCCCATCATCACTAATCGTCCATGACTTCCTGACACGTTCTTGTGATGGCGCGTTGTGTGATGCACGCTGTAAACCACCAGACCAATACCCAAGTATGTATCCCCCAGTTTGTGACATGATTGATGTCTCGAGTGTGTGGATCGTGGGACCCACAGAAAGTAGCATGTAATGCTACGTTATTTTGTAAATTGATACTTGTGAAGTATCGTGTGTATACTATGCAGGTACTATATCTAGTATATTCATCATGTATGAAGCATCGCAGTTTGAGAGTCTCAAAGTAACCTCATGTCCATCCTACTTCATGTGATGGTTTGGAAGTTGCGCATACAAACCCTCCCTTGACCGATCACATGGTGTGGTAGAGTGACGGGTGGTGATCACCATGATGCCACACTGACCAATTAACTCCTGACCAGGGCTGTATAGCCAAGCCGGTGAAGTTGGACGAACGTGATGATCTTTGAGACACTCATCTGTGACCGTTGATGGAATTAGGGTTTATGAAAAGGTGCGCAAGCATCACTTTTCAGCTTGGTCGAATCCAAGCTTGGGACACAACTTTGTCTAGGACGGTCATGCATGTGTGTAGATAACATAACGGTGTAGGCGCCCATACATCATTGTCTCACGAAAGTGTGATCTAGGCCACTCAATTCGTCCCGCGAAGTTGTGTGGTTGAGATCAATTTGCGACAGAAAATTGGTGCCGCAAAGGCCGCACGCCGTACCAACTTCGGGCGGGAGTTCCAAGACGACCAGGCTTAGTCGGTCTTGGCTGATTACTCCAACGTGTAGGTGGTAGGACGGTGTTCACGCCTATGCCTTACCATCCCATGAACACATGAACTAAGCCACTCAATTCTTCCGGCGAAATCGAGCGGTTGAGATTAGTTTGCAATTTGGAAGGAGCGACCATGCATGTTGGAGGCGCGCGAACCGAGGAGAAAAAGAGAGTTCGGTCTTGGCCGATAAGGTGAGGGGATAGATGGGTCCACGATAGTTATGATGGTATGACCGGACCTACTTTGATCTAATCTAGGACCCTCCATTCGTGCCGGAGAAAATTGACGCTCGTGATTCAAAACCCTAATTTTGGGTTTCAAGGCCGTGCGTCATGCTCCTTTCAGGCACACGATTTGGAATGACCAACCATTTTTGGTCCTGACCGATTGGTCAGGTATGTAGGTGGGCCCTCGATGATTGTGTTGACATACCCCGTTCCCTTTGAATCTACATCTACACCCTCCATCTATACCTGCGAAGATGGATGGTTGAGACTGTTTTGCGACACATGTAATGTGCCGCAAACCCTAATTTAGGGTTTTCGTCCCTACTACTTTGGTTTGGACATTTTGTCTAGCTAGGCCAAGGGGAGGCCGACCATGCGGGCCCGTATTGGTTCGGCATCGGATATTCCGTACCTGCTTGGGGGTTATGAAATCGATCTGGGCCATCCAATCATGTTGGTGGAGTTGAATTGTCGTGATCAAATCCAGACTGAAACGGTCAGTCCGGATGCTCAATCGGGCTAGTATAACACACCGAGAGTGGCTCAATCGGGCTAGTATAACACACCGAGAGTATTTCGTACATGTTTCATTATAATGCTTGGAGATTCGTGTTGCTCTGTTGAGAGCAACACTCAGTCGTCATGCCACACTGATAATGAGTACAGGAAATACAAGGCCGATTGCGCATTAATTAATAATGTTGGAAATTCACAGGGTATATGGGATTGTTGCTACATGCTCCAACCTAGATGAATTTCGTGTATTTTATTCACATAATGGGATTGTTTCCACATGCTCCATTCTTGGTGAATTGATAAAGTGAAGGAGTATCCATCACTTATTAATGGCCTTATCTTTTACAAGATGTTAGCGCATAATTTTTAGGTTTTATAATTTTACCCTTAAATGAAAATCCACCATCAACATTAAGTCCCCTGCCTAGCACATAATGGTTACACTATGGTGGGGTAGGCATGAGATGGTGACGAATTTGTACACTGAAATGACCATGCTAGGGTGAATGCATATTTAACAGATATGTTGACATCGTCAGGCGTCGCCCTGGGAGTCCTGATTAGGTTTTGGAGGAGAAGTACGACCTGGTCGACGTCGAGACCTCATTTATCGGACGAGTTCCGTTATAGTTGATCTGGTCTCCCCTAGGGTTCCCTTCAGTGTATATGCGTTTTTTAAAACCACCGTTCATTGATGAACTTTTCTGCAGAAAGCTTTATCTTTCCAACATGTCAAGCAACAGTAAATCATCTTCTTCGTACCACCCAAGATCTTCTGTCAAGCGTACGCGATCTGCGTCCGAGCTTCATGATGAATCCCATGCTCGTGTTCTTCGAGTCAAGAAGATCGTACCGGTTTGTCTTCTTTACTTTTCTGATTAATTGCTTGTTTCATAATGATCAGGTGAATAATCCACTCTTTCTTGCAAAGATATCCCGTCGGAACATGTGTGACAGTTATCGATGATGACGACTTAAACAATCCTCTTCCTTCAAACACAAACAATCCTACCCCTGCGGACCTCGAAGATGCTGATCTTGGTATCTCATCTTATGAATACCCCAATGTGGGTCTTTCATTCGATGTTCGCATGAAGTGTTTATCTTCCAGCTACCGAGATGTTGGTGGGTTCTTAGTGCGGAAGGAGTGTGTACCTTTGTACACAAAGTAATGGAGGAAGTACGGCCACATCGCAACCAGGAATGTGGTCCAGCACTGCTCATCTGCTCTCACTAGTGGAAAACGGAGGTTCCGCGACCGTCATGACAAGTCATATATACGAGTTATACGACCATTTATAACCGTCTCTGTTGGGGTCTCTGATAAAGTGTCGCTATTTTGTACGACCCTTAGCCGTGGGTCTCAAAACAATGACTGATTTTAAGGGTAACGAGGTACAGACCCTTAGCCGTGGGTCTCAGATTTAAATTATAATATAAAAAAATATAGATTCATATTTGCTGAAATGCTGAATGGCTAAATCTGAAATAATCTGACTGCATCAAGGTCAAGTCAAATGGAACTCAAGTCAAAGTCAAGGTCAAGGCAAAGTCAAGTCAAATGGAACTCAAAGTCAAGTCAAGTCAACTGGAACTCAAACAAAGTCAAGTCAAAGTCAAATAGAACTCAAATGAAACCCAAACTGAATTCAAATTCAAACTCAAACTTGAGAATTCTACATTCATATATTCATTTTATCCATTGAGTTTAAAATTACATAAAAAAGATGAAATTCTGGTTCAAGAAAATACATGTCCTAGCTAGCTAGCTTGTAAGTTCTAACAACAAGATGCTAAACTAATAGAGAATAAGCTAAAAACAACATGTTAAACAACAAAACGAAAAGCTCATCCGATGACGATGAACTAAGCCCATACTTCATAAATGATATCAAGTAGAGCATCCATGTGTTGTCTCCCTGTTTCACATACGATAAAGAGCGTTGTTCCTGCAAAGCAAAGCAAATCAACAACAACACAATCACTTCGTTCAGTTCATAATACACGGTAGAAAAAAATAAGTTACTAGAGTATACTTCATATTTATTTCTTTAACATAAGTTACAAATCACAACCACCATCATCTCTATTACCAGCCCCTGTACTACTACAAATCACTCACAAGCATCATATAAGCATAAGATCTTAGTTTCGAACTCAGATGGTATAAGTAAAATAAAGTAATATCAGCTCTTTAGTTGCGGATCAAAAGGTTCTAATATATTCACCATGTACTTGTATTGCAGATATCCTTGTATTCTCACTGATGCTAACAAACACTAACCTGATCAATTGTCTCGACACCCTTATGTTTTGCGATTTCCCTCCTTGCAGTAAACATCTTGATGGTCTGGGAATAGCCATTCAACATTAGACAAGCTAATTTCAAACTCACAAACAAATAAAAAAAAGAACATATTTCTGGAAACTCTTAAATATTATAAACAATAGCACAGAGTCGTGGAACTTAAACATAGCACACACTAGAGAAACTCTAAGAGATTATAAACAGGAGCATAGAGCAATAAAACTTATGCAGAACACACACTAAAGATATTCCAACCATGCCTCGTCTAACTATAGCAATCTCATGCTGGTCGAAGTTAATTGCTACCCACACTTAAGATGGTGCTCCTATACATTTGTAGCAAGCTAATTAGTTCCACGCAGTAAGAAAACAAAGTTGGTAAATAATATAAGAAGAGTTAAATCACCACTAATCATATACCTCATCATATTCCATAAATATGGCGGATGAAACTTGCAAAGGGTAAAGCCAGACTAACCAACTGACTACGATAAGCATCACACAACCAGGAAGTATCTTTGCAGACCGCAACATATGCAGTAAGATATCCAAGACTCGTGTTTGCTTCCAAACTTATCAAGTCTAGATCAAGTATTGGATGTCCTCCAACCACCCCATGAGGGATTACCATTTTAGAGCTTGGCTTGGGTTTGTTGATGATGTTCTTTGAAACCGAAGACATTTCATACTCTAACCAAATACTCCACAAAAGAGCTCTCTAACCTGTAGAAACAAAAAACCTAATGTATAAAGACTTAAATCAACCAATATTACCTAACTAAAAGACATTGAATCCAAAATCAACCAAGACATTAACATTTAGTTACCAATTAACATCAAGAATTCTACGATGAACAAGATGAAAAATAAAATGACCTTGGTAGTATTTCTTTTTCCATTTACAGTTCAGGCAAATGAAACTTTGGGCCTCCACAATACCATAATAGAACTTAAAGTTGAAACCAAAAAAACTAGAGAATTAATAATACGCAAAAAGTATACGAAGAGGTGCATACATCTATTTCATCCTTAGAAAGACCCAAATATTCGTCAGTGAGACCATTGGTCTGAACTTGACGAATAGTCGCTATGCGAGGGATTTGTGGCTGGAATGTCACTAGGGAATCAATGAGACTGCCTAAAAACAAACACCATTATATTATGATTAATTTTCAATCACTAAAGTGTAACAGCAAGTACGCCAGTAGTAAAACTTACCCACTTTTAATCTTCTTCTCCCATGGTATTTGGGAACGACTCTCGACTCTTTTATTTGTTGTTATAATTTGATTTCGCTCGCATTCAATGATCCTCTTTGACAAAACAAAACAAAACAAAATGCATCAAAGACGATTTCGCAAGCGAAAGAGTACTACACAAATTAAACCAGTACATAAAGTAAATTTCGCAGTAAACGAACTTACTGGAAACACATTGTATGAATGACAAAGTACTACATAAATTAAACTAGTACATAAAATAAATTTCGCAGAAAACGATCTTACTGGAAACACATTGTACGAATGATGATGTTGGATACCGAGTAATTTTCACGTCTCCAAACAAGCTGGTCTAAGAGTGAAACTCAATTTCAAAAACTCCTCCAACTTATTGACATACCTACTTGAATTCAAGCATGTAAAGATTGACTATTAATCGAAAACGGCAACAACAACGCCAACATCTTCTTCTTCAGTACTACGGCTAATAGCTTTGATTATGGAAAATCACAACGCCAACAAACTTACTAGCACTGTACACATAACAGAAGGTATAAGCCTTGATAAATTATTCAAGTCATAGTAGCATTTTATCGAACAAGTTGACTGCATACTTATACCATAACCCGATAAACAATGAAAGGTGTAAATCATGCAACATTTTGCTAAACCTGTAGGAGAAGAACAATGGATTTGTTGGTAAACAAGGGATAAATTAGGACAACAAGGACATAATATAAATCAAAATGTTCTATAAAACTAATGAAACCAATTACTGACGAATCTTAGGAAATAAAATCTATATAAAAGTAACAAAACCAATTACTGACGAATATTAGGAAATAAAATCTATATAAAAGTAACAAAACCAATTACTGACGAATATTAGGAAATAAAAATCAATCACGTTAATCTGAATCACTTTTTATGTTCGTGATTCACGTTAGTAATAAACCTCATTGACAGTTAAATTAGGAAATAAAAATCAATCACATTTATATCCATCAAGTTATTTTCTTAAATATTAATTTTTCTACCATGTTTTTTATCATACAACGTTAGCAGTAATTGATAGCATAATCCTGAAAATGGAAAAAAATTCCTATCAAGTTGCACGTAATTAGAGCACAGTTAAATTAGGAAATAAAAATCAATCACATTTATATCCATTAAGTTATTTTCTTAAATATTAATTTGTATACCATTTTTTTTTATCATACAACGTTAGCAGTAATTGATAGCATAATCCTGACAATGGAAGAAAATTCCTATCAAGTTGCACGTAATTAGAGCAATTATGCTAAATCAACTAATGAATTACTAGCATAGTGTGGCCTCTAAGCAGAATTATACAATAGATCATAGAACAAAAACGAATATTGAAAACTATGTGAGAATTATACCTCAAAAACTCCATCATCAATCCTTAGTAATGATCATCATTGAAGTATGATGTAGAACACAGAACACAACAATGAATCAGCCATATTTAAAAAATCCACATAACAAATAGCCAATTCTTCCAAATCCACATAATAAATTGTGGAATCAAACATGAATTAATTTGATTTGGTTCTCAATCTTGCCAGGAGCAGTAATGACAACATCCTAAGAATGCTTCAGCTATTTCCTTCAACTTGGCCAGAATCATAGCACTAATTTCCTCAGGACTGAAAACCTTAGTCTCCCCATCCTTAAGTTTAACCTCAACATTTGGCTTTCCTTCCTTGTTGACAATCTTGTATAGTAAGAGTTTCATATATCTTTGTGCCTCTTTATCATCAAACCTACACAAAACCAAAATCACTCATAAATCACAAACCCAGACAAATCTCCACTACCAATTACACAAAAAATCTAAATCTAATCCAAATCTAAGTATTTTTTGACTTACTTTCTTCCAATAAGTCTCTTGATATCAAATACAAATCTCATTACAATTCCATCAAATCAACGAACACCAAATCAAAGTAAAAAAAAAAAAACATAACTGATAAGCAGTGCGACCAACTTCTGCTTCATCACCACCACCATACCATCATCATCAGGAATCATTATAAGAACCAGTTGAAATAAACCACAACCCTATTCAGAAAAATAACACTTCAATCGAAACTATTACCAGGAAAATCAAGAGCTTGAAAATTCATCCTAACCCTAATATTAAAAATTAAATTTCTGAAATTGAAGATGATGAAGAAGATTGAGTCATAGATAATTACCCCATTGAATCGCAAGAAGTATTTCATTATTGACAACCCAGACTACCGATTAAATCGATTATTAGATTGAGGGTATTGACTTTTGTTTCACCTTATGGATCTGGATCGAGAAAAAGAAATCGATTCTTTGAAGAATAAGAAGGTAATGGAGGTCGATGGAGAGCAAATGTTTTAAACTTACAGAGGAAAAATAAATAAAACAAGAGAAAGATGGATATGGATATGGATATGGAGATGAGTTCGATGAGAGGTAGTGAAGAGGTAAGAGAAAATAAAGATACTGGAAGAAAAATATAAAGACGAGTACATCGATAAAAAAAAGGCCATCATCCAGCCGTTCTTTTTACTAAGCAAATCCTGACCATATAAAATGTGGGGCCCATAATCTATTATCAGATCTACATCGAAGGCTGGGGGTCGCTGAATCAGGAGTTTTATGATGGAAAAATGGTTAATAAATTTTCCAATTCAGAGACGGCTAATTATCCTCTCAAAATTTTACTGGTTTTTTATTATATCAGAGACCGCTTTTACGGGTCAGCGGCCCAACTACCGTTACTGGGGGTCTCTGACGTGGGTCGGTAAACACCCATTTTCCACTAGTGTCTGGTCACCACGGTAAACTGCCTTTTTCCCATGGTTGCTGAGATTGAGAAGATTTCTATCCGCAACGTTGACAAATCAAGCCTCGAAAAGTGGGAGGATATGGTATCTACCTGTGAATCCATAGAGTTTAACGTGGGTTGGTTGCGGCAGCGTCTTGATATCATCAAGGTCGATCGAGCTGGTATCCTTGTCAATGTTGTTCCTGCTGCAAAAGCTATCTTGGAAGAGGAGAAGGCTCTGGCTGCAGAATCAAAGAAGGTAGAGCAGGCAGTACATGATTTGAAGGAAAGGACATAGAGGTATCAGGCTAGACTAGAAATGATGCCCTCAAGGAATTATAATCTGCTAGATGGTCTTTTCTAAATCACATGTAGCTGTATTCGCTCATTGTTAATGATGTTTGTGCCAAAGTTTTCTTTTGAACATCTTTGCGGAATAAATTGCACTTTTTTTTTTTTTTTTGGATTGGTGAAACAGGTTTTCATAAATGCGTTTATGAATATAACTGAGGATTCAAACATGTAATGAAAATAAATGCTTGTATTGTGTAGCGTCACGAGACAGGGTGAACAATGGTCAAGCATGATATGCTTTGAGCCAGTTTCCATTGATGACTACTTCCAGCCTACCTCCGTCCACCTTGATGATCTTGTAGTAGCCAGTATTGTAAGCCTTGGTCACTGCGTAGGGACCTTCCCATTTTGGTGAGAATTTTGATGCGGACATGTCTTGCTGGATGTGCTTAGCCGTTTTCAAAACCAAATCTCCTACTTTGAAAACACGTGGTTTCACAGTTTTGTTATTTGCCCTGGAAATTCGGTTTCTGTACACCTGAGTGCGTTCTTCCGCTTTGTTTCTTCTGAAATCCAGAGTGTCTAACTCTGCTATTCTGGAGTTATAAGCTTCTTCCTCGTCCCAGTGGATCCCGGTCGCTGTCGCAATCCTGGCTGATGGGATTTTGATCTCTGCCGGGAGAATTGCGTCCGCTCCATAAACAAGTGAATATGGGGAAACTCCAATGGAGATTCTAGGTGATGTCCGGTATGCCCATAGTGCTATTGGTAACTGGTAGTGCTATTCCCTAGGATTGTCATGTATTGTTCGACTGATAATCCGGATCAGCGTCTTGTTGGTACTTTCATCTTGTCCGTTCTCTTGAGGATAGTATATGGTGGAGAAAACCTGTTTGATGCCGTATCATTCAAGTAATTCTTGTACCTGCTTATTGGCGAAGGGAGTGCCGTTATCAGTGATGATATGCTTAGGTACACCAAAAATAAAAATGATGTGTTCTTTAATGAAAGCCGCAATTTTTGCTCCTGTAGTTCCTCGCAGGGAATGGCTTCTACCCATTTGGTGAAGTACTATGTCGCGGTTATGATGTACTCGTGCTGCTTCGATGAGGGCGGGTTGATTTTCCCGATAATGTCCAGTCCCCAGCTGTATAATGGACACAGACTGCTTATTGAGTGCAAAGGGGTGGAAGGCGCGTGAACAAGGTTCCCATGAATCTGGCATTTGTGGTAGCTTTGATCAAAAGAGGCCGCGTCATCCTCCATGGTCGGCCAATAGTATTTCTCATGTATCTGGAGAAACAACTTCCTCTTCCCTTGATGCTCCCCTTCGTGCGTTTCTTTCAGAATGAATGGAATTTCTACCCCAGCCAGGCATCTTAACATATTACCTCCGAAACTCTTGCGGTACAGGATCCCTTCGTAGAATACGAATCTCTTGGCCTTTTGATTTATCTTGATGGCATCCTTTTGATTGACAAGATTCGTTCCGTCACAAAGATAATTGATGTATGGCTCTCTCCAGTCCCCAGTGTGGTTCACACTAAAAACTTCCAATTGGTGTGGCGGTGCTTGGCAATTTGAACATGACTTCTGAAGTAGTCAGGATTGAGTCTCTATCTCCGGCCAGTAATAGCCCAGATGTTGGAGTTATCGGTAAAGCGTTACCACCAGTGATTTTCCACAAATTTCATTGTGAACACGATTCAGCTTTCATTGGGAGAGCGAGCTGTTGAGACCTTGAATGATCGGATTTCTCCAATCATCAGTCTTGGCGTCTATGTATTGTGATAGCCATGTCGATTCTATGGTTCTCCTATTTACTATTAGGGTTTCTTCCGAACCTTCGAACTTCAATTTGGAAGCCAGTATTGCCAGACAATCGGCGTGTTTGTTGTTGCTGCGACCAACATGGATTATGGTTGCGTTGGCAAAATAGTTTATTAATCTTTGCGCTTCTGATCGGTATGGATCTAGTGTTACTTCCTTCAATGAGTATACTCCATTCATATGATTTACCAGTAACTTGGAGTCACCTCTTATCTCCAGACGCGTGACTCCTGCTTGTTTAGCTATTGACAACCCTATGAGGAAAGCTTCAAACTCTGCTGAGTTTTTGGTCCATTCGTAGTCCATATTGAAGGAATGTGAGAATACTTCCCCAGTTGGAGATACTAATACCATGCCTGCTCCTCCAGTATTACTTCTAGGGGTAGCAGAGCCATCAAAATACAGGGTCCACACTTCTTCTTCTAAAATGGAGACGTCTGGAAATTCTCCAGGAAGGTCTTCGTGCAGTCATGTAGTGCCTTCTCCAGGAAATGCTTCCAGTAAGTCTGCAACTTCTTGACCCTTGATAGCTCTAGGTGACATACATGTTATGTCCAGATCTGACATTTGGAGAAGCCATTTACCTGTCCTTCCCGTCAGGACCAGCTTTGAAAGTAAGAACTTCGCAGGATCGGATTTAGACACGAGTATCACCCTATTAGATAGTAGGTAATGCCTAAACTTCTGAATGGAATGGATCAAGGCCAAACATGCTTTTTATGCCCTAGGGTATCTGATTTCGGCATCTCTTAATATTCGGATGAAGTAGTATATAAGATGTTTGACTCCCTCATCATCTTCCTGAGCGAGTAGAGCCCCTACAGCGGTGTCACTGAAGGTCGTGTAGAGACGCAGTGGCTTCCCTTGGATAGGAGACTTCATGATGGCTGGAGATGACAGTATTCGTTGAATATTTCGAAAAGCTTCCTGCTGGATTGTGGTCCAAACGAATCTAGCTCCTTTCTTCAGTAAGGGAGTGAATGAGGCGACGAGTTAGGCTATACCAGGTATAAAACGTCGGATGTAGTTTACCTTGCCCATGAAACTTTGGAGTTCCTTCACAGTTCGGGGAGGTGGCATTGTGAGGATAGCCCGAGTCTTGGACGGGTCTACCTTGATTCCTTCCGCAGTGACTTGGAACCCCAGAAATTTTCCTGAAGAGACACCGAAAACACATTTCAAAGGATTAATCTTCAACTTGTATTCTCGACACCTCTCAAATACTTGTCGTAGGACGTTGGCGTGATCTGCTCGAGCCCTGGACTTGACCACAATATCATCTACGTAGTCTTCTACTTGTTTATGCATCACGTCGTGGAAGATTGCCGTCATAGCTCGTTGATATGTTGCGTCGGCGTTCTTTAAACCAAATTTCATAACAGTATAGTAAAAATTGCCAAGAGGGGTTCGGAAGGCAGTCTTACTTGCATCGTTGATAGGCTTATAAAGATACCTATAACTATGTATACTGCAAGTGCACAGTGTCGACAAGCAACACAGGGCAAGCACAGGTCTAACCACAGAGACTTGGAGAGTGTAGAAGTTGATTCTAAATCCTTACTAAGAACTGATTCAGAGAGTAACCAAAAGGGGTTTGATTTTGTCGATACGACGAGATATTGGCTAAGACTTAAACAGAAAGTAATTTGAATTAAAATATGCAATTAACTCAAGGTGTAAATACTGAGAATATGGATACTAAGGTATTCAAATCCACCACTAACCTATGATATGCATTCAACTTGTAATATTATTCCTGTCCTTACAACAGATTCAAGTCTACCGTGTATCTAAGGTGTTTCTCCAATGGATAATTTAATCACAACGAAAGTATTTCTCCAAAGTATTAACTGTCTAATTAAAGCACAACTAATCTGAGGATCAATATTTGGTTAAGCATGAGTTACATCATAATCAACATAGAGATATTCTAACTACAATGGATACATGGCATACATTGTGAGAGCAAGATGTTGACAAACTTGGATTAAATTATATCTTTAAACAATTCTAAATTTTCAGGAACAATATACAAGATATGAATATATAACAATAAGTTACGGCTTCATCTAAACCCTAGCAAATGAAACTAGAACATGAATAACATTATAACACAACTGAAATTAAGAAACTAGTATGAACAAGCTACTCTTGGATGCCTCTTCAACACAACAACACCCTCTATTTATACACAACCTTCCTTGGATTCGAAGATGAGAGAGAGACACCAATTCAAAACTTCAATCTTCTCCTTAATTGATGCTTTCTTTTTCTTTTTATTTTAATTAGAACATAATTCTAATTTCCATAATTGATTGAGTGATTGAAGGGGAGGTGGCTCTTTTGGGGACAAGGAAAACGGATTTGTTGGGTCTTTTGTGCGATTTGGAAGGATAAGATAGGCTGCTAGGGTGTGAGACGGGAGCAGCAAGAGTTGATGCATTGATTGGATATGCCGTTGGATGCTCATTGGTTATATCAAATCTGATGGCTCAAAATGGAGATGGGCTTGGGTCTTGAATCATGGGTAGTTTAAACCCATGTGTTTGTAAACAGGTTATCACCGATGCGCAAGCGGGTTGCAACTCTTCCATAGATGCTAACCTCCAATTTTCTGCTCTTTTGGCTTCTCAATTCATCCAAGATTTATTTACTACCTAAAAACACAAAATTAATCAGTACAAATATTTATTCTTGAAAACAGTAAATATACAGAATTTGGGATAATATAAGATTTCACAGCGCAAAAGATGAGTTAAATGCCAATAAAAAGGTGTATGAATATGCAATATTTGGCACTCATCAATCGTGCTCATACATCCTTATCTGATTGTAGCCTCTGTAACCATCCATGAAGGAGAACATGCCGTGTCTGCTGGTGGCGTCTACTAACATGTCGATGTTAGGTAGAGGAAAGTCATCCTTGGGGCAGCACTTGTTCAAGTCTCTGAAATCCACACAGCACCTAATTTTCCCGTTTTTATTCTTTACTGGGACCATATTAGCTAACCAGGTCGGATGATAGATAGGTATGATGAATCCAGCAGCTAGCAGCTTCTGATTTTCGTTCTTGATTTGCTCTTCCACTTCGTGTATGAACTTCCTCGGAGATTGCTTGACTAGCTTGGATCCAGGTATGATATGAAGGTGATGGGTGACCAATTTCTCGTCCAAACCTGGCATTTCCTCATATATCCAGGAAAATACATCTTGGTACTCCTTAAGTAATCGGACAAGACTCGCACGTTCGTCTACGGACAGAGTCGAACTGATAGAGACCGGTCTGGGAGATTCCTCATTCCCAATGTTAACAATCTCGAGTTCATCAGTTGTGGAGTTAGTTCCATCTTGTAGTTGTTGCGGAGCGTCTAATACCTCCTCTTGTGTTTCGTCGTTCTTACAACATTCGATTGGGCGGAGAGACTGGGTACCAGTCTCTCCTGCTAATTGCTAACAACGACACCGATATATTGTCTTCCCTTTCTGATCACGGCTTTCCTCAAACGTGTGTTCCCTTTTGACGTGAACATGGGTTGAGACTTCACCGGATGAAGATGGACGCCTCATCAGAAAAGGTGTGTCGTGGTGCTTAGTCCCCAGTGATGTAAGTCGGTCTTCTTCTTGGATTGAAGCCCACGTGGGTAGTGGGGTGCACAGGACTCTGTCTGACTTTCCCTGCGGAGTTTCTTTTGGGTCGAACAACTCCACTCTGCATATCGGCGCGTACGAAGACAGTGATGCAGGAATACGTATGACTTCCTCATTTAGCATGGTCTTCAGTCACTGGTGATACATTGAAGGGATGACCTTATTGTCATGAAGCCACGGTCTCCCTAGTATCATATGTCAGTCTGGCTCCTTTTCTATGACTTCAAATTTTACTTTCAATTGAACAAGTCATACCGACAAATTTAGATTGACATACCCATATGTGCTGGTCTGGTGTCCTTCGAAGTCCGTCATTGTGGTTGGATGCCGTACAATTTTGCATGGATTAACCTTGGCCGTCCCGAGAGTCTTGAGAGTAATCACGTTCGAAGAAGCTCCTGTGTCGATGAGGACCCTCTGGAATTCTGAACCCTTGATGCGCACGGTAACATGTAGGGCCCGATTGTGACCTTCCTCTTCCATCATGTCATCTTCTGTAAACGTAACATTATTTACGGATGCTTCCGATGTGATTAGGACCTCCGGACGTGAAGGAGTCAGGTGTATGTCCAGATCTATTTTATTAATTGCAGCAAACGTCTCCGCCCGTTGATTCTTCGAGAGGTGCAAGAGTTCACACAAACTTTCCACTAGAGATGCCGCTTCCTGATCTGCTAGTCTCTAGTTCGTAGTAAAGCTGTTGATCTGGGGAGAACTATTCTCCGGTGTAGAGGTCTCCGGAACGCTCACCTCTGACATCATCTTGATAAGGAGATAAAGTATGCCGTTTATTGTTTCCTTGATTATCTCCATGTTCTTCGTATGAATCTCCTGTACCCGTGCTAGTTCGCTTAATGTTGGAATCTCCTGATCATGCAGTCAGGTACGTTGTTAGGAATAGGGGTATCTCCGTTGGAGGATCCATCAGGATTCGAGACTGTTGAGGTGGTCCTAAGACCAACCACCTCCAAATTGATTGAATAGTATTGAAGAAATTGACTTTACAACCGAGAGATTAATCTCCCACTGTGGTCGCCAATTGTTTATGGGTGAAAACTATTCCTGCTAATTTTGGTAATTTGGGGTGTGGATGAGGAATGAATCTAAACCTTAAACAAATGCACTGCGCGGTGAGTGCTTGTAGATTCGAGAGATCAATCTGTGCAAGTCCGGCCTAAACCAAGAAATGGCCGTTGCAGACTTGTTTTGGTCACAAAGTGAAGAAGATGGGGTTGATCTTAGGGAGGGAAGCGAAGAAGGTGTTGAGAATGTGAAGGTGTTGGCTATGTATGACTTGTATCAGAAAGCTGAACTAGCTTGCAGGATGTAAGCTATCAGTTCCGGTGTTTGAATACGATTGTATCAACACTTGCCTCTATTATCTCGTCTTGTTTTGTTCTTGTTGAAAAATAGGGCGGAGAACCTATTCATACAAGTCTTTTAGCCTAACCTTCGTATCTTGTGGGAAGTGGAGAAAGTGGAGTGATGGAGTATTGGAGTATTGTGTTGGTGTTACACGACCAAGCTTGCCCACTTCTCCCATCATCACTAACCGTCCATGAATTCCTGACACGTTCTTGTGATGGCGCGTTGTGTGATGCACGCTGTAAACCGCCAGACCAATACCCCAGTATGCATCCCCCAGTTTGTGACATGATTGATGTCTCGAGTGTGTGGATCATGGGACCCACAAAAAGTAGCATGTAATGCTACATTATTTAGGAAATTGATACTTGTGAAGTATCGTGTGTATACTATGAAGGTACTGCATCGAGTATATTCAGCATGTATGAAGCATCGCTGTTTGAGAGTCTCAAAGTAACTTCATGTCCAGCCTACTTCATGTGATGGTTTGGAAGTTGCGCATACAAACCCTCCCTTGACCGATCACATGGTGTGGTATAGTGACGGGTGGTTCTCACCATGATGCCACACTGACCAATTAACTCCTGACCAGGGCTGTATAGCCAAGCCGGTGAAGTTGGACGGACGAGATGATCTTTGAGACACTCATCTGCGACAGTTGATGAAATTAGGGTTTATGAAAAGGTGCGCAAGCATCACTTTTCAGCTTGGTCGAATCCAAGATTGGGACACAACTTTGGCTAGGCCGGTCGTGCATGTGTGTAGATAACATGACCGTGTAGGCTCCCATACCTCATTGTCTCACTAAAGTGTGATCTAGGACACTCAATTCATCCCACGAAGTTGTGTGGTTGAGATCAATTTGCGACAGAAAATTGGTGCCGCAAAGGCCGCACGCCGTACCAACTTCTGGCGGACGTTCCAAGACGACCAGGCTTGGTCGGTCTTGGCCGATTTCTCCCACATGTAGGTGGTAGGATGGTGTTCACGCCTATGCCTTACCATCCCATGAAAACATGATCTAAACCACTCAATTCGTCCGGCGAAATAGAGAGGCTGAGATTAGTTTGCAATTTGGAAGGAGCGACCATGCATGTTGGAGGAGCGCGAACCGAGGAGAAAAAGAGAGTTCGGTCTTGGAAGATCATGTGAGGGGATAGATGGGTCCACGGTGGTCATGTTGGTATGACCGGACCTGCTTTGATCTAATCTCGTACCCTCCATTCGTGCCGGAGAAAATGGACGCTCGTGATTCAAAACCCTAATTTTGGGTTTCAAGGTCGTGCGTCATGCTCCATTCAGGCCCACGATTTGGAATGACCAACCATGGTTGGTCCTGACCGATTAGTTAGGTATGTAGGTGGGCCAACGTTGATTGTGTTGACATACCCCGTGCCATTTGAATCTACATATGCACCCTCCATCTATACCTGCAAAGATGGATGGTTGAGACTGTTTTGCGACACATGTAATGTGCCACAAACCCTAATTTAGGGTTTTCGTCCATACTGCTTTGGTTTGGACATTTTGGCAAGCTAGTCCAATGGGAGGCAGACCATGCGGGGCCTGCATTGGTTCGGCATCAGATATTCCATACCTGATTGGGGGTTATGGAATCGATCTGGGCCATCCAATCATGCTGGTGAAGTTGGATGGTCGTGATTATCCAGACTGATACGGTCAGTCCGGATGCTCAATCGGGCTAGTATAACACACCGAGAGTGGCTCAATCGGGCTAGTATAACACACTGAGAGTTGCAGCCTGTACGGGTATTTCGAACATGTTTCATTATAATGCTTGGAGATTCGTGTTTCTATGCTGAGAGCAACACTCAGTCGTCATGCCGCACTGATAATGAGTACAGGAAATACAAGGCTGATTGCGCATTAATTAATAATGCTGGAAATTCACAGGGTATATGGGATCGTTGCTACATGCTCCAACCTGGATGAATTTCATGTATTTTATTCACAGAATGGGATTGTTGCCACATGCTCCATTCTTGGTGAATTGATAAAGTGAAGGAGTATCCATCACTTATTAATGGCCTTATCTTTTACAAGATGTTAGCGCATAATTTTTAGGTTTTACAATTTTACCCTTAAATGAAAATCCACCATCAACAGCTGCGAAAACAACGGGTTGTTGGTAAAACCGGATGAGAGGAGCTAGTCTTGTATGGCCGATGTACGCCTTCTTGAAGGGGAAACCAGGGGGAAGATAAGGGCGGAACCCTCCATTAGGGAGTTGATAAGTGTCTTAAGACGCAAATGTCATGAGGCTTTATGTTCGAAAGAATATTTAGGCTTGTCATATTTGTGCGACAATTATACCGAGGTAAAAAGCAATGAGAAAAAGATAAGATGAGATCAATGGGTTTTTACATGAAAGTGTAAAGACATCCTGCGATTTCATCGTTAGACGACAATGTCATGGGGCTTTGTATTCGCAAGAAAACTTAAGCCTGTCATATTGTCGCAAAAAAATGATATAATAAGGATAAGGCAAGATCAATGGGTCTTTATATGCGAATATAAGGACGTCCTGCGATTTTGTCGCCAAAACAAAACGTGGCAAAATAAGACCTTTAACTAGGAAGGAAAAATAAGACCACACAAGACAGCAAGAAATGGCTTCGAGATTAGAGACAAAATTCAAAAAAATATTTTATTTAGAAAGTAATCTGCTCAATTCATCATATTATAGATGAATAACAGAGGCAAGTATGGGAATGAACAGGATGATAGAATTGTTATTCATCATTATATGACAAATTTACGTAGATATTTAAAAATTAATAATCATATTGATTAACCATATTGCAAAAAGGAATTGTTTTCTAATGTATGCAGATAGAAACAAAAGAAATCTATACAACTAGAAATTTAGAAGCTGGAGAAATTCGCAGCAATATGTTACAAGGAGAAAGAGATAAATGTACAAATATTACAAAGAGATTAAAAAAAGGAGATAAAACTATTTAGATCCTTCATTATCTTCATCAGATTCCCCCCCTTCATCTTCATCTTCATTATGTTCTTCATCTTCTTTAGACTCTCCAGCTTCACTATCAGAGATGACAAGATTCAGAACATTCTCTGGTATTTCATTCGCGAGATAAGGATACGTAGAATGAGGAATTTTATGATCATCACAGACCATCTTAATGAAATCATTGCGAACACCAACTAGAACATTACTAAAATTCGCCAGGGTAATCTGTAGCTTCTTCTTGAACTTGGAACATTTCTCGTTGCGAGAAGACAGAAGTTCTGCGAGTTATCCTTTTTCTTCTTCCAACTCTTCAACTCTTTGGTGAAAATTTCTTTCAGATGCGGTGAAAAAATGACAACGTATTAATAAAATAGTGGACATTCAGTTAAAGACATGGATTAGTGGAAAAACAAGAATAACAACCTTCTCTTTCAGAGATCATATCTTTAATTAAGGCAGAATGCTCAGCTTGAAGACTAACGTCTACACCTAAGTTATTTCTGGCGTTGTCAAGGATCTTCGCAACCCAAGAAAACTCATCACCATTACTAATGAGAAGGAGGGAGCAAATTTTGTTTTCCCTTTCAACAAGAGCTCTATTCTCGCTGATAAGTCTATCTCTTTCAATTTGAACTTCAAGAAGAGTTTTGTGGAATTCCGCTAAAGCCTGAGCACCTTGTCTAGATATGCGATCTCTTTCATCTATGAGATCACTCTTTTGGTCTCTTAGAATATTGATTTCTTCTTTAGAATCAAGATAGTGATGCTTAGACGTATTAGCCGCTCTCAAACTAGACATGTGGTCAATTTCTAAAAGACGAAGTGTGGATCTAAGGTCATCTATAGACAAAGATTCAATTTTGTCATTTGAATAACTGTTTAAGGAATTATTAAGGCGATCAAGAAGGGTATGCTCATCTATAGGCTCAGGAAAAGAACGGAAGAATGTATCCTCATCAGTAAGGCCATAAATATCTGCAAAAATGGTTGCTTGAATAAGCTAAAACAATATGGTAAAAGAATTAAGAGAAAAGGGAAAGAATTCGTACCATAGAGCTGCTGGTTAGCTTTTTCAAGATCAGATATCTTGCGCTTATCTCTCGAAGCATCAATTTCCATTTGTTTTACCTTCTCGCGGAGACTAGCAACTTCAGATTCCAGTTATTCATCCTTCTTGCAAAAACTAGCAGACTCAGATTCTAATTTTTCATTCTTCTCACGAAGAATATTGTTCTTCTTTTCAAAAGTTGCACGTCTCCTCTCCAAGTCTGAGGCAACAACAAAAGAATCTCTTCCAGCATGCGAAGGTAAGTAAAAAATTGTCAAGACAAATATAAATTAAAACCTTGAGAGGAAATAAGAATACACAAAGGTGGAGAAAAAAACGAGAAAATACCAGAATGCTGAGTGAATGTAAGAAATTTGGAGATATAGATCTTGAAACCCCACGAAGAGATTCATTGTTCTCCAAGAGGGGTACATCACAGATAGCTGCCATGGATTTGCAAGCTTCAGCAAGAGGAGTATCACCAATCCCTAACATAGTATCAGAGAATATGCTGGAAAGCTGAGACATAGAAGACTCGGGTTGGGAGGATTCCTTTGCAGAAGTGACATCAGCATCGCCATCATCGCTATCATCGTCATTGTTATCATCACTAGAACTCTCGCTAGACAGAAAAGTTGAAGGCGGAGAGGATTGTACTTTTCTTTTCTTTGAAAGAGGAGCACTAGATTTGTCCTTGCGAGGAGCAGCAGATTTCTCCTTGCGAGGAGCACCTTTGCCTTTCCCCTTAGTTTTTGCAGGCTTAGCATGTTCAATTTCTTCAATAACCTTCAAACACATATAAAGATAAGAAATAAAGGCAACAATATATTGTTAAGAATCAGAAAGGAATATTTCTCACTTCATCTGTGAATGATCTGAGAGCTAATAAAGTGCTAGATTTCCCTAACTTCTGGTAGCTAGCTTTCAGCCTTTTAATCTGGTAAAAATAGATTAGTTAGCGAGAGTATACATAAAAGCATGAGGAAAATAATAGTGGTAGTTCAAGATAAAGATTAGAGAACATACCTATGTATCCCTTTCAGGCCAGCTGAACACCCATGGTTGGTACTCTGCGAGATTCGCAGGTAAAGCGTGAGAGCCAGAAATGTATGGACCCTCTAAAAATAATGGAAAAATACACCATTTATTATCATTGGAGTGGCGAGGAGATGAATTGTTGCCCGGATGCCAGTCAATGTCCAACATAAGAACTTTGTCTTCAGCAATGTCATCCTTCTTTTGTAAGCGGACACCCCAACAGTTCTCTCCTTCCTCATGGGGATTATTTCATAATTCTCGAAGAAATTTTCTACGGTATACTTCGCAAGGACAATTGGAACTCCTTTGAATTTAGGGTTCTTCACTTCAGGGGGGGGGGGGTAAATAGATTCCTTAACGGCACCGCGAGTAGAAAACTCAAGCATTAAATGAATGCAATCTCCACTCAACTGATATATCTCCCGTGAGAACTTCGCGTGAGAAAGTATTTCATAGAATAAAGGAAGTTCAGGGTCATAAAGAGGAATGGGAAGGCCAGCTTCAAGTTGACCTAATGAGACTATGATCTTCTCGCGATTACATGGATGATCAGAAAATAATTTAACAGAGAGCTCAGCCTTAGGGTTTTGATCGGGAATGGTAGATAGAGTAAAACCTTTATCTTGAAGCTTCTTCTGCATTTTTTGAAAGGAAATTAGATTTTTGTGACCCGCTGGAGGCATTCTTGGTATGGGAATGAAGAAAAGAATTGAAGATCAAAGGAACAAGAGAAAAATTACAACAACAACAGATGCGGAAGTTGCAGAAGAAAAGTAAAATTGCAGAGAGAAGGAAAGAGAAAGTAAAAAAAAAAGAAATAGAAGAATGAAGAAGATATATATATATAGAAGGTAAGAATTCTCGAGAAGATAAGTGCATTTAATACGAAGAGAAGACGTGAACGGTTGAAGTGCATCGGTTGAAAAGGACGTGTCAAAAGTTAAATGGAAGAAAAAATACGTGTAATAAATCTGGCAAAGAATACAGAAACGTTCCAGAACAGAAGAATCTGAAAAGATGAACAACTGCGGCGTTTAAAAAAGTTCCAATTCTCATGATCTTTTCCCCTTCGCAGAAAAGACATGAGAATAGGCAAGATGTAGGATCATAATATCGCCACAATGATACTCTTGCGAAATTTATAAACAACATTTATGCGAGCTCTTCAATAACACACTGCGAGTGTTGCAGAGTGACTCAAAGAATGACGTAGCAGATGACGGTAACTGAAACACGAAAAGAGCATGAAAATCCTGCGAAGATTATAGCATCTGCGAGAATTAACATTATAACTGCTGCGAGACTACCGCGAGTCAGATCCTAAATTAAAGGACAGCATAGATGTCATCCATTATGTAACTTCCCTATATAAAGAGAGCTGATAGACTCAGAAGGGAGAGATCAATTTGAGAGTGTTGAGAAAGTCTTGAGGAGAGAGAAAGTTTAAGAGAGCGGTTATATTCTGGATTTCTTCCATTTCTTGTAACATTTCTGAGAATTAATCAATAAAAGTGTTGTTCTTAATCTTCAAATATGTGTTGATTATTATGAATTCTTGTGAGGGGTGTAGTGTAGGAATTCCTGCAACTACAGTTTCCTTTCTTCTTCTTCTTACCATCTGTCTTATCTTGGTTTTCAGCGTCTCCTCCTTGGACTTGTTGTTGAACTTCTCCTCCTCGGACTTGTTCTTGAACTTCTCCTATCTCTTCATCACTTTCATCCTCACCTTATTCTTCATCACTTTCACTCTCACTACTTTCTTCTTCACCACCTTCCTTGCCACCAATTTCTTCCTCATCACTTTCTTCTTCACCACCTTCTTGTTTAGTAGGTGTATCGGAATCAGATTCTTCGTGTGTTGGTTGCTCCGCTTCAGGTGATGGGTCATTGATTCTGATCCCTTTGGCTTTACTCCCCGTGGCCTTTCGGTGAGAAGTATTCAAATTTTGACTGTCTTTTCGACGAGGTGCCAAAGGCTTAGGAGAAGCAAGGTCATGTTTCCTCTTATATTTCTTTTCGGCTTGCTTTTGTTGGTTTCCCTTGTTTGGCCTGTAGAATACGGAGTTAAGAAGTAAACAACAATGGAATACATTTTTTTTAAGTCAAGGTACACAATCGGTTTACTCGATATACATATAAAAATCGATTCATAACATAACAAATACACAATCGGTTTATTCAACTGCTCATGTAATCCGATTCTAACAATAAAACCAATAATCGTATTTTTCAAGTGCTAATGTAACCCGATTCTAGCTATAAAACCAACAATCGGTTTTATCGATATACATATAAAGTCCGATGATTGAATAAGTATATAAGAATTTTAAGGCTACACAATCGGTTTTTGTGAACACATATGTAATCCGATTCTAACAAAAATTAGTTACAGAAACAATGTCTACAATAATCGGGCTATTTATACATTAACGTCTTCCGATTCTAATTTACATGCAGAACAATCGGTCTATAAGTTTAAGAACATAACCCGTTTCTATAATAAATCGGGTTACTTATACATTAACGTAATCAGATTCTGTGAACAAGAAAATGTTTTGATTTCAAAAATTTTGATTTCTAAGCGATTGCATGTTACTAAACCTAGTTTACAGGATTGGGTTCATGGAAAAGTACCTGATTTGACCCATTTCCTCCTCTTGTGCGACCAAAGATGGTTCAACTTCCTCAACCGTTTTCTTCGTTTTGTTTCGAATCGCTTCAACAATTCCAGGATTATCCTTACTAGGAAATTTCCTGTTAGTAGGATGCTTCACTCTTGTATGTTTCGTCATTTTATAGAAGAAGAAAACGATTAATCGTATTTGGATCGTCGATAATCCCCGATGTTTTGGTTTCTAAAAAATGAAAAAAAGAGGGAGAAGAAGAAGAGAAGAATCGGTTTATGAGATGGAAATGATAACTGATTTTAGTTTTAGGTTTATTATTAAGAATTGATGGGTAATTTAGTAATATTAGTATTTTTTTAGGGTAATTTTTGAAGTTTCTATAAATTTAGATACCCCTTATCATTATCTTTGGTGGAATTTTTTTTTGGATAGGCACCAATTTAGGAAGGTTTATTTTTTCCAAAGTTGCGAAAGATTTCTATGCTGCCGCTTCAAGAAGTCAATTCCCAAGACCAACCAGTTGTCCAACTCCCTCAATATTTAAATCCCCAATTCTATCTGCAACTTCCATATATAATAGATAGATTATTCAGGCTTATCCATCTATTTCTCTTTCTCTGAACTCCTCTATCTCTGTGATTATATCTTTATCTATAAATTAACAAAACAACACAAAACCGATATTAAGAGAATGGAATTGTTTTATCATCAGTTAACTAAGTCTTCTTATGGTGATTCTCTCAAAGTCTTGGAGGCTGATGTTCAGCACGCTAATTCTTTGTAAGTTGTAAACGGTTTTCCTTAAATTCTTAAAATTTATTTGACTTTGTATCTTGATTTTTAATGTCTTGTGATTTTCGGTATGATCAATAGATTGATTGAAGGGGAAAAAAAATAATCCAAAATCCACTTTGTAAATACCCTTTTAGGTGGTTGAATTTTCTTATGGTTTTAGGTTTTATGTGTCAAGGGTTTTTACTTGTTTTTCCCTTTTCTTCTTTTTGGTGAACCCAGTTATGTGTTTTTGCCTGTTACTCTATTGATTGGTTGAATTGTTTGTTGAGGGTTTCTGATGTCGTTTGACTGGGAACTGATTGGTTGTTGTGGAATTTGTAATTGGGGATGATAGGGCAGCAGCAGTTCCAAGAGCTAAAGATGGAGCATATCTTCAGATGAAACTGGCGTACGATCATATAGCACCGCTTTACTTGTTTTTGCTTCAATGGATGGATTATACTTGTACATGTTTACTTCCAAGATATTCCAGCCTCTTCCGTATACTCATATACAAGGTTTGTTGTTGCTAATCAAGTGTGTGGTTCATATTTTACTTTTATAGTCCCTCGAAAATCATTAATAGAAGTGAAAAAAAGATTGTATAAGAAAAGTAGCTATCCTAAAAGTGCCTCTACGAGGTTTGGAGGAAACCATAATACAAATATGGGACAACCAGAGTAGTTAGTTTATATGGTTCTGTACTCTGTAGCAATTACTCTTATGGAGATTCTAAATTTTGCATTTGTGTTGGTTGATATCATGATTCCCCAGGTATATCCAGATGGAAGGGTGAACGTGTCTTCTTCTGGAAGGACAGCAAGTGTTATGGAATTTTACGGTTAGTAGGATATAGAATTGTCTTTCTGATATTTTAAATGTAGGAATTGAATAGCCTTGTTCGTAATGTAGTTAGTTACTTGTTGCTTTATGTTGCTTAGCTTAACAAAAAAGACCTGAATGGAAATTTGCAGCTGTGGTGCTACCTTCTCTTGAACAACTGCAAGGTAATTTGACGGAGCTAGATGCTAGTACTACAATGGAAAAAGGCAGGTCTGTAGAGATGTTTGGGAGAATGAGTAGGTTGGAAGAGAGAAGGAAGCTCTCCGCAATCGATGTTGAGAGAGAAACTGAATGTGGGATTTGTATGGAACCATGTGCTAAAATGGTCTTACCTAATTGCTGTCATTCTATGTGCATGAAATGCTACCGCGACTGGTAACTGCAAACTGCATTCTGTTTTATTCTTACATTTCAAACACACAATTTATTTCTTGAGATTTACTAAAGGTCTTTCTTCATGATCTTTGACCAACAGGAATACTAGATCAGAATCATGCCCTTTTTGTCGGGGCAGCCTAAAGAGAGTCGGTTCAAGAGATTTATGGGTTCTTACGGCCAATGATGATTTTGTTGATTCAGAAACTGTAGCTAAAGAGGAATTATCGCGTTTCTACTACTACATCCATAACCTGCCTCGAGATGTAACAGATGGACTTTACATGAGGTATTATGAATATCTTATTTAATCAGATCTGGGTCTGAAAGATGATGTATAGGAAAGAGGCTAATAACCAATATGTATATAAGAGTCTTATGCCAAGTATCTGTTCGACATGGTTCTTACAGTTACGTAGATTAGCGTAAAGGCTTCATGTAGAAACACTCCCAAGAGTAAATAATTGTCGAAATTACTTTGATTTCTGTCAATGCATCTTTTCTCTGTTCAGTTGATGTTTTTCTTTATTTTACTTAATTCGTGTTACTCCATTGGCTGGGTAGCTGCTATATCAAAATTGACATGGCAGCCACATCTAAACCTTCTCCGAATTTTCATCTTACCACAACAAATCAGTTTTATGGTAAACCCAACATTAAAAACTTTGATCCGAGAGTACATCCTCATCCAACGGTTAAATCCTGGATGACTCAGAAAATACAATTACATAAGCTAAAGCCAAGGCTTAAAGAGAGACGCTAATTTCAGTTTGTCTTTTTCCTTAAGCCACGGCATTAGAGTCACCATCACTATGTTGTGAATTGAACTCACTATTACCAGATATAACCGGCTTTTATGTTGCCGTGTGGACCTCACTATGAATTTTGGAGCAGAAGGTAGGCAACGCAGGCAGAACTCATGTGCATCGCACTGAGGAAGTTCATTTGTCATGTATGAAAACTTGATTAGTGCTGTTAGCGTCTTGCAGTAGTTGCAAGAAATACTACTGAAAATGTAAAAAGTTCTTTTCAAAGGCCAAGGTTTTTATGCATTTTTGGAAGGTCTTTGATATCTATAACAAGGCAGTAACCAGAACTAATAATCAACCTAACTCGCCTAAACTTCTTGAATATAGTTTTTTAGTAACCTTTGCTATTCAGTAACCAGTTCCATTATCATATGTAAAGCATTCTGAATCAAAGAATAGCTAGGTTGAGTTCAATGGATCAAGAGCTGGAAGAGTTGAGTTCAGGATTTTTGATATCATTGAAACCGGAAAATGAGATCAAGGATCATCGTTATTTTTCATCACCTTCTTCTTTGTCACCAACTAGTAATAAGAAAATAATGCAAGAGTGGAAAATTCTAGAACGAAATCTTCCTGCTGATTCAATCTTTACGAAGAAAGAATCGATTTACTACGAGCAGTAATCATAGGACCATCAGGTACACCTTACCATGACGGTTTATTCTTTTTCGACATTCAATTTCCTCCAGATCACCCTAATGTGCCACCCAGCGTTTCTTATCATTTTTTCGGTCATAGATTAAACCCTAATTTGTATGCTAACGGTGCTGTTTGTTGGAAATGGATTCCATCTCAATCAACTATTTTTCAAGTTTTGTTATCTATTCAGGGTCTAGTTTGTTGGAAATAATTGATAATATTCGTATGCATCTGAGAAAAAAATACTTAGCTCGCACTGATGTGTGGTTGTTGTTCCGGGAGATGCACTGATGATAGTATCAAAAAACTTAGTAGAGGCACGTATGAGATACGCTGACCTAAAGATAATATTGCCTGTTACTCCTCTGAGATGCTATAGCAATTGACAAGTCACCTCCAAGATACAACCACTGTTAGTACTCCTCTATGTAGCATACAAAGAGAGAACTCAAAGAACTTGGCAGCAGAGATGAAAACAAAAACACAAATTGAAAATACAATATGTTTCAGAGTAATGTAGAAAACAATTTTATGTTTCTGTAAACTAAGAAGTAGTAGTACAAAATTATGTTTCTGTAAACTACAACTGGTTTCAGGGAAGAACTCAACGTTTTCTGAGTTTAATAGAAACTTAAATAAAAACTTAGTTTTTTTTTCTTTTTTCTGAAAGCAGAAGAGAAGAAGAAGAGTTTCAGGAGAGAAGAGTTCTGAGATGTGTCTAGAAATGAAGGTTTTCTCTGGTATTTATATCAAGAAAAATTTGAACGTTCGAATAAGAATCCAATGCAGCGACAGACTGACCGAGAATTACGCGCGACAGCCCGAAAGAATAAATTCTCGATCGTTGCAAAAGTTGAGTAAAATCATGTGTTAAAAAAACAGTTAAACGCATTTGAAATTTTTCGAGATTCTTCACGAGGCACAGGTGTCAAAAAATCTGTGTCAACACGTGTGAGGCGTAAGATGCTTCACGAGGTAAGCATGCGGGTGGACGTAAAAAATTCTTTTACTTGTGTGGGTGAAACATAAAAAATTTCAGTAAAAAGATAGGGTCTTATAAACCCACACCCACACCCACACCCACTCCCTCGCCCGCTACCGACCGACCGGACGGACGGCGGCATGCGTGCTTCTGTGCGAAGCACCGCACGAACGGGAAAGGCAATAAGAAATGCAATAATGGATAGGCAACCTTGCCATAGTCTAGGGCTTTCCCCATACCCAAAGGTCTAAAGACCCAAAGGTCCATGCCCTTAAGGCTAAACCCATGGTATTTAAGTCTAAAACTCTAAGTGTTTTAGTCTATGTGGGACTAATGTTTTATTCATTCAAATGAAAAAACATCTAGGGAGCAATAGGTCTTGGGATCAAAACATGGTCCATGCATTTTTGATTAAAACACCGTTTTTTCTAACAATCCCCCACATGAATAATAAAACATGTCGATAAAACACGAGAAAACATAAGGCAACAAATTAGGCTAAGGTGTCCCAAAGATTGAACCTTAACTTAGTGAGAGGTTACCTGAACTGCTTGTTGTAACGGTGAACAAAATTTCTTGAACCGCCAACAGTGAATGCAATTCAGAAATAACAGCCACACTTGATGCCTCAACCGATAGCTGCCAAGCTCTTGCCGTTGTGCCCATTTTGGTCGTGGGCTAAAATCCCAGACTTAATGAATGTCTCTAGAGAATCAGCTCAGATTCTCATAGGAAGCGGCCCCACTTCCAACATCCACAAAGGTGAGTCCATAAAGAGTGTCCCGACACACCCCGCTTTAATCAAAGCCATGGAACCCATTAAGATCTCAAAAGATCATCCTAAAAACATGCAGGCAGCACTATCAAACGGTTACACCATATGGAGGGACAAAGATAGTGCTTTCCCGATATCACCATAAATTAGTTGTCTCATTGAACCTTGATCTTGGATATCCAATCACAAGGTTGAGTGTCCTTCATGGTGATTTACTCAATGAGCTTAAGTCCCATCCCCCTCGATGTGGATCTAACTACCTCTCTAGGTAAACCTTTCATCAAGGATCTGCAATATTATCTTTGGACTTTACAAAGTCTATCGAGATAATACCAGAAGAGAGTAGTTGTTTCACCGTCTTGTGTCTTCTTCGTATATGTATAGACTTTCCGTTGTATACATCGTTCTTTGCGCCACCAATAGCAGCTTTACTGTCACCGTGGATTGCGATTGAGGACACAAGCTTGGGCCAGAGTGGAATTCCTCCCAGGAAACATCGTATCCATTCAGCTTCCTCTCCATCTTTTTCCAAGGCTATAAATTCAGACTCCATAGTGTATTTAGCTATACATGTCTGTTTGGTAGACTTCCATGAGACAGACGCACCTCCAAGTGAGAAAATGTACCCACTAGTAGATTTTCACTCTTCTGAGTCTGATATCCAGTTGGCATCACAATACCCTTCCAGTACAGTAGGATACTTCCCAAAACTTAAGCAATAGTTTGAGGTCCCTCTCAGGTAACGTAGAACTCTATATAGAGCATTCCAGTGATCCTGCCCTGGGTTGCAAGTATACCTGCTTAATCTACTCACAGAGTAAGCAATATCAGGTCTTGTACAGTTCATCAGATACATAAGACTACCAATAATGCGAGAATAGTCAAGTTGATCAATTCCTTCACCCTTGTTCTTTTTCAAGTTACAAGCGGGATCATATGGAGCAGAGGCAGGTTTAACATTTTCATAATTAAATCTCTTAAGTACGGTTTCAGCGTAATGAGATTGACTAAGACTATATCCATCAGACGTCTTTCTGATTTTCATCCCTAAGATTACATCAGTAGGGCCTAAGTCTTTCATATCAAAATTATCTCTAAGCATGCTTTTAATGGTATTAATAATATCAAGGTTACTGCCTAATATGAGCATATCATCATCTTATAGGCACACAATAACATGAGAATCATCCACAGATTTAATCTAAACACATTTATCAGATTCATTAACCTTGAAGCCATTAGTTATCATAACATGATCAAATTTTTCATGCCACTATTTAGGTGCTTATTTTAAACCGTACAGAGATTTGTTTAATTTGCACACTTTGTTTTCACAACCTTTTACAATAAATCCTTATGGTTGATCCATATAAATTTCTTCATTCAATTCACCATATAAAAATGCAGTTTTAACATCCATCTGATGTATTTGCAAATCATAAATAGAAGCAATAGCAATCAACATCCTAATTGAAGTGATTCTAGTGACCGGTGAATAGGTATCAAATAAATCTAATCCTTCCTTTTGTCTATAGCCTTTAGCTACCAACCTAGCAATTGGAAAGTCACCTCCAGGATACAACCACTGTTAGTACTCCTCTATGTAGCATACAAAGAGAGAACTCTAAGAACTTGGCAGCAGAGATCAAAACAAAAACACAAATTGAAAATACAATTTGTTTCAGAGTAATGTAGAAAACAATTTTATGTTTCTGTAAACTAAGAAGTAGTAGTACAAAATTATGTTTCTGTAAACTACAACTGGTTTCAGAGAAGAACTCAACGTTTTCTGAGTTTAATAAAAACTTAAATAAAAACTTAGTTTTTTTTTTTTTTTTTCTGAAAGAAGAAGAGAAGAAGAAGAGTTTCAGAAGAGAAGAGTTCTGAGATGTGTCTAGAAATGAAGGTTTTCTATGGTATTTATAGCAAGAAAAATTTGAACGTTCGAATAAGAATCCAATGCAGCGACAGACTGACCGAGAATTACGCGCGATAGCCCGACAGAATAAATTCTCGATCATTGCAAAAGTTAAGTAAAAGCATGCGTTAAAAAAACAGTTAAATGCATTTGAAATTTTTCGAGATTCTTCACGAGGCACAGGTGTCAAAAAATCTGTGTCTACACGTGTGAGGCGTAAGATGCTTCACGAGGTAAGCATGCGGGTGAACGTAAAAATTTCTTTTACTTGTGTGGGTGAAACGTAAAAAATTTCAGTAAAAAGATAGGGTCTTATAAACCCACACCCATACCCCCACCCGCTCCCGCGCCCGACCGGACGGACGGCTGTGTGCGTGCTTCTGTGAGAAGCATCGCGCGAACGGGAAAGGCAATAAGAAATGCAATAAGGGATAGTCAACCTTGCCATAGTCTAGGGCTTTCCTCATACACAAATTTCTAAAGACCCAAAGGGCCATGCCCTTAAGACTAAACCCATGGTATTTAAGTCTAAAACTCTAAGTGTTTTAGTCTATGTGGGACTAATGTTTTATTCATTCAAATGAAAAAACATCTAGGGAGCAATAGGTCTTGGGATCAAAACATGGTCCATGCATTTTTGATTAAAACACCGTTTTTTCTAACAATCCCCCACATGAATAATAAAACATGTCGATAAAACACGAGAAAACATAATGCAACAAATTAGGCTAAGGTGTCCCAAAGATTGAACCTTAACTTAGTGAGAGGTTACCCGAACTTCTTGTTGTAATGGTGAACATAGTGTCTTGAACCGCCAACAGTGAATGCAATTCAGAAATAACAGCCACACTTGATGCCTCAACCGAAAGCTTCCAACCTCTTGCCGTTGTGCCCATTTTGGTCGTGGGATAAAATCCCGGACTTAATGAATGTCTCTAGAGAATCAGCTCAGATTCTAATAGGAAGCGGCCCCACTTCCAACATCCACAAAGGTGAGTCCGTAAAGAGTGTCCTGACACACCCCGCTTTAATCAAAGCCATGGAACCCATTAAGATCTCAAAAGATCATCCTAAAAACATGCAGGAAGCACTATCAAACGGTTACACCATAGGGAGGGACAAAGATAGTGCTTTCCTGATATCACCATAAATTAGTTGTCTCATTGAACCTTGATCTTGGATATCCAATCACAAGGTTGAGTTTCCTTCATGGTGATTTACTCAATGAGCTTAAGTCCCATCCCCCTCGATGTGGATCTAACTACCTCTCTAGGTAAACCTTTCGTCAAAGGATCTGCAATATTATCTTTGTACTTTACAAAGTCTATCGAGATAACACCAGTAGAGAGTAGTAGTTTCACCGTCTTGTGTCTTCTTCGTATATGTATAGACTTTCCGTTGTATACATTGTTCTTTGCGCAACCAATAGCAGCTTTATTGTCACAGTGGATTGCGATTGAAGACATAGGCTTGGGCCAGAGTGGAATTCCTCCCAGGAAACATCGTATCCATTCAGCTTCCTCTCCAGATTTTTCCAAGGCTATAAATTCAGATTCCATAGTGGATTTAGCTATACATGTATGTTTGGTAGACTTCCATGAGACAAACGCACCTCTAAGTGAGAAAATGTACCCACTAGTAGATTTGCACTCTTCTGAGTCTGATATCCAGTTGGCATCACAATACCCTTCCAGTAAAGCATGATACTTCCCAAAACTTTAGCAATAGTATGAGGTCCCTCTCAGGTAACGTAGAACTCTATCGAGAGCATTCCAGTGATCCTGCCCTGGGTTGCAAGTATACCTGCTTAATCTACTCATAGAGTAAGCAATATCAGGTCTTGTACAGTTCATCAGATACATAAGACTACTTATAATGCGAGAATACTCAAGTTGATCAATTCCTTCACCCTTGTTCTTTTTCAAGTTACAAGCAGGATCATATGGAGTAGAGGCAGGTTTAGCATTTTCATAATTAAATATCTTAAGTACGGTTTCAGCGTAATGAGATTGACTAAGACTATATCCATCAGACGTCTTTCTGATTTTCATCCCTAAGATTACATCAGTAGGGCCTAAGTCTTTCATGTCAAAATTATCTATAAGCATGCTTTTAATGGTATTAATAATATCAAGGTTACTGCCTAATATGAGCATATCATCAACATATAGGCACACAATAACATGAGAATCATCCACAGATTTAATCTAAACACATTTATCAGATTAATTAACCTTGAAGCCATTAGTTATCATAACATGATCAAATTTTTCATGCCACTATTTAGGTGCTTATTTTAAACCGTACAGAGATTTGTTTAATTTGCACACTTTGTTTTCAAAACCTTTTACAATAAAGCCTTCTGGTTGATCCATATAAATTTCTTGATTCAATTCACCATATAAAAATGCAGTTTTAACATCCATCTGATGTATTTGCAAATCATAAATAGAAGCAATAGCAATCAACATCCTAATTGAAGTGATTCTAGTGACCGGTGAATAGGTATCAAATAAATCTAATCCTTCCTTTTGTCTATAGCCTTTAGTTACCAACCTAGCTTTATATTTCTCTATAGTTCCATTTTTTCTAAGCTTTCTTTTGAACACCCATTTGAAACCTATGGATTTACTACCAGGAGGAAAGTCTACAAGCTCCCAAGTTTCGTTTTGTTGAATGGACTCCCATTCACTTAATGAAGCTTCTTCCCATAAAAGAGCTTCTGGAGAAGTCATAGCTTCCTTGTAGGTTTGGGGTTCAGACTCTATCAAAAAATGTGGGCCAAAACTTGTTTCAGTTCTAACCCTCTTACTTCTTCTCGGTTCAGTCTCATGTTCTAGAGATGGGGGTTGACTAGTCGATGAAACATCAGAGAGGTCATCAAGGACCATTTTTCCTGGTCCAGACCTTAAAGGAAATATGTGTTCAATAAACACAGCATCTCTTTATTCCATTATGGTGTTCAGACCAATGTTATTGTGGTTAGAACTGATGACCATGAACCTGTGTGCAATTGTATGCTCAGGATATCCTAAGAAAACACAGTCGACTGTTTTAGGTCCTATTTTGGTTTTATTGGTATGAGGAATGGACACCTTGGCCAAACACCCCCACACTTTAAAGTATGCATAGGAAGGTTGTCTTCCATTCCACAATTCGTAAGGAGTTTTATCTGATTTTTTAAATGGAACTCGGTTCAAAATATAGCATGCCGAGAGGATAGCTTCCCCCCACAAGTTCGAAGATAATCCTAAACTTGTCAACATAGGATTCACCATATCTATGAGTGTTCTATTTTTTCTTTCGGCTACCCCATTCGATTCAGGTGAATATGGTGCAGTGGTTTCATGAATGATTCCATTATTTTTACAAAACTCACCAATGGGTATCACATACTCACCACCACGGTCTGACCTAAGAGTTTTAATGTTAACTCCTTTTTGGTTTTCTACTTCAAGTTTATAAAATTTGAAAGCCTCTAAGGCCTCATCTTTACTTCTAAGAAGATGAACCTGACAGTATCGTGAGTAATCATCTATAAAAGTGATATACCATTTTTTACCACCTCTTGTTGGTGTTGATTTCAAGTCTCCTAAATCCGAGTGTATTAGTTCCAAAGGAACTGTTTTACGTTCAACCCTTTTATTAAACGGTTTTCTTGCATATTTAGATTCAACACAGATTTCACATCTTTGATTTTTGTCAAAGTTTATTTTTTGCATGCAACCTAATTTAGCAAGTCTTTCTAGAGATTTGAAATTAACATGCCCAAGTCTATCATGCCAAACATGTGAGGAGTCACAAACATAACAGAAGAAGATGTATTAACATTCAATTTCAAATCAGATACACTAAGCTTAATCATGTTATCAGTGACATAACCTTTTCCTACGAAGTCACCATTCTTAGAAATAACAACAGTATTAGACTCAGCAACAATTTTAAAACCTTTTCCTAGTAAGATGGTTTCTGAGATATGATTTTTGCATATGTCTGGGACGTAATACACGTCATTCAATGCGAGAATTTTTCCTGAAGTAAGCTTTAGTTCGACCTTTCCTTTCCCCACCACTTTCGCGGTGGAAGAGTTTCCCATAAACAATTTCTCATCGTCTCCTACTATGGCATAGGAGGAGAAAGCATTTCTGAACCTACAGACATACTTGGTGGCTCCATAATCAAGCCACCAGTCTCTCACATTGGTCATACTAGAGACAAGGTCGACTTCAGACACCATGCCAGTAAAATATCCAGAATCATCTATTATGTTTGCATTATTTTTCTGTTTTGGGACATATTTAGTCTTTTTAGGCGCCTTACAGTCTTTAGCCATATGTCCAGTTTTACCACAATTAAAGCAGTCGCCTTTGATGATGTTTTTAGAGACACCACCCCTTGGCTTGAAATTGTTTCCTCTGGGTTTTCGACGTTGGTTACGTCTGTTACCATTTTTGTTGGATTCTCCAGGACTTTTATTTGAAGCAGCTTTATCGTCCAGGACATGAGCTTTGTTGGACATGTCTTTGCTCAGCATCAGGCTCTTGTCCTTGCAGCACATAAGCTCCTCAACCTGGATCTTTTTTCCAAGCTCTACCATGGTGATTTCATGAGTCTTGTGTCACAGCCTCCTCTTGTAGTCGTTCCATGAAGGTGGAAGATTTTCAATCACTGCAGATACTTGTAGAGCTTCATCAATATGCATACCTTCAGCAAGAATTTCACTGATGAGGAGCTGAAGTTCGACGAAATGTTCTACCATAGGCTTTTCGTCAGTCATATTGTATTCCAGGAACCTAGCTACCAAAAACTTCTTTCTTCCACCAGCTTCAGCAAGATATTTTTCTTCAAGTGCTTCCCATAAATCAAAAGCATTAAAGTTTTCTTTTGAATTATAGAAGTCGTACAAGGAGTCATCCAGACAGTTAAGAATATGGTTCTTGCACATGTAATTCTTCCTAGTCCACCTATCCAGTTTATCTTTATTACCACGGTCATGAAGTCTTCTCGAGGGTCTTTCTAAGGCAAGTCCATCTAACCTTTGGTCGTTTAGGAAGAATAACATTTTAGACTGCCATCGCTTAAAGTCTTTTCCACTGAACTTTGATGGTCTTTCTACAGTATTCTTTCCCATATTGTTACAGCAAAACATATATAGCAACGAACGAAGAATATTATCTTTAGAATGTTGGAAATAATTGACAATATTCGTATGCAACTGAGAAAAAAAATACTTAGCTCGCACTGATGTGTGATTGTTATTCCGGGAGATGCACTGATGATAGTATCAAAAAACTTAGTAGAGGCACGTATGAGATATGCTGACCTAAAGCGGATATTGCCTGCTACTCCTATGAGATGCTATAGCAATTGGCAAGTCACCTCCAGGATACAACCACTGTTTGTACTCCTCTATGTAGCATACAAATAGAGAACTCTAAGAACTTGGCAGCAGAGATGAAAACAAAAACACAAATTGAAAATACAATTTGTTTCAGAGTAATGTAGAAAAAAAAATTATGTTTCTGTAAACTAAGAAGTAGTAGTACAAAATTATGTTTCTGTAAACTACAACTGGTTTCAGAGAAGAACTCAACGTTTTCTGAGTTTAATAGAAACTTAAATAAAAACTTAGTTTTTTTTTTTTTTTTTTTTCTGAAAGCAGAAGAGAAGAAGAAGAGTTTCAGAAGAGAAGAGTTCTGAGATGTGTCTAGAAATGAAGGTTTTCTCTGGTATTTATAGCAAGAAAAATTTGAACGTTCGAATAAGAATCCAATGCAGCGATAGACTGACCGAGAATTACGCGCGATAGCCCGACAGAATAAATTCTCGATCATTGCAAAAGTTAAGTAAAAGCATGCGTTAAAAAAATTGTTAAATGCATTTGAAATTTTTCGAGATTCTTCACGAGGCACAGGTGTCAAAAAATCTGTGTCTACACGTGTGAGGCGTAAGATGCTTCACGAGGTAAGCATGCGAGTGAACGTAAAAATTTCTTTTACTTGTGTGGGTGAAACGTAAAAACTTTCAGTAAAAAGATAGGGTCTTATAAACCCACACCCATACCCGCTCCCGCTCCCGCTCCCGCGCCCGACCCGACGGACGGCGGCGTGCGTGCTTCTGTGCGAAGAACCGCGCGAACGGGAAAGGCAATAAGACATGCAATAAGGGATAGGCAACCTTGCCATAGTCTAGGGCTTCCCCCATACACAAAGGTCTAAAGACCCAAAGGGCCATGCCCTTAAGGCTAAACCCATGGTATTTAAGTCTAAAACTCTAAGTGTTTTAGTCTATGTGGGACTAATGTTTTATTCATTCAAATGAAAAAACATCTAGGGAGCAATAGGTTTTGGGATCAAAACATGGTCCATGCATTTTTGATTAAAACACCGTTTTTTCTAACAATCCCCCACATGAATAATAAAACATGTCGATAAAACACGAGAAAACATAAGGCAACAAATTAGGCTAAGGTGTCCCAAAGATTGAACCTTAACTTAGTGATAGGTTACCTGAACTGCTTGTTGTAACGGTGAACACAGTGTCTTGAACCGCCAACAGTGAATGCAATTCATAAATAACAGCCACACTTGATGCCTCAACCGAAAGCTGCCAAGCTCTTGCCGTTGTGCCCATTTTGGCCGTGGGATAAAATCCCGGACTTAATGAATGTCTCTAGAGAATCATCTCAGATTCTCATAGGAAGCGGCCCCACTTCAAACATCCACAAAGGTGAGTCCCTAAAGAGTGTCCTGACACACCCCGCTTTAATCAAACCCACGTAACCCATTAAGATCTCAAAAGATCATCCTAAAAACATGCAGGCAGCATTATCAAACGGTTACACCATAGGGAGGGACAAAGATAGTGCTTTCCCGATATCACCATAAATTAGTTGTCTCATTGAACCTTGATCTTGGATATCCAATCACAAGGTTGAGTTTCCTTCATGGTGATTTACTCAATGAGCTTAAGTCCCAACCCCCTCGATGTGGATCTAACTACCTCTCTAGGTAAACCTTTCGTCAATGGATCTGCAATATTATCTTTGGAATTTACAAAGTCTATCGAGATAACACCAGTAGAGAGTAGTTGTTTCACCGCCTTATGTTTTCTTCGTATATGTATAGACTTTCCGTTGTATACATTGTTCTTTGCTCAACCAATAGCAGCTTTACTATCACAGTGGATTGCGATTGAAGACACAGGATTGGGCCAGAGTGGAATTCCTCCCAGGAAACATCGTATCCATTCAGCTTCCTCTCCAGCTTTTTCCAAGGCTATAAATTCAGACTCCATAGTGGATTTATCTATACATGTCTGTTTGGTAGACTTCCATGAGACAGACGCACCTCCAAGTGAGAAAATGTACCCACTAGTAGATTTGCACTCTTCTGAGTCTGATATCCAGTTGGCATCACAATACCCTTCCAGTAAAGCATGATACTTCCCAAAACTTTAGCAATAGTATGAGGTCCCTCTCAGGTAACGTATAACTCTATAGAGAGCATTCCAGTGATCCTGCCCTGGGTTGCAAGTATACCTGCTTAATCTACTCACAGAGTAAGCAATATCAGGTCTTGTACAGTTCATCAGATACATAAGACTACCAATAATGCGAGAATACTCAAGTTGATCAATTCCTTCACCCTTGTTCTTTTTCAAGTTAAAAGCGGGATCATATGGAGTAGAGGAAGGTTTAGCATTTTCATAATTAAATATCTTAAGTACGGTTTCAGCGTAATGAGATTGACTAAGACTATATCCATCAGACGTCTTTCTGATTTTCATCCCTAAGATTAAATCAGTAGGGCCTAAGTCTTTCATGTCAAAATTATCTATAAGCATGCTTTTAATGGTATTAATAATATCAAGGTTACTGCCTAATATGAGCATATCATCAACATATAGGCACACAATAACATGAGAATCATCCACAGATTTAATCTAAACACATTTATCAGATTAATTAACCTTGAAGCAATTAGTTATCATAACATGATCAAATTTTTCATGCCACTATTTAGGTTCTTGTTTTAAACCGTACAGAGATTTGTTTAATTTGCACACTTTGTTTTCACAACCTTTTACAATAAAGCCTTCGGGTTGATCCATATAAATTTCTTCATTCAATTCACCATATAAAAATGCAGTTTTAACATCCATCTGATGTATTTGCAAATCATAAATAGAAGCAATAGCAATCAACATCCTAATTGAAGTGATTCTAGTGACCGGTGAATAGGTATCAAATAAATCTAATCCTTCCTTTTGTCTATAGCCTTTATCTTCCAACCTAGCTTTATATTTCTCTATAGTTCCATCTGTTCTAAGTTTTTTTTTTGAACACCCATCTGCAACCTATGGATTTACTACCAGGAGGCAAGTCTACAAGCTCCCAAGTTTCTTTTTGCTGAATGGACTCCCGTTCACTTAATGAAGCTTCCTCCCAGAAAAGAGATTCTGGAGAAGTCATAGCTTCCTTATAGGTTTGGGGTTCAGACTCTATCGTAAGAGTCAAAAAATGTGGGCCAAAACTTGTTTCAGTTCTAACCCTCTTACTTCTTCTCGGTTCAGTCGCATGTTCTAGAGATGGGGGTCGACTAGTCGATGGAACATCAGAGAGGTCATCAAGGACCCTTTTTCGTGGTCCAGATCTTAAATGAAATATGTGTTCAAAAAACACAGCATCTCTTGATTCCATTATGGTGTTCAGACCAATGTTATTGTGGTAAGAACTGATGACCATGAACCTGTGTGCAATTGTATGCTCAGGATATCCTAAGAAAACACAGTCGACTGTTTTAGGTCTTATTTTGGTTTTCTTGGTATGAGGAATGGCCACCTTGGCCAAACACCCCCACACTTTAAAGTATGCATAGGAAGTTTGTCTTCCATTCCATAATTCGTAAGGAGCTTTATCTGATTTTTTAAATGGAACTCGGTTCAAAATATAGCATGCCGAGAGGATAGCTTCCCCCCACAAGTTCGAAGATAATCCTGAACTTGTAAACATAGCATTCACCATATCTATGAGTGTTCTATTATTTCTTTCGGCTACACCATTCGATTCAGGTGAATATGGTGCAGTGGTTTCATGAATGATTCCATTATTTTTACAAAACTCACCAATAGGTATCACATACTCACCATCACGATCTGACCTAAGAGTTTTAATGTTAACTCCTTTTTGGTTTTCTACTTCAAGTTTATAAAATTTGAAAGCCTCTAAGGCCCCATCTTTACTTCTAAGAAGATGAAACTTAAAGTATCGTGAGTAATCATCTATAAAAGTGATATACCATTTTTTACCACCGCTTGTTGGTGTTGATTTCAAGTCTCATAAATCCGAGTGTATTAGTTCCAAAGGAACTGTTTTACGTTCAACCCTTTTATTAAACGGTTTTCTTGCATATTTAGATTCAACACAGGTTTCACATCTTTGATTTTTGTCAAAGTTTATTTTTTGTATGCAACCTAATTTAGCAAGTCTTTCTAGAGATTTGAAATTAACATGCCCAAGTCTATCATGCCAAACATGTGAGGAGTCACAAGCATAAGCCGAAGAAGATGCATTAACATTCAATTTCAAATCATATACACTAAGCTTAATCATGTTATCAGTGACCTAACCTTTTCCTACGAAGTCACCATTCTTAGAAATTACAAAAGTCTTAGACTCAGCAACAATTTTAAAACCTTTTCCTAGTAAGATGGTTTCTGAGATAAGATTTTGCATATGTATGGGACGTAATACACGTCATTCAATGCGAGAGTTTTTCCTGAAGTAAGATTTAGTTCGACCTTGCCTTTCCCCACCACTTTCGCGGTGGAAAAGTTTCCCATAAACAGTTTCTCATCGTCTCCTACTATGGCATAGGAGGAGAAAGCATTTCTGAACTTACAGACATGCTTGGTGGCTCCAGAATTAATCCACCAGTCTCTCACATTGGTCATACTAGAGACAAGGTCGACTTCAGACACCATGCCAGTAAAATATCCAGAATCATCTACTATGTTTGCCTTATTTTTCTGTTTTGGGACATATTTAGTCATTTTAGGCGCCTTACAGTCTTTAGCCATATGTCCAGTTTTACCACAATTAAAGCATTCGCCTTTGATGGTGTTTTTAGAGACACCACCCCTTGGCTTAAAATTGTTACCTCTGGGTTTTCGACGTTTGTTACGTCTGTTACCATTTTTGATGGATTCTCCAGGACTTTTCTTTGAAGCAGCTTTATCGTCCAGGACATGAGCTTTGTTGGACATGTCTTTGATCAGCATCAGGCTCTTGTCCTTGCAGCACATAAGCTCCTCAACCTGGATCTTTTTGCCAATCTCTACCATGGTGATTTCACGAGTCTTGTGTCGCAGCCTCCTCTTGTAGTCGTTCCATGAAGGTGGAAGCTTTTCCATCACTGCAGATACTTATAGAGCTTCATCAATATGCATGCCTTAAGCAAGAATTTCGCTGATTAGGAGCTGAAGTTCGACGAACTGTTCTACCACAGGTTTTTCGTCAGTCATATTGTATTCCAGGAACCTAGCTACCAAATTGTTTTTTCTTCCAGCAGCTTCAGCAAGATATTTTTCTTCAAGTGCTTCCCATAAATCAAAAGCATTAAAGTTTTATTTTGCATTATAGAAGTCGTACGAGGAGTCATCCAGACAGTTAAGAATATGGTTCTTGCACATGTAATTCTTCCTAGTCCACCTATCCAGTTTATCTTCATTACCACGGTCATGAAGTCTTCTCGAGGGTCTTTCTAAGGAAAGTCCATCTAACCTTTGGTCGTTTAGGAAGAATAACATTTTAATCTGCCATCGCTTAAAGTCTTTTCCACTGAAATTTGGTGGTCTTTCTACATTATTCTTTCCCATATAGTTACAGCAACAATTATATAGCAACGAACGAAGAATATTATCTTTAGAATGTTGGAAATAATTGACAATATTTGTATGCAACTGAGAAAAAATACTTAGCTCGCACTGATGTGTGATTGTTGTTCCGGGAGATGCACTGATGATAGTATCAAAAAACTTAGTAGAGGCACGTATGAGATACCCTGACCTAAAGATAATATTTCCTGCTACTCCTCTGATATGCTATAGCAATTGGAAAGTCACCTCCAGGATACAACCACTGTTAGTACTCCTCTATGTAGCATACAAAGAGAGAACTCTAAGAACTAGGCAGCAGAGATGAAAACAAAAACACAAATTGAAAATACAATTTGTTTCAGAGTAATGTAGAAAACAATTTTATGTTTCTATAAACTAAGAAGTAGTAGTACAAAATTATGCTTCTGTAAACTACAACTGGTTTCAGAGAAGAACTCAACGTTTTCTGAGTTTAATAAAAACTTAAATAAAAACTTAGTTTTTTTTTTTTTTTTTTTTTTCTGAAAGCAGAAGAGAAGAAGAAGAGTTTCAGAAGAGAAGAGTTCTGAGATGTGTCTAGAAATTAAGGTTTTCTCTGGTATTTCAAATAAGAATCCAATGCAGCGACAGACTGACCGAGAATTACGCGCGACAGCCCGACAGAATAAATTCTTGATCGTTGCAAAAGTTAAGTAAAAACATGCGTTAAAAAAACAGTTACACGCATTTGAAAATTTTCGAGATTCTTCACGAGGCACAGGTGTCAAAAAATCTGTGTCTACACGTGTGAGGCGTAAGATGCTTCATGAGGTAAGCATGCGGGTGAACGTAAAAAATTATTTTACTTGTGTGGGTGAAACGTAAAAAATTTCAGTAAAAATATAGGGTCTTATAAACCCACGCCCACGCCCGAAGGCGTCGTTCGTGCTTTTGTGCGAAACACCACGCGAACGGGAAAGGCAATAGGCAATAAGAAATGCAATAAGGGATAGGCAACCTTGCCATAGTCTAGGTCTTTCCCCATACACTAAGGTTTAAAGACTCAAAGGGCCATGCCCTTAAGGCTAAACCCATGGTATTTAAGTCTAAAACTCAAAGTGTTTTAGTCTATGTGGGACTAATGTTTTGTTCATTCAAATGAAAAAACATCTAGGGAGCAATAGGTCTTGGGATCAAAACATGGTCCATGCATTTTTGATTAAAACACCATTTTTTCTAACATAGTTCTCAATGCAAAACCCCATTTCAATGAACCTCTATATCTCCTGGAGAATTTGAATCCTTGGAAGAAGAAGTTAACTTTGGATTATAATGAGAAGGTGTTTATTAAGAGCTACAAGACTATGGTGTGTGTTGCTAATAAACCACCAAATCATTTTCAAGAATTTGTGGTCGCCCATTTTCGTAATCGCGCTGAAACTATCTCAATTGTTTGTAAAGCTTATATTTCTGGTCATATTCAAATTGGTGATCACCTGGGAAGAAGGGTTCCAAGACTACGAAGATATTTCAGAGTTTGATGAGGGAATTTTATCCTACACTTGTGAAAGCGTTCATAAAGAATGGATCTCCTTTAGAGAGTTACCAAGAACCGGACAAAGTGGATGGCATATCATATATGTCATCCACTTTGTCATATGTTTGCGCTGGAATAACAATGGGTATTGTTGCTATTTTATATTGCTTTTTATCATCCTATGTTTGGTACTGAAGTTCGTATCAGATAAATAAGGATGGGAGTGCAAAATCTTCCAACTTGATCATCATTTGGCTATGTATTTGGTTTACTAAGTCTTTTTTTTTTTTAATAAGAAAACAGGGAAAACCCTGAAGTTACAGAACAGACACAAAACTAGTAAACACAACGCTATGCGATTTCCAAACAGTAGAATCTCGTAACCAGAATCCAGTAACCGGAATCCAATAATAGTGACCGGGCCATAGAACGGTAACAGTGACAGTAACACCCGCAACTCTATACGGGAGAGCTGATCGTTGGTGCATGATCAGACTCGGATGAATTTTTTTTCCAATAAAACTGACAACCACTCCTCCACAAGGAGAGATGCTAAAAAGCCAAAACTGATCCATTCTTCGCACGGCGTGCAGATTCCACTCGTCAGAGCTCCTCCACCGGCCAGAAAAATGCAGACCAAAGATGGGGTAATATATCTCCAGAAGAAGATCATCACCAAACTTAAAGCATAAAGTAATCAGTTTACAAACAACCCATACAATCAAAATTACGGACACAATCACAAGATCTAACAAATTATTAACCCTAGTTGGTAAACCAGTTACCTCCCGGAGATAATAATCAGCGATTACAACCCAACATTCTTCCCTAGTTGATACAACAAGATCTTGACTTTCATCCAAATCTGGTACCTGCCGGAGTAGCTTGCCGTGGAGAAAATGGTTGCTGCAAATCGCAATTATTACACCACAGAAAAGAAAAAAAGAACTAGAGAAAACCCTGTTAGAGAAGCCGGACAAGCCTTTAGCAGGCACTAGAACAAGACCAAATAAAATCCGACCCGCAACAACAATAGAGACAAAAACCCAACTGTTAAACAGAGATTGGGAAGATGCAGACAGAAAAACTGATGATGAAGCTTCTTTTAACTCACACATGAGCACAGAAGAAGAAGATATGAGTTGCTTTCTTCGAAGCAGAAGAACAAAACCCAACCATTCATCTTGAGAGAAAACAGTACCCAGGTAAGAAACTAAAAGAACAAAATAGAAAATTCTAAATCTAGAAATTAAATCCGAGAAAAAACAAGATCTAACTATAACATGATCATTGAAAAACCCTGGGAGGGGATTATGAGTACTAGAGGATTGATTGACCGTAGTCGATTTGCTCCATGGAGAAAATCAGAGCAAACCTTAGTAGGCGGTGAATGAGTTTTTCTTATCTCTGTTTTTTTGGAGAGAGAAAGAGCTGTTTTTTTCCAATCATTTGGTTTACTAAGTCAAGTTGCAGGAATGTAGTTGAAGCTATATGTCTTCGTATTTTGGATCTTTTAGAATGGGAAGATTACAATCTTCTAAATGACTGCAAGTTAAAATTAAAAACAGTTAATGTAGAGTCTAATTAGGTGTTGTCATGTCAGCAATTTAGTGTAGTAACTCAGTTTGCTAGGATAATGTTGGGTGTAATGTGATGGAGTAACCTTCTACGTAGTTGAATGATTATTACTTGCTGCACTTAAATTTTCAGTACCCGCTAATCCTACTGGTGTGATAGGCATGTATACTGCGGGTGCAGTAGTAGTTGTGTTTGGTTGGTGTTTTGAGGGGTGTAGGTTTTATAAAACTAGGTGAAACACTACCATCCCTTCAGAAATGTTTAGCCAGATATTTCAATTAATTAATAATATGATTTCAGGTAAATTTTCTCCGTTGTGATTAAAAGCTGAACAAAGCTCTCTTCTTAGAGCTTCTGGTCTCACCAGAAAGTATTTCGACCAATAAGAACCTTCAGTTTTTTAACACCACAAATATTTCATATTTTTCACACCACGTTGAAACCTAAAAATTACTCCCTCCGTTCCATTTTACTTGATGTTGTAGAGTTTTTCACGCAGATTAAGAAACGATATAGAGAATATTTTTTTTCCACATCTGCCCTTATTAATAGCTTCCTAAAAATTTAAATCACCTAGTTTTTAGTTTCAATATTTAGTGTAAATTACGAATCCCATTGTAATTTACTTGGGATAGCGTATTTATCCTCCATGAAGTGGATTTAAAAACTAGAATAATAATCCATCTACTAATTTCAATGAAAATTAATAGTATGATATGATTTCAAAACAAGGGCAAATTAGTGAGAATTTGGGAAAAAAACTTAAACACTTATCTATTTTGAAACATAAAAAGAACCCTAAAAAAACAAGTAAAATAGAACGGAAAGAGTAACTAATTTACGAATGCAGCCCCTTTGTCACATTTTCTCTAAAATCGTATACCGCCTCTCTTCCTCTCTCTATTCTCCTTCTCTCCAATTGTATTCTACTGAACTCTAGATTATGTGATCCTAATCTGTGATCATCATATTCATATGTCAGGCAATTGGATTCTTTATTTTTTTTTTCTTTCTTATTTCGAGTTAGGATTTCTAATTATAAATAGTTTTGCTTTAAGTTTGCAGGCGTGGACCGCGTGGTACACGTGATTTGGTTTTGATCTCAATTTTGTCATGGATTTAATCTAACCTTTTCTGAATTTAACTTTGACGGAACTAAATGCCACTATGTGAACAAATGGTATGCGATGGTGGAAGACGTGATATGGTTGTGAAGTCTATAGCATTTGTAACAAGAGTACTCGCACATCATAATCGATATTTACGTAAAAATATAATCAGGCAGAGAAATCCACTTGGACGACACGTGCTATCCAACAATCAAGGTGATTAAGTTGATAGATAGTACCAAGTATTCTTTCTGTTTTTTTTTGTTTTTTTGAATTTACTATTGTTGATCATCTAATGAAATAATAGGGTATAAACAAGTTGTTGCTAGCTAAAACAGGAGATTTGAAATGTTGTCGTTACTAAACGGTGGAATATCCTTGGAATCAAGGCCACAATATATCTATACCATTATATAAAGCCAACACCCTTTACAGTTTACTATACAGTAATTGAAGTTGCAAATTTGGATATTTCGAGTTTGCCCTTTATTTCATTTTACCATTCAAACAAGAATAATCCGTGATATAAAATAAATGGGGTACAAAAGTAATTTACATGAATTGAATTTCTGAATCAAATTTGAGATCTAAGATTACAAGGGAAAAAAAACAGGTTCTCCATAACCAAAATCAAAATTAACAGACACCCATTTTTTTAAAACTTCATATAATCAAAGTTACAGGACTACGAATTTACAACAATCCACGTTTATTACCTTGACTATAACTAAGAGATTATGTTTCAAAATAAAAATTAAAAAAAAAAAAAAATTACATCTCAAGAATTTCTCAAAGGAAAATTGAGTTGTGCATAGCTAAGAACAGCAGCAAGGAAATAGAATAATTCAACTAATAAATCTTCAATTCAAAATTCTACAAATCTCCATGGCTAAAATGATTCAAAAATCCAAAAATCTCCCGTTGTATACCAAATTATATATTGTGTTCTAAACAATCAAAGAGATAAAAAGGTAGTTATGAAAACTTGATCTTGATCTATTGGGGGTATCAAAGGAACAAGATAAGGTTTGAATCTGCACCTAAGAATGGTGAGAGATAAAAGAGAGAACTAAATTGGGGAGGAAAGTTTAGGGCTGCGTTGCCTTTTTTTTTTTTAATGTAAAATAAAGAACATTTTTTAACCTCATTAACACCTGTTGAATGTCTGATCAGAAAAGAAAAAAAACCTGTTGAATGTGCACTCTTCGCAGTACGTGGTGTAGATGCTAGAACATCGAATTTGATGCTTCTTAAAGTAAAAATATTAGGCCTAGACAACTTTTACGATGTAACACAGTTGGACATGAATTAATGAACTCCCACTTTCTAGATCTTTTCCTAGCCATCAATCTATGCACGTGCATATGCACGTGCCCACACTCTTGTCGTAATATAATAAAAAGTAGAACCTCAATGTTTTGGAAACAAGAAATGACTCACTGTTTTGGAAACAAGAAATACAGAAAATCTTGTGCAACAAATGAACTCATCTCTAAACATCCCTGAGGATCTCTTTCCAAAGTTTTCATCAATAAAGCCAATATTCTACCTAAGAAAAAGATAGATTGGAAATGGGTTTTCATCGGAAGATACTGCAACAAAATCTCACACGAAACAAGAGAAATAGCTCGATTTATCAACAACAACTGGGAATTGCATAGGAATGCTGAAGTTGCCCTCTAGAAGAAAAGAAGAAACTACTATCAAATCATGCTGACCAGCATTGAAGATTACAAAGTTTTCAGGAAAGGGGAACAAGAGGAATCTTTGACAAACTTATTGTGCTAACGGAAGTTCCGTCCTCAGGACCAGATTTCATTGATGAAGCTAATTTCTATAAGGTTCGCATCTGAGCTTTAGTCAAGCGTATCCCAACACACATCATACCTGACATAAGCAATTTGATTAGACCTGCCGGAATTTACCAAGGTTCAAAAAAAGCTTATGGCAGAGATGATGAGGAGAAAAACCTTGAAGTTCTGATCACTGCCGATGTCACTAAAGCTCTAAAATATGGCATTGATGCTTATGAAGATGAATTCACCTCGCACTGGCTTGAGCCAGCCTACGCGCTGCATGGCATCGCCTTCTGCAAGATCTGCAGAATTCTTGATCATCTGGGACCTCTGTGCACTGCTAATGAAGAACGAACCCAGAAGTATCCAGTAAACCAATATACCTCCACCTCCATGAACAAATTTCCATCATCAACACCCTCTACCCCTTCTTCCTCCAACAAAAGTGTCACACCCCCATTCAGCCCCACAAAACCTCCCAAAATCCACTTTTACACTGATAAAGATGGAGCTGAAGAATTTGCCATCAAACTAAGACTAGCTCAACAACAAACTCTTCTGAGAAATTCTTGTATATATATATATATAGTAGTTCAAGCGAAGATGAACTGTTTGAGTGCACCGACGTTGAGCTAATATAAGTAAGATCAATTTGGTTAGCGGAAAATGGGTTAGATGACCATAGGTCTCTACTGTTAAACTTTGTGTCTGGGTGAAAAAGAAACAAAAAAATTTAGTCTTCTATACCCTTAATTTAAATTTTATTATTTATCATATCCTTTCTCTCTTATTTATTTTCCCTCTCCAATTTAAAATTAATCGCTAGAAAAGTCACAACTTCCGAAATATAAATCGGATTTTAATGAAATTTATATTTTTAGAAATAACTGGAAATTCTCTACGAAACAAGATCCATTGTTGATACGAAATTCGAAAAAAAATAATATTTTAAGCCACACCGAGGATACGTTATGCACCCATGTGCAACCTGGACAAAATTTATTTCCTATAAAAATATGCATTATGCACCCAGGTGTACCGTGACCAAAATTTATTTTCTATCTAAATATGCATTATGCACCCAGGTGCAACCTGACCAAAATTTATTTTTTATAAGAATATTCATTATGCACTCGGGTGCACCTGGGCAAAACCTATTTCCTATAAAAAAAATATGCGTCATGCACTCGGGTGTATTTTGTGAATTTCGGGGATAAATCTAGATTTACCCTACTAATTACGTGCGATATATTATCCATAACCAAAATTATTAGTTTATGATCTCGAAAAATAAATCCACCACCACTATCACCGCACACCATCAAAAAATAAGTTTTCCCTAAATACACAATCTTCCATTTTCCTTTTACCAAAATCAAATAAATGATGGTCAAACGCTTCAAAATTTCTTCTCAATTCCAGAAAAGCTTTAATCCAGTGCAATTTAATGGTACCCAAAAAGGTCATCTGTGTAAAATCCTAACATTTTCATTCACAAACCCAAAATTGTTCTAACAACTTATCGCTTATTTAGTGGTCCACTGAGATAAAACTTCACTTTACCCGTTTGATCGCTCATTAAAGATCGATATCAACTTAAGAGGACCATCAATTCTTATATGAATAAACTAATATTTTCCATGAGTTACTGATCTTTGAATCCGATTTGCTTCAGTTTACTCTATTACTGCCAAATTAATCACCACCGACTAGCGCCTTCTTCCACACCTGCCTTGCTCTTTGTGCCCCTGTACTACTCACTCAAAATATTCAACATTAAATTTGTTAATATTTTCAAACAAATGGTCTGGTCTAGCTATGGGAAATCAATCGAAATTGCTAGTGTATTTGAATTAGGAGTACTCACAGATGATGAAGGTTGAACTAACCTGTATGATTAACAGGAAACGAATGAAGTTGATGTTTAAAGAGACGACAACCATTAGAGATTTCGTCGTATCAGTGATTTGATTTAAAAGGAAACGAGTAATAGTTAGGGTTGATTTATATTTTTGATTTAGGGACATATCAGTAACTTAACACTACGTAAATCAACTTTAGTTTGGAAGGAATATCCAATTTAGATATTAGAACCATGAAATTTGAGTTCTTGGCTCTTTGAGCTATAGCCATAGTTTGCTTGTCTTATTGACCCAGAATTTCAAATCTAAGGTCTATTCAACCAAAAAACTGTTAGGTTATTTGCTTTTTATTGTACCGTTGCTTTGAAGTAATTTTGATCATTTAGTTTTTTTCTCTTTTGGACCTTTTTACAAGATTAGGTATCCAGAAATCCGAATTTGGTTCACCATCTCATACATGCAGGCATTTTTGGTGCAATAAAAATATTGGGAGAGCAGCTTGGCACAAGTACTGTCCTTATCATATTTGCAGTCAATAAGAAAGTTGCAGTTAAAAGATCGTCATTGGGAGTATTATATGGCCAAAACTCAAGTTTTTCTTAATTGACACATTTTAAGATGCTGGTAAAGCAACTTTCTTATTTGCGAAATCTACATTGCAGTATCGTGTAAAAGGTATATGCATATTTTATCTAGACTATTTCCATATCTTGACGCTGCTGATATGATAGTACTGAATTGTTGAAGGCCTGCCAGGAAGCTAATCATCAGAGTACCATGTAGATCCATAATGTGAAAAGCTCAAAATACGTGTTGCTACTCGCAGAGTGGGCGTGTTTTACAACTATACGGTTCAAGTCCCCTGCTTTACATAATTCGTCGCATTTACATGTCGTTTTTATAGTTTGCGTAATTATTTGTTTCTCATTTAAGGAACAGCAGAAAGTGCAGTTGAATGGTATGATAGAATAGTAGAAGCAAAAGACTCTAGGGCAGTTAGGTTTTGAGAAAATTATTATTTATTTCGAAAAAATAAAGTTTACGACTGTTATACGGTCTTAGAGCAGCTGCAGTCATACGAGCAAAACCAAAGACCAAAGTCTAAAAAAAATTGGTTTAGTCCGTAGTTGACGCTACGGTGTGTTACTAAAATTTGATAAGGCGCAATTAAAAAGTTCCACCCCAATCAGGCGAACTTTGAAGTTGTGCCCCTTTTTTTTTTTTTTTTTTATACTCAAGCGTAACTTTGAAGTTCCGCCCCATCAGGCGAACTTTGAAGTTGCGCCTCATTTTTTTTTTTAATTGGGACGTAACTTTGAATTATGCCCCACCTCAAGCGTAGCTCAAATCTACGCCCGGTGTCGGGCATAACTTTAAATTACGCCTGACTAAAAACTAGACTAAAGACTAAATATTGTATGAGATTTGGTTTTTGGTCTGGATTTTAATCGATAGTCTGTCCGTTGTGTCTGGTTTTTCGACCAAATTTTTGGTTATAGTCTATAACTGTGGTTGCTCTTAGTTTACTATAATTGTAAGTTGTTATTTTTAGACGGCGTCAACTATAAAAGTTCTTCATGACATAAAGGCTAAAGATCATATAGTAATGAACATATGTTTTTCCTTTGGAAAAGACGGGATTTTCTATTAGGTGTATACGGGGATTAGTAGAAAATAGTAAGAAACCCACATACTCTTGAAAGTTAATAAGTAGAAAATAGCAGAGAAGTCTTCGGTTTACTGTTGGAGCATGTTGAATTTTGGTTTTGGTAATGGGTCTAAGTGCAATTTTTCAATTATGGTAAACACATTTCTATCGATTCATTAACCTTGAAACCATTAGTAATCATAACATGTCATGCCCTGTTTAGGTGCTAAACCGTAAAGAGAAGTATACTTTGTTTTCATAACCTTTTACTATTTTCAAAGTTTAGGCAACCTAAAAGATGATTTGAAATTTGCCCAATTTAATGTCAAAAATAACAAATAAGAAGATGATATATCAAGACAATGCCATATTTTATTTTATTTTTCTGAGAGTTATTGCAGCAGCCTATTGCCGATGATATGGTGCCCAAGGTGGTCCTGCCAGAGGAATGTCCAGAAGAAGATAACGAATGATATCTACTAGTACAATCGAGTCTTCAGTAACACGCTTGTCATATTAAAGACTTTGAAAGAGGGAACATAGGGGCATATGAACCACAAGTGTTCGATACCAATAGAGGGTACAGAGAGGCATATTTGCTCCATACCCAGTATTCAATCTACTGCGCGAGTTAATTTTGATTCGTATACACGGGCGTGTAAAATTTCCAAAAACTCAATGGTTTCTCTCCGGTCTCCACTCTAGGAAGATGTGTTATTTAATGAAAAATAACGATATATCAAGACATGTATGTTGACGAGATGAATAATTTATTTTATTTTTTCATGGTCAATTAGCATTAGCTCATGTAGGATTTCTTCTACAAGGAAAATTTATGGGTCTAAGTGCAATTTTTCTTTTATTTGGGATGATCAATTTGAGCCGGTGCGAAGCACGCGCACACTGTTTTACCAAAACAAATTTTTCTCTACAAAAAATCTTGGCCCGTGCAACGCACGGGCGTAGCAACTAGTAGCCTTAATTTCAGGTCTCTTCACTTCAATTAATCTTTGACATAGTAACTGTTAATACACCATTTAGTTACCGTATTAGCTTTCACTTCATCACTTTCTCAGGCAAATTTAGATCGACCAAGAAATAATCCACCAACTTTGACCCTCAAATGCAAGAAGCGACAGGAAAATTGGAGTAATCCTGATGAAAATTCTATGAAGATAAAATGTTGCTGGTGTTGCTGAAGGGGAATGTGCTAATACGTAGTGGTTAGAAATCATACCAGGCAGTTCAGTGCTGGTGCTACAAATTTTTTCAAGGAATCTGACCCCATAATTTCTCAAGCCTTGGCTTTCCTGAATATGATGCTTTTGTTTCAACTTCATCTTCATTTTTCCTTATATCTTAGATAGCACCTAAGCGTGTTATGGATATTAAATATGACATTTTATTTTATTGGCAATGACCTTTCCATTAATTTTTTTGGTTACGAGCTAGCCCTGTTAGTTTTTTTTTTTTTTTTTGATTTTTCACTGTTTTAGTGAGAGTCATTCTTAATTCGACTCGCCTTTTCGTTAAATTCTTTTTTTTTTTGGATATTTGGGCAACAACTTTTTTCTTTTTTGTATTGAAACTTTAGGCTGGGTTAAGGAAACCCAAACCAAAAACAAAAAAGGAAAAACAAGCTACTCCCTAAAATAAGTATTCAAATTCATATCTTCGATAATAAGCTGCAAATCAGAACTGAAATCTCCAATATCCAACTTCAAGAAAGGCTGAGAGGGATGAATAGCGGCCAAAGCATCCTCGGCACGATTAGTTTCTATGTAAATACGCCCTATCCTGACTCTGCGAAAACGTTTACGAAGCTGACAAATCCTTCTCCAAAGTTGTAAGCAATCCAATCTAGGTTTAGGATCACCACTCTTCAACAAATTTCAGACAACCATAGAGTTAGTATCAATGTGGATCTTGCTTTGATTCTTCGAAATAACACACTTCTGTTAGAATATTTATGAAAGAACCATTAAAGAAATCCCAAAGAAGAATGCAAGAATCACAGTCGCTTCCATGATCATTAGAACACAATGAAGTAAGCATAATTATTACAAGGTTTGTCTACACTCTTACTAAACCTTATTGTTAGAGCATTGCTCGGTCGAACATGCAAGCGTTGCTATCTCAAGCTTGTTTGTCAAATTTAGTTGTTAAAATTATATGTTTTGATTTCTAGTCTACTTATAGCTAAGTCTCGGACTAGGATAGTTAAGTTTAGTTGAGCTTCAGATTCCATGGAAATCATCTTACGAAGACATAGAACTACTCAAGGAACCAGTGAAAATTCATCCGACTAAAAGGTATGTGGAGACTTGAACTTATCTATCACTCAAAAGTCTATCTATTCTATCTCCTACTCTTGAGACAAAAGTCACATAAGTATGATAGTTTTCATACATACACATTTGCTATTTCGGGCCGAGTTTACTCGCATATCTATTTCTTGAAATATGTGTTGGTAAGCTTTCGCTTTAACCATTTTTCATCTTTACCCGTGACAAAAATCATGATGACGTTTCAATCTTTAAAATAGCTTTGATGACGATAGTTGTGAATAACGACTGTTATAACATTATAGAAGAATATTTCAATGATTGAAATGTAGAGTTGAGATTACCATCTATGGATGTAAGCATATATAGTGCGTTCACACATTGGTGTATAAATTCATGTGCCGGAAACCAAGTGTGTGCATATGTGTGCATACGGTATTGGTAAAGGAGGCAGGTTGGGTACGCGTACTGGCGGAACTTTTCCTCCCGGAAAATTCTGCTGAGTTTGGAGTTTATGAACTCATAAACCAGTCACCTTAGGTACATGTACCCGTACGCGTACTGGCGGAACTTTTCTACCTGGAAAATTCTGCTGAGTTTGGAAACTCAAATCCGGTAGCTAAGGTACGCATACCCATACACGTGCCCAAGCTGTTTATTTCTCAAATTGGTAGTTCATGAACTTAAAACAATAAATTATAAGGAATGCAATCTTTGCAAACCATGGCTATATTGTTCATGAATTGAATTAAATGAATCAAACTGATTTTGTTTCAATTGTGTCTATGAATAAAGACCTAAGCAATTGAACAAATCTTCAACTAGTTCTTTTGAAGTCATTTGAACTAGTTATGAGAAAGATGAATACGGTTAATATGAAAGTGCTCATATGGATAACCATTGGTAAACTATTTGTGAACCAACTAAGTGTACACGTTTAGGTACGGTTACTCAAACCTAAATAAAATATATATCATTTGTTTGTGACAAGCTAAGTTTTGATCTAACGGTTGAAAGATATTAGCTTGGTTGAATCAGGTTTTTCATCTAATGGTGAATATTGAATGCTTTGTTACTAAGCTAACATTGATTGCAAACCCTGATTTGAAAACTATATAAAGGAGAACTCTAGCAATTGGAAAAACTAATCCCCACACCTACTGTGTGATATTAGTTGGTTTAGCTAGAGTCAATTCTCCTTTAACCTTATGTTTCTTTTCGAGACCATGTAGGTTAACGACTTAAAGACTTCATTGGGATTGTGAAGCCAATCGAAACTACTTATCTTATAGTTGAGCGATCTGATCTTTCCATTTTCTATCGTACGCGTTCAATTGAAAGATTGACTTGAGATTATATTTCCGATAGGGAAAGATAAAAACAAATCACAAATATCTTCGTATCATCGTTTGTGATTCCGTAATGGTGAGCGTCGTTTACTCAACAAAATAAAAAGATATTTCCCACTAATTAAATATAATATATCGGTAGTAAGGATCGTTCCCACGAAGAGTAATGCAATTGATATGTTATCTAAATCGGCGAAAATAATAAAGAAGGATAAAAAGAAAAAGATATTGAAGAAATCCTTCGCAGTTACTAACCGTTAACTCAACATTATACCCGTTTATCTCTTATTAAAAACAATTGTCACCAACCGTAGGAAAGCAGGTACGCTTAGCAATCCCCAAAAACTCCTTGCATCACCGGATACGGAAGCGCTCGACTACCGGATTCTATTCAAAAGAACCACCTTGACACGAAAGCGCTCGACTACAAGATGTAATTCCCAGAACACATTAAGATTTGTGAATTTAGGTTTGATCCCAGCAGTAAAACTCAGTACGCTCGGTCCACTTACTGATGTTGTCTTTACTCGCAATTGCTCCATAGAATCCCTCCGTAAGGTCTTGCGACTTCTACTTGTGTAGGAGATAAGAGACAATTATGGGTCGACTCACCTCTCTACTAGCATTAGAATGATTAATAAACTAATCTGGTTGCGCACCCAAACCAATCTAAGAACCAATCATAAACCTTCGATATAGTAAAAATAATCCACAATGAATCAATTTAAAACTTGAAACAAACTTGCAAAATAATTGAGCTTCACATTAGAACTTTGAATTCATCCTTCCAATATAAAAAGAATGGAAAAGAGATAGTTCTCCTCCTAAGGGGGGGAAAAACGGTGTAAAGAAGATATGTGTCAAGAAGATCTGAAGATTGTGCCTAGGGTTCCCTATATATAGAGTTTTGTAACCTCCTCCTAAAGAAACTAGAAAACCTAGCAAAAATAGGAAAGTGCACCTTCTCTTGAAGAAACTAGAAAACCTATCAAAAATAGGAAATTGCACCTCCTTAAGTCCCGTGCATAACACCCGGTCAAACTGGGTTTCAAAGTCTTTCCACACGTCCAAGGCTTATCAAACTGAGCCACGACAAAGGCTGCTCATCAAAGTCGTGTAAATCCCAAACAAAGCCCAGCCCATTTAGTCCTCACAACTGTCAGTCACGGGATGCTGGCAGAGCCCAGCCCATTTAAACTCTTTCAGCTGTCGGTATTGATACTGTGAAGGAAGACAATGGGATTGCTTCAAGCCCAATTCCGTCAGTAGCCAGTAAATGGCCTGTCAGTTCCATGGAACTGACAGGGTAAATTATTTCTCTAGCTTACTCATTTCACGACCAGCTTCCCTGAGTTCTCTCCTTCTCGCCTCTATAACCAAGACGTCCCATGCAATACTCAGTGGACTCTCTTCATTCCCCCACTCAAGTCACAATGTCGCCATCGATAACTCACTCTGACAACTTCCCGTCATACTAAGACAAAACTGCAGCTCGAGCTCTACCAACTGCCAGTATCAACTGCCATTCATTGCCAACCCATTAGATCTCGAGAATCAATCACCGAGTAACCATCCTTGTTATCTTATTAACTTTAGCAGCTATAAATGCAGTCTGTACCTCTTCTGTACTTCACGGAAGCTATCCCATCAACTGCCAATGGCAGCAACGTACCTCCAGCCCTTGAGCTCTACTGTCAAGCATCACAGATTCATCATCACTGTAAAACCCGAGCACATCCTTTCTTCCGTCAACAGCCATAAATCTCCACAGACGTCAACGCTGTTGATCTCCATCTCCACGTTAATCCCTTCAGAACTCACCATTTATCTCTATAACCACTGCCAAACTCCAACAACGACTTCCATGACATGCATGCGATCAAAAGCAGCATCCATGCACGTTCCTTATCTTCTTTGTCCTGGTGCATTAACTCGAGCTTCTCCATATATTACTTGCACAGTTCTATCTCGTCACCCTGTAAGCTCGATATTAATCGTCACTGCCATCGCCAGTATCAACTGCAATAACAACTTTAGAAGCTTATACTTCAAGCTCAAACATCTCCCTGCTCCATCGTCCCTGATAACTCGAGAACACCGCATGTCAAATCAGCTCCATGTTTACCTGAAGTTACAGCCACGATGGCTGTTATGGCAGCACTTCTTCTCACGAGCTCAGATCCAATCATAATCCGTCAGTGCCAAGATTCCATGCATATTCTATGTGTTGTTTTCTGCCATCTCCAACGATACCCATGTATCTTGGCAAAAGTTACAACTCAGCCATCTTCAGATCCGAGCTACACAGAACCATGCCCTGTACACTTCATCATTGACAACAGCAGCATTCACCACCGATGCCTCAAACCCCAAACTCAAGCTTTCATCATCAACAACGCCAATGATCTATGCCAAAGCAAAAAAACCTCTCTGTCCTTGTACAACTCGGTTAATACCCAGGCTCGAACTCCGTTCATTATTAGCAGCATCAATCTCTACTGTTGCTCTTAAACCATAACATTCCCTGCCAGGATTGTTTAAACTGTTGCTCTTAATGGGCTTGTCTCCTGCACGTCTCCATACAACCAAATAGCTCATAACTCTCTTTAGCTACAGAGGTACCACCAATGTTGTGTGGCTTTCAAATTAGTGAGTTCATTGACACGAGCTTCTAGCATCCGATATGCCTACGCGAATGCCCATAGTAGATTCTATGCAATGATAATTCCGTCTCTTTTCTAGTAAATTGGACGATTTCTTGTTCTTTTCGGGAATAAGCTCCAAAATTCCCATAAAACATAAAAGATAGCTAATAATACAATTTCGCAAGAAAACTAGCTAAGAAAGCATAACCAATCGATACTTAGAGAGGTATTTTTACACACCTATCACGTAATTTCTTGTTTCGCTACCATACGATTAAGATTATTGTGAGATGATTGATAATTCTAGGTTTTTCTTCGGGAATATAAGTCCGGGTTATCGATTGGTTCCTGTTCGCCTTGATTTCTATCAAAAGACGGAACAAACTTGTTGGTTTATCTGTGGGAGACAGATTTATCTATTATCGTATGCTTTGCTGTGTGATACATAATTGCTTATTCAAGTCTTTGACTTTGGGTCGTAGCAACTCATAGTTGTGGGTGAGATCAGCTAAGGAAATCAAGTGCGTAACATCCTGCTGGGATCAGAGATGTAAGGAGCATTACTGTACCTTGAATCAGTGTGAGATTGATTAGGGTTCAACTACAGTCTAGACCGAAGTTAGTTTGTAGTAGGATAGTGTATGTAGCGGCTTAATAAAGCGTGGTGTTCAATCTGGACTAGGTCCTGGGGTTTTTCTGCATTTGCGGTTTCTTCGTTAACAAAACTTCTGGTGTCTGTATTTTTTTTATTTCGCATTATATTTTGTTATATAATTTAAATATCATAGGTTGTGCGTTATATCGATCAATTGTGAAATCCAACCTTTGGTTGTTGATTGGAAATTGATTAATCCATGGATATTGGTCTTTGGTACCATCCAAGTTTATATCTCTTGTATTTGATAAAGACTCACAGATTTCTATTTGTTTGAGTATAGATCAAATCGAGAGATAGAGATATTAACTCCTTGATATACTTTTTATAAAGATTGAGTCTGACTGTCTAGTTGATTCTCTTAAAAGTATATTCGAGTTAGTCCATACAGATTGCTAATCGAAATATTGGATGAGGTTGTTAGACCCCCGCATTTTCACTTATATCTCTCTGTTTGATGGTTACAGAAATTTTGAGATTGTTTTCGGTGAGTATAGGGACCTGTTCTTGATCTCTATAAATAACTCTTCCATCAAGAGTCGCAACAGACATGAGAACCAATTCCATGAGACACCTACTTTCAAGGGAAGAGACACAAATCTTGATGTTGAAACATGTATGTTAGATGCAACTGTTTCCTGTGATGATTTGGCGCATGGGCCATATCACTATTTTTCTAACATTCTCCCACTTGTGCCATGTGACAAAAACTTGTCTCGCAGCCGACATTTTCCTCCATCTTATAAGTAAGTGAATTTGGAATATTCTTTATATAGACTATAGGTGTAAATTATCTACAGATCCAGGTGGCAACATCCTAGAACCGGTGTACCCGAATACGAAGAGACGCGAAGTATAGAGCGAAGATTATCGGGCGCAAGATTTAAGGAGCCACGTGGATCGGGCGTAATAATGTCGGACAAGACTTGATCCAGACTTTCGATAAAGCTGACAGGATAAGGCGTGGCGGGTCAAACGAGGAACGATGGTCAAACGAATAAAGAAGAACGGGTCACATCGGGTAACCCTAAGGACGACAGAAAAGATGGGCGACATCGCGTTAATAATGCACCTAAAAGGATCGGCCCGAATGGAGGATAGGCGAGGAGCCAGGATACATCGGCCACATGAGACGACGAAAACCGGCCCGATCACAGAACTGATAAATAGATGTAACATGACCAACACCTTAATTTCGTTGTATAGAACTTCTCCTATAAATAAAGGGACTTGTATTTCGAGAGAGGCAGGTTGTATTTTGAGATAGGAAGGAGAAAAACTCGAGTAAGCACAAAGAAGAAGAAAAGTGAGTAGTAAGTGCGTCTTGTAAGGAAATCCCACGAAGAGCAACCTATTTGTAACACTTCTAAGTAATAAGATTCATCCTTTCACCCCCATGGACGTAGGTAATCATACCGAACCATGTAAATCTTGTGTTCATTGTGGAGTGTTTACTTTCATTTGAGACGAGCATTGTGTTTCTATCCTTTGGATGTAGTTTGTAGTAAAATGCATCTACATTCTGGCGCCGACTAAGGGGACACGACTAAGATCTCCGGATACCTTGCCTTTAAAGCCTTCAGAGACGATTAACAGCTCCTCAATACACGTTAATGTGTTGGAGTAGAAGCTACAATGAACTCTGTTGGCCGAAGTAATGGTTGTTTTGAGTCATTTACTGAGAATTTAAAGTCAGAGCAGTAGCAGCGTCTTCTTATCATTTTCAACAGTTTGATCGGCAGAGAAACTTCACGAGCTCACCAGCGACTAACAGTTCGGGTTAGAAGCTACGTGAAGAATCTGTTGAAAGGACGACTGTTTGTTCTTGATAGTTGTATGTTTGTTAGCGTTAAGCGAGTTGTTTCTAGAAGCGGTGTGAAGTTGAGTGCTTGGAGTTACCAAAAGTTAGCGTTTTTAGATGTTTCATCATATAATAAATTGTCGACCATATAGAATTTTTAGCCGGCAGTGTAGCATAAGTCATCGGAAAGGTCACCATTAAATCTCGAGAAAGTGGAGTTGGTACAAGTTTGATTTGATTCTAGGGGTTACTTGCCGTACTTTTTAAGCATCATGTGCATAAGATCTATGATTTGGAACATGTAGAATAAAGGACAAACTAACTTAAATGCATAGGTCGAGTACAGAGAGCGACGTCGTACGGAGTGATAGTGACGGGGAAGTGAGTTCAGCCACAGATTCAACATAAGAACAAAATAGGGTAGATAGACGGAACCCACCTGATAACCAAAGTTGACCCTACACAGTGACAGTAGTCGTAGAGTCGAACGTTTCGCCTTTTTTGTCTGAACTTTTTGTTAGAAAAATCAGGTCAAAGTAAGGGGTTCTTTTTTTGTATCTGCTGACGTAGGGACGGGCGATACTCGGCTTATCACGCGACGCGACCGATGGCTAGCGCTTCAGGGACGATAAGGATGTTGAGGAATCGCACAGTCACTAGCAGCAAGATGCGAGCGAGGATAACGGGGCCGAGGCAAGAGGACAGTCGACAACCACCTCCCGAGGAATCTCATGCAGCTGCGTGAGGGATGCCTGTTGTAGACGAAGAAATAGATTTGGGGCGAGACGATAAAACCTTACCTCTGGACCAGGTTATATTGACTCAGAGGAGAGTTGACCAAATCGATGGACTCACAGCTTCAGACACCGATGACGATGAGGAAGCACTTGCAGCGCGAGCTCAGAGGCAATGGACGAGGCAGCAAGTTGAACACCAGGAAGCTTTGGGAAGGGAACAAGAGCGTCTTAGACAGATTCAGCTGGGGCGAGCAGCAGCAAGTAACATCGACCCGACAACCGTTCACGCGGTCGATCATGTAGCCAACCCGATACCGATACCGCCACCACCACCCATATCAGCACCATTACAACCTCAGCCACACCAACCCAATGGACACTCCAGTCATGAAAGTACGGACCCGACGTTGTTAGTCATTTTGGAGAGTCAGAGGAGGCAAGAGGCGGCACTAAGGGAACTCCAGCAGAGGAATTTAGCCTTGGAGTATGAGAATTACCAGCTAAAGAACCTACGGACCAGATCAAGAGGGTCGTCCAGTCGAGGGACATCGGGTTATCGCGCCGATCCGGTCACTCACCACCCATGATGGGGCAAAGTAACCTTAATCAGCCCGATCAGTCAGGTCAGCCACCATTACCTCTGATACCCCCTACGCAGAGATATGGACCACCCGAGGATTCGTCCACCGACGAAGAAAGGCAAGGAAGGGACGAGCGAAAAGATCAGGCAACTAAATCTAAGCTTAAGGAGCTGGAAGCAAAAATCAAGGAACTCTCGGGTGGAAGCGAGGAGAATAAGTTGGCCGAGATTATGAGTGAAGCCGAGAAAACGCCTTTCTCTCAAGAAGTGGAACAAATGCCGTTCCCACCCAAATTTACTTTACCTTCATTACCCTCTAGATTTGACGGAACGGGCGATGCGATCGAACATCTTAAGATGTATACAATGTCACTGATCCAATGGAGAAACAACCCGGTAGTTATGTGCAAATTCTTTCCAGCTAGTTTGGAGGGCGAGGCGCGAGATTGGTTTTATTCACTCACACCTAGTTCGATTAACGGGTACGATGCGCTAGTCGAGGCCTTCCTTGAGACCTACATGCATAACAACCGACATAGGCCAAGAATGAACAAGCTGTTTACTCTCGCCCGACGATTCAGAGAGCCCCTGAGAACCCTGACCGACAGATGGAGGAAATTGTGTACTGAAATTGGGAAGGTACCGGTGGATCAAGCCATCTTTGGGTTTGAAAACGCGTTGGGGAGGTCGGACCCCATCTGGATTGCCATGTTTTCTGAAAAACCTAAAACCTTAAAGGAGATGAGAAGAATACAAGAGCACTATATCGCCTTGGAAGAAATTCAGGCCGAATCAAGAGATAGAGGAGTACAAGAAGCCAGCGCTGAAGTTGGTACCGAAACTAAAACGGTCATGGACGACCATATCAGGCGATCAGAAAAGAGATCGGACCCGCACCCAAGGATCAGTGAGAAGAGGGAATGGATGGCCAAAGGGAAGAAGCCAAAGCAGGAAACCCGGTCCTATACCCCTCTAAACACTTCTTTGGAAGAGGTGTTCAAGGAAGTTGAGAAGAGGAACGACATCAACTACCCAGCATCGAGGGGAGTACAGTTCCAAGAGACCCGAGATCATCCCGAATACTGTCACTACCATCAGTATAGGGGCCATTCCACCAATAACTGTCGAGAGGTGAAAGATATTGTTCAACACCTCATCCACGATGGATATTTGAGGCAGTATGTCCGACACCCCCCTCGGCCGGAAGCAACACCTGATGCACCAGTTCATCAAGTCCGCATCGATAGGGCGAGTCAGTTCGTAAGCACCATTTCACATTCGGCTATGCAAAACTACACCCTCGGCCCAGTAGTCAACACCAGGATCCATAAAAGGGATCGTGAGGGTAAAGAGATATTTAGCGTAGCCAAGTCCCCTCCAATGGAACCTTGGATGACACTGCCCATTTCGTTCTCGGATAAGGATGTCCTAGAAAACGGACAGGCACACAGTGATCCGCTGGTCATCACGCTATTGATTGAAAAGTGGGGAGTAAGAAGGATTCTCGTGGATAACGGAAGTTCAGTCGAGGTTATATTCTACGACACGTTCCGAAGAATGAAACTCTCAGACGACATGCTCGTCCCATCAACATATCGCATCTACGGCTTTAACGGCACAGTAACTATCCCAAAGGGCGAAGTAACTTTGAGGGTTTCAGATGGTGGTGGCTACCTCGACACACTAACCACCTTTTATGTAGTCGACGTCGCCTCACCTTATGAGGCCATTATCGGGCGCCCATAGATTGCTGGGATTAAGGGAGTAGCATCGTCGTACCATCAAAGGTTAAGATTCCCGACTTGCAAGGGAATAGCGGAAGTTGTGGGCGATTCCCAGGCGGCACGACAATGCATGAAAGTTGATATAGAAATAAATGAAGAACGGCGAGCTCGGCAAAGGCAAGAAAAGAACAAAGCAAAGGAAGTGAAGGCGGAAAAATAATTAGAGGAGGTGATTTCACAAGCGGTCCTGGCACACGAAACTCGAGAACAAGACCCTTTATAACAATTAAAGGAAGCGTCCCAAGTCAGGGAAACCAAATCAAACTTCTCGACAGTCGAGCCGACTAAAGAAGTAAACTTGGGAACGATAGAAGAACCCAAGATAGTGAGGATCGGGGCATTACTATCGGACGAACAAGCAAGTAAACTCATGATGCTTTTGAAAGAAAACCTGGATGCATTCGCTTGGGAAATGCATGATTTGGAGGGTATTGACCCGAAGGTCTGCTGTCACCACTTAAAAATTGATCCGAGGTTCAAACCGGTTAGACAAAAAATGAGGCGCGTCGCGCCAGAGTTACAAGCGGCGGTCGAGGTCGAGCTGAAGAAGTTACAAGAATCCGGAATAATAAGGAAGTCTCACTACCCACAGTGTATATCTAACATGGTCATGGTACCGAAAAAGAAAGGGGGAGTCAGAATATGTATTGATTTCAGCGACTTGAACAAGGCCTGCCCGAAGGACAGTTTCCCCCTTCCCAGCATAGATCAACTAGTAGAATCAATAGTGGGATACGAAGCGATGACCTTAATGGACAGATACATGGGCTACACCCAAATACCATTGGCGCTCGAGGACCAGGAACAAACTTCCTTCTTCACACCAAGAGGATTGTATTGTTACACCAAGATGCCATTCGGACTTAGGAATGCCGGGGCTACGTACCAGAGATTGGTAGGCGACATGTTTGAAGACAAGATTCACGATACCATAGAAGTTTACGTGGACGACATGTTAGTCAAGAGTCGGAAATCAAAAAACCACGTCCGAGACCTTCGAGATATTTTTCAGACAATGAGGAAACACAAAATGAAAATTAATCCGGCCAAGTGCGACTTCTGGGTCACGTCGGGGAAATTCCTAGGCTACATCATCACCCCCATGGGAATAGAAGCAGATCCCGAGAAGGTACGGGCCGTCCTTGAAATGCCATCCCCCGCAACGGTAAAAGATGTGCAGAAAATAAACGGTTGCATAGCCGCATTGGGGCGATTCGTATCACGGTCATCGGATAAATGCAAGGAATTTTACGACATATTGAAGAAAGAGAAAAATTCCGATGGACGGACGCCAGCGAAGAGGCCTTTCACAATATCAAGCTACATCTAGCTAGTCTCCCGGTTCTTCAAAGGCCCGAGCCGTCAGAAATTATCACTTTATACTTAGGAGCGACACCCTATGCCATTAGTGCAGTATTGGTCAAAACAGAGATAGGCGTGGAGAAGCCGGTATACTTCGCTAGCAAAACCTTAAGTCCGGCCGAGAAGAATTACACCAGAATGGAGAAAATGGTGCTCGTACTAGCCTTTGATGCCTCTAAGTTACGGACATATTTTCAAGCTCATCGAATACGGGTGCTCACCAAATCGCCTATCGAAGCGGTCTTGGATAGTGCTGGGCGATCGGGGAGAATCTCCAAACAATATGACGTGATATACGAGACAAGAACCGCGATCAAAGGGCAAGTAGTGGCCGATTTCTTGGCAGATTTCCCCCTCAGTGATGAGGATGAGGTAGAAGATATGCCGGGAATGGAAGAAGAACAAGAGGAGCTAGCAGACCTACTAGCCGCCAGTAGCTCAACACGATGGGAAATATTTGTTGATGGGGCATCAAACAAAGACGGATCGGGTCTTGGGTTGGTGTTTACCACGCCAAAGGGGAGGAAAATCGTGCATTCGTTCAGGTTAGAATTCAAGGCGACAAACAATGTCACCGAGTATGAGGCGGTGATCCATGCCTTAAGAATAATTGTGGAAATGAGGCTGCATGAGGTTCGATTGACTAGCGACTCACAGCTAGTGATCCGGAAAATTACGGGCCAATACGCTACGCACGATCCGGTGCTGCAAAAATATTGGGAGCTCGCCCAATTTTACATCAAGCAAATACCAGATATAAAATTCCGCCATATCTGCCGAAAGGATAACAGACACTCGGACGCTCTATCGTACATCGCCTCACAACTAGTAGACCCGAGCATAGAAGGGATACGCGTTATGAGGCTTCTTAACCCGTCTATCCCAGAAACACCAGACGTACGGATCGAGGTGGCCGTTAGCACGGTCGAGAGATACAAAGAAGGAGACTGGAGAAAGCCAATACATCAATACTTAGAAATGGGTGAGATACCTAAGAGTCGGCCCGACATGAACAAGATCAAAAGAAAATCATGCGCCTACGAATTAAGAGAGGGGATCTTATATCGGAAATCTTACCTAGGACCACTCCTACGATGCTTAAGCAGGGAATAAGGCCATATAATCCTACACGAGCTACACTATGGGGCGGCTGGAAATCACAGCTCGGGAAGAAGTTTGTCGGTTAAGGAAAAAACAATGGGCTACTTTTGGATGTATATGAACGAGGACGCAAAACAAATGGCGAAAGCTTGCGAAGAGTGTTAGCGTTTTGGGAAGAAAATCCATGCTCCCCGGCGTACCGTTAAACTCAATCATAAGTTCGTGGCCCTTCGCTAAATGGGGAGTGGACATCGTCGGGCCATTGCATGTCGGAACGGGACAAAGGAAGTATTTGATCGTGGCCACTAACTATTTTACCAAGTGGGTAGAGGCGGCGCCGTTAAGGCATATTCAGGACAAGGATGTTTTTAAGTTTATTTGGGAACATATCATTTGTCACTTCGGGGTTCCGGCTGCAATCGTCTCTGATAATGGAAAACAACTACAGGGCGAGAACATCGATCTTATATTAAACACTTACAACATCAGGAAGAGCAAAGCTACCCCGATTTACCCCCAGTGCAATGGGCAGGCCGAGATCACTAATAAGACAATCGCCGATAACATGAAGAAAAAACTGGACGGGGAATATGGCAACTGATGCGAGGAGCTATATAACGTCCTATGGGCATACATGACCACACGAAGGGAAGCTACGGGATTCTCTCCATTCATGCTTACCTACGGAACCGAGGCGATTCTACCAACAGAAGGGATGATTCCTACCACAAGAACCGAAGCTTGGAGGCGAAACGTGTCATCCAATCTGATCTTGGCTAAACTCGACGACTTGGAAGAAACAAGAGAAATGGCGTTACAAAAAATGGAAAATTATCAAAGGAGGTTACAACGGGAATAGAACAAGCGCGTTCGACCAAGATAATTCCATCCCGGGCAGCAGGCATTGAAATTCCTGTCTGAATGGGAGCGCGACAAAAAAGGCGGAAAACTAGTACCAAAGTGGGGTGGGCCATATATAATCGAATCTAAGGCGGGCGAGGGATCATATCGACTACTGCGACTCGACGGAACAAGAGAGATCAAACCATGGAACATCCAATTCCTGAAACTGTACCATCCTTTACAAGCGACGCGGAAAAACGGTAAGCAAACGTTTCCTCTATCTCTGTGAAACCGTGAGGGGTATGTGATAGGGCATGAGCGACTAATGGTCATTCGTACTCGGGGCAATGCCAGTGTGGAAGTGCCGAGGTGACTTACACTCGAATGGTCATTCATACTCGGGGCAAAGCCAGTGTGGAAGTGCCGAGGTGACTTACACTCAAATGGGCATTCGTACTCGGGGCAACGCCAGTGTGGAAGTGCCGAGGTGCCTTACAGTCGCCTGGCTATTCGAACTCGGGGAAGTGGCAGTGTGCAAGTGCCGAGGTAACCTAAGGGTTCTGGTGGTTGGAAACCAGTTCCAAAGGTTGTTTAGACACGAGGTCTACTCATCTAGGTGGCCTACTTACATCTGAAAGGTCACCACCATCGCAAGTGGGCGTGTCCACTTGCCCGAGATCGGTTGGTCGATAACCACTCGGGATTGTCGGGCCTAGAAATAGGATGACTGGTACCCTTCCACTGAATCCAAAGAGATAGTGATGAGATACCCCAATCAGGACATGGCATAGGTCCCGATGACCCTCCTTGTTGGGTGTGTTCGACAGAAATGGTTAGAATACTGACTTACTTGAACAATGATTGCAGGAATAACATATGAAACAAAGAAGAACTCGATTGCGTCATGCGACTATTAAGAAAATACGGAAAGCGTCATGTGACCAAGCGAAACGAAGCGTCTAATGAAAATAAAACAAACACCATCGGTGACGCAGCACCCCCATTAAAACAAACAAGCGAGGTAGCGGAAATTAAAAAGGGGAGAAGTGTGTAGAGCGATTTACAACCCGATGGAAGGGGCAACATAGTGACGCAGTGATGCGTGTCGTAACCACAACAAATTAATTAATACTTTACTACCTAATTAACAAGTAATATAGGGTAGTCAAGGTTGATCCCACGAGGAGCACGAGATTCTAGTTGTAAATTTGTCACACAAAGTGGGGTATTGATTAAGAATTTAAGAAAGTAAATAAAATAAACAAAGCAATTAAAAGGAAATCAATAAGAGAGATTAGATCAAGGAATCCTTCTTCGCTGCAAAACAATGATTAAAGTTATGTTCTTTTTCACTTCTTATTAGTCACAAATTATCACCAACCGTAGGTATAACAGCTAGATCAGTGCTAACCCCTAAATCCCTTATATCACCGGATACGGAAGTTCTCGACTACCGGATTCTATTCACCAAACCACCTAGTAGTAGATCACTCAAGATGTAATTTAGTCAAACGCATTAAGATTTATGAATTTATTAGGTTGATATTAGTAGTTAGACTCTTAGATCAAGGTCCACTTGCTAACGTTGTTTTTACACACAATTGCTCCACGGAATCCCTCCGCAAGGTCTCGTGTTTTCTACTTATGTAAAGAGTCAAGAAACGATTACTTATCCCCTAACTTTCACTAGCTATAGATCAAATTAACAAATCAATTTAGTTGCGCACCTAAACAATCTATCAATCAATCATGAATGTATAAACATTCCTATTAGTAAAAACAAACGATAATCATGTGAAAACTTCAAAGTAGAATTGAAACAAAACTCAAACCATGTTAAGAACTAGGAATTCATCCTCAATCAAATTAGTTACTCATATTAAGGAGTTCACACAAAAAGAAAAGTATTGTGTGTGTAAAAGTGTGCAAAAGATATGCATAAGATGTGTCAAGGATGTGTAGAGAACTCCTTTATTTATAGGCTTCAATGCTCTCCAAATCTTCCAAGGAATAGAATCCCTTTCCTTTAGCACTTCAATTTCCAAATCCAAGCCTTTCTCAAATCTCCCATCTTCTCTTTCCATATTCAAACCAAATTCTCCATCCAATTCCAAGTCCAAGTCTTCACATCCCATGAGAGAAATCCACACAAAATTCTGCAACTTTGGCTCGCCGGAAAAATGGGTTTTTGGCAGAAAATAGGCCGGAATCCGTCATCGCCGGCCACCTGAAAATTCTCCTCCGGTAAGGGTATATTCCATTGGTCAACCGTTACGACTAATGGTCAAAGAGGTCAACCGTCAGTCAAACTGTTAGTCAAAGGTCAAAGGGAAGGGAAATCAGACACCGAGTAAGCTCACTCAGCTGTCTAACTCTGTCTTACTGGCTGAGTTTGTGACACCCCGAATTCCGGGCCTGGATTTCGACCCAAATCCAAACCCAAAATCCGAAATGTTACTTTTAATAACAATCCTAGACTTCCACACTTGGCCCAAGTCCAAACAACCAATTCTTTGTCTATTCTTTATTTATGTTCAATTCAGAAATTTTGTCGCAGCGGATACATAAAAATTATTTTGGGAACATCTAACCGTTAACTTGTCATTATTTTTAACTCACATGAACAATAAAGAACTATAGTTTACCATAAAAATTTATTTCATCGTTAAACGTTCCAGATTTAATTCAAAAGAATCGCATATTTAAGGAAGAGTTATAAATTAAAAACAGACATCAATTAACTCCACGAATTTTACCGAACCTATTTCAAATACAAATATTATTATTATTATATGTTCTGAATCCTAATTGAGTATAGTTCCATTCATAAATTTTATAAAAAAATTTAGATTACCTTAAAGACCTTTTGACCACAGTCAAATACGTAGTTGACCAGAACTGCGGAAAAGAAAAACAGAGATAGTCCATTTTATAAAATCATATAAAATCACTCACAACTCCAAATCAGGTTTAGTTTACCATTTTGGAATCTAAAAAGAAATATCTTCAAGTTTACAGAGGACACCAAAGACTAAAACACGCCATAGAATAGTTTAAAAACAGGAAAACTTCAACATAGTTGAATTTGTCAGAAAATATCTGAATTTCTTATAGTAATAAACAATTGTTTTAAAAATAATTCCGGCACTCAGAAAATTCTAATATTTTAACAACTTCATAAGCCGTGAGTTTTATGCATACCATAAAATATTCAATCATAAATATCTTGTAAAATAATTATCATTAACAGTCAAACTGACATGACTCAGAAATTTTCATTTATCTAACCAAATAAAATTGTCTTAATAACACATTGTTCCATTAATTATACATTAACCCAATAATCTCCAAAATATAAATACTCAATAAGCACTCAATAAATCATCCAAAAGAGAGTTTGATGATATTTTATTACAAATTTCCAATCATAATATGCAACTACTAGTTAAAACACCAAAACCGATCTCTATGCTTTTCCGCCATTAGCTCCTTGTGGTGTCATAAAATCTGGAATTTTTGTCATAATAAGACGTGAGTTGTGACACTCAGTAGGAAAAGAAGCAACAAAACATTTTATGCAATATTTTTCAATTTCTTTTCAAAACAAGTTGCATGGTTAACACCACCACAAACATATGGAAACACCACATCCATATACATTAATAAATTCAATCAATCCGCTCGCCCAAGGGAGAGCCCCCACGTGGGTTTAGGAAACAAAACCGTCCCCAAGGATATCTCGTATCCCAACATTATACAACAATAAATTCAATCAATCCGCTCGCCCAAGGGAGCTCCCACGTGGGTTTAGGAAACAAATACCGTTTCCAAGGATATCTCGTATCCCGTCATAAATAATCTTTAAGAATCACATTCTATGGACCGCAGCCCAACATTCATAATCATGCTCACAACATCGATTATCATCCATATATTAATGGAAACTTGCAAACATAAATTTAATTAAAAGAAACTTAAATAAAAGAAGAGTTTTAGATTGTGTTGCGCCTACCTCGAATCGCAATCCAAAAACTATAAATAATAGAAGGAAAAGCTTTATCACCGAAGAAATTGTCTTTGATATGAACTAAAAGAATCTCTCGTTATTTCTATTAATTTAGATTTTTGTTTACTCTTTTCTTCTTAGTATGTTTACTCTTTTCTTCTTAGTATGGTTACTCTTTTCTTCTTAGTATAAGATATATACATATATATATATACTCACAACCTAAAACAAGTTCCACCTAACCTCAAGTTTAAAAGTTTGGTCAAGATAAGAATCTAATAATTATGTCTTCAAAGTGATAGCTAATTATTTATGTCTACCACTACCACCTTCTTTTAATTTATTTCTCTCTCTAACATAATTCTTCCTTTTTATTCTTTATTAAAACAAACAGTACTATAAAGAAAAGTTGTTTCCTAGGATTCCACCAAAAAAACAAAAAGAATTCAAATTTGAATATAATAAGTTATTAATACCTATTATTTCTTAACTTTCATCATTAATAACAACTAATTTCAAAAAAAGCAAAAGATTCTTTGTCCCACTAAGAATTCTTTAATCTAAAGAAAAAGAAAATAATTAATCAAAACTAATTTCAAAAAAAATCAAAAGATTCTTTGTCCCATTAATAATTCTTTAATCTAAAGAAAAAGAAAAGCATTAATAATAACTAATTTCAAAAATCAAAGATTCTTTAATCTAAAAAAATTAACAACAACTATTTTCATCAATCAAAAGAAAAAGTAATTAACAACAACTATTCTCATCAATCAAAAGAAAAATAGAATTAACAACAACTATTTTCATCAATCAAAAAATTCTTTTGTTCTTGGCTCAATTCATCTATTTTCAATAACAACTAGAATTTTATATTACATGTTTCATAATGATTCATTAATCCGATCGTCTTCAAATTTTAGAGAAGCATTTCTAATATATGGATCTATATCATATTCAATTTTTACGAAAACTTAATGGTTCAAATGAGAGTTATTGATTTTATAAGATCGTTTTAAACATTTGGACAGATTGCATCATTTTACCAAACAATTCACCGTAAATTCATAAAAAATCTAAATTTAGCAAACTCAACGCATAATTAAAGATAAGACATAGATCTACAACTTTTATCAAGATAAAAAATCGTTTTGATATCATCAAGATGTCCTAAGTACAGTCAAGAACATACAAAGCGAAAATGTACAAAACAATTTAGAAATCAACATCCAAGTACAAACAAACATTTTATGGTGAATATGTGATGAAATATTCTCAAATTTTAACTAGAGATACCTAAGCATGTTATCTATCAATATTAAATGCCGATCATCAATTAGATTCATAGTTTTTAATCAATAAATCACTTAGATCTAATCATACAAATTCAAAATCAAGTATAACAAAAATGTAAAGAGAAAGGGGATCTAGCATACTACCTCAATAGCTTAAAAAAAACTCCTCTTAATTCTCCACTGATTTTCCATGGTTTTCCCACTCTAAAATAAACTCTAGCTTCATCTCCTTCTTCTCCCTAGTTTTTAGTTTCTCTCTCTAAAATTTCTAAAGTTTTAGTTATCAAACCTTAATAACATTATTAAGGAAAAACAAACAATGAATTTGGGTGGCTCTATTTCCACCCTAACTTGGAGCCTTTCTTGTTCAATCCACCCATTTAAGGTTAAGTTTAAGGTTAGGGCTTAAGGAACAACAATCTAAACACAAGGTTAACCAATCTAGGTATAACCCGACCCGAAACAGTATATAAAAAAATTACAGGTTATTACATTCTACCACCCTTAAAAGAAATTTCGTCACGAAATTTAGAAGTTACCTTGAAAATCTCAGGGTATTTGCTCCGCATCTCGGACTCTAATTCCCACGTTGCTTCCTCGACTTGGCGACGCCGCCACTGCACCTTAACCATAGGGATGGTCTTTGTGCGAAGCACATGTTCCTTAAAGTCCAAAATTCGAACCGGTCTCTCCACATAAGTAGCATCCTCTTGAATCTCCAAATCTTCCCAAGCAATAATATGTGAAGGGTCGATAACATATGAAGGATCTCTCTCGTACTTCCGTAACATTGACACGTGGAAAGTGTCATGAACATGCCCAATTCGCTGAGGTAACTCCAACTGATAAGCTGCTGCACCAACACGCCGCATAATCTGGAAAGGTCCAATGTAACGTGGTGATAACTTTCCTTTCTTGCCAAAACGCTTAACACCTCTCTTCGGGCTCACTTTGAGTAACACCAAGTCACCCTCAGTAAACTCTAAAGGTCGACGTCTCTTGTCTGCATAGCTCTTTTGACGACTTTGAGCTGTCATTAACCTCTCGCGGATTAATCGAACCTTCTCCGTCGTCTCTCGTACCAAATCAGGTCCAAAAATGCTTCGTTCGCCGATCTCGGTCCAACACACCGGAGATCTACAAGGTCGTCCATACAATGCTTCAAAAGGTGCCATACCAATGCTAGTCGATGGCTATTATTATAAGCAAACTCCACTAATGGCAAATGCCGACTCCAACTTCCTTTGAAATCCAAGGCACAAGCTCGTAGCATATCTTCCACAATCCGAATCACCCGTTCAGATCGTCCGTCGGTCTGGGGATGAAAGGCAAAGTACTAAGAGAGACATATGTACCCAATGCCTTCGTAAACTTTTCCAGAACCGAGAAGTAAAACGAGGATCTCTGTCAGATACAATTGACACTGGCGCATCGTGAAGCCTTATTATCTCATGGACATACATCTGACTTAACGTGGCTAACGTATCAGTCTTCTTGATTGCTAAGAAGTGCGCTGACTTGGTAAGTCTATCAACGATAACCCATATAGCATCCTTGCCATGTGCAGTTTTGGGTAATCCCATGACAAAATCCATAGTGATGTGTTCCCATTTCCATTCTGATATGGGCAATGGTTGAAGTAACCCTCCTGGTTTCCGATGATCAATCTTCACTTGATGGCAAGTAAGACATCTCGACACATACAAGGCAACATCTTTCTTCATCCCTTTCCACCAATACTATCTTTTCATGTCATGGTACATCTTCGATCCTCCCGGATGAACGGTAAACTTAGAATTGTGAGCTTTTTCTAGTACTTCCATCCTCAATTTTGCTGGCACAAAAAGTTTCCCCATATAACGAAGTACACCATCAGTTTGAGTCCAACCACCTGGTGTTTGACCTTTCTCTATTTGATCAAGAATCGAAATCATCTCTATCAGTATGTTGAGCTTCTACGATATGTTGTTGTAACTCTGGAACAATTACAGTATTGTAAATCATCTCTTCGGGCTCAAGTCGCATTCCTCCATAAGTCTGCACAAATCCCAAGCATGAAGAGTCATACTTGCTACACCGACCCTTAATTTTCGGCTAAGAGCATCTGCTACAACATTTGCCTTTCGGGTGGTAATGGAAGGTATACGTGTAATCCTTAAGAAATTCCACCCAACGCCTCTGTCTTAGGTTCAAATCTCGTTGGGTAAAAATATCCGCAAGCTCTTATGGTCACAAAATATGTCTATCTTCTCACCATACAGATAATGTCTCCATAACTTCAGAGCGAACACAATAGCTGCCAACTCGAGGTCATGAGTTGCGTAATTCAACTCATGTGTCTTTAATTGTTTTGAGGCATAAGCTACCACTTTACCTTCTTGCATAAGAACACATCCTAAACCCTTCAACGACGCATCGAAAAGATCACATAACCAATTCCACTTACTGGTGTCGTCAAAACTGGTGCAAATAGTTAATCTCTCCTTCAGAATGGAGAAAGCCGTCTCACAATCATCATTCCACTCGAACTTGGAATCCTTTCGAGTCAACCTCGTCAATGGTGAAGCAAGCCTTGAGAAATCTTGAATGAATCGTCTATAGTAACCCGCTAAGCCCGAAAGCTACGAACTTCAAACACATTCTTTGGCCTTTCCCATTTAGTAACTGCTTCAACCTTAGATGGGTCCACCTTTATTCCTTCTCTACAAACTACGTGTCCCAAAACCGGACTTCGAAAGCCAAAAGTCACATTTACTCAACTTAGCATACAACTGATGAGATCTCAACAATTGCAACACTAATCTCATGTGCTCCTCGTGATCTTCTCGTGACCGCGAATAAATAAGAATGTCATCTACAAATACCACTACGAATTTATCTAAATACGGTCGAAAAATTCGATGCATAAGATCCATGAATGCTCTTTGGAGCATTTGTGAGTCCAAATGGCATCACTACAAACTCAAAATGTCCAAATCGAGTTCGAAAAGCGGTTTTCGGAATATCTTCATCCTTGATTCGCAGTTGATGATAAGCTGATCGCATATCAATCTTCGAGAAAAATTGGGAATCCTTCAACTGATCAAACAAATCCTCAATCCTAGGTAAGGGATACTTATTTTTCACTGTAACTTCATTGAGTTTTCTATAATCGATGCATAATCTTAGTGAATTATCCTTCTTCTTCACAAAAAGGACTGGTGCACCCCAAGGTGACGTACTACCTCGAATAAAACCCTTAGCTTCCAACTCGAGTAGTTGTTTGTCCAGTTCTTTCAACTCTATTGGTGCCATTCGATAAGGAGGCATCGAAATTGGCGAAGTACCCGGTGGAACTTCAATGGTGAAGTCCATTTCTCTTCTAGGGGGCAAACCTGGTAATTCTTCAGGGAAAACATCTTCAAACTCTTCTACCACTGGAATACCCATAGTAGAGACGGAATCTTGATGCTCATCTTCTATCATCTCTAAGTGATAAAGAAAACCTCTAGAATGAGTCTGTCGAAAATGTCTTTCCGACAAGATAAGGGGAGCTGCAAAACTACGAGTTCCGGTAAAGTGGACAACTGAACCTTCACCCGAGTGCAGAGTCACACGTTTTTGAAAACAATCAAAAACAGCATGATGAGCGGATAACCAATCCATACCCAGGATTATGTCATAACTAGACATTTTCATCACGAAAAGGTCAATCAAAAACTCATTCCTAGCTATACGTACTATACACTTTCGTGCCACGCGATCAATACGTGCACTACCTCCTACAGCACTAGCTACGCCGAGAATTCTATCAAGTAATTCAGTTTCCAAACCCAAGGAAAAGACAAACGAAGAAGCAATAAACGAATGAGTAGCACCAGTATCAAACAATATCTTAGCCCAAGAATTGTAAACTAAGAATGTACCTTCAACAACTGAGTTATCAGGATCTTGTCCAACATGAGCTATATTGAAGGCCTTAGGTTGCTGAGGGGGTTGTCGGGCTTGATATTGTGGAGGATTGTTCTGAGGACGGTTCTGTTGGTACCCTTGACGCTGATTATGAGGTGGAAATGGTTGTTGGTTCCTCTGAGAATTAAGTGCAGGACAGTTCCTCTTAAAATGTCCAGGTTGTTTGCAGTGATAACATGAAGGTGCAGGAGGCTCCATCTTCGGTCCATTTCCTTTCTTCTGGTATGGAGTGTTGTTATTTTTGTTCTTGTTCTTATCCCCATTATGACGTTCTCGAATTCTATTTGCCTCCTCAATGTATCTCTCAGCAATCATTGCTCTTTCCACTATCTCATTATAAGAGGTGATCTTTAGAATAGAAAACCTACTCTTGATTGAAGGCCTAAGTCCCTCCTGAAACTTAAAAGTCTTAAATTCTTCATTATCAACCAGGTTAGTAGCAAAACGAGAGAGTTCTTCAAACTTGGCTTGGTACTGTGCTACTGTCATGTTCCTCTGGGTCAACTGCATAAATTCGATCATGCGCTGGTTTCGTGCAGTTTGTGGAAAGTACTTATTTAGGAAGGCGAGGCGAAATTCCATCCAAGTAAACAAACCATCATTCCTAGAACGACGAGTCAATTCCCACCAACGAGTGGCCTCACCCTCAAGCTTATAAACAGCAAGATCCAGCTTACTCTCATCATTCACGCCTAATAGGGTGAATATTTTCTCAATCTTATCTATCCAATCTTCAGCAACTAATGGATCAGGACTACCCTTGAAGGAATCGGGGTGTTGTTCACTAAATCTTCTAACTAACAAAGCCCGTTGATTAGGTGGTGGGGGAGGGGGAGGTGCATTCTGATTAAGAGTAACTTGTTGTTGCATTGCTTGAGCAACAACATTCAAAGCACGAACAACATCACCAAAACCCCCATCTTGTGGGCCGGTTGAACCATTATTACGACGAGACATGTCCTGAATGAGGGACATTAAATCATAAGTATCACAGAGAGAATTCTCTATGCAAAAAAAAAAAAAAAAGTGCAATCCATTATGCATTCTACCAAAACACAATCAACAATTGCTGCAATCAATTCACATACAAGCATATTCACACATTGACTCATTCAGAAACTAGTCTTCCCAAAGGATCAGACTGGCTCTGATATCAAACTGTGACACCCCGAATTCGGCCTGGATTTCGACCCAAATCCAAACCCAAAATCCGAAATGTTACTTTTAATAACAATCCTAGACTTCCACACTTGGCCCAAGTCCAAACAACCAATTCTTTGTCTATTCTTTATTTATGTTCAATTCAGAAATTTTGTCGCAGCGGATACATAAAAATTATTTTGGGAACATCTAACCGTTAACTTGTCATTATTTTTAACTCACATGAACAATAAAGAACTATAGTTTACCATAAAAATTTATTTCATCGTTAAACGTTCCAGATTTAATTCAAAAGAATCGCATATTTAAGGAAGAGTTATAAATTAAAAACAGACATCAATTAACTCCACGAATTTTACCGAACCTATTTCAAATACAAATATTATTATTATTATATGTTCTGAATCCTAATTGAGTATAGTTCCATTCATAAATTTTATAAAAAAATTTAGATTACCTTAAAGACCTTTTGACCACAGTCAAATACGTAGTTGACCAGAACTGCGGAAAAGAAAAACAGAGATAGTCCATTTTATAAAATCATATAAAATCACTCACAACTCCAAATCAGGTTTAGTTTACCATTTTGGAATCTAAAAAGAAATATCTTCAAGTTTACAGAGGACACCAAAGACTAAAACACGCCATAGAATAGTTTAAAAACAGGAAAACTTCCACGTAGTTGAATTTGTCAGAAAATATCTGAATTTCTTATAGTAATAAACAATTGTTTTAAAAATAATTCCGGCACTCAGAAAATTCTAATATTTTAACAACTTCATAAGCCGTGAGTTTTATGCATACCATAAAATATTCAATCATAAATATCTTGTAAAATAATTATCATTAACAGTCAAACTGACATGACTCAGAAATTTTCATTTATCTAACCAAATAAAATTGTCTTAATAACACATTGTTCCATTAATTATACATTAACCCAATAATCTCCAAAATATAAATACTCAATAAGCACTCAATAAATCATCCAAAAGAGAGTTTGATGATATTTTATTACAAATTTCCAATCATAATATGCAACTACTAGTTAAAACACCAAAACCGATCTCTATGCTTTTCCGCCATTAGCTCCTTGTGGTGTCATAAAATCTGGAATTTTTGTCATAATACGACGTGAGTTGTGACACTCAGTAGGAAAAGAAGCAACAAAACATTTTATGCAATATTTTTCAATTTCTTTTCAAAACAAGTTGCATGGTTAACACCACCACAAACATATGGAAACACCACATCCATATACATTAATAAATTCAATCAATCCGCTCGCCCAAGGGAGCCCCCCCCCCCCCCACGTGGGTTTAGGAAACAAAACCGTCCCCAAGGATATCTCGTATCCCAACATTATACAACAATAAATTCAATCAATCCGCTCGCCCAAGGGAGCTCCCACGTGGGTTTAGGAAACAAATACCGTTTCCAAGGATATCTCGTATCCCGTCATAAATAATCTTTAAGAATCACATTCTATGGACCGCAGCCCAACATTCATAATCATGCTCACAACATCGATTATCATCCATATATTAATGGAAACTTGCAAACATAAATTTAATTAAAAGAAACTTAAATAAAAGAAGAGTTTTAGATTGTGTTGCGCCTACCTCAAATCGCAATCCAAAAACTATAAATAATAGAAGGAAAAGCTTTATCACCGAAGAAATTGTCTTTGATATGAACTAAAAGAATCTCTCGTTATTTCTATTAATTTAGATTTTTGTTTACTCTTTTCTTCTTAGTATGTTTACTCTTTTCTTCTTAGTATGGTTACTCTTTTCTTCTTAGTATAAGATATATACATATATATATACTCACAACCTAAAACAAGTTCCACCTAACCTCAAGTTTAAAAGTTTGGTCAAGATAAGAATCTAATAATTATGTCTTCAAAGTGATAGCTAATTATTTATGTCTACCACTACCACCTTCTTTTAATTTATTTCTCTCTCTAACATAATTCTTCCTTTTTATTCTTTATTAAAACAAACAGTACTATAAAGAAAAGTTGTTTCCTAGGATTCCACCAAAAAACAAAAAGAATTCAAATTTGAATATAATAAGTTATTAATACCTATTATTTCTTAACTTTCATCATTAATAACAACTAATTTCAAAAAAAAGCAAAAGATTCTTTGTCCCACTAAGAATTCTTTAATCTAAAGAAAAAGAAAATAATTAATCAAAACTAATTTCAAAAAAAAAATCAAAAGATTCTTTGTCCCACTAATAATTCTTTAATCTAAAGAAAAAGAAAAGCATTAATAATAACTAATTTCAAAAATCAAAGATTCTTTAATCTAAAAAAATTAACAACAACTATTTTCATCAATCAAAAGAAAAAGTAATTAACAACAACTATTCTCATCAATCAAAAGAAAAATAGAATTAACAACAACTATTTTCATCAATCAAAAAAATTCTTTTGTTCTTGGCTCAATTCATCTATTTTCAATAACAACTAGAATTTTATATTACATGTTTCATAATGATTCATTAATCCGATCGTCTTCAAATTTTAGAGAAGCATTTCTAATATATGGATCTATATCATATTCAATTTTTACGAAAACTTAATGGTTCAAATGAGAGTTATTGATTTTATAAGATCATTTTAAACATTTGGACAGATTGCATCATTTTACCAAACAATTCACCGTAAATTCATAAAAAATCTAAATTTAGCAAACTCAACGCATAATTAAAGATAAGACATAGATCTACAACTTTTATCAAGATAAAAAATCGTTTTGATATCATCAAGATGTCCTAAGTACAGTCAAGAACATACAAAGCGAAAATGTACAAAACAATTTAGAAATCAACATCCAAGTACAAACAAACATTTTATGGTGAATATGTGATGAAATATTCTCAAATTTTAACTAGAGATACCTAAGCATGTTATCTATCAATATTAAATGCCGATCATCAATTAGATTCATAGTTTTTAATCAATAAATCACTTAGATCTAATCATACAAATTCAAAATCAAGTATAACAAAAATGTAAAGAGAAAGGGGATCTAGCATACTACCTCAATAGCTTAAAAAAACACTCCTCTTAATTCTCCACTGATTTTCCATGGTTTTCCCACTCTAAAATAAACTCTAGCTTCATCTCCTTCTTCTCCCTAGTTTTTAGTTTCTCTCTCTAAAATTTCTAAAGTTTTAGTTATCAAACCTTAATAACATTATTAAGGAAAAACAAACAATGAATTTGGGTGGCTCTATTTCCACCCTAACTTGGAGCCTTTCTTGTTCAATCCACCCATTTATGGTTAAGTTTAAGGTTAGGGCTTAAGGAACAACAATCTAAACACAAGGTTAACCAATATAGGTATAACCCGACCCGAAACTGTATATAAAAAATTACAGGTTATTACATTCTACCACCCTTAAAAGAAATTTCGTCACGAAATTTAGAAGTTACCTTGGAAAATCTCAGGGTATTTGCTCCGCATCTCGGACTCTAATTCCCACGTTGCTTCCTCGACTTGGCGACGCCGCCACTGCACCTTAACCATAGGGATGGTCTTTGTGCGAAGCACATGTTCCTTAAAGTCCAAAATTCGAACCGGTCTCTCCACGTAAGTAGCATCCTCTTGAATCTCCAAATCTTCCCAAGCAATAATATGTGAAGGGTCGATAACATATGAAGGATCTCTCTCGTACTTCCGTAACATTGACACGTGGAAAGTGTCATGAACATGCCCAATTCGCTGAGGTAACTCCAACTGATAAGCTGCTGCACCAACACGCCGCATAATCTGGAAAGGTCCAATGTAACGTGGTGATAACTTTCCTTTCTTGCCAAAACGCTTAACACCTCTCTTCGGGCTCACTTTGAGTAACACCAAGTCATCCTCAGTAAACTCTAAAGGTCGACGTCTCTTGTCTGCATAGCTCTTTTGACGACTTTGAGCTGTCATTAACCTCTGCCGGATTAACTGAACCTTCTCCGTCGTCTCTCGTACCAAATCAGGTCCAAAAATGCTTCGTTCGCCGATCTCGGTCCAACACACTGGAGATCTACAAGGTCGTCCATACAATGCTTCAAAAGGTGCCATACCAATGCTAGTCTGATGGCTATTATTATAAGCAAACTCCACTAATGGCAAATGCTGACTCCAACTTCCTTTGAAATCCAAGGCACAAGCTCGTAGCATATCTTCCACAATCTGAATCACCCGTTCAGACTGTCCGTCGGTCTGGGGATGAAAGGCAGTACTAAGAGAGACATCTGTACCCAATGCCTTCTGTAAACTTTTCCAGAACTGAGAAGTAAAACGAGGATCTCTGTCAGATACAATTGACACCGGCGTACCGTGCATCCTTATTATCTCATGGACATACATCTGACTTAACGTGGCTAACGTATCAGTCTTCTTGATTGCTAAGAAGTGTGCTGACTTGGTAAGTCTATCAACGATAACCCATATAGCATCCTTGCCATGTGCATTTTTGGGTAATCCCATGACAAAATCCATAGTGATGTGTTCCCATTTCCATTCTGATATGGGCAATGGTTGAAGTAACCCTCCTGGTTTCCGATGATCAATCTTCACTTGCTGGCAAGTAAGACATCTCGACACATACAAGGCAACATCTTTCTTCATCCCTTTCCACCAATACTATCTTTTCATGTCATGGTACATCTTCGATCCTCCCGGATGAACGGTAAACTTAGAATTGTGAGCTTTTTCTAGTACTTCCATCCTCAATTTTGCTGGCACAAAAAGTTTCCCCATATAACGAAGTACACCATCAGTTTGAGTCCAACCACCTGGTGTTTGACCTTTCTCTATTTGATCAAGAATCGAAATCATCTCTCTATCAGTATGTTGAGCTTCTACGATATGTTGTTGTAACTCTGGAACAATTACAGTATTGTAAATCATCTCTTCAGGGCTCAAGTCGCATTCCTCCATAAGTCTGCACAAATCCCAAGCATGAAGAGTCATACTTGCTACACCGACCCTTAATTTTCGGCTAAGAGCATCTGCTACAACATTTGCCTTTCCCGGGTGGTAATGGAAGGTATACGTGTAATCCTTAAGAAATTCCACCCAACGCCTCTGTCTTAGGTTCAAATCTCGTTGGGTAAAAATATACTGCAAGCTCTTATGGTCACAAAATATGTCTATCTTCTCACCATACAGATAATGTCTCCATAACTTCAGAGCGAACACAATAGCTGCCAACTCGAGGTCATGAGTTGCGTAATTCAACTCATGTGTCTTTAATTGTTTTGAGGCATAAGCTACCACTTTACCTTCTTGCATAAGAACACATCCTAAACCCTTCAACGACGCATCAGAAAAGATCACATAACCAATTCCACTTACTGGTGTCGTCAAAACTGGTGCAGTAGTTAATCTCTCCTTCAGAATGGAGAAAGCCGTCTCACAATCATCATTCCACTCGAACTTGGAATCCTTTCGAGTCAACCTCGTCAATGGTGAAGTAAGCATTGAGAAATCTTGAATGAATCGTCTATAGTAACCCGCTAAGCCCAGAAAGCTACGAACTTCAAACACATTCTTTGGCCTTTCCCATTTAGTAACTGCTTCAACCTTAGATGGGTCCACCTTTATTCCTTCTCTACAAACTACGTGTCCCAAAAACCGGACTTCAGAAAGCCAAAAGTCACATTTACTCAACTTAGCATACAACTGACGAGATCTCAACAATTGCAACACTAATCTCAGGTGCTCCTCGTGATCTTCTCGTGACCGCGAATAAATAAGAATGTCATCTACAAATACCACTACGAATTTATCTAAATACGGTCGAAAAATTCGATGCATAAGATCCATGAATGCTGCTGGAGCATTTGTGAGTCCAAATGGCATCACTACAAACTCAAAATGTCCAAATCGAGTTCGAAAAGCGGTTTTCGGAATATCTTCATCCTTGATTCGCAGTTGATGATAAGCTGATCGCATATCAATCTTCGAGAAAAATTGGGAATCCTTCAACTGATCAAATAAATCCTCAATCCTAGGTAAGGGATACTTATTTTTCACTGTAACTTCATTGAGTTTTCTATAATCGATGCATAATCTTAGTGAATTATCCTTCTTCTTCACAAAAAGGACTGGTGCACCCCAAGGTGACGTACTACCTCGAATAAAACCCTTAGCTTCCAACTCGAGTAGTTGTTTGTCCAGTTCTTTCAACTCTATTGGTTCCATTCGATAAGGAGGCACCACAAAAAGAAAGTTTAATCCTTGGGAGGAGTCGCGCCGGCCTTCCTCTACGCGACCTCGAGCCGCTTCTTCTCCACCCAGTCCATAATTCCAGCCTGAACCTTTTGATCTAACTCTTCCGCATGGGCGACGCATTCATCCTCGAGTTATTGGGTAATCTGGGAAGCGTTTTCCTCAGCATCAGCTAACTTGGAGCCCAAATCGACCTCGGCCTGTTTCAATCAGCGAACCTCCAGATCCAGCTCCCGAGAGCGTTGTTGCTCGGCTACAAGATCACAAAAATAGAATGTTATTCATCGGGTGCATTTTTGGAAGAATAAAGCGCAATCTAAATCTAAAAGAGCGGCCTCAACACATCATCTAAGAGACCTGACAGGGCGGGTAACACCGACTGAAGCGACTCTACTGACTTGGACAACTCATCCTCGGCCATGGACAACTTCATGGTTAATTCGTTATAATGTTGCTCGTTGAATTCGTTACTAGGGCAATACTTCTTATGCTCGGCCCAATCGTCCATTAACCGATTACGCGACGCTTGGAGCACTGCAAGCTGCGATCTACTCCACTCTAAATCTCCCATAACCTTATCAAATTCACTCACTCGGCCTAGTAAATCGCTATTAGCTCGCTCCACCACATATTTATCTCTCAATATTCGTCGGCGGTCCTCATGAAGGTCTCGATTCTGCAATTTCAGAGCATCTACCCTTTGCTCCAAACTTGTGGCTAAAGCAGCCTTTTCAGCAGCAAGGCGCTGAGAAGACCCCAAGTGAGCCCGTAAGTTGTCCATCTCGGCAGGATCATAATCAAACCGGCGATGTCGTTCTAACTCGTCCTCAAGTCTTGCAATCTCCTCAGTTTGACGGTCTATTTTGTCGTCTTTGTTTGCCATTCGTTGACGAAGATTTTCCACAAGATCCTTCTTAATATCCCATTTTCTCTTCATAATCCTAAACTCCGAAGTAGCGTCTATACCTATACTAGATACCTCGGCTAGGAAGAAGGATACCCGACTCAGGATACTGGCACGATAAACTCAATCAACACAAGTTAAAAAGGATCATATACCTTGAGCGTCGGCAAGCTTGATCTCCAGCACGTTCGCGCGACCCTTCTCATTCTGAAGTTGAAGTTGGAGAGATTTTATCAACTGCTTATCTCGAAGGCGATTGGCAGCATCCAAGCGTACGCGGTTCATAATATAACACAAATAGTCTGACTCATGAGCGACACTACGAAAAAGAAATCGGAAGCGGAGCATAACCATACATAAACGACTTGCTCACCACAGTGTAAAGTGTCAGGGCGATGTCGCCATAACGGGGGACAGCATTCAACATCTCCTCATCAGTATACTTCACAAAGTTATAGGAAGTAAGCGCACCCAAGGAGTTCATGATCGGGCCAGATACAGTAAAGGAAGTTTCAGCACTAGAAGATGATCCCTCAGTAATCCGGGGCACACAAGGAAGCTCTACCGGTATATCAGTAACGATCTTCTCTACGACGGGCGTCTCCGAGGGCTCCTGTTGGTCGCCCATACCTTGTTCATCACCTTTGTCGCCCGACACATTCTCTCCAAATAGCTCATCCTCATCGGAAAGATCAATGATGGGGCCCGTTTTCGGCGGTGGCTTAGCAATTTTCTTACCTCTACCAGGATTACGCCTCAGCGGAGTAGGGTTAACATCTCCCGCATCATCATCATCGTGCCTTGGGTGTTTCTGCAAAAGTGTCTCGTCAGAACATGTGAAGGCAAAAAACAGGGGCAAGTACATGTACTTATAAGAAAATCATTATGTTTGTTACCTTCCCCTGGTATTCCTCAACCTTTGTGCCAGCACCTATTTTCCTAGACCCGATAGTTTTGGTGGAGCCGACATGAGAATTTTTAACAACAACAAATGACTAACTGACGCCCGAAGATAGCAAGATAAAAGTCAAGAAAAGCGCATACCTTATCAGCCTTGTCATCATTAACCACCCAGAAAGAATAGGGCTCGACGGGAAAAGTAGGCAACGAGAAGTCACCATGAAGGATCGGACCTCGGATTAGAAGCGAAACTCGGGGATAAATCGGGTCATTAGAATGATGGGCTCGCTTGTTGGAACCCTGGCCGATGGGATCGGCATCCAGCATCATCCTTTCAACACCCTCGGGCATAGTTTTGACCCGATGAGGACTAGCAGCAAAACCGGCAAGATCCCCTAAGGTTGAAGTACCAGCTCGATAGTTGACAAGGAAATTGGCAACGGTATACTCAGGAGCGTCTTCGGGCTTGTAGGTCGACCATTCGGCGGTAGAACCACGACCATCGCGGTGATCCCTCCACTCGTTCATAATTCGAAAAGTATTTCCAGTCCATTGAGATAAAGCACGAGAAGGCCGAATCTGGGACAAAATCTCGTAATAAAATGGGCTATCAGGGTTGTATAAGGGAAGACGAAGGCCCAGCTCCAGTTGACCCAAGGTGATGACCACACAATCAGCCGATTGCTCGTGCTTCTTCATATCGGTTTTCTTCAAGATACCGTTTCGGCCCGAGAGAAGGGTCACTTCGTAATTTTGAAGATCGTACTTCTCCTTCAGCTGCTCAATGAACTATTCATCAAAGAGATCCTTCACCCTTTTCTCGGACCTGCACGAAATAGAAGAAGAGCTATCAGCAAAAATAGATTTTATCGCGCGATCATCATACCTAGAAGGACTTTCAAGAAAAAACAGAGAAGCAAGCGGAGGAACATCAAACTCGGAAAAAACGTCATCAACAAACCTCTTTTCAGCCATGGAAGGAGAAGACGCCATTAACAAAGATAATGCAGAACTCGGTTTTCAACAAAGAAAGATGAGGCGATGGCAGCTACTATATCAATCGATGAGGAGAAGATAATGAAAGAAAACCAAGAGATCTAGGGTTTTTTGAGAAGCGCAAAATGTGAAGAAACTTGGGAGAAAGCCACAGTAGAAGAACAGAGAAAGAAAGGGCAAAGAAGAAGAAGGAATAAAGGAGCGGGCTATTTAAAGAAGAAGAATTGTAACCGACGCCGACGGTTACCAGTCATAAAGTGGAGTTAGTGGGACGCTGCATGGCGAGATCTGCGGCATGGATGAGGACGTGGCGGTTGAAACGACTTTCTTCCACTCGTGTCTGCTACACGAGCGAAAGAAGGGGCATAAATGTAGGTGTAAATTATCTACATATCCAGGTGGCAACATCCTAGAACTGGTGTACCCGAATAGGAAGAGACGCGAAGTATAGAGCGAAGATTATCGGGCGCGAGATTTAAGGAGCCACGTGGATCGGGCGTAATAATGTCGGACAAGACTTGATCCAGACTTCCGATAAAGCTGACATGATAAGGCGTGGCGGGTCAAATGAGGAACGATGGTCAAACAAATAAAGAAGAACGGGTCACATCGGGTAACCCTAAGGACGACATAAAAGATGGGCGACATCGCGTTAATAATGCACCTAAAAGGATCGGCCCGAACGGAGGATAGGCGAGGAGCCAGGATACATCGGCCACATGAGACGACGAAAACCGGCCCGATCACAGAACTGATAAATAGATGTAACATGACCAACACCTTAATTTCGTTGTATAGAACTTCTCCTATAAATAAAGGGACTTGTATTTCGAGAGAGGCAGGTTGTATTTTGAGAGAGGAAGGAGAAAAACTCGAGTAAGCACAAAGAAGAATAAAAGTGAGTAGTAAGTGCGTCTTGTAAGGAAATCCCACGGAGAGCAACATCTTTGTAACACTTCTAAGTAATAAGATTCATCCTTTCACCCCCGTGGACGTAGGTAATCATACCGAACCACGTAAATCTTGTGTTCATTGTGGAGTGTTTACTTTCATTTGAGACGAGCATTGTGTTTCTATCCTTTATATGTAGTTTGTAGTAAAATGCATCTACATAGCCAATGATAGTTCTCAATAAAATGGAACCTATAAATAAAATTAATGTACAAATCATGGCGGTCTAAACTCTATTATTGAGCAATCCCTTCCATATATCACGGTAACATCATTTTCATAAATAGGCCCATCATAATGGCTTTATGAGTAAGTACGAATTACTTATTCAGGTCCAACTGTTTGTCTCCAATGAGACATTTCTAATTTTTCCAAAACTTTATGTATAAAAACTGAATGAAAAATATAGAAATTAATATAATTCCTTTATGCTGCATGTTACTTTATTCAGAAAGTATCTAAACGCACAAAACTTAATACACATCAGAGGTTGATCATACCCATATGCTTAACATGCTCCCTAAATAACTGAGGATATAATTCTTTTGTCAATGGATCAGCAAGCATCATTTTAGTGTTTATGTACTCTATAGTCACGTTATTTAACTCGACACGCTCTCTGGAAGATATGTACTTTATATCAATATGCCTATTCTTACTCCCACTTTTCTTGTTGTTAGAGTAGAAAACCATAGCTGAGTTATCACAACATAACATTAATGTCTTAGAGATAGAATCCACAATTCTTGGCCATGTGATAAAATTTCGTAACCATTTAACTTGTGAAGTTGGTGCGTAACATATTACAAATTCTTCCCCCATGGTTGATGTTGCAATCAACGTTTGTTTGGCACTTATCCAAGAAATTGCTCCTCCGGCCAAAAGGAAAATATATCCTGAAGTTGACTTTTTAGTGTCAACATCACCGGAAGAATCTGAATCTGTATACCCAATTACTTCTAAAGGGTCATCAGATCGTTTGTATGCGAGTACAAAATCTTTGGTTCCTTGTAAGTAACGTATTACTTTCTTTGCAGCACGCCAATGCTCGAAACCTGGGTTACTTTGAAATATGCCCAACATTCCAACTGCGAAAGAAATGTCAGGTCTTGTACATACCTGTTCATACATTAAGTTTCTAACCGTTGATGCATATGGAATGGTTTCCATCATTTTTCGTTCTAAATCATTCTTCCGACAATGATTTAAACTTAACTTATCTCCCTTTTGAATATGTGCTATACTAGGTGCACAATTCTCCATTTGGAACCTTTACAAAACTTTATTTATATAGGCATTTTGAGACAGTCCTAATGTCCCTTAGGACATGTCTCTATGAATATCTATGCCAATGACATAAGAGGCTCCACCCATATCCTTCATTTCAAAGTTTTGTGAAAGAAACTGTTTAACTTCATGTAATAGTCCCAGATCATTACTAGCCAACAACATATCATCTACATATATGATAAGAAAGATTATTTTGCTCCCACTAACCTTGAGATATATACATTGATCCACAATGTTTTCTATGAAACCAAATGAAGAAATCACATTATGGAATTTTATATACCATTGACGGGACGCTTGTTTAAGCCCATATATACATTTCCTTAATTTGAAAACTAGATGATCACCTTGACTTGAAGAGAAACCTTGAGGTTGCACCATGTGCACTTTTTCGTCTAGACTTCCATTGAGGAATGCAATTTTAACATCCATTTGGTGTAACTCTAAGTTAAAATGAGCTACTAATGCCATGATTATTCGAAATAAGTCTTTCTTTGAAACTGAAGAGAAAGTATCATGGTAATCAATACCTTCCCTTTGAGTAAATCCCTTAACTACAAGTCTATCCTTGTATCTTTCGACATTACCTTCAGAGTCTCTTTTTGTCTTAAAGATCCATTTACAACCAATAGGTTTAACTCCTTTGGGTAATTCTACAAGGTCCCAGACTTGATTGTTAGCCATGGAATCCATCTCATCTTTCATGGCTTCTAGACAAAGTCTAGCTTTGGCATCATTAGATACTTGTGAAAATGTTACTAGATCATCCTCAAGTCCGATGTTATAGTCACATTCTTGAAGATACACTTTATAATATGAGGAAATTGTAGATTTTCTTGATATTGAGGATCTCCTTAATGGAATCTCAACATTTTCATCTTGAATATATTATATTTCAGGTTCCATTATGATTGGCTCTTCATTAGGTGTCAAGTCTTGAACTTCCACCTCTTCTTGTATGATATTTTGTGGAATGTCTTGCGAAGTGGGTAGTTCTAAAGAAGGTGAACATGTAGTTACTTGATCATGCCTTTCTTCAAAGACAATTCTTTGAAGACTCCCACTGATATTTCCATCTTCTATAAATCTTGCATTTCTAGCCTCAACTATTTTCATTTTATGATTAGGATAATAAAACCTAAACTCTTTGGATCTCTCAGCATAGCCAATGAAAAATCCACTGAATTTTCTTTGATACAATTTTTATTTCTTGTGGATTATATACCCGAACCTCAACTTGACAACCCCATATATGTACATGTCTCAAACTTGGTTTCCAACCATTCCATAACTCAAAGGGTGTTTTTGGAACTGCTTTACTTGGAACTCTGTTTAAGATGTACACAACGATCTTTAAGGCCTCACTCCACATAGAAATCGGGAGGCTAAAATTACTAACCATACTCCTTACCATGTCCATCAATGTACGATTCCTTCTTTTAGCTACACCATTTTGTTGTGGAGAGCCAGCAGTCGTATATTGAGCAACAATTCCATGTTCTTCAAGTAATTTTGCAAATGGACCTGGTTTTTGTCCTGTTTCTGTTTATCTTCCATAATATTCACCACCTCTATCTGATCTTACAATCTTTATTACTTTACTAGTTTGTTTCCCTACTTATGCTTTAAACGATTTAAAAGAATTTAATGCTTCACTTTTATCATCAAGAAGATAGAGATACATAAATCTTGTATGATGGTGTAAACGGTCCATATATATCAGTATGAATGATTTCCAAAATGTTAGAACTTCTCCTAACACCTTTCTTTGTCTTGTTAGTCTGTTTTCCCTTTATACAATCTACACAAGTACCGAAGTCAGAGAAATCAAGAGTTTTTAAAACACCCTCTTTCACTAACCTCTTTAACCTTGTAATGGAGATATGTATCAATCTTTTATGCCATAACATAGATGATTCTTCATTCACAATACTACGCTTTATGCCAATATTTTCGGTTGTGGTGCAAAGGTTATGGTTAAAAGAAGAATCTAAATTAGTATAAACCATTTTCAAGTTTTACAAAACCAATAACAACCGAGTCTTTTAACAAACTTAAAAAACTATTTTTAATATTAATTTCAAAACCAAAAGGAACAAGTCTTGAAACGGAAATAAGATTTCTAGAAACCAAAGGAATGTTAAAAGTTCTTTCTAAATCCAAAGTAAAACCATAGTTAAGAACAAGTCTAAAGGTTCTAACAACTTCAACATTTGAAGGCATCTTATTCCCTGAATAGATATAACGTTCACTGTTTGTTGATTTTCTTTGGCCAAGGAAGCCCAACATAGTATTGGCAATGTGGATTGTAGAACCTGTAGATGGGGAAAATGGTTCTCTGGTTTTTTAGGAAAGTGAAGAGTCGAGCGTGTTGTCGAGACTCCTCGAACCGAGCAAACTGCTTAACCTTACACAGATGCACTGCAAAGGGAGTGCTTAGATTCGAGAGATCAATTTGTAGGACTCCGGCCTAAACCAAGTCAATGGACGTTCCAGAGTACGGTCGCAAAGAGGGATATGGGTTGATCTGTAGGAGGGAAGCTGAGAAATTATGTGGGATCAGTGATGATCAAGGATTGTGGATGTGTTGAAGGTTTCCGCAATAATTGGTGAACTATTGGGTTCGAATAAGTTTTGATGGATTGATGAATTCTTGAGAGTAATTTCTCGAAAAATTCTGTGTAGACCAAAAACGTTGTTTGTTAATAATCATTTGTTGTCCTTTCAATCATAGATTCAGAGACTTATTTATATTGTCAGAGTTGTGAACACCTTGATCCCTGTAAGTGTGACGGTTTCATGAGTGGAAAAGTAGGCATTGGAAGATCATGGTAAAGTCAGTTCCATGTCGTGCAGAGACTTGATGGATCATGCACCCACTACTTTGCTAACTCCTTCAAATATTGACAAAACTTATGCACATTTCTAGTCGTGGATGAATCCACATGCTGTAGGCCGCCAGACCAAAACCCTAGTTATTATCCCCCAATTTGACGTGATTGAGGTCTGCATAACAGACGTGTATTTAGTGTGTCAGTTGTTGACTGATTAGACAATGAGCCTATATTTTGTTGAATCAAGCATGTTTGACAAATACTTAGTGATTCATGAACATTAATGTTGCTCGTCTGAGCAAATATTGTAAATTCAACAAGTTGTTGAATATTGATGAGTTACTGAATATATGTGGATTATTTGAGCAACTGAGAAAGTATTGTTCGATTTGGTGAAATACTGATAAATTACTGAATATTGATAGTTGGGTCAATATTCGAGCAACTGAGCAAGTATTGCTCAATTCGACGAATTACTGAATATGGAGAATTTGACGAGCAACTGAGCAAGTATTGCTTAATTCTTCAAATTAACAAATGTTGATAATTTGACGCGCAATTGAGCAAGTGTTGCTCAATTTGACAAATTAATAACAATTTATTAAATATTGATAGCTGAATCAATATTTGAGCGACTGAGCAAAGTTGCTCAATTCTACGAAATATTTGTTGGTGAGGTGACCCAATAAAATATAAAATATTGTTAGATTACCAGATATTATTTGATTAATCCCCGCCGATCAATATATACATTTATTTGGTGTTTGAACTTGCTCAGAATGATGATTTGTTGAGCGTTTGTTTGAAAACCCTAATTTTGATGAATTGCTCATTATTCGACGAATTGCTGAAAATAGGTCATGAGCAGAAGAGGGACCGATCACATGAGCTTGTGGATGTCCATGTGATGCCCAATTGCTCGAATGAGCATGTACCAGGGTTCTCAGTTGGAGAGTTGGTGAAGGAATGATGATTAAGTGCCGGTTTCATCATTTATTGAGTTACTGCTGGGTTCAACATTAGGTGATGAAACCTAGGTATGAAAGATGGGACCGACCAAGAGAGCATGGTACCGTCTCTTGGTGGTCACGGGACTAGATGTTGTCCGTTTGAGCAATCCCCAGGTTGGTTGGAGAGAGTTTGGGCCCAATACGAGCAATTCAACAAATTAGGTCAGAATTATGAAAACATGTGGGACCGGCTTTGTGCAAGCCCTAGGAATAACCCTGGTCGGTAATTAGGGCATGTGCGTATTTCCATGGTGTCCGTGTCTCCGTACTAAGAGTTTCAGTATTTTCCGATGTGCGTTCGAGCAACATTGTGAATTTTCAGAAGAGTTTCATCTTGACTGAAATTCTTGATTTTGTTGGAATGAGCATGTATGCTAAATTGATCAATATTTTGTAAATATTAAAATAAGAGTATTTTAACATCTGAATTTTTCGTGAGAGGCTAGCCGGTCACGTTACCATGTTGGCTCTTGAATTTTCATGATTTGAGCGAAATTTGAGAAATTATGAAGAAATCATAATTTTGCTCAAACCAAGGAGTTTCATGAATTCGAGGAAAATAATAATTATAAAAGACTAGGGATTGCAGGGTGTGGGACCGGCCACGGCTAGGGCATGGCCGGCCGGCCATGTTTCCAGTCCCGCACACTTTTTCCTATTTTATAATATTATTTCATGGATCCGTGATGTTATGAAGAATCCGTGAGTTTTTGTTGAAACAAAGAAGTTTCATGAGTTTAGGGAATAATCATTGTTATAAAAAGGTATGAGGTTTGTCTCCATGATAGCCAGGGCTATCAGATAGAAGTCGTTAAATGTGGACCCCTATCCGAAGGTCGGGATACTCCGGATGGAGTTTTTGATTGGACGGCTGGGACAGTTCCAATTATATTAAACTTGCCGGAAGATAAAACATTATTTTCTCCGGATTTCTCGGCACCCTCTTGTCTCTCTTTTGCTTTTGTGAAACCTCTTCGAGCAAGTCCCTCAAAAAATTTACTATCACAACCAAAATTTCGAATCGTGGTCCCGATGTCAATGATTTTGATTAACATTGTCAATGGCAAGGTGATTTCTTCTTCTTTTGCAATGTACATGGTATTTACTTCACAGTGCCAAGCTAAAACCCTAATCTTAATTTTAAGGGTTTAGGTTAATTTAGGGGCATGGTTGCGTTGATTTCTGGGTCAATGAAAACTCTAAGTTATAGAATGTCGCCTCCAGATTTCTGCAGCTGTTCTTGAGATTTCGAGTGAACTGACAAACTGATTAACAAGGTACAACTCACAAATACACTGTCTTTTTGGTGTTGAATGGTTAAATTAGGAAATCTATTTTGTTAACGAGTTTGTTTCTCATTATGGGTTTGTTTCGATTTTTTATTTTGTGTTTCTCATTGACATATTTTTAACAATGATTTATAAAAATTTCATTGACAGATTGTATGTTCTTAGGAATATAAATTTTTCAGAAAGCACATATATTATTGAAAGGGTTCCTAATTAGTTAACACTTTCATAGATCAACCCTTCCCGCAACTGTTGGCGAGTAGGTTAGTTAATTACTCCCTAAGTCCCTATTCATCCTCTCTCAATATGTTTTTGATACAATATAACCTGAATGATTAACATCACTGTTATGAATATGTCAATTTTAGAATTGTTTTTTCATATTACAATCTCTATGTACAAGGTTATTTACCCTTCAAATTCTTCTGCGTCTTCTTCAGTTTCTTCATCGTCTTCTTCTTCTTCAATCTCAGAGAATGCCGCGATCTCACTTCCAATCACTGAGGAAGATCAGAAATCACAAAGGCAAATTGGTATCAGTGACCATGTTCAAGGTATAATTCTTTATCTCGATTAAAGGTTATCTTTTTTCTTTTAGGTGTAGCTCCGGCTCTCTAAATCTACATATTTAAAGATTTTTCTTTATTCGTGGACCGTTTAAACGTTTTCGGCCATGTATTCCCTCACATCAATGATATATGTGTTCTTTTTTGATTGGTGAGTGGAAATTGTCCATTAATTTGTTCCTCTACTTTCTTCATCTTGATTATTTGTTATTCTATTTATGGAACCACCAATTTACAACTATCTACCCATGGAATCTTCTTATAGAGAGAAGATGATGAAAAAGAAAAAAAAATGTTCTATTTGTTCAACTTTATTTTGATCTTACAGTAAAAAATTTCTTAAGAATATCATCTTAAGAAAATAGAGTTCTTACGAGATTCGCCTTATAAAATCAATTTGATCTTACAGTAAAATTTTGCTTAGGAATATATTCTTAAGTAAATATAACTCTTACTAGATCGCCTTATAAAATCAAAAGACGGCAGTCCTACTTGGAGCTGAGAGAACCGTTCAGGTTTCCTTGCCAAAATCCTCCTCGGTGGATGACTCATCCGTTTATTTGTGCAAATCGATTGATTTTGTATTTATACATCCTTTATGGTATAATTTCTGGGAACCCTAAACATCTCTTGATTTCTCAATAGGAAGAGAATGTGATCTCGGAAAAAATGCATCCCAAAAGGTTGCTGAGGACGAAAAGCAGACCAAACTTTACTGGATCTGGTAGAAGTTTATCTTTCCAGTGGAGCCACCTGCAAATAAGGTGAGAAACTACCAAGTTGATAGCTCAAGAGATGAATGTAAGTGCTTTTCCATATGGATATTTGTTGCCTCAGGCCCTCAGTTTTTCTTTAGATACTTTAAAATATGTTCTGTTGTGATATGTATGCATTGGTCTAAATATTAGTTTGTTTATGATTTTCTTAGGAAGAGTAGAAACCATAGACAGTCACAGAGAAGTGATGCCTGTAAAGGTCACAACAATGAAGGTTGTAGTTGGTAATACCTAATGAACGAAAATTTGATGCATGATCGTAGGTTTTTGCAGGTATGCCTGGGTTTACATCAATTATTCTTATCATTCTTCAGTTGTGCGCGTTTGTTTTTAGGTTCATATATCAATGATGTTATAATTGAAATTGCTGTTGCAAAGAAAAATGAAGCCATTTTATGATGAATATGCTATTACAGAGAGAGCTGCGAAATATAAAGCATGAATGAAAGTATACATGGTTAATGACAACACAAATTATCATCATTTCTTACATGTCACCTCAGATGTTGTGGAGCAGTTTACCATCTACTTTTAGATAAAGTTTCACCTGCATCTCAATATTCTAAAAGAAGGATTAAATAGTCCCCCCACAACTAGCAGTTGTATTAATCTAGAAGGAAGAGGTATAACCACTGACGTTCATGCGTCAATCCCTTGGCATAGCAGATGGCATCTCAAAATTCCCTTCCAATGAATTTTTATGTAAGAGAACATTAAATTACCGGTTGATACCTACCATGTCCTTAGGTTCTGCTGCTATACCGAAGCATGCAAGAGAAATCAAAGTTATTTGATGGAAGTACCAGATCATTAGATAGACAATATACTTCCTATTGGAACCTTGATACTGTATGGAGATGCCAGGGTGTTAGATGGGGGCATGAAATACTTCAACATCTTCTGCTTTCCTGAAATTAGTTTCAATTTTCATCTTTCCAAGTTGCATCAGTATTCTCACCCTAAAAATTACTTTTCTTGCTTGATTTGGGAATTTGGAGATAACTTTCAAACGATTTGTATCTCTAAGAGAGAGACAAATCATTGTATATGTCGTTGCTAATACCAAGTAAACTAGGTCATGATTCAGTTGTTTTCTAATACCAGAGTGAAATTGTTGAGAGCCAAGGCAAAAATTATCAGAGTAAGTTTGCAAAAACCATGTTATGTTGTGTTTGAATTAAAATGGTTGATTAATTTATTTCGGAGTATATCTAGGTACCTAAGGATCTAACATTTTTACACTGGATTAAAAAATAAGCCTTCTTTAAAAAAAATATCTACAGATCTTTCTACCATTCTGTAGGTTACTTCGTCATGAATTGTATATCAATCAAGTATTTATTTTCTGATTCTGAAATTGCAAGTTTATCTACTCTTTTGTGACTGATACAGAAACATTGAGGTTTATGGTGGAGGTTCGCTGGGCTCCAATGTGCTAGCTGATTTTGATGTTACTCTTGACTAGAGTAACAACATAGTTGCAGAATTTCACAGCTTTTTACTGCTGTAATATGATTTTAGACACGACGGGGTGCTTTTGTTATATTTGTGCCAAAGTTTACCTATCTCCACTGTGCTGTGGATATGAAGAAAAAGATATGTCGAAGCCGTAAAGGTAGGTGTGTCAATCATTTGAACTAACCAGGTGTTGATGGTGGTTTTTAGTTTAGGGTTAAAATCGTAAAACACTAAACCCTAGCAGATAGTGATGTCACAACATTTAAAGCAACAAGCATTTACTAGGCACATTTACTTAAACCTTTAATGTGTTTCTAAAATAATTACCGGGGTATATTTTTCAAATTAGGGTTACGACAAGACAAACTTTAATTCCCACGTGTGCCAATGGCAAATAATGCTAGCCACACCGATCGCGCCAAAGCATGCCAACCATGCTAGCCGCACCTATGTGCCAATGACAAATCATGCTAGCCACACCGACCGCGCCAAGGCATGCCAACCATGCTAGCCGCACCTCTGTGCCAATGGCAAATCATGCTAGCCACACCGACCGCGCCAAAGAATGCCAACCATGCTAGCCGCATCTCTGTGCCAATAGCAAATCATGCCATCCACACCAACCGCGCCAAGGCACGTCAACCATGCTAGCCGCACCTCTGTGCCAATGGCAAATCATGCCAGCCACACCAACCGCGCCAAAGCACGTCAACCATGCTAGCCGCACCTCTGTGCCAATGGAAAATCATGCCAGCCATACCGTCCGCGCCAAAGCATGCCAACCATGCTAGCCGCACCTCTGTGCCAATGGAAAATCATGATAGCCACACCAACCGCGCAAAGGCATGCCAACCATGCTAGCCGCACCTCTGTGCCAATGGTAAATCATGCCAGTCAAACCGATCGCGCCAAAGCATGCCAACCATGCTAGCCGCACCTCTGTGCCAACGAAAAATCATGCCAGCCACACCGACCGCGCCATGCCAAACACATCTCGCCTAGCCGCGCCACCCTGTTGGCCCTCACTACGCGGCTACCCAAATGAAGGCGTGCAACAATCAACGGTTGCCCTTCAATCCCAGGAGCAAATCCTGGCCGTCTAAGGTCACCTCACGACCTTTGGCCCAAAACCCTAGCTTGGTCATGCACATAGCCAAGCTAGCCGCGCCATGCCAAACACAACTCGCCATGGCCCCTCTAGCCGCGCCACCCTGTTGGCCCTCACTACGCAGCTACCGGAACGAAGGCGTGCAACAATCAACGGTTGCCCTTCAATCCCAGGAGCAAATCCTGGCCGTCTAAGGTCACCTCACGACCTTTGGCCCAAAACCCTAGCTTGGTCACGCACCTAGCCTTGCAAAAATGCCCTTACCTTGGCCCTAGCCATGCCATACGTCCATGGCAAACCCTTGGCCCCACATGCCAAGCCAAACCAAACCTAGCCAAGCTAGCCGCGCCATGCCAAACGCACTCTGCCTTGGCCCTAGCTATGCTAGTCACGTCATGCCAATCCAAACACTATTGCCTTGGCCCTAGCCATGCCATACGTCCATGGAAAACCCTTGGCCCCATATGCCAAGCCAAACCAAGCCAAACCTATCCAAGCTAGCCGCGCCATGCCAAACGCACTCTGCCTTGGCCCTCGCTATGCTAGTCATATCATGCCAAGCCAAGCGCCCTTGCCTTGGCCACGCCATACGCCCATGGCAAACCCTTGGCCCCACAGGCCAAGCCAAAATCGCACCTAGCCAAAGCTAGCCACGCCCAAGGCTAACCCTTGGCCCCACACACTAAGCCTAAACACAACCTAGCCGCGCCACCATGCTGGCCCTCACTACGCGGCTACCAAAACGAAGGCGTGCGACAATCATCGGTTGACCTTCAATCCCAGGAGCAAATCCTAGCCATCCAAGGTTACCAGATGACACATGGCAACCTTTGGCTCGAAAACCTAAGTTTGGCCACGCCAAACCATGCCATGCCAACGACATGCCAACCTAGTCGCGCCACCACTGCGCGGCTACCAAAAAAAAAGGAGCGCAACGATCAACGGTTGCCCCTCCTCTCAAGATGCAAAATCTCGACTGTCGAAGGTCACCAGGCTAGGAAGTCTCCCTATCTTGACTTGCCAAGCCACAACAACATGCTCCATGTTTTCCAAAAAACATTCGAGACATCAACACAAACTGGGGGATGCTCATTAGGGTTTTGGTTTGGTGGTCTATAGCGTGCGGCATACACAAATGCCCGTTTCAAGATAGTGTAATAAGATTAAGGCGGTTAGTAAATGCAAGAAGCAACGGTGAAACGCACCTTCATTATGGGACATCAATTCCATCAAATCCCATCAATACCAAGCGTTACCACCTCTTCCCATTTAACTCATCCGTTTTCTTTTCTTATACGTTTCTTTTTGGACTTGTATAAGTAGGCTCACCTATTTCCACCAGAGACATGGGTTCTTGGTCAGGGGAAAATACCACACTCAGAAAGGAAACTCTTGTTAGCTTTCTCAAAGATCTCACCTTCTGATACAAGACAAGTACTGCTCTTCCAGAATTATTCTGGCCTCAACACTCTCTTCGCTTCCCTCCCTAAACCAACCCTTCTCCTCCACTTTGTGACCGAAGCAAGTCTGGAACGGCCATTTCTTGGTTTAGGCCGGACTTGTACAGATTGATATCTCGAATCTAAAAGTACTCCATTGCAGTACATTGTTTAGGGTTTAGATTGTTTCTCACTTTCACACCCGCAATTACCAAAATCGGCAAAAACCATTTTCACCTATAAACAATTGCCGACCACAGCGGGAGGATTGATCTATTGGTTACAATATCAACTCCAACTCCTGATTTCGTTTCCCGAACGTCAATCCCAATACGGTGGAACTCAGGTCTGGAGCGGCTGCTGAGAATACCAGCACGGAGCACGGCCTTGATGTTAACGTCTCTACCAATAACGTCGTTACATCACATACTGACTGTAGTAACTCTGAATGCACTCCCTCGAGCGTAACACCGCTAATCACCAGGGCCAGAGCCGCCTCCGCCTCTAATATCTCTGCACAACCCTGTAATCACGGCAACGAAAACACCTCTTCGGGCGTTACGCCACCAGTCACCAGAGCCAGAGCTGCCGCTGCAGCTCCTAATGCCTTGTCTAGCATGGCACCCCCGACCACAACTAAGGTTCCAACTACCCCACCGACGGGACGAGAGACCGGAGGGACCAGAGGAAGCCGTCCTTATTTCACCGTCGCTGATTTGATGGAACGACAGGAAATGCTCGCCGGAGCTCAAACGGATATGGTTTCGACACAAAAAGAAGTACTCATTTTTATCAAGGCCCTGACAGAGCGGCTACCACGCGATTCACGCCCGCCAGAGCCGTTTAGAAATGTCTCCAACACCCCCGGCGCTAACACCTCGGCAGAACACGCCTCCGCAGACGAGGAGATTCACGCTAGAATTCCATCGGAAAGAAATCAGCCGTCCGACTTCGTCACACGAGAAAATCTGGAGCAACTTCTCCGCAACCGAGTCAAGAATGATGAAATGGACATGCATCAACACCAACCCCCTTACCCATCCGAGATACAAAGAATCCATCTTCCAAGGGGATACTCCTCTCCTCAATTCACCCTGTATGATGGCACCAGAAATGAACATGAGCATGTCTACCGTTTCTTGGAATCCCTAGGTGAACATGAATATAATCACGTTCTTCGTCTAAGGGAGTTCTCAAATCACTTACCGGAAGAGCGTATACATGGTACAACAACCTCCCGCCGAACAGTATTCCCAACTGGAGTAGCATGGTTACCGCGTTTTACAGGAAGTACTTCTTCGTGTCTGAACAAGTTACTCTCTCAGACCTCGGAAGGATGTACCAGTGGAATAACGAACACCCGAATGATTTTTTCAAAAGATTCAGGGTTCAAGAACTGCACTATCATGACCCAAACGTGACCGAGCAACAGCTAGTGAACGCGTGCATCAACGGTATGGTTCCTATTTATCGCGCCTTGCTAGAAAACTTGCGTTTTCAGACATTCTTAGAACTCCATGAAGCCGCCAGACGTTCTACAACGACAACACCAGCGTTACTGGATAGGGCTAGACCGACTCGAGCCGAAGACATGCGCGAAACTCGCGGGAACATACATCTCACCATCAAACAATTTAACGCTGGCCCCTCCTCTATAAACATAGTAAATGAGAGAGGGAAAAGGAAGGCCCCAGCCGTAGATCATCAACCTAAACGTGAAGCACCGGCACAACGGGCAACCCTTCCACGGAAGGCCGCACCTAAAGCTCCCATGCGTCGACACGAAACTGAAGGGAATGCCCAAGATTTCCTGTTTCCCATCGAGAAGGTGATTGATCTCCTTGAAGCATGGATTCAAGACGATGTTATCAGACTGCCACCTCCCAGACGCCCACTGACTGAGGCCGAGATGGCAAACCCTAAGTACTTTCACTATCACAGATTTGTTCACCACCCAACCAGTGATTGTAACAGACTAAAGCATATCTTCAAAGAAAAGATAGAAGCAGGAGAGATCCAACTAGGAGACGAGGGAGTACATCGAGACCCACTCCCAATAAGAAACTGTGGTTTCTCTGGGGACTCTGTGCACGAGACTGTACAATCCATGATGCAGCATGTATGTGAAATTCTCTATCTTTCCAAGGTGCAGCGCCAAGATATTTTCGCAGCTCTCAATCGCGCTGTATCCGACAAATGACTTTTCTCTCCTCGGAAACCACACCAGGGGCCTAAGCTTTCCAAACGGGAGGAATCAAAAGGGAGAACTGGGGACTACTGACTACGTCCCGTTTAAGAGGTATCTAATTCGAAAATACGCTCATCGACGCGGCCTCTGTCCTCAACATCATTACTTTCAAGATACTAAAGGCTGCGGGATTTACAAAGCAAGACACTACCCATTCCCCGTTTGTGATTAAGAACCCGAGAGGAGAAGCTTTGAACGCGCATGGCTACATCAACCTCGAAATCAAGATGAGAGACGCTATAACTGATAGGTGTTGTAAAACACCTAATTTATATCTAGTATTTATGCTTTCTTTTCTATTATCATTGGGAATTGCATCTCTTATGTTTAGTTTTGAGTTATTAGGTGCAATGGAGTCACTATGAGCAAAAGAAGGAGAAAACGTCCATTTGGAGCGTAAAAGGAAAAAAGGTCAATTCACATGCAAGCTATACTTGGAGCGGGCTACGTTATGCAAGGTAGAGGCGGAGAAAGAGCTGTCAGTTTCCCGTAACTGACAGTTGAGTCGAAGAATTGAGTTGTCAGTTAGCTGAAACCGACAAGCATTGTATGGATTGGTTGACCCTTATCCAATCCACCTGGGTGGATATATCCAATTCCACCTCCTATACAAACCTAAAATTCAGAGAAGTTGTAATTTCTCTCATCATTGTCTCTTTGCCTGAAATTAAGATAAAGTGCGGCGGCTCCATTGGTGTTCAGGGAGATATGAATTAACAGAAATATTGAGAGATACTGATTCTTAGTGAGATGAGTTGTGTTCTGTTGATCTGGGAAGAAGAAGGGGTTAAAGAGAAGATGAATTTGCTGTTATTAATGGCAGTGGAGGAGAACTATGTGGATTCGAAGTCAAGAAGGGAACTACAAAATGGGTTTTTACTCAATCCAAGTTATTTCCGTGAATATTAAGATCTCAGAAGAAGGAGGAGGTTTAGGTTAGGGTTTTGAATCAGAAGAAATTGAACAGATGATGAAGCAGAGATGGAATGGAGATTGAGAAGAAAAAGATTACTTAGGGTTTGAATTCAATTAAGCAGATGATTTTGGTGTTGTTACCCTGAGAAAAAGATGAGTTTTCTTCCATGGGGTTTGATTGAGAACCAGAGTGAGAATAACTCAGTGAAATTTCAATTGCAACACATGGAAGAAGGTGGTGCGGATTATGGTGATTCTGTGGCTGGAGAACTGAACTGGGTTGGTGATGAATTGTGAAAATGAATGGGTAGAATGAATGTGGGTAGATGGATTGATCTCAGATTTGGGTATTGGCTTTCTGTTGATGATATTGAAACCAAAATATGATAGGCATGTGCAGTGACTGGTGCAAGGAGCAATTGCAGGCAATGGCAGGATTGAAGTTACAAGGAAGTTTGTTCTTGAGCTTATTTACAGATTGCTGAGATTTAGGTGGACTGAGACAATGAATGGATGCAATGGGATATGAAAATGGTTTGATTAAATTATGAATGTCAGTGATGAACTCAGGGAGGAGATAGTTCTACTGCTGTAGATGGGAGAGCTAGTGGTTGCAGCTCAGATGGCACTGGTGTTGCAGGAATTGCTTGAACTGAAACAAGATAGGAAGTGAAGCTAGAACTGAACTGCAGATTGGTGGTCTTGAGTTGAGTCATGGATACTTGATATTTAGATGAATGTTAGGACTTGGTGTTCATGTACAAGTGCAGATGGTGGATTTGTTGGTGCTGTTATTGCAGTGTCATTGCAATGGAGCAGTTGAACTGAATCTCAAGGCTAGGAGCAGGGAAGATGGATGTGTTTGAAGTTGGTTGGTGGTATTGCAGGTGGGAGGCATTGAAGTGCAGCTGGAGTTGTGGGTATAGGATGCAGTTGAGTATTGCAGGTGAACTCGAGCTGGTGGTTTTGGGTGTTGTCGCAGTTGGATGGGTATTTGAGAAGGAGTTGCGACTGAGATGGAGTTGTAGCTGTTGATATCAATCATGTACATGTAATGCTGTTAACAAGAAGGGAAGTGTTGGTTTTGTCAACTGAGCTAATGCGTTTGTTGAATTGATGCTATGCCTGAGCTGAATTACTGCAAGAAATGGAATTTGGGGTTGTTGAGTCTGTTGTTGCTGATGATTTCAAGCAAAAGTTGAAGTGCATGTCTCAGTCACAGATGGGTTTGATTTTGAGCTCGAATATGGTGTTCGTGGTGGTTTAAATGCAGAGAAGAGGGTGTAAGGATGGATTGGTGTGAATTGTTTGTGTTGTTGCAGCTGAGTAGCTGGTGCTGTTCTGTGTTGCAGAGAAGCTACATCAATGAATTGATTGAATGTTTGTTGTGGAGATTGAATGAATATAGGGGACTCAGACTTTGCAGGGCATATGTGAATTGTGTTGCAGGCAACAAATGGAGTTGCAGGCAACAAATGGAGTTGCAGGTGATGGTCATAGTGGCTCAGGTGATGGAATTGAAGATGTATTGAATGGTTGTGTTCATGAGAATTGCAGTGTTGCTGGCTTCAGTTAACTGAGACAGAAAGGATGATGATGCTGCTGTTGGATTTATTGCAGGTAGAGTTGGCATTGGAACAACCATCATGGCTGGAGTTAATGATGGTGCAGGTGCAAGGGTTTTGGCCAGAACCAACTCGACCAAGTTAGATAGATGATCCAGACCTTGACTCACCTGACTCGGTATGCTAGACCGAGTTGACCCGATTTAACTCGTTTGACCGGTGACCGGGTGGATTTTTCCGGTCATCGGAGATACTTTTCCGGTCAACTTCCGACCGGAAACACAGTTTTCCGATGACTCTTTTTGGGACAGATTTTTACTTGGGTTTTTACTCACTTATGGGCTTGGTGGAATCATACTATTGGAGCATTTGGACCTTGGGCTTTGAAGACCTAATTTGGGAAGTTGAAAAGCTATAAAAAGAAAAAGTTTTTATTCTTTTGGGAGACATATATTATTCTACTGGAGTTTTGGAGGAGAGCAGTTACTAGGGTTGGCTTTCGTTTATTTTTCATCTTCTTCATTTCATTTTTATTATTGATTATGAATATGAATATGATGAACCCAAAAACTATGAGTAGCTAAATTTCATTTATTTGTTATGGGATATAAAGTGGATTTCACAAATAAGATTTGATTCAATGCATTAGTTTTGTCTCAACTTTATTGTTTATGATTCATTATTAATATTGTTGTATGATTTGATTGTTTGTTTGGTTGAGTCCGGAATCAATCCGATTTGCATTAATATCTAAAGATAAATTAGGGTTTTCAATACGAAAAAGTTGTTTATCCCTGATTCTAAGTAGCATAATTGTGGGTAGTGCTTGTAGTGATATATCCTACTAGTCACAAATGAATCATAACTTGGGTTAAATCGAATTAGTGCTTTTACACATTTTGATTGCCTTGATTAGTCTTATTCCATAGAACTTATTGCTTTTAGGGAGTTAAACTTAATTGTGCTTTTACACTTTAGGTTATTTTCTAGGAAGAATTCACATATGCATCTTTTAATGTGGTTGTGATGAAATCATGGAATTAGCGGGATATTCTTGCGATCAAGGTATCCTAGGACTTTTAGTAAATAAGAGATTAAAATTTCAATTCTAGTCATTGATGAAAATACATGTTTGTGAATGATACTATCCCATGACCAATATCTTCTCCTTATTGATTACTTTTATTTTTACTTTGCTTTCAATTTATTTTTATTGCTTTGAAATATCAAAACCCCCCCATTGGTTACTAAGAAACTGAAATTTGCATAACAACAAAAGCCTCTCTGTGGATACGAACTCTTTCTTATCGCTTACTACTTTTATTTTAGTTAAGTAAGAAAGTGAAATTATATTTGAGTCGGCTGACAACCGATCAATAACGCATAGAAAATTCCACATTGTCAAAGAACTGGGTCATGACATGATGTTGGGGAACTTATGGGTACTCGATAACAAATCGAAATTAGATGCGCACCCTCTGCTGACTTCCATGCTCGAAGGAATTTCCAACAAACCATCCTACTAGTTATCGCATCGACGAGTTATCAATGAAACCCAGACATTTAGAGAAGACCTGTTGGCCGAACAACCTTCTCTACAACCAGTCATTCCTTCCCCTATTCTGTCATGGGGACTTGGCGCGATTACTGGAATGGAGGTTGTCAAGAAATGTGAATGGGGTGCTGTGCCATTTGAAACCTTTTCAAAAGGCTTGGAAACTTCCATCGAAACCAATGAAGCCAAGACTCAAATGGTTGCACAACGCCTGAACCCGTTTTCAATCGGAGATATAGTGGTTAAGGTAAATTCGTTTCAAGTTGGGAAGATGACGGTAAAAATGGCTATTCAAATTGATTCGCCCAATGAAAGAGAAGACGAGCCGTATTTGGTGGCAGACACCCTTTTAGGAGGATATTGCAAGCTTATCAACACAGACACACCTGAAGGAGTGATAGTTCACTCGCGATGGCTCAAGGTCTCCAATCCCTAAAATGCTGTACTTTTCCAGTCACTCTCCCTTTAGTATTTCCTTTAACAATTCCTCTTAGTAGTTGTATTCCCTCAGGATGAATACACCGTTTGTATTCTTCCCTAGAGTTTACCTTTCCGTAAAAAAAAAGAAGAGCATAAATACATCTCTTTCCAAACAAATTCTCCATATATCAGAGAAATACATCAAATTAACCCAGAAAACCATTGCAAAGCAATCATACCACAACCAGAAATACTTCACTCAATTATTCAAAAATAAATAAATATATAAGCGAAATGTTGACTGATGAAGAAGAAGCTAAAGATAAGTTTACGAAAAATATCGGGAGAACTAAGCAGCTAACAGGAATAACAAAAAGGTAGGAACTAGCCCTCAAAGGATGGAACACGAGTCTCCTTGGTCAAGGCTATCTTCAAGCACTTCCCCCAACAATCTCTTGGGCAACAAAGATTCCATTCAACAGTGTTAGCAGCAACAACCTCAACATCCCATCCCGAAGCAACCACAACAGCAATAGTGTTCGCTTCAACGACCGGCTCGGCATACGCCACCATGACCCCTCTAGTATCACCAACGACACCTCTGGCGTCAACTCCAAAGGCTATTTTGTTCCCGTCAGACGCCCTCTCGAAGGTTTTCTCATTGACCCTTCGAAGAAGATTTTTTGATTCATCCGCATTGAAACCGAGAACCATGGCGCTTTCCTATGAAAGCTTCACATGCTCGATTTTCCATTGCTTTGACCTAGAAACAGTTCGATCCGCCCTATAACTGTAACGAGGAAAGGTTTTGCCGCACTGGAACTTCTCGACACGCCAAGGTTCTTCCTCATTTTCTCGCCCCTCCTCCATGTTCACCGAACCCAAGAAAGTCCGAACACGCGCTTGCACTTCATGGAGAAAGATGGAAGGGAGGTCCTTGATGATTTCACCAGCTTCATGGAACAGAGATTCAATTCTGGCTAATGACTCCTCATGAGAAGAAGATCGGTTTCCGCCAATTCCGAAGTCCTTTTCCGAAGAATTAAAGACATGGCTATCCCTGGAGGCCCCTATCATACACTACAAAGAACAAGGAAAGTGGTCAAGTTCCATCCTGTCTATATACACATAAGAAGGATGATAACATAAAAAAAAACACGAGGAGATACCTGTAAAGAGGATGGATGAAGGCAAACTACGTGAATGTAGAGTTCAAGATCATCTTTTATGTACATCAAGGTGATGCAACCTCAAAAGGGAAAGTTTTTATACCGGCCGTGAGTTAAGGCATGATATCCGGTCCTAATTAAACCTCATGCCTGGATGTGAGAAATAATTATGGTTGGTGAGAAAGCGTGGAAGAACGTGCTCGAGGCCCACTAGATCGTGTGTTCCTTTCCCACCACCAACGGCAAGCTTCAGAAGAAAAATCGGCAACATAACCAAAGCAGAAAGAGTAACGCTTTTCCTTTTTTGTGGGCGTAATGTTTTGGGTTGAAGAGAAAAAGAACTTCCTGGTCAAGTCAAATAAGGAAAGAGGAAACCAAGCCCTTGAAGATAAATCACCAAGCAGTCCGTGCCATGTCTCATCCTCACCGTTACTGGCCATCTGTGCGCGCCTCACCCCACCGAGTCGCGCCACTGCCATGGCCTCACCAGGCCAAGCCGACCGCTCCATTGTCGCGGCCCCACCACGCCTAGCCATCTGTGCACGCCTCACCCCACCGAGCTGCGCCCTGCCATGGCCGCACTAAGACAAGCCGACTGCTCCACTGACGCGACCCTATCATCCACGCGCGTTCACCTTACCAAGACCACGCCACCTATTGGCCCCTCGAGCCAAGATGTCCACTTACGTCGCCTGCCAAGATCGCACCCCCTTCGCCATGGAGATGTACGACCAGACCAAGACGGTAAATTTCGCCTCACCACTCCACGGTCTGCATTCCCAGTACAACATACGCAGGGCCGCCAACACGGGAAGCCAAAACTCTCCTTACCACTTAAAAAGGTTAGTCGGATTCTCCTGACCATCTTTGCAATGATTTACACATCGATTCCATCCTTATCTGTCACCATCATATGCTTACCTCGCAACAAGGAACCTGTTCCGAGATAAGCAGGGGACTTAGTGTTGATGGTGGTTTTTAGTTTAGGGTTAAAATCGTAAAACACTAAACCCTAGCATGAAGTGATGTCACAACATTTAAAGCAACAAGCATTTACTAGGCACATTTACTGAAACCTTTAATCTGTCTCTAAAATAATTACCGGGTATATTTTTCAAAAAATAGGGTTGCGACAAGACAAACCCTAATTCCCACGTGTGCCAATGGAAAATCATGCCAGCCACACCGACCACGCCAAAGCATGCCAACCATGCTAGCCGCACCTCTGTGCCAATGGAAAATCATGCCATCCACACCGACCGCGCCAAAGCATGCCAACCATGCTAGCCGCACCTCTGTGCCAATGGAAAATCATGCTAGCCACACCGACCGCGCCAAGGCATGCCAACCATGCTAGCCGCACCTCTGTTCCAATGGAAAATCATGCCAGCCACACCGACCGAGCCAAAGCATGCCAACCATGCTATCCGCACCTCTGTGCCAATGGAAAATCATGCCAGCCACACCAACCGCGCCAAGGCATGCCAACCATGCTAGTCGTACCTCTGTGCCAATGGAAAATCATGCCAGCCACACCAACCGCGCCAAGGCATTCCAACCATGCTATCCACACCTCTGTGCCAATGGAAAATCATGCCAGCCACACCGACCGCGCCAAATCATGCCAACCATGCTATCCGCACCTCTGTGCCAATAGCGAATCATGCCAGCCACACCAACCGCGCCAAGGCATGCCAACCATGCTAGCCGCACCTCTGTGCTAATGGAAAATCATGCCAGCCACACCGACTGCGCCATGCCAAACACATCTCGCCATGGCTCCTCTAGTCGTGTGATCCTGTTGGCCCTCACTACGTGACTACCAAAATGAAGGCGTACAATAATCAACGGTTTCCCTTCAATCCCAGGAGCAAATCCTGGCCGTCTAAGGTTACCTCACGACCTTTGGCCCAAAACCCTAGCTTGGTCACGCACCTAGCCAAGATAGCCGCGCCATGCCAAACACATCTCGCCATGTCCCATCTAGCGGCGCCACCCTGTTGGCCCTCACTACGCGTCTACCAGAACGAAGGAGTGCAACAATCAACGGTTTCCCTTCAATCCCAGGATAAAATCCTATCCGTATAAGGTCACCTCACGACCTTTGGCAAAAAACCCTAGCTTGGTCACGCATCTAGCCAAACTAGCCGCGCCATGCCAAAATGCCCTTACCTTGGCCCTAGCCATGCCATACGTCCATGGAAAACCCTTGGCCCCACATGCCAAGACAAACCAAACCTAGCCAAGCTAGCCGCGCCATGCCAAACACACTCTGCCTTGGCCCTAGCTATGCTAGTCACGTCATGCCAAGCCAAGCGCTCTTGCCTTGGCCCTAGCCATGCCGAACGTCCATGGCAAACCCTAGGCCCCACATGCCAATCCAAACCAAACCTAGCCAATCTATCCGCTCCATGCCAAACACACTCTGCCTTGGACCTAGCTATGCTAGTCACGTCATGCCAAGCCAAGCGCCCTTGCCTTGGCCACGCCATACGCCCTTGGCAAACCCTTGGCCCCACACGCCAAACCTAAACACAACCTAGCCACGCCACCACGCTGGACCTCACTACGCGGCTACCAAAACGAAGGCGTGCGATAATCAACGGTCGCCCTTAAATCCCAGGAGCAAATCCTAGCCATCCAAGTTTACCAGATGACACATGGAAACCTTTGGCCCGAAAACCTAAGTTTGGCCACACCAAACCATGCCATGCCAACCTAGTCACGCCACCACTGCGCGACTACCAAAAACAAAGGCGCGCAACGATCAACGGTTGCCACTCCTCTCAAGATGCAAAATCTCGACTGTGGAAGGTCACCAGGCTAGCAAGTCTCCATAGCTTGACTTTCCAAGCCACAACAACTTGCTCCATGTTTTCCAAAAAACATTCGAGACATCAACACAAACTTGGGGACGCTCATTAGGGTTTTGGTTTGGTGGTCTATAGCGTGCGGCATACACAAATGCCCATTTCAAGATAATGTAATAAGATTAAGGCGGTTAGTAAATGCAAGAAGCAACGGTGAAACGCTCCTTTATTATGGGACATCAATTCCATCAAATCCCATCAATACCAGGCGTTACCACCTCTTCCCATTTAACTTATCCGTTTTCTTTTCTTAAGAGGACAGAGTACGTTTCTTTTTGGACTTGTATAAGTAGGCTCACCTATTTCCACCAGAGACACGAGTTCTTGGTCAGGGGAAAATACCACACTCAGAAAGGCAACTCTTGTTAGCTTTCTCAAAGCTCTCACCTTTTGATACAAGTCAAACACTGCTCTTCCAGAATTATTCTGGCCTCAACACTCTCTTCGCTTCCCTCCCTAAACCAACCATTCTCCTCCACTTTATGACCGAAGAAAGTCTGGAACGACCATTTCTTGGTTTAGGCCGGACTTGTACAGATTGATCTCTCGAATCTAAAAGTACTCCCTTGCAGTACATTGTTTAGGGTTTAGATTGTTTCTCACTTTCACACCTATAATTACCAAAATTGGAAGAAACCATTTTCACCTATAAACACCAGGTCAAGCCGCTGACATTTAACTTTTGATACTAACAGTTAACTTCAAGTATGAATATTTTGGATGCTTGAGAATATGTTGGACCTGGATCTTTTCCCTTTCAATGAATCATTCGAGTCTGCCATGTATATATCTGATTCTCATATACTTAAATATATTATTTTTTAGGAAATGGTACCTTCTGATATGGAAGATGGTAATCATCTTTAGGAAGCCCGTGAGAAAATGCAGAAATCTGCGTACGGAAAAGGTAGCTCTCTCCAAAAAAAATAATGTAATGTTGTTGTTTGAATGGGTTGTTATGAAAATGCCATTGTTGGAGTTAATAGTTGACATGTTACTCATAAGTAGATTGATCTGCTTAACCAGCTTGGGACAAGAAGACCACGTAATTTCTCATAAAAGTCCAAGGGAGAATAGTGGATAACTTTATACAATGTGGGTGTTTTCTTATTTGAACTTTTTCATTTGTGTTTTGTTATACTTTTTTTTTATAGATAAAGAAAAGATCAAACACAGAGTTCAGATAATAAAGGCGCCTCCCACACTTGAGGACTTAGAGATTTACTTGCTAGAATAGCAAGGTTGTGTAGATCTAAGTAATTCCTACTTTTAATTTTTTTACAGAAAACTCTGTCAAAAGTATGAAATTTAGAAAAAAGGAGATCCATTCTTTGGTCGGAATTCCAACTGGTAGTTCTAGTCCCACTTGTCAGAGAATATGCAATGATAGGATTACATCCCAGAAGATTTAGAGCTCTGCAATGTAGATCTGAGGCCCAATCCAAAGCTTCCTGAGCAGCTAAGACATCTCCTTCTTCTGCTCCATGAGCTCGGACACACCTAGTTCTTCTTCCAATAGTAGTACCTGTGGAGTCTAGAATAGAAACACCAATACCTGTGAGCTTTGTTCTGTTATCTAACACAGCCAAATAAGCAAAAGAAATGTTAATTTCAGGGACTTGTTCAGATGTTTCTACCCTTGGGGACCTTTGAGAAGTTCCACTGGTCGACTGATAATTAATTTTTTTATTCAAGTGAATTATAATTTGATTTGCTGTGTTGGAGGGACAGGGTTTTTCTTTGCCAAAGGCCGCATCACACCTAGCCTTCCAAACAAACCAGCATATAGTAGAGCAAACACTGACCCAAGATCCCCACTAAGGGATGTTATAGTTGTTCACAAACCAACTTTTACACCAATCAGTCAAACTGTTATACCTATTGCAAGCATTATTAAGGTTTAGGTGGCAGTGAGACCAGACGGTTCTAGTGAAGGCACACTGCATAAGAGAGTGTTCACCTGTTTTAATAGAGTCATTGCACAAATTACAAGTAGGGTTTACATGTCTAATGTATCTAGCAAGCTGGCCACTGAAAGGGAGGATGTTATTCGTCATCTTCCAAATGAAGAATTGGATTCTAGGAATCACATTTATCTTCCAGATTTTCTTAGCTAAAGGATCAGCAGGTTGAGAATATTTTTTATCAAGGAGGTTATAAAGGGATTTACTAGAGAATAGACCTCGATTAGAGTCAATCTATCGGAGGTTGTTTTCTCTACCAGAATTTGGGGTTATTGTCAGAATTTTCATAGCAATGCCCCATCTGAAAATATTTTGCATAAACTCAACATTCCACCTCGACTCGACCAACGGATCCTTAACAAGAATGACAGTGCAATTAGGGTCAGGGTTTTCTAGAGTTATGGGGTTACCATTGTCATATGGAATCCACTTGTCTTTCCAGATGTGGACCCTTTTACCATTACCAATTTCCAAAATGCTATAGTCTTTGAGAATCATAAGACCTTTATGCACACCCTTCCAAGCCCAAGAGGATCCAGAATTACGGGTAGCATGGAAAGGGTTAGTGTTAGGGAAGTACTTCCCTTTCATGGTTTTAGAAAATATAGAATGAGGTTGTTTAAAAAGTCTCCATCCATTCTTGGATATGAGAGATAAATTCATGATATCAAGTTTCTTTAGGCCATTGCCTCCCTTTTCTTTGGTTTTGCATAAACCTCTCCAGCCTTTTATGTACATTCCTTTTTTAGGCCCAAGCTTTCCCCACCAGAAGTCTCTGATGATGTTATCTAATCTTTTTATGGTAGTTTTGGGGAGGATAAAGGTAGACATGTTGTAAACCGGTAAAGACTCTAAAACAGTTTTGGCCATAATAGCTCTTCCTGGTGGAGACATGGATTCACTCTTCCAACCTTTCAGTCTGCCTCCCATTTTTCCAGCTAAGGGATCAAAGCAGGTAACTTTAGACTTATTTGTGAATAAAGGGCCTCCAAGATACTTGTCATAAAGTATGATTTTTTTGACTTTTAATATATCAATGATTTCTCTACCATAAATATTGGAGATATGTGGAGTAAAGAAGATACCAGATTTAAAAAAGTTAATCATCTGCCCAGAAGTTTTCCCATAGCTTTCTAACATATTCAAAAGGTTTCTACTTTGGTGTTTGTTGGCTTTAGCAAAAATTAGACAGTCATAAGCAAACAGTAAGTGACTTATAGAAGGACAATTTTTGTTTATTTTGAAACCAGAAATCTGTCCCTTATTTTCGGCATCAGATAAAGTTCTAGAAAAGGATTCCATACATAAGATGAAGAGGTAAGGGGATAGGGGATCCCCTTGTCTCAACCCCCTAGTAGGTTTGAAAGGTTTGCATGGGACTTCATTAACAAGAATGGAAGAGTTTCTAGTACTGATGCATTGGTGTATCATATTACACCAACCATCACAGAACCCTATTTTCTTTAAGATGGCTATGAGAAAGGGCCATTCCACCCTGTCAAAAGCCTTGGACATGTCTATTTTTAGACCCATGAAATCAGTTTTACTCTTCTTTTTTTTCTCATAGCATGGATTATCTCATGGGCAACAAGAATGTGGTCAGAGATAAGCCTTTGCTTGACAAAGGCGGATTGATAGGGGGATATCAATCTATCTAGCAGAGGTTTAAGTCTGTTAGCTAAAACCTTAGAGATGATCTTATAGGTGATATTACATAGGCTTATAGTCCTATAATCACCAGGACCAGCTTGGTGAAGGACTTTAGGAATGAGAGATATGAAGGTCTGATTAAGTTGGGTTAACATGAAACCACTCTGGAAGAAATCTTTAACAGTATTTATGATATCAAATTTGACAGTGTCCCAATTTTTTTGAAAAAAACAGGATGGAAAGCCATCAGGACCCGGGCTAGAGTTGGGTAACATTCCAAAAAGAGCATTATGAATTTCAGCTTCAAAGGGTGGAGCCATAAGTTTCTCATTATCAACATCAGTTATGTTGGTGGGGACAAGATTGACAATGTCACTATTGATGGTAGGAGCAGAGGTGGTAAGAAGAGTTTCAAAGTAATTATTTAAACAGTTAGCAATTTTATCTCTCCCTTCAACCTAAATGTGATTGATGTCATAGAGACCTAGAATTCTATTTCTCCTTTGTCTTATGACAGCATTTTGGTGAAAAAAATGAGTGTTTTTATCTCCAAGGACTATGATGTTTTCTCTACCCTTAACTTTCCAAAATTCTTCTTCATAATCATTGAGTTTTTAAATTTCAGCCTTAGTAGCTAACAGTTCAGGGTTATTTAGTCTAACACCAGGCCTACTTAGGATGAGATCAAGATTTTTATTTAAAATGTGAATGTTGTTTTTGATTTTTCCAAAATCATTCCTATTCCACATACTAACTTATTTTTTAACTTCAGCCAGTCTCTTGACTAGCACAAAAGCATGAGAACTAGAGATTCTAGTTTCCCAAGAGGACTTAATAAGGTCTCTACGTTTTTGTTCAGATTGATAGAGACCAAAAAACTTAAAAGGTTTGAACCCATCCTGACAAGGGATGTCAGTGTTTAAAAGGATGGAAGAATGGTAAGATCCTAGATGATTTAGGTGTCTAATGCTAGCATTTGGAAAGTTAGCAATCCAAGCACCATTGGAAACACCTCTATCAAGTCTTTCTTCAATTAGGTCCTCACCATCTTGTTGGTTGGACCATGTGAAAGGAAACCCAAGGAAACCTAAGTCCTTGAGCCCAATGCTATTGAAGAAATTTTTGTATTTTCTTAAGTCAGCCCCATTAACAGGGTCACCCCCTCTTTTTTCCTCTTGACTTAGCATGATATTTAGATCTCCTAGAACAATCCATGGTAAATTCATACTATGACCCATATCATTAACAAGTTTCCAAGAGTTATCTTTTCTAACATCCTTATACGGACTACCATACATACAAGTCAAAATCCATTCCATTTTATTTTTTTCATCCCATACAGAACAATCAATTTGATTATCATCTTTATGCAGGACTCTAAATTTGATGGAATTATCCCAAGCAACAGCTAGACCACCAACTTTCCCTATAGGGTTTTGACAAACATGATTATAAAAGGAAGATTCATGAAAAGTTTTTTCAACAAAAGTATGCATTTGTTTAGTTTCAGATAAGAAAATGATATTGGGTTCATGGGAATTTATGAGTTTCTTTAATTTTTTTCTAGTATGCAATTGACCTAAACCTTGACAATTCCATCCTATCATTTTAACAAATTGCCAAAAAAAAAAAGACATTTGGATATCTGAATTTTAAGAAATTAAGGGTTTTTTCGACGAAATCATGCTTCCGGGTTTCCTCAAAGTAAAAGTTTTTGAAATCAAATATAAGGCATTGCAAAAAGAAAGCAAGAGGTTGGAGATACACCTGATTAGTAGTGATCCCCAAAAGGTTAGAAGGTGAAGAACCATCCGTTCTTTCCACTTTAGCTCCAGTATCTCTAACAAGTCTCCTTCCTTTCATTGCCTTGGTCGCCTTGTGGGACTAAATATGGGCTTTTTGTTGTTGTCAGATGAAGTAATAGCATCAGAGAAGCCACAGTGGAAGTTGATGGATTGGTTTTCAGAGAAAATTGGTTTCGAAGAGGATTGAGGATTTGTTTTACAATCAATCTTAGGAGAGGGTTTGGTCTTTTTCTGAGGGGAGGAGGGGTTCTGAGAATCCTTTCTCTTTTGATTATTAAGAGAGGGATTTAGGGTTTCAGTAAGTTGGTTCAAGGAATTTTGGATCGATTTTCCTTTTTTGTTCCTCTTCTATTTTTTTGATGTAGTTGGGAGAAGAGGATTAGGACAGTTAGACCTAAGAATCTTTTGGATTTTCGGGTAAGGGACAAAACCCAGAGGATATATAGGATCCGACCCGACAGTATTGTCCATATTTTGGATAACGGAGACTCTAGCTTTGAAAGGATTGTAGGAGAAATTCTCAATGCTATTCTCTAAGAGATCCACCGATTTGTTATTTGAAGTAACAAGATGAAGAGTAGTAGAGGGTTGCATACCAGGAGATTCTGAAATGATTCATATGCCTTTAGATTTATGATTCTCTTTCTTCCTATCAGATAACTTCTTTGTTTCTAGCATAATCATATCTCCAGAGTCCAATCTCAGAGCAGAGAAAGGATTTGAGCTTATGATGTTCTATGGTTTGGATTTAGAGCTTCTCGCAGAATCCTTAGTCTGGCTAACTTGCAGAGCATAATATGGAGATTTGAAAGCTGGGTTCACTAGAGATTTGGTGGACAAAGCTAGATTAGCTGCCATAGTCTCTCTTCTCTTTGGTGTGCAGTTGTTCTTTGAGTGATCCAAGGTTCTACATAATTGACATAACTTGAATGGTTGCAAAGCATAGGAGAACTCAATCCAGGTTTTGACGCCATCAACCATACATGTAGATCCAAAGGGGAGCACTTTAGTGACTTCAACCTATACCATTGTTTCAACATTTTTTTCATAGTAATCTCTCCCATAAGGGTTTCTGAACAAAATTAATTCTCCTGTAGGCTGTACGATTCCTTTCAAGGCTTTGTAGGTTATGTAATCATTTGGAACTCTCTTCATGGTATCTTGTGAACACCTTCAAAGGGGATTTGTATGATTGAAAGGATTGAATCATAAATCCACCATGGTTTGGGGTAGTTGACTGAGAGAATATCTGCATCATGATTGAATCTAAAGAGGAAGTAGTTCTTCTTCTTTTGAAAAGGAGTAACAGTAACTTCTCTCTTTAAGTTCCAATGTTTCCTTGCAAAGATTTGAGTATCTTGATAATTAACATTGATGTTACTATGAAGTTTCCCAACAGCACAACGATTATCATCTTGAGGAGGCTTAGGTTTAAGAGAATCACTGCTAAGAATAACTACAGGTCTTAGGGGATCATGATAAAGTTGACTGGCATGAATATCTTCAGTGATGTATTCAATTGAAACAGCACCAGGAGTAAAAGGGGAGGACATGTTCATGAGTAAAGAAATCAAGAGAGGGTGATTTTGTGAAAGACCAAGTGTTTCATATAAGTGGTTGATGTTTTCTTTGGAAGTTTGTAACTCAAGATAGTATTGATTCCAGCTGTAGGTGGAGGTGAGAGAGATAAGAATTTGAAATTTACTCATGCCAAAAGGAGACTTGTGACTACTGTTTATCCTAGTACAAAGATTCCTTGAGCTAACAATGCATGTCTTAGGAATTCTGAACTCGGTTTGTTTTCTTCGAGAGTGATGCTTCAAAGTGATAGATCTCCAGACTGAGAATTTTTGGTAGCATTTATGTTTTTTGGCCTTGGATGGAGGATTTTTGGCGGGGTGCAAAGTGGTAGTTGAAATGGCAGAGGTTTTTTGATGGTTATGTGTAGTATTTGTTGCTATATTATTAGTAAGTAGGCACATGGGATGATTTAGATGGGTTTTGGTTTTGAGAAAATGACAACAGCTAACCCATATCCCGAGGTCAAATTCCAAGGAGGTACTCGGAGTAAAGGAGAAAGGATACCGAAGTAAAGAGAATTCCGGCAATGGTTCGACACCTGCAACCCCATGAAAATCAACAGTCAGGACCAGATACCAATTGAAAAACTGAAAATTCAAGTTTGAAGATAAAAAGAAAGTTTTAGAATTGAATTTTTTTGCAAAAAGTTGCTTAGAATTCCTAAAATTATTTAATCTGAGATCGAGATTATAAATATGGGGCCATTGCAGGGATTCTATGCTATGCAATTGAAGATTACTAGATACGAAAGATAGAATCAGAAATATGAGAGGTTTTGAGTTTAGAGAAAATCCCCAGTGTTCCTTCCAAAAATATGAGACACGGGCACCAGCAGAAGAGATATATATGATAGCATGTGCAGACGGTTTGATACTTCCAGTCCCGTGGCCGACATTCATTACTTCAGTTGAAAGAAGGCAGGAGGTCATCGATGTTGAATCGGATCCCGTCAATCTGGAGTTCAAAGGACTGGAGAGCATTGAGCAGAAATCAAGAGTATCACAGAAAAGCACCAGGACTCCAGGGAAGCAAAGATATTCAGGGGGTAGTAGAGAGCTGCCAAAGGGGATGTCTGAGCTCAGACGTATCTGAAGTTTGAACTTAACTTTTATCTTCTTTGAGGTTGAAAAGATTAAGCTTAAAATGAGATGTCTCAGAGGGTTTTGGAGGATTACAGATTGGGAGAATAGATTATGCTTGAGTCTGTTTAGTGTTTTTCCATTGATTTTGTTCATAGGTTTTGCTTCATTTGAGTAATCAAGGGATTGTTGTTGAAAGATCTTTGTTGTTTGGTTAGAATTCTTTTGAATTGATCTGGTTATTTGATTTAAAGCAAGAGTTTCATGAGTATTTTCCTGGTTATTTTCTGTGTAGTTCTTTGGGTTGTTGTTGATGTTGTACGACTGCATCTTTGTTTGTGTTTTGTTATACGAAATTAAGTTTTATTTCTTCGTATTGGACCATACATTTGGATTTTCTCTTATTATCATGAGTGAATTCTGCCTTCATTGGGATTCTTTCTTTTGTCGTTCCATGTTTACGTTCACTGGCTTCTATCGGGTTGTATTTGATGAAATCGTGGTTTTATTTCTTTGTTTATCGTTGATATGAACCACTCTCTTTTATACTTCCACTTGAGAAAATCTAAGTAGAATGTTGCCCATGTTACTTGCAATAGCAATTGCTGAACCAGTGATTAAACTCACCTGAATATTTCTCTTTGAACTTAAAAAATGCGAGACACAACTGATAAATTTAAAATAGAGTTAAAACTAACCTAAAATAGAGTTTGTTCGTGGTTTCCTTTACCGAGTTAAGAGTGTATGGGGCCTATATATTGACTATATAGTGTAAAGCATTTCGGGGGTATAATCTTTTATACTCATGGAAAATATATCCTAGGAAACGAGGAAAGTGATGATATGGAAGTTAAAGATGAAAATGTGGTTTGATTAGTTTTTTATTGCATCATGAAATGTTATCAACACCAATGACTCTTCTGATGTTACGAAAAACCCAAGATGAAATTTAATCTGACATCAGTTTCATAAAAAACCAAATCACAATTGAGTAATTTTTTGCCAAATTTCATAAATATATAATTTTATATAAATTAGAGAGTTATTAACTTAATTGTTTGTACATAAAGAAGTTGTAATAGAGGTTATTTATTCTTATGTAACTAAAAAATGCAGTAATAACAACATTATTTATATTAGTTTCTACATCTTCGATGTACTGATTTTCGTTCTCTCTGTGCATTTTCAGGTTGTTAGATGGTTACGTGTAGCCATTAGCTTAGTTGTATCGGTTATCCTGAATAGCCCCATTAGCTCAAACCTGTGAGGTGTTTCCAAGTGTGATAGGATCTAATATTTTAAAAACATATATCGAAAAGCAAAACTACATAGACTACTAATTACCGGACATCAACCAACTACAATAATACCTTGGAAAAAGTGCACTTACATTAGCTACTACCATTACCTCTACAATGATGATCAATCTGGATATATCAGAAGTCGATGAATTTAAGAAAAAATAAGAGCCCAGAAAAATTAAGATTGTATTGACTTTATTACGTACTAAAACAACAAGATTAATTTATGCAGGCTTAAATAAGAAGAAAATAGAATCATTAATTGGCTCGCCAGAACCGGATGATCCCAACGAAAATAAAAATACCACACAGAAAGCAACTGACATGATATAATATAGTGAAAATATGGTAAGTGTATATTTGGTTAAATATTTTACCTTACATGATAAAACATAGCTAAATGTGTGGTTCTTCGAGTAAATAACTAGGCTTGGTTGAGAACAGGGAATGACACTGCATGGGATGCAACAAATGTAATAAAAAGGTTGAGTACGAAGAAGACAAGGAACCTTGGTGTAACAAGTGCAAAAACAAATTTGAAGATAATATATCATGGTGAGAATGAACAAAACTTTTAAATAAATAGATGGACAATACATCGATACTTATTAACGCCTTAGAATATACACATGTACAAACTAAATTTGGATGTAAAAGATTACAGAGATACAACAGTATTCACAATGATGGGAAAGAAAACAAAAAAATTGTTGAAATGCACTGCCAAAGAATATGTAGATTTCTTAGAACAAACAATGAGGTAACCACATATTAGTATGGACAATACACTTGATTGTAGATAGATGTATTGTGAACGCATGCTCAACATATTATTTATTTCCGAATGCAGATTAACAAGGCATAAAAGGTACACAGGTGGTTCAACAAATCAAGGACCACATCTTTGTTTGGAATTTGTTAATCCATGAGTACAATATAAATTCCAATTTGACCATTTTACAATCCAAAACGTATTCAAGCCAAAATATGAATTAGAGGATTAAGATGCTGATATATAATACCAATTATCTTTGCAAGTGATTAGTACTAAAACACTTTTTTGTTTTAAATGTGAGTTAGTGTCTACATGCAAAAATCTCTTTCTCTATAGGGTTCAGGTCACGCAACAAGTTTTACACATATTACCAATGATAAGGACAAATAGATATCTAAGAGGGGTATAAAACATGTGTTAAGTAACTACAAGGAAGCAAAGCATCCAAAAAGACTCGACACAACCTGAAAATATAGAAGAAGTACACTTCGATGATAAGGAGTAGGCAGCCAATGATTTTCTAAAAAAATGATATGAAGAAATGATAGATTTGTTTAGTTATAGCTATTTCTTTTTGAAATAGGATTACTAGGAAATTTGATTACTCTTTTCAGTAATAGATTCAACATTAAAGTTTTTTTTTTATCGGTAAATAATTTTGGCGCTTACGAGTTTCGAACTCACGTCACTGGTACATAACATTACCCAATGACTTTACCACATACTGTACTACAATGGAACCGACAAGATTCTACATTAAGGTTTAGTTAAATTTTGTAGATTTTTTTAAGTTAAATGTTTTGGGTTATTGTTCTAAGAATTTATTCGGCATACTCATTGGGTTATAAATTTATGTTTATCATTTTGTTAAGGATTATTAACGTTTTTCCGTAGAAAACCTGAAGTGAATTATTTATAATAATAATGTTTATGTAAAATCAATTAGTGGCTCTCTTATAGAAACCTCTTTTGGTTTTCCAAGTGGTGCTCTTATAGATTACCAAGCCAACTAGTTCTACGAAAATTTAGCTTAGGATAATATTATTGTTTACCATAGTTTCCGGAGTTTAATGGCGGCTTTGACCACATTATGGTAGAGTTTTTCTTAACAATTATGTTACATAGGTGTAGGTATGATCCCAACAGCTTAGACCCCCAGTTGTCACAGTTCAGTTGAGATCCAACTGCTCGCTGCAACCAGTCCTTATCACATTTAATATAACATGGGGTAGTGAAGTTATCATCTCTAGGTGTTAGTGAACTATGGATGTAAGTAACCTGGTATTCATCTCCGAGTAACTGTTTATCAAGTTAAATGATCAATTTTTCCAACAATAATAGGATTTACGAATGTGGAAAAATAGTATTCACAATAACCAATTATAATTTCTCGAGATGAGTATTTATCAATACAATATAGGAAACATGGTTGCATTAATTAAATTCAAGAATGAACATATTAAAGAATCGAGAATGGAATAGAGAATAGATAGTTGCGGTATGAGTACCTATCACATATCTGTAATACTTTATATAAGTTCAGGCATGTGCAAAACTAATAAGACTAGGCGAGAACAACGAAAACCCAACTACATTGTTTCAAAAGTGTGATAGCATTACAAACCAATGTAGACGTCCGCCAGATACTGTACTAATAATACTAGGTGGAGAATATATAAATCATAAATGAAGAAATTTTTTTATAGATAAACTCATATTCCTCATTTAATTATATCTTCTATTGTCTAGCAAGAATAAGGAGCTAGAGTAATTTTTTTTCTTTTTTTGACGCTTGGTTTTGTTGTTAGAGCTAATTAGTTCCCAACTTTTTAGTCTTTAAACAAAGTTGTGTATAAAAGTAGATAGTGCAGTTATGAGCTTAGTTTGGTTTTGACTCTTTTCGTAATTGGTCACTTTCAACTTTAGAGCTTAGGTTATGTATCAAATAGGACAAAGAACAAGATACTATCGCCGAAAAATCAATAACAGGTCCTAGATTATCATAGATATGGATTATTAGTGAAAGAAAATCTATATTCCATGTTACAAATTTGCAGAGGAAATTTGGAGGAAATGAGACTATCATTGTTAACAAGTCACCGGTGCAAGTTTTTTGGGATGTTCATTATTGGATATGGGGTAATCCTACATATCATGGGATATTCAGCTTTGGGATGTAATACTGCTAATAACTATAGTAATGCATGTGTTAGTATGACTGGTGATGGTAGTAATGCAAGCGGTACTGATAACCATGTATCTTCACAAAGCCGACCGACAACTACCCCCGATTTCAGCATCAGGCATGGAAGGTTGAATGAACAAGGGTAAGACACTAATTCTCTCTGATTACTACTATTAAAGATAAAAATGCTCACAATTTGAATGACCCTATGATATACAATTATTCTCAAATTAGAAACTTAAGGTAAGTAGCTAATTCACAACCAACACAACTAGATCAATCAATAGTTTTTTTTTACCCCCGGACAAAATGAGTCATGCTTATTCTATCAAATATTAACATTCATTATACTGACAAGTTGACATGATTTCCAGGTAAACAAAACAGAATAGGGATTAATATTTTATCCAATAGTGTGATGAGAAATTCATGCATTTCTGATAGTGTAATTTTAGTACATGAGGAATACATGTATTTCCATAATCAAGTTCTTAACTATATCTTATTTATTTCGTTTGTATCAACTACAATCATTGGATTTTATTCAGATTCATGGTGTTGTATGAAACATTTTGAAAATCATCGTATACCAATACACAATAAGGTCTTCAACCAAGGATCCTAATAAGCACATCTTTGTCCCATCGCCACTTAGTTTTACATAGATGATGTTCACTAAAATGCCTTACTGTGTAGGTACTGAATATCGCAAGATAATAGTTCACGAGTATCGTAATAAATAAAGGAGAAAAGAGATATAAAATGATACGATGATAGAAGTAGCGCGGAGAAATATGAAGTTTTGCGAGGATGGAGTAATTTTGCGAGTATGAGTTGCGATACTTCGCAATTCATATACATCTGTATAAGTTTTACTATAAATAGGAGTTCAAATGTAAAATTCAAGAGGTTCTTTTAGTGAGTGTTAGAAAATATCTTAGGAAAGAGAATAGAGAAAGTTGTAACTATTCTAATTCCATTTAGATACTTCTTTGTAATCAATTGAGAACATTAATAAGAAAATTGTTATTCATCATCAAGAACTTCTTGAGTTTTTACTAATTCTATTGAGGGTGTAGTTGTAGGTTATTCTGCAACTACATAATTGGCGCTAGAAACAAGGACTTGAGAATTGTGGTAGCCTAAATTTGAGGGAATTGTGGAAAATTTGAAGATCAAATGAAGTCAGTAGATGGAGATTGCAAAAAAGAAGAATGTAATATGATCACAAAGACGATGATTGATGAATTTCATAGTAATATGAAGGGAAAAATATACAAGCGAGATTGTAGAGGAAGAAAGATCATGGAGGAAGAAAAGATAACAACTTTAGAAGAATGGGAAAAGCAGAAAATCACATTTTCAGTAGCAGAAATTCCAAATGAATACTTGAACCACACCTCACCATTGGTGATCACATTGCCAATAATGCTAGAAGATAAGAAAGCTGTAGAAAAATGGAAATTAAACCGAATTCTGGTTGATACAGGGAGTTCTGTTAATATCATATTCTATCATGCACTTAAAGGGATGGGAATTAAAGATGAAGAAATCACAAATTCAAAATGTCTTATTCATGGATTAGGAAAATCTACAACAAAATCTAAAGGGAAATCGCTACTGCGAATATTCTGGAGAAATCGAAACACATGTAATCTTGTGTGTGATAGATATGGAATCTCCATATAACATGCTGATAGGAAGGCCGTGGATTCATGCGATCAAAGTTGTTGCTTCAACATTACATCAGAAAATCAAATTTCCTACACCAAATGGAATACAAGAAATAAAAGGAGATCTTGATAGTGCAAAATTTTGTTATCAAATTGAAGTAATGCAATGCGGAGGAAGAGCAAGAAAGAAAAAGCTTCGTAGGAAACTTGCGAAGGAAACAAAAAAGGAAGAAGAATTCCAAGTGTATACAGTAAGAGCAAAGGAAGGGAGAGGTATACCAAATGAGATTCCAGAAAAAGAAGGGGAACCAACAAAAATAATCAAATAACCAACACCTATGGGGGAGAAAAATCCAAGTTATGTTGCAGCTGAACCAACTAAAGAAATAAATATTGGAAATAAAGAGGAGCCTTTATTCTTGCGAATTGGAACTAAGATGGATGAAGAAGAAGAAGAAAAAAGAACTATTGATATTTTACGAGAATATAAAGATATCTTCGCAGGAAGTGTAGATGAGATACCAGGAATTGATCCAATAGTGGCGTGTCATAGATTGAACATAGATAAAAATGTAAGACCATTCAAACAAAGAATAAGGAAGATATCACAGAATTATCATGTACAGATAGAAGAAGAGTTACAAAAGATGTTGGATGCAGGGATCATAAGGGAAGCAAAATATCCAGAATGGATTGCGAATATGGTCATTGTTCCGAAAAAGAATAAAGGAATAAGAATTTGCATAGATTTCACTGATCTAAACAAGGCATGTCCCAAAGACAGTTTTCCATTACTAGATATACCACAAATGGTGGAATCATTGCAGGTCATGATAGAGTCACTTCACTTGATGGATATAAAGGGTATAATCAAATATCACTCGCAGAAGAAGATCAAGAACATACTGCCTTTTTTGCTCCAAGGGTTTTGTATTGTTATGTGAAGATGCCATTTGGTTTGCGGAATGCGGGTGCTACATATCAACGTATGGTTGAAAAAGTGTTCACGAAGTGGATACATAAAACTTTGGAGGTATATGTAGATGATATGTTGATAAAAAGCAAGGAAGCTAAAGACCATGTGCAAGATTTTAAGGAAATATTTGAGCAAATGAGAAAGTTCAACATCAAATTAAATCCTGAGAAATGTATAATTGGGGTTTCATCTGGAAAGTTCTTGGGATACATAGTATCGAAGGAGGGAATACAAGTTGATCCAGAAAAGGTCCAAGAAGTTCGTGACATTCCAACACCTGCAACGGTAAAAAAAGTACAAAAACTAAATGGACTCTTGGCTTCACTTGGAAGATTTATTTCGCGAATGTCAGATAAGTGCAAGCATTTTTTCAACATACTTAAGAAGGGAGCAAAATTCAAGTGGTCTGATGAATGTGAAAAAGATTTTCAAGGAATCAAAGAGTACCTCGCAAATACATCTATACTACAGAAACCAGAGAAAGGCGAAGAATTATTGGTATACCTCGCAACAACTCCATATGCTCTAAGTGCAGTTCTGTTACGAGCAGATGCAGGAGTAGAGAGGCCCATTTACTACATTAGTAAAACTTTTAATGCATCAGAGAAGAATTATTCCAAAATAGAGAATTTAATCTTAGCCCTGGTTTATGCATCATTCAATTTACGAATATACTTTCAAGCACATGTGATAAAAGTGGTAACCAAAGTCCCAATTGAATCAACCATGAAGAACACAAAAAGGTCAGGAAGAATAGAAAGGTGGAATGCAAAAGTAAACCATTACAAGATAAAATACGAAGTATTATCATCGCAAAAATCACAAGTTGTCGCATATTTTTTGGCAGAATTTCCTTTGGAAGAAGATGAAGCAGTAGAGGAAATGATGGATGTTGAAGAAGAATTTGGAAATCCAAAAGACTTGTTAACGAGAACCAGATAGATGGGAAATTCTAGTGGACGGATCATCCAATAGTGAGGGAAATGGAATTGGAGTCGTGTTGATTTCACAGAAGGAGAAAGAACAACATTCTCATTCAGACTAGAATTTGCATCCACGAACAATGAACAGTACGAAAGCTGTAGTGCATGCATTAAAGATCGCAATAGAAAAGAAGCTCGAAAGTATAAGGATAACAAGTGATTCGCAGTTAGTGATTTGTCAAATTAAAGGGGAATATACCACAAATGAATCTTCTTTGAAGAAATACAAGAAACTCGTTGAAGAATTATCTGCGAAGATACCAAAATTAAAATGGAGACATATATCCAGAAAATATAATCATCTCGCAGATGCTTTTGCATTTATTCCAAGCATGATGACAAATCCAAATACAGACAATTCAACACCCATCAGTGGACAAAGAGAAAGAAATTGAGGAAGCTGTTGCAATGGAAGTAGAAAAAGAATTATCAAACAACATCGCAGATTGGAGAAAAGAAATTCATGCATATCTCGCAACAGGAGAAATATCCAGGAACAGACTAGAAGCACATAAATTAAAGAGTCGTGCAACAAACTATGAGTTACGAGAAGGAATTTTATATAGAAAGTCTTTCAATGGACCACCTCTCAGGTGCTTAACTCGCGAAGAAGGAGAAAAAATATTGAAGATGTTACATGGAGGAGAAGCTGGAAATCATAGTGGGGGAAGATCTCTAGCATATAGAGCAAAGATACAAGGGTATTACTGGCCTTATATGCATACAGACGCAAAATTTTTCGTACAAAGATGCAAGGAATGTCAACGACATGGTAAAAGAATTCATGCACCAGGAGCCACATTAACTTCTTCAACAAGCTGCTGGCCTTTTGGTAAATGGGGGTTGGATATTGTTGGACCATTTATACCTGGATCTGGACAAAGGCGATACTTGATAGTTGCAACAGATTATTTCACGAAGCTCGCAGAAGTAAAAGCAGTACATTATATTCGTGATAAAGATGTTTTTACATTCATATTTGAGAACCTCATTTGCAGGTACGGGATTCCAGCACAACTAGTATCTGATAATGGAAAAAAATTTGAGGGGCAGAATATAGAGATGTTACTCAGTGCTTTTAGGATAAAATGTGGGAAGTCAACCCTGTTATATCCACAAGCTAATGGACAAGCAGAAGCAACAAATAAAACAATCGCACAGATACAATCAAAAAGAAATTAGAAGGACATCTCAAAGGGTGGTGCGAGCAAGTACCTAGCGCAGTTTGGGAATACAATACAACTAGAAGAGAAGCAACTGGAATGTCTCCTTATTGTCTAACATATGGAGTAGAAGCGATATACCCACAGAGGTTGTAATTCGACAACAAAGAAAGAAGCTTGGGAAAGAAATTTAAGTGCGGGAGTAATATTAAGTGAATTGGATGATTTGGAAGAAAAAATAGAAAAGGTGTTGCACCATATGAAGATTTATCAGGAACGATTAGCTCGAGAATACAACAAGAGAGTCATTGAACGTGAATATAAACCAGGTGATTTGGTCATGCGAGAAACACCTAAATATCAAAAAGAAAATGGAGGAAAATTAGCACCAAAATGGGATGGACCATACGTTGTTAAAGAAGTTGTAGGAAGCGGAGCTTATCGGCTGATGGATCCAGAAGGGAGAGACATGGGTTTGAGGCTTGGTAGACCTTGGAACATGCTATATTTGAAAAGGTATTACCCATAAAACTCATGAAATTTTTACGAATATTGTTTGCTCGCAGGAAATTGGGAAAAGTTACGAATTTTCAGAATTTATATTCCGATTAAAATTTCATTAATTTGCGAATAAAAGACCGCAACTGTGATCAGCCTCAAAAAAAGAAAGAGAGCCGAGAAAATTTTATACAGGCAAACCTTTGTGGCGTACACCCTAGTTCGCGAAGCTATATTTCGTAAGAGGCAAAGTCCTAAAGTACGTCATTTAAGGGGGTACCTATAACGTGGCTAAGGGTAACCGGAACACCACCAAGGGCCCTTAGTACATGGTAAAAATTTTGGGGTACTACCCAATAATGGGGTACCTATCCGGGTTAGACACCTTGTATTCTCACCTAATCTAGAGACATTACGCAATATAAAATGCGTTGTAAGAGGATTTAGGTTGGGCGACTAAGGCATACTGTATTTCCCAAGAAGTGCAAAAAACGATCAAGGCTCCGAGGTACACGGTTGAGTCAAGAGAACCGGGTGAGGTTGAACCACATCTGCCATTTTTGACAAGTCTTGGCAAATGATGCACTTGGCCCAAAGATACCCCATAGGGTGCAACCTCGTAACTATAAGCCCTATAGGCAAAAAGGATAAGAGGTTGCGATCAAAAGCTGGTTGTTGGCAGAACCGGATGGGAAGAGCTAACCTTGTATGGTCGATGTACGCTTCCTTGAAGGGGAAATCAAGGGCAGCACCCTCCATTAGGGAGCTGATACGTGCTATAAGACGCAAATGTCACGAGGATTCTTGTTTGCGAAAACATAAAGGCTTGTCATATTTGTGCAACAAATGAAGTTCTGCGAGCCTTCTAAAAAAAAAAAAAAAAAGAAAGAAAGAAAGAAAGAAAAGAATAAAGAACTCACAGAACATAATAAAGAAGTTAAGATGAGATCAATGGGTCACTACATGAAAGTGTAGAGACGTCCTGCGATTTCATCGCAAGACGGCAATGTCATGGGGCTTTATGTTCGCAAGAATATTTAGGCCTGTCATATTGTCGCAAAAATTCCTGAAGAGGCTAAAATACTATACAAAGAAGTTAAGATGAGATCAATGGGTTTTTGCATGAAAGTGTAAGAACGTCCTGCGATTTCATCGCAAGACGATAATGTCACGAGGTTGTATATTCGCAAGAATGTTCAGACTTGTCATATTATCGCAAATACAAAAATTTACTACAAAAGAGGTGGCAAAATAAGACCTTTACTTAGGAAGGCATGATAAGACCACAGAAATTAATGAAATTCATTGCATCAATATCATTGAAGAAATTATACAAGAATATACATTATGAAGATTTGAAGAGAAGACAGCTTCGTCAATACCATTGAAGAAATTATACAAGAATATACATTATGAAGATTTGAAGAGAAGACAGCTTCTTCAATATCATTGAAGAATTTTTACAAAAAGTCCTATCAAAGAAGATAACATCATTAAAGAATTGTCACGAAGACTTAGCAAAAGATGCGATTTTGATAGCAATCAAATACAGATAAGTTCATACTCATAAAATGTTACGAGAATTACATACTTCTTATACTTCTCCATATATTGGATATTTCTCCAAAAGATTGAATACTTCTTATAATTCTTCAAGAATATATCATATTCATTATACTTATTTAACGGATATTTCATTTGGCGAAGGTTAAATAATCATTATACTTCGTCATATGTTACGTAATTATTCACAGATTGAATACTTCTTATATTTCTTCAGTGGGTGAATTGAGTACTTCTAATACTTCTTATATTTCTTCAGTTGGTGAATTGAGTAGTTGGTGAATTGAGTACTTCTAATACTTCTTATATTTCTTCATTTGGTGAATTGAGTACTTCTAATACTTCTTATATCTCTTCATTTGGTGGATCGAGTACTTCTAATACTTCTTATATCTCTCTTCATTTGACGGATTTGGTACTTCTAATACTTCTTCAAAAGTATTGTATATGTAGTATACTTATTAAGGATATTTCATATATTTTATTTTTATACTTAAAAGGGAGGATTTCTTATTTACAATCGTAACAAGTTGAAACTTCGTAAGATAAATTGAGGAAGATATTCTAATACTTTAAACAACGTTTAATCATTTAAAGAGAAATAATAGGGGGAAAAGGAGATACTAAGCTTTATCTGTGAGTTATATATTATTTTTCTTCATATGATCAAATGGGGAAATTTAATTAAAGAAAGGATAAATTATCTTTGAAAAATATCAGAAAGAAAGGATAAATCATCTTCGCAAAATATTAGATGTACTTCTTAAAAAATAGAATTGTTCGCAAAAAGAAAACCAACAGTAATTAAGGGAAGGAATTCAAAAGAAAGGAGGACAGGAGAGTCAATGATAAATTGAAAAAAGAATGTTATCATGCTTCATCAATATTCTGTGCTGGATATTCAAGATCAGTAGGGTCATTAGCAGCCTTCGACTTTTGCGAGATATCATCCTTGGAAGAATATGAAACAGAAACATCTCCTTGAGGAATAGATTCTTTCTCATCATCACTCTCATAATCAAAATCACTATCAGGATCACGAGCAACTTCATCGTCAGATATCTTCAGAGGAGTAATTTTCACAGGAGGCAAGCCTCTTGATAAGAGAACGTTATTCGTAAAGACTTGAGCTTTCAGATGACTTTCACGAAGTATAGCTTTTTGATGATTGGTATCTTCGATATCTTTGGAATAAGCAAGATAGTTGAATCTACGAGTAGCACGGTCACGAGAGTTGATTAAGCGGGTAGAAAGCAAAGCATTCTTCTTACGAAGCTCGGAACAGGAGGCTTCTAATCCAGCTTTCGCATTACGAAGGTTGTTCTCAGATTCTGCAAATAAAACAAAGTTCAAAGAATAAAATTTGCGAGTATAACGAAATTTAAAATATATACAAGAGGCAGTCAAATTTTAATGACTACCTTCTCTTTGCAAAGTAAGAGATTGAGTTAAAGATAGACAACAGTTCTTCATCTGATTCATCGCATTATCAAAACCATCACCAACTAATCCTTTAAGTCGAGATTGAAGCTTTTGATCTTTAGAAAGGAGAAAATTCTTATCCTTCGCAAATTTGGCATTAAGACTTTTTAATGATGAATAATCTTCTTCAAGTTGATTCTTCTTAGCACTCAAGACTATGTTCTTATTAGTAAGGGAATTCTTCTCAATAACAAAAGAATTTCTTTCAGCATCTGAAGACTTCTTTAATTCCTCAAGTTCACCTTTCAACAGAGAAAGAAGATTTTCTTGATCGCAACATTTATTCTGAAGATTTTTTAATTCTTGCGAAGAAACAATCATTGTATTCAAAAACAAACATTTCTCTTCTGATAAGGTTTTGTTCTCTTCTAATAAGGTTTCTATTCTCAAATTAGCTTTAGTTAAGGAAGAAAAAAGTTGAGATATATCATCATTCAAAATTTTTCGATCATATATCAGTTGAGTATTCTCTTGAAAAAGAGCGTCAGAGTTGTCAAGAGCACACGAGTAAAGATTAGATAAATGGGAGAATTGGTTTGAGAGGCTTTCATGCTTGGTTCGATATTCTGTTGCATCTGATTCATGGTGAAGTACCAATCTTCTACATTTATGGATGGATTCTATAAAGGGAATGGGTTTTAATGGATGTTTCAAGCATATGAAGAATATAAGTAAATAAAAGGGAAAATATGAAGATAGTAATCATACCTTTCAATTCATCATTTCTTTTTGCGAAGAATCGCATGATCGAGAGAATTATTCTGAAGATGATGATTTTCTTTACGGAGATCCTCGCATTCTGCTTGAGAAGATTTCAAAGATTGGCGGAGCAATTCAATTTCTTTTTCCAAAGATTGACGTGAAGAAGAAATGTCTGGATTGACAAAATTATTTAGAACTTCGCAAAACTCATATTGCGAACGAACATTAGTAGACTTCGCAGTATTGGTCAAAATCTCAGATAACATTCAGAAAGTTGAATAAATTCCATCTCGAATTTCCTGAGGAAGAGGAGAAGAATTTGAAGGAATAAGAGCAAGCTGCAAATTGTCCGGAGAAATAGCACTCAAAGGATTTGGGGACAAGACAGGTTTTTCAAAAGAAGAAGTTGAATAAATATTTTGCGAGGGTTGTTTTTCAAGAGAAGAAGTTGAAGAAATATTCTGTGAAGGTTGATCTTGAAGAAGTTTTGATAAATTGACACTGATGGGAGATTGAAAGATAGGTAATGGAGTAGAGGCAAGAGTGTGTGAAGAAAAATTTTCACGAGGAGGAGAGGAAAATTCCTTATCAACTTCAGGAAGGAAATCATCAATCGGAATTAATGGTGTGGGTTTAGTTATTCGAGATCTCTTACTAGGGTTTGGTTTTTCGCCAACCTGCGAATCAAAATGTAGATTAAAAACTGAGGCAACAATATATTGTTCAGGAAAGAAGGCAAAGTATTTTAACTACCTTTTGATTCTCAGATTTTCTTCTTCGTGGATTAAGGCTTGGATTCTTTAGTTGAGATTTCATCTGAGGAGTTATTTTGATGAAATAAACCAAAATCAGATAACAAATTATACAGAAATTAAAGAGAAAGAACAAATGAAATGCGCGGAGATAGAAGGAAATTACCTTGGAGAACTCATGAAGATATAGCAGAAGAAAAAATTGCAGAGAAAACAGTAATAGAGAGTATGAGTAGAAGATAGAATTGTGGAAATAAGAAGAAAAAAAGGAAGAGAATATGAAGGAGTTATATAAGGGAATAACTAGAAAAGAACGGTTACAAAAGACGTGTCAAAGTTTTAAAAGACTAAGTAACGGTTATGTTCTCACGATCATTTCTTCTTCGTAGAATTGACATGAGAAGAGGCAAGGTGTAGGTACTGAATATCGCAAGATAATAGTTCACGAGTATCGTAATAAATAAAGGAGAAAAGAGATATAAAATGATACGATGATAAAAGTAGCGTGGAGAAATATGAAGTTTTGCGAGGATGGAGTAATTTTGCGAGTATGAGTTGCGATACTTCGCAATTCATATACAGTTGTATAAGTTTTACTATAAATAGGAGTTCAAATGTAAAATTCGAGAGGTTCTTTTAGTGAGTGTTAGAAAATATCTTAGGAAAGAGAATAGAGAAAGTTGTAACTATTCTAATTCCATTTAGATACTTCTTTGTAATCAATTGAGAACATTAATAAGAAAATTTTTATTCATCATCAAGAACTTCTTGAGTTTTTACTAATTCTATTGAGGGTGTAGTTGTAGGTTATTCTGCAACTACATACTGTTAGAGCACTGCTCGGTCAAACTCGCATGCGTTGCTATCTCAAGCATGTTTGTCAATCTTAGTGATCAAAACTATAAAGTCTTGATTTTTTGTCTACTATAGCTAAGGTCTCGGACTAGTATAGAAAGTGTAGTTGAGCTCAAGAACTCCATGACAATCATCATACAAGACGATAGACTACTCAAGGAACCAGTGGATCTTCATCGACTAAAAGGTATGTGGAGACTTGAACTTATCTATCACTCAAAAGTCTATCTACTCTATCTCCTATCTTGAGACAAAAGTCGTTTTACTATATGGACTAAGAATATGCACATGTGAAATTTCGAGCTGAGCATATCTCGCTTATCTATTTATCGAAATTGGTGTTGGTAAAGCTCTCGCTTTAGCCAAGTTCATCTTTTCCTAGTGACGAAAGTCATGTTATGTTTCAATTACTTTTAAAATCGCTCTGACGAAAAATAGTTTGTGAATAACAACTATATAACGTCCTCTGATAATGTTTCAATGATTAAAATGAGAGTTTATACTATATAACCATTGTGGGATATAAACATTGTTGTGGAAACACATATATGTATAAGTCCTTAACACTTGAACCGAAGTTTGCGAAATTTGTTGATCAAGTGGAACCGGAACGTGAGTAGCAACTCATTCCGCGAACCCAGTCCGTGAACTGGCGTAAGTTTTCGAACCCGAGAATATATGATGAAGTTGAATCTCAGGTGCAGTCCATGAACTGACGAAAGTTCTCATCCCGAAAAATTCTGCTGGAGTTTATTAACTTCAACCGGTTAGATTGATTCCGCGAACTCAGTCCGCAAACTCAAGAGGTTATGTCTAAAAACGTTGTTCGTGAACTAATCTTAAATTACTAAGGAATGCTTTTGCAAACTGTGGCTTTATAGTTCATAAAATGATTCGAGTTAATCACATCGTTTTTGATTCAATTGTGTCTCTTGTAATACTTGGGGTTTCATAGCAATTGAACAACTCTCTAACTAGTTCATTTGAGTCATTTGGACTAGTTATGGTAAAGAAGAATATGGTTGATATGAAAGTTATCATTTGGCTAACCATTTGGTTGACTAATATTGAACTAACCATTGTACATGTTTGGGTACGGTTACGCGAAATCAAAGCGTCAAGTACATGTGTGTATGACAAGCTAAGTTTTCGATTTAACGGTTGAGATATATTAGCTTGTATCTAATCAGGTTTTCATCTAACGGTGAATATTGAATGCTTTGTTAGCAAGCTAACATTGATTGCAAACCCTGATTTGAAAGACTATATATGGGAGAACTCTAGCAACTGGGAAACCTAATCCCAACACATTCTGTGTGATACTAGTTTGCTAAAGCTAGAGTCGATTCTCCTTTAACCTTTGGGTTTCTTCTCTAAAACCAGGTTAACGACTTAAAGACTTCATTGGGATTGTGAAGCCAGACCGATACTATTTTTCTTGTAGTTGTGCAATCCGATCTTGCTGTTTCTATCGTACGAGTACAATTGTAATAATTATCTTGAGATTTCTATCTCCAATAGGCAAGATAAAAATAGTCACAAATATCTTCATCTCATTGTTTCTGATTCCTCAATAATCTTCTTCGATGCGTCGATTAAGTTTATTGTGAGGTGATTGATGAAACTGAGCTGTTCTTCGGGAATATAAGTATGGTTTTATTGATTGGTTACTGTTCACCTTGATTTATCAAAATACGGAACAAAACTTGTAGGTTTATTCGTGGAGACGAATTTATCTATTACCAATAGACTTTTTTTGTGTGATACATGTTTGTTTATTAAAGTCTTCGACTTTGGGTCGTAGCAATTTTTGGTTATGGGTGAGATCAGCTAATGGAATCAAGTGAGCAGTATCCTGCTGGGATCAGGGGCGTAGGAGCATAATTATACCTTGGATCAGTGTGAGATTGGTTGGGGTTCAACTAAAGTCCAAACCGAAGTTAATTTGGAGTAGGCTAGTGTCTGTAGTGACTTAATACAATGTATGTTTAATCTGGACTAGGTCCCATGGTTTTTCTGCATTTGCGGTTTCCTCGTTAACAAAATTCTGGTGTCTGTGTTATTTCTATTCCGCATTATATTTTGTTATATAATTGAAATAATACAGGTTGTGCGTTGTTCAATCGATTAGAATATCCGACCTTATTGGTTGTTGATTTAAATCGATTGACACTTGGATATTGGTCTTTGGTACTATCCAAGTTATCTCTCTTTGATTAGACTCACGTATCATATTTGCTTGAGTAAATCAAATCGAGAGATTGAGATAATAACTCCTTGAGTATTTTCTATTGATTGAGTCTTGTTGATTCTCTAGAAAACAACTCGGAGTTGTCCATACAGATTGCTAATCGAAATATTGGGTGAGGTTGTTCGACCCCCGCATTTTTAATTGGTATCAGAGCAGGAAAACACGTTAAAGACCTTACGAGTCTGTATTTGTAGCGATCTGACTCTATGGACAAGAGTAGTATCTCTGATAACGTAACACCAGTACAAATGCACTCAGGTAAAGCTCAAAGACTTGAAACTTCTGAGAAAACCTCTGTCAACTGTCATGTGACTGAATCTACATTTGACTTGGAAAAATTTCTTGATGAGAAATTGGATGACATTTCAGATGACAGTGATTCAGAAGAAGGACCGAATATTGATGAGGAAGTCTCATAATATATAAAGCTGTTTGATCATGAGCTAAAGATAAAAAGGTCAACAGCCTACCTGAGTAAGTATATGGCTCTTCTTTGTCAAGAAAACAGAAAATTGAGAAAACTCTTTAAAGGATATGATGGTGGGTACAATCTCCTAAAATCTATCGTTAAAGATCGTGAAGAAGATGTTCGTACAAAAAGGTCTGAATGTGACAATCTTCTCCGAAATATCTATATGTTGAAAGAAAGACTTGCAGATACTAAAGCAAAGTATGACTCTCAACAGAAATGTTTTCATGATAAATAACTCAGACTTCTTACTAAAGAAAAGTCATTGGAGTCTGATCTTGCAGCTGCCCTTGATAAAGTAAGATATCTTGAAGGGAGTCTGAAAAGATTCAACACTAGCTCTACAAAATTGACTTCTATGATTGGAGCATGTAAAGGACATCGTGATACACGTGGTCTGGGATATAAAGGAATAGATACTCCAAAAACAAGTAAGATCAATTTTGTCAAAGATGTTGATAATTCCTCATGTGAGACAAAATTTGTAGCTTGCAAAGAGACTAAGGGCAAAGGGACTTCTCCCAAGATTACTCACAAGAAAAAAGCTAAAAACAATTCCTTTAACTGTTATTATTGTGGGAATAAAGGGCATCCTGAAAGAAATTGTCGTTTTCGTTTGAGGAATAAAAAACTTTACGACATTCTTATATGGGTGTCTAAGGAAGTGATTAAACTAGTTCCTTGTATTGCTGGAGTACAAGGTACATTCAACAAGCAAGAAAAATACCTTGACAAGTCCCCCCTTTCTCGTGACTTTCAAACACTAAATGAGAATCAAGGTAGAAATAAGAACGAAAATGGGTGTTTAACAACCCTAAAAAAATTAAAAGGCACAAGAGAAGGAAAAAGATATCAAGTTCCATGTCCCCTTATGTGAAAGGCTGTGAATCCAAGAATAATGTTCCATATTTTCTTCACATAAATAATCGAGTCTCAGAACTTAAGACAAGTATAAACATACTCAAACGGGGCATCTCCAAAATATGGAAAGTAGCTAACTCAGGTACTCCTAGTTATTCTTCTAGTATAAGTTCTTCAATTTTGTTGAATAACTCATCCCTATGTTGCTCTAGAGGAGAAGTAAACCATGATGAGCAAAGTGCTCATATTACTACACCATGATTGCTTTTTGAAGCATCCTTCTTTTGAGATAAGAAGGATGCTCCGTGCTCTCAATAAAAGTATCTTGAGAAATCTGTCAAAGGTGTATGTTTTGTTCCCTATGTTAAGGTTTTATTTCGAGTCTCTTTTGAAGTATGTTCATTTGTGTTTGACAAAGATTTCCTTGTTAATTTTTTCCCCTCCTCTTCTTGTTTGATGCTCCACGTTTTGGTCACCTTTGACCACCTGTCCACGACCTCTAAAAACCGCACGGACGTTCTTGTGCCTAGGGTTTTATATGAACCCCCCTTATATATGTTGTCAATTGAAAATTTATTCTATAAGGATAAAAAGACTCTTTTGGATTCTTGGCACAATGGAGAGAAGAAACAAAGAAGTGTTCATGGAGGAGAAGGCTATTGAATTTCATGAAGACCCTGTTTTCATAATCTGTCATTAGGCTATTGACCATGAAAATAACCTACCAGTTCAGATATCCTCACAATTGGTAGGAAATCTTCTTCGTGATCTTGAAGTCGTTCGTGAACAGATCGGGATAGCAACAAGGAATCTTGAGTTTCTGAAGAACGAACTAAAGGAAGCTTCTGATGAAATCACTATTGTTCAAACTTTAGTTGGAAATCGTATTTAGCATATCTAGTAAATCTTTTATGTTTTCTGTTTTATTTAGAAGAATAAATAGTGTTTTGGAATAGCGATGGTTGTGATTACACATAACTATATCCAATGATTTCATCTTCTTGTTTTTAGATTTTTTGGTTTAAAAATTCTAAGTTTGTTTGGAAGATGATGGTTGCAGTATTAATCTTTATGGTTTTATATATTGTAATATTTTGATGGGATATGTGTGTTTACGTCCGTGAACTTGATTGTCCCCATATTTTTTCAAAAGTAAAGTAGTTCACGAATTGGTATGCAAATATTAATAAAGGAATGAATGGACTTTTGGAAAAACACAAAAGTTAAGCCTATATTGTCAATTATTGATGTAAGATAGGTTAAAATCTTTTGTGATTCAAGGATAAAGTCTATTATGTCACTTTGTGATGGAAAAATAGAATAGGTCCTTGTTTTGTTATCCACGGTATAAAGCTTAATTGTTCCATATTATTATGTATGTGGGAATTATATAATTGCCCTTACTTTTCAAGGGGTTTCACAAATACCATTATGGGACAATAAAAATACCCCTCTCCAATGACATGCCCATCAAGGGTCCATCAACGTTTTTCTTCTTTCCATATTTACCCTTTCTCCTCTAATCTTCAGTTCCATCTCTTCACTTGTTTTCCTTTCACTTTTCATTTCACATCTAAAAAACTTCTCTCTCTTCTCTTCTTCTCCGGCTATCACCACCTCTTTTTCTTCCTCTCCGACAATCACCACCTCTGCCGCTTCCACCACCTTTGCCTTCTCCAACTAATTCACAAGAAAATTATTAGCAGCAAATAGCCCATGTTTAGATAAACCTTCTTCTTCTTCCAAATATTAATTTTTAAAATCATACACTGAGAAATCGAGATCTGATTATAAGTTCCGATTTCTAGTAATTTTATAGATAAACTTGTTCAATTAATTAAATCTCAAGAAGTAATGATGATGATGGTGGTGGAGGTTGTGGCGGCGGCGGTGGAGGAGGTATGTATTTGATCTATTTTTTATTTCATTGTGAGATCTGAGGCTACATCAGATACTTTTTGTTTATCGTGGTTCCGTTATGAGGCCAAATGAGACTAATCATGTAGTTATATCATGATTGAGATGCAAGAATAGTGGTATTCCAAATATGTGTGGTAAGGTAAAAAGAGATCTGAATTTGCTAAAAGTTTCATATTTGATTTTCCAAGTTGATCCACTTGATTTAATGTGTTTTTTTGATTTGAGAGATTACAGTCAGGGGTTGTGGGATTTGAGAGATCTGTTTGCAAACTTGTGTGGCTTTGTTTAATTAGAAAGAAACACAAAACGATTAGTACCAATCTTATCAGCAAGGAACCTGTTATTTAGTTTATGGGATCTTGATTTAGCACGGAGGAAACTTCTTATATGAAAATGATTTTTCAACCAAAAAAAACTAAGAACCGAAAAAATCCTACACATCGAGTCTGAGAGATCTCACACGCCCCCACGTATGTGGGACCTAATCCATTTAGATGCCACTATGGTCCTTTTCAGTGTCCGTTTAGATGGGTACATGCATGTACACCTAAGGAGCAAAGAAATCTTTTTATTATTTGTTCATAAAAGTAGCCAATAATGTTCAGGGCCTTGAAACGAAAATAATTATTAGCAGATTTGAGATTTTTGAGGTTGAGAAATCATACAGACTATACAAAATCAAAATGTATGTGCAAGTTAAAACTCCTGGAATATTGGGTTGAGTTGGTTTCCACTTTGAAAAAGCTGGTAATGGTACTTGCCAAACTGGTGTAATTGTCGTTGGCAGTGGTGGAGGAGGTGGGATTGGTTTATGGTAGTGGTACAAGAGTTGGTGATGGAGGAGTTGCAGTAATGAAGCGGCGGTGGTTGTTGTTGTCTTGTTTGCAGCTGACAGAAAGGTTAACCCTATCTCTTACATTAATTTACAATGAATCTATTAGCTTACTTGTAAAACTACACAGGTGGAGTTAAAAGTATGGCAAATCATTGCATGTACCAATATTATTTAGGGCAGCATGCACATTCAAGTAAGCACCACATACTTGATAACTTCCATCAGAGACACATATACCACAATGGAAAAATTGACCTTAGTTTAGGGAGTCAACAACCAATATTTCTGTATCAACAATGGAAAAATGGTATCAACAACCAAGGTTTGTGTATCAACAATAGAAAAATGGTATCAACAACCAATATTTGTGTATCAACAATAGAATTTGATCTTAGTGTTAGGAGTTAACAACAAATGTTTGTGTATCAACAATAGAAATCGATCTTAGTTTAGGGAGTCAACAACCAAGGTTTGTGTATCAACAATAGAAAAATGGTATCAACAACCAAGGTTTGTGTATCAACAATAGAAATTGACCTTAGTTTAGGGAGTCAACAACCAATGTATCTGTATCAACAATAGAAAAATGGTATCAACAACCAATATTTGTGTATCAATAATAGAATAATGGTATCAACAACCAAGGTTTGTGTATCAACAATAGAAAAATGGTATTAACAACCAAATTTGACAAGTATTTTTAAACTTTTGATTTTTTGGGTCAACAAATATTTTCAGTTGTTGACGCCTAATATTAATGGCGGCGGCAGCGGCGGCGATAACAACAGTGGTGGTGGTGGTGGTGGCAGTAACAACAGCGGTGGTGGTGGCGGCGGAGTGGCGGCGGAAACAACAGTGGTGGTGGTGGCGGCGGAGTGGCGGCGGAAACAACAGTGGTGGTGGTGGTGGCGGAGTGGCGGCGGCAACAACAATGGTGGTGGTGGTAGTGGTGGTGGCGGAGTGGTGGTGGCGGCGGTGCTGTTGGTGTTGGTGAAATGAAATAATAGAAAAATCTATTTTTTAATGGATAAGATTTTTAAATGGAAAATAATATTTTAAGTGAGGATATTAAGGTAATCTATATTTTAATGGATAAGGTATTTAAATGATAAGGATATTTATATTGTTGTATAAGGGTATTTGTGTTGGGCCTCTATAATAGGGGCATTTAATAAATTTACCCATTATGTATTACCGTGAAGGTTCCATCTTGTATCTTATGTTGAGCACGATACGACTGAGTCGATTTCTTATTGGCATGGTTGGTTGTTCCATAAAGATGCAAAATGTTGATCATTAAGAACTAAATTAATCAACTTGTGTGGTTATTTAGTTTGTATTCCATGAGTTATCTCATGTTGAGTACATGTACGGTTAAGGTTGTCATTTCCTATGATAATCTTAGTCGGGGTTCCATAATCTCTTATGTTGAGCCCAAATAAACTAAATCAATCATCTTGTGTGATTATTTAGTTAGCACTCCATAGATTTTTATCATGTCGAGTATGGATAATTGAATTGATTACTTTGTGATTAGTTTAATTGTGTAATCCGGTTAGAGTATTTATGGGTTCTCTTGTGAATAATATAATTGATGAATTAAGTCTCCATAAGTTTACTTATGTTTAGCATTTTTGGTCAAATTAATCTTGGTTCACTTTGGTTAATATGATTGAATATTTTGGATTCCAAATTCATACTTGTATGCAATTTGTTGAGTCTAAAGAAATCCTTCTTTTCTCTTGAAATTAAGGTCGCTCTTGTTGTTCCTTTGGGAATGACATCTAGTGGGGGAGAGTTCTTTTGAACTTGCGCTTATTTTCCAAATCATTGTGGGGAGTGCGGATGTGGAATTTTTCGGGGTTATCTTGTATCTTTATAAACTCCTTGATAAAATGCATTTAGCCTCGGCTTTATGATTGCATCTAAACAAGATGATAGAACATTTACCTTTGGTCATGAAATGTCTCTTACAGAAATTTCACTAGGATCCCGTTCTTGTACCTTTGACAATTTTATTGACAAAAAGGGGGAGAAATAATTGTAGTTCATACTACAAATACATATGGTTTTCAGATCATTATGTAAGGGGGAGTGGTTTCCATGTGATATGGAGTATTGACTAAGGGGGAGTGAAGTATCACCATAGTATTGTTTTTGAAGTTGTGATACAATTGGACTTTGACGCTGTGTAATAATACTATGACACTGTATAACAATGATTGAGAACCAATGCTTTTCTCATTGTTATAGCTATGGATTTTCACCAACGATGATGCTAAACTTACAACCTTTGGAATCATTGGACTACTTGGAAGTGACGAAGATTTCGAGTATTGTTGAAGATTAGGCATGTGGAATAGGAGCTACAAAGTTTATTTATATAATTTTTGTATTCCATATTAATAGTTTTGCCACTAAAATTGACAAAGAGGGAAATTGTAGAGCACTGCACGGTCAAACTCGCATGCGTTGCTATCTCAAGCATGTTTGTCAATCTTAGTGATCAAAACTATAAAGTCTTGATTTCTAGTCTACTATAGCTAAGGTCTCGGGCTAGGATAGAAAGTGTAGTTGAGTTCAAGAAATCCATGACGATCATCATACAAGATGAAGTACTACTCAAGGAACTAGTTGATCTTTATCGACTAAAAGGTATGTGGAGACTTGAACTTATCTATCACTCAAAAGTCTATCTACGCTATCTCCTATCTTGAGACAAAAGTCATTTTACTATATAGATTAAGAATATGCACATGTGATATTTCGAGTTGAGATATCTCGCTTATCTATTTCTCGAAATGGGTGTTGGTAAAGCTTTCGCTTTAGCCAAGTTCATCTTTGCCTAGTGACGAAAGTAATGTTATGTTTCAATCACTTTGGAAATCGCTCTGATGAAAAATATTTTGTGAATTACAACTATATACTGAGAATGTTTCAATGATTAAAATGAGAGTTTAGACTATATAACCATTGTGGGATATTAACATTGTTGTGGAAATACATATACGTATAAGTCCTTAACACTTGAACCGAAGTTTACGAACTTTGTTGATCAAGTGGAACCGGAACGTGAGCAGCAACTCAGTCCACGAACTGGCGTAAGTTCTCGAACCCGAGAATATCTGCTGAAGTTGAAGCTCAAGTGCAGTCCGCGAACTGACAGAAGTTCTCATCCTGAGAAATTTTGCTGGAGTTTATTAACTTCAACCGGTTAGCTTGATTCCGCGAACTCAGTCCGTGAACTCAAGAGGTTATGTCTAAAAACGTTGTTCGTGTACTAATCTTAAATTACTAAGGAATGATTTTGAAAACCGTGGCTTTATAGTTCATGAAATGATTCGAGTGAATCACATCGTTTTTGATTCAATTGTGTCTCTTGTAATACTTGGGATTTCATAGCAATTGAACAACTCTCTAACTAGTTCATTTGAGTCATTTGGATTAGTTATGGTGAAGAAGAATATGGTTGATATGAAAGTTATCATTTGGCTAACCATTTGGTTGAATAATATTGAACTAACCATTGTACACGTTACACGAACTCAAAACGTCTAGTACATGTGTGTATAACAAGCTAAGTTTTCGATCTAATGGTTGAGAGATATTAGCTTGTATCTAATCAGGTTTTCATCTAACGGTGAATATATAACATTGATTGCAAACCCTGATTTGAAAGGCTATATAAGAGAGAACTATAGCAACTAGGAAACATAATCTCCACACATTCTGTGTGATACTAGTTTGCTAAAGCTAGAGTCGATTCTCCTTTAACCTTTGGTTTTCTTCTCTAAAACCAGGTTAACGACTTACAGACTTCATTGGGATTGTGAAGCCAAACCGATACTACTTTTCATGTAGTTGTGTGATATGATCTTACTATTTCTATCATACGAGTACAATTGTAATAATTGGCTTGAGATTTCTATCTACGATAGGCAAGATAAAAGTAGTCACAAACATCTTCGTCTCATTGTTTGTGATTCCTCAATAATCTTCTTCGCTGCATCGATTAAGTTTATTGTGTGGTGATTGATGAAACTGAGCTGTTCTTTGGGAATATAAGTCTGGTTTTATCGATTGGTTCCTGTTCACCTTGATTTATCAAAAGACGGAACAAAACTTGTAGGTTTATTCTGTGTGAGACAGATTTGTTTATTAAAGTCTTCGACTTTGGGTCGTAACAACTCTTGGTTGTGGGTGAGATCAGCTAAGGGAATCAAGTGCGCAGCATCCTGCTGGGATCAGAGGCGTAGGAGCATAAATGTACCTTGGATCAGTGTGAGATTGGTTGGGGTTCAACTACAGTCCAGACCGAAGTTAATTTGGAATAGGCTAGTGTCTGTAGCGGCTTAATACAGTGTATGTTTAATCTGGACTAGGTCCCAGGGGTTTTCTGCATTTGCGGTTTCCTCGTTAATAAAATTCTGGTGTCTGTGTTATTTCTATTCCGCATTATATTTTGTTATATAATTGAAATAATACAGGTTGTGCATTGTTCAATCGATTAGAATACCCGACCTTATTGGTTATTGATTTAAATCGATTGACACTTGGATATTGGTCTTTGGTACCATCCAAGTTATCTCTCTTTGATTAGACTCGTGAAGCATATTTTCTTGAGTAAATCAAATCGAGAGATTGAGATAGTAACTCCTTGAGTATTTTCTATTGATTGAGTCTTGTTGATTCTCTAGAAAACAACTCGCAGTTATCCATATAGATTGCTAATCGAAATATTGAGTGAGTTTGTTAGACCCCCGCATTTTCACTTACCCTTGCCACTTCTTCTAACCCCAATCAAAGGGTTTGACATAACAAGGTTAGTATTGGTGGCAAGGATAAGGAAAATAATCTAGATGATATATACACCAACAACCATGGAATACAAGCGCACCGGATAGCATTTCATACCCTAAACACGAGAAAGGAGATAAAAACACGAGATGACAATGTTTAGACAATATCAAAATTAGAAAAACACTGGAACAACATCACGTTTAGCCAATTTTAAAATTGGATGACACTGACAAAAGAAACAATGCAGGAAAAAGTTTTATAACTCTTCTAATGCGTGAGGCTTATTTACTGGAAATTTTTTTTCAAAGAAGATTCAAAGTCTAATGAAGGGCCTGATGCAAAAAAATTACAGAGACATCTTTGCAGCATTATAAATATTGGCAACTTTTATTCTCCATATATTTTTTTGAAAAATAAAATTCTAAAAGAAATGAATAGAGAAGTGATTTCATTCTTGGGAGAACAAGTAACTAAACATATATGTAGAGAGCATGATAATATGATTCTTTTCCCAAATCATTGATCTAAAGAGCAAATAGAAGAATTTAGGAAATATTATTACAAAATTGAACGAAATGTAAAAAAAAAAAAAAAAAAAACGAGAATGTGAGATGTTAACGCTCAAAGAACATCTACAACAAAACTACAGTGTATACATGGATAAAATGGGGCATTGAGAAAGAATGAAAATATGTAAAGACCTATAGTGTATAAAACTTAACAGGGAATACGGGAAGTTAACCGCAATTTAAAGACAGATAGATTTGGTTTCTGATTAAATGGCTCGCAAAAGTAAAATAGGATTAAAAGGTAATGTCATGCAACATTTTACGTTAAACTATATGGTTGTTTTCATGTCATTTTTCTAATCAACATATATTACTTCTTTCTTATTTTGGTTGAACATGACATATATACCAATCCAGACTACAATAGATATGAATATGTACCTATGATTTTCATTTAATTATTTCTTTGTTTTGGATTACTAATTTTCTCTTTTGTAAGAGCTAAATATTTTCATATGCAATGTAATGATCTTTAATACAAAAAATTTTATAAGCAAAAAATAGTATTACATTATTTTTCTCCTATTGGTATGTATTTCATGAAATACTTTTTATTATTTTAATTTCAGATATATTAAGTGTTTAAATTGACTATGTTGTAGTTTTTGAAAAATATATTTTCATACATTAAATAAGTTATAGTATTAGGTGGATCCGGGGCCGTAAGGCCCCGGTGATACCTAGTAATAATTATAAAAAGCTAGGGATTGCAAGGTGTGGGACCGGCCATGTTGTCCGGTCCCGCACACCTTTCCCTATTTTATATTATTATTATTATTTCATGAATTCGTGAAGTTGTGGAGAATCCATGAATTTTGTTGAAACCGAGGAGTTACATGAAATTGGGGAATGATTATTATAATAGGCTAAGGATTGTAAGGTGTGGGACCGGACACGGCTTAGGCATGGCCGACCGGCTAGGCTGCCCGGTCCCGCACACCTTTCCTTATTTTATAATATTATTTCATGAATCCATGAAGTTATGAGGGATTCATGAGGTTTGCACAAACAAGGAAAGTTGCTAAATTAAAGGAGTTTTCATGAGTTCATGAAAAATAACAAAAATTGGGAAAAATAATGGGAGAGGCAAGGAACCGGCCACGATCAGGGCATGGCCGTCCAGTGGACGCTTCATATTTTTGAATGCTTCATATTTTTTTTTTTATTATTTATTTTCTCCTGTTTTCCGTAGGATTCCTCATATGTTATTATTTTTGAATGCTCGTTCGTGCATCTGGGTGCTCAGTCGTGCATCATTGTCGAATACACTTACACCATTTTTGTGGGGATTACTCAGTGAAGATCCAGATGCCCGGTGGTTGAATATTTATTGCTAATTCATGAAACATAACAATAAAATAAGTAGTTATTTATTATCAATTTATAGTATTAGCTGTGGGTTCGACCATGAATTCGGAATAATAAAGCAGGCATTACCATTCCATGGGATCGTGGATTCGACCATAGAATTGGAGTAATTAAAATTATCTTTTACCATTTCATGAGATTAGAAGTAAATTCGATCACGAAATCGGAGTAATGATATAATATAAATTGTTATTGCCGTTCCATGAGATCAAGTCGTAGATTCGATCATAGAATCAGAGAAATTGTTATTTCCATTCCATGGGTTTAGGCCGTGAATTCGACCATGGAATCAGAGAAATTATTATTGACATTCCATGGGATCAGGATGGGGATTCGACCATGGAATTAGAGAAATTTTTATTGCCATTCCATGGGATCATGCCGTGGATTCAACCATGGAATCAGAGCATTTGTTATTGCCATTCCATGGGATCAGCCCGTGGATTCGACCATGGAATTAGAGCAATTATTATTGTCATTCCATGGGATCAGGCCGTGGATTTGACCATGGAATCAGAGCAATAATAGATCATTCTGGGAATTCAGTGGTGAATGTCACGACATAATTAATCTATGTGCATAGTCAGGAGACGGCTAATCCTGAGGGTGCTCTCAGACACTAAGGAAAACACCCGAGTCTATACATGGTAGCTCTACATAGTCAGGATCAGTGAGTGTCACAGTCCTGAAGGCTCTGTTGCTCACAATATTTCGGAGAACCGCCCAATCGTTCTTCAATATAGAGGGGAGTTGCTCTCATGTAGTCAGGGAACAGTGAGTATCACCGACGTCCTGAAGGTGTTAAGCCCCTCTCAATAAACAATTATGTAGGAGGACCGCCCAATTTTATTATTCTACATAGAGTGCACGATGAGATGTCAGGGATAAAACGCTCATCTAGTGGAGGATTTTTGAAAGACATTTTCACCATGGTTTCGTAAAATATGAATCGTCACCTGCCTGAAGCCGTATCAGAAGCATGCAGTATCACGATTTTATGGATTTTACCCTTGTTGAAAATCCACCATCAACATTAAGTCCCTTGCTTAGTGAGGAATAGTTATGTTCCACAGTAAGCATTAGATGGTGATTTTCAGTCGATGAGATCGTGGTTGAACTCAATCTACAAAGGTAGTCTCATGATCTTCGATTTGCTCCAATGTTGTCATGTATGAGAAAATATTCAGGTGAGGACCCTGATAGTGTAGTATAATGTTGTTTTGTGATCATGGAGAGGTGAAGTGCTGCTGATTTGGTAAGTTAAAAGCCTAGTTTTGGTCGATTTAGGATTTTCGGGCCCGATCCCAAAAGAGGAAACCCAAGTGTTTTAGGTTTTGGAAATAAAATTAATATAAAAGGTAAGTAACCCTAAAAAAATTATTATTTGTTGATCGACCAGCTCTCCATCTCTTCATCATCCTTGCACGAGCAACGGTAAAAGGGAAATTTTCCGGACCTCCGCCGCCGGCAGACGTCGACCGAACTCCGGGCGTTTTCCGGCGCCGACATGTAAGTTCATTTTTTTTTATGCTGTGTGTTTTATTATTCTTGAGTGGTTCACAAAACAAAGAGGTCCCATAGTTGTAAGCATGTGTAGGATTTATGGAGAATTTGTTTTTAGAAGACGTATGAATGTCCGTTTTTCGTTAGTTTTGGAAACGAACAAAAATCCCTAATATGGAAGAGTTACGTAAAATTTTGCATGGACTTGATATAGTTGCAGTAGTAAAAGTTTTTGTTTATTAGGTTTCATGAAAACCCAAGTTTGTTTTCAAAGCATGAATTTTTTAAATACTTTTAAGAACGTAGGATTGTTCGTAATAAAATTAGTAAATAATAATCCTTAGGATTAAGGGAATTTTGAAAAGACCTGGAGTTCATGATAAAGTTTATTTGTAAACTTTAAAATTTTGTTTGGAACATGTGGACTTTTACAAAAATAGAAAAGGCCCTGGTTTCGTAGACGAATGATTGTTTGAGCAAAAAGTTTTTTTTTTTTTTTTAATATACGTGAGCTATTAAACTCACGATTTTTTTTAATTTACGTGACTTGTTCACGTTTTTTTTAAAAGAGAAAATAAATCGTGCTTTGGTTTTATGAAGTTTTTTGATAGCAAACAATATTTCTATGTGTTGATGGATTCGTAGTATGTGTGCGTTTGGCGATTTTATAGTGTATGCACACGTAAAAATCAGCGAATATGCACATGGAGGGTTGTGTGAATTATTCATAATTTCATGAAAAGCCAACATTGACTTTAAATAATGATAAGTTTTTGTTCGGCTCTGCAGGTTTGAAAGAACGAACAAGTTTTCGAGGTTTTACACTGTTATCACTAAGTTCGTGAAATCGTAAATAGGCAAGAGTTAAGGATTACCATTTTTGTTGTGGATTTCGTGTTAACATATCTGTAATCCCAAGTTTCTGGTTCCAGGAAATGGTGACTCCTAGTAACAGTATCAGCGATTATGACTATTACTACTCTTCTAGTTCTTCTGAAGAGGATTCCAAAGTTCCTGCAGCCAAGTCACGAGCTAAGACGAACCCAAGGGCTAATATGAACCGTACTAAGAAAACGGAGCTTGGAGGACCCGTCAACAACCACATAGTTACTTATGTTGAGCTCATGAAGAGAAAATCTGAGACTGATGAAATAGAATATAGTCAGCGAAGAAAAGACCGAATTCAGTGCAGAATAGCAGCAGATGAGGAGAAGCTTCGAACTCGAATTGATGGTGTGCCCTCTGATTCAGATGCTTCGGAATATGAACCTGTGTGGGTGCCACCAGAACGCAAGGTTAAGCCGGATCGACATACTAGGGAGATTGAGAAATCTATCAAAGAGGTTGATCATGAGGAGGAGGAAGACTCGGATTCTGACGATCTTGATATTCTTCCAGACTTCGTCAATGACCCTGATAGTAATTCTAATAAAGAAGACGACGATGAAGAATCTGATAATTCTGACAAATCTGATGATTCCGACGAATCTGATGATTGATCTTGCTTATGAACCTCCATGAGATTATTTGTTTTCCGTTGAAGTAGATACTTTCTGGTTATTTGAACAACTTGGTTGTAAAGGCATTTCTTTAGGGATTATCATTCTTGGAAACGTGATTTGATTTGATTTTTTTTTTCAATACCTGAATCTTCCTCCCATTTCCAGTCAACGGACCAATATCCATATAGACAATAATCTCCGCGGAATGTGATCACACGAATTGTCTAGGAGATACGTGGCCTGCCAGACGATCAATCCATAGACTATTTCCTGAACTATCAGTCCCCAGTATTGTTACACTTCTCCCATCGTCATGTATCTGATTCGAGATTTTAGGGCTCCAGTAGAATTCGCAACAGACTTATTTATCCGTTAGTGCTCTTAGGGTTTTACTCAAACAGTCGGCTATCTGCTGCTCTTGTGTATTATCAGAAGAAATTTTGATCACCATCTCATGTCACCATGTCCAAAAGTATTGTTTCTTCCAGAAGTGAATCTCGTGCAGAAGATGTTGCGACAACATCCGACTTGGTGAGTTATATATTCTTCTTATCTTTTTTCAATCAGGATGATTGATCAGAAGAAATTTTTATTGCAGGATAATCAAAAGAATCAACTTTCCTCCGGTAACTTGAGACCCAAACGAACTGTCAAGGCTCCTTCCCGGTACAGGTCAGCTCATGACGATGCGAGAAAATCCGTAAGTAATTACAAAACTTCTCGGCTGGAACTTTACCATGATCGAAGATTAATAAAATTAAATACTTATTCATTCCATCGCAGGTTGACGTTCATGTTGTTGTCGATGGTAGAAAGAGGAAGAACGGGAAATCAGTGATTGTAGTTGATGATAGCAGTAACCGTGATGAGAAATATACTGATTCCGTAGAGGCTGGGGTTAGAGTTCAAACTTATGAGTATCCAATAGATGGACTCTCATTTGAGGCTCCCATGATCAACAATTGTACGAATAATGAAGTGGTTGGTGGATTTTTCTTCCCCAAGTGTCACGTGCCCTTGTACACCAAAATTTGGAGAAGATACGGGCATATTGCTATGACCAGAGTATGGAAAGGTTTTCTACCAACCCTTCTGACTACAGTTGCATGGTTGTTACCGATCATTGAAGAGATGGACCAAACACATCTGCGAGATGTCAAAAATCATAAACTACACAGATGAGATGAGATGATCTCCAATTGTGAAACTTTGTAGTTCAACATAGGCTGGCTTCGTCATCGACTTGAGATAATCAAAGTTCACAAGGCGGCAGCTGCTGCTGACATGATTTCTGCAACCACTGACATATTGAAGGAGGAGAAGATACTCACTTTGGAGTCGGAAAGAGTTGAGAAGGAGGTCTAGGACTTGAGAGTGAAGACCAAAAATTTCCAGAAGAAGCTTGACAGATTTTTCTATAGAGATTATCCTCTGTTGGATGGTTTGTTCTGAGTGAGTGTTTGAGAGAAAGACCTTTTATGTAGGTTTGATATTTGTTTTGAATAAAGTATATGACTGAAAGATTCTCGTGAGATCCGTGAAATACTTTAAATTTTGAATGAATGAGCATACTATATATTCTTTTGGAGGAAATAAAATTACATTTAGCAGTTTAATATTTCGATAACTGTTCAGGCATAATACGCCTTGAGCCATTTTCCATTGATGATGTTTCCTTCGATTCCTCCGTTGACAACTAAGATTTTGTAGTACCCGCTAGACACTTTCTTGATAACAACATAAGGTCCTTCCCATTTAGGAGAGAATTTGGGAGCGGACATGTCTTGCTAGATATTTTTTGCTACTTTCAAAACCAAATCTCCTACTTGAAATGTTCGAGGTCTTACCATTTTGTTGTATGCCTTGGAAAATCTCTGTTTGTAGGTTTCCACGTATTTTTATACCTTGGCTCTTCTCGAATCCGGCATGTACAATTCATCACTTCTCGAATTGTACACTTCAGCTTCATCCCATTGCACCCCATTGGCTGTTTCAATTCTGGCAGAGGGAATCTTAATCTCATCTGGGAGAATAGCATCGGCGCCATAGACAAGAGAGTATGGTGAAGTCCCAATAGAGATTCTTGGTGCGGTGCGGTAAGCCCATAAATACATGGGCAATTCTTCATGCCAGGTTCGTGGATTGTCATGAACTGTTCGACTAAGAATCCGGATCAGAGTCTTGTTGGTGCTTTCCGCTTGCCCGTTTCCTTGGGGATAGTAGGGTGTGGAGAAAATATGTTTGATTCCGTATTCCTCGAGCAACTCTGCAACATGGTTGTTGGCAAAAGGAGTTCCATTATCTGTGATGATATGTTTAGAAACACCTAACCTGCATATGATATACTCTTTGATGAAATCCGCGATTATGACTCCCGTGGTGCTTCGAAGGGGAATAGCCTCGACCAATTTGGTGAAGTACTCTGTTGTTGTGATGATATAGTCATGCTGTTTCGAAGATGCCGGATTGATCTTCCTAATGATATCCAGTCCCCAGCTATAGAAGGGCCATGGACTGCTCACATAATGTAATAAAAGGCAAGGATTGTGAATGAGATTACCATGAACTTGGCATTGATGACACTTCCGAACATAAGCAGCTGCATCGTCCTCCATGGTTGGCCAATAATATTTCTCATGAATATGAAAAAACTTTTCCTTCTTTACTTGGTGTTCACCTGCATGCATCTCTTTCAAGATTGTAGGAATTTCATGTTCGGCCAAGCATTTGAGGAGGTTCCCACCAAAGATTTTACGATACATTATTCCTTCTTGGTATACAAAATGTTTGGCCCTCTGGATAAGCTTCATTGCTCCCTTCTTCTCTGATGGAAGATCGTTGTTGCAGAGATACTTTATGTAAGGTTCTCTCTAGTCCCCAGTGTGATGGATTGTTAGAATCTCCGAATTATGAGGTAGTGTTTGAAAATTGGGACAAGATTCTTGCAGCATCCTCGACTGAGTTTCCATAGAGGGCCAATAGTATCCAAGTCTTTGAAGTCTTCTGTAGAGCGTGATTACCAGGGTTTGTCCACATATTTGCTCATGTACGTATTTGAGTTGTTCACTGGCTTCTTCATATCCAAGGCACCATGATAGGGATCCATCAGGATTGTGATAGTATAATTCCCCGTGTAGCAGGAAAAAGTTTTTCAACTCCTTGAGACTAATTTTCCCTTCAGTAAGAGAGTTGCTCAATTCATAAATAGTGGGCGCCCGCCAGTCGCTTGATTGAGAATATTCGACTTGAGTAAGCCAGTGATATATTTTTCATACCCTTCGAATTATAGTTTGGATGCTAGAGTTTCCAGACAATCAGCATGTCTATTGTTGGTATGGCCGGTATGGACAATTATTGCATCAGAAAAATAAGTTAACAGTCGTTGTGCCTCGGCCCTGAATGGAGCAAGCGTTATTTCTTTGAGAGAGTACACACCATTCATTTGATTGACCAGCAACTTTGAGTCTCCTCTGATTTCTAAGTGCTTTGCTGATGAGTGCCAAATATTGCATATTCATACACCTTTTCATTGGCACTTAACTCATCTTTCGCGCTTAAAAGTTATATATTATCCCAAATTGTGCATTTTTACCATTTTCAAGAATAAATATTAGTATTATTTAATTTTGTATTTTTAAGTACTAAATAAAGCTCGGAAGAATTGAGGAGCCAAAAGAGCAGAAAATTGGACCGTTCGAGCTGCATCCAACGGTGTTTTCACTCGTTGTGTCAACATTAGAAGCGTCCGCCTCACACCACAGTTTGTCTACCCCTTCATACACTTGGCCTAGCCAAACACTCCTTCCATGTTCTACCCACACCTCACCCACTCGTGGAAAAAAACAACAAATTGTGGGCGCACGTGAAGAGACATTAGTGGGAGAAGAAGATCGAAATCATGGGAATTCAAAGAGACACAAGCTCATGGGCTGCTTACAACAAATCGTTGTGGTGAAGACATAGTTAATGGACGGAAAGGACAACAGCACGTGGATGAGACAACCAAGGTGTGGGCGCACAAAAACAGCAAGGCATGGGGCGAGCTGGCAACATTATGGGCGAAACGTGATGGGCTACTCGTGTAGAAATAGAAGGAAGCAACAACTCAAGTGGAAAGAAGAGGAGAACGTGCGTGGAAAGAAGAGAGAAAGTGAGAAAGTGGGAGGAATTCGAAGATACAAAGAAAGAAGAATATTTCGCATGTGCCGAATGTGAAGCATCCAACGAATGTGTCTGATGGGAGGTGCACGCTGTGTTGGGTATTTCATCCTATAAATAAGTTCGAATTCTTCTCTAATTGGGCAGACCCATCTAGGGCTTCTCAGACACCATATTTTCTATCAGTTCATTTTTTTTTCCATTTTCATCATGTTCTAAAACTCTCTGCTAGAGTTTAGATGAAGCTCTAGCCTACTGATAAGTTATTTATACTTTGTGTATTCTTGAATGTTTAAAATGTTTTAGAGATAGAATTTAATCCAAGTTTGTCAACATTTTTCTCTCACAATGTATGCCATGTATCCATTGTAGTTAGAATATCACTATGTTGATTATGCTGCAACTCATGCTTAAAAATATTATTGATCCTTAGATTAGTTGTGCTTTAACTAGACAGTTAATGCTTTGGAGAAATACTTTAGTTGCGATTAAATTATCCATCGGAGAAACACCTTAGATACAAGGTAAACTTGAATATGTTATAAGGACAAGAATAATGCTACTAGTTGAATACATATCATAGGTTAGTGGTGGATTTGAAAGCTCTAGTATTCATATTCTCATTGTTTACATATTGTGTTATTTCTATTTTTACTTTTATTATTTCAGTCATTTAAAAATCATCTCGTCGTATCGACAAAACAAACTCCTTTGGTTACTTTTATTTAAATCAGTTTAGAAATAGCAAAACTTCAACTTACACTCTCCAAGTCTCTGTGGTTCGACCCGTGCTTTCCCTGTGTTGCTTGTCGACACTGTGCACTTGCAGTATACACAATAGTAGGTATATTTCCGATCCTACCATTTGCCCCGGCTTTCTTAGCAAAAGATAACCCTAAGAGAAAAGCTTCATATTTTGCTGAATTGTTAGTGCAGTGGAAATCCAATTTGAATGAATGTGAGAAGACTTCACCGGATGGAGATACTAGCACAATGCCTGCTCCGCTAGTATCATTGCTTGGAGTGTCCGATCCATCAAAATATAGTAGCCATGTTTCTTCTTGAATGATTGAAATTTCTGGAAACTCACCAGGTACCTCTTCATGCAACATTGTGACGTCTTCTCCAGGGAAAGCATCTAGTAAATCTGCAACTCCTTTCCCTTTGATTTCTTTTGGAGGAACGCATGCTATGTCCAATTCTGACATTTGAAGTGGCCATTCCGCTGGTCTTCCGATCAAAGCAGGTTTCAACATTAAAAACTTTATTGGATCAGCTTTGGATACCATCACGACTCTGTTTGGTAGGAGATAATGACTGAACCTATGAATTGCATGAACTAATGCTAGGAACGCCCTTTTAGCCTTTAGATATCGGAGTTGAGCATCCCTCATTGTGCGACTGAAGTAGAAGATTGGTCGTTCAATGCCTTCTTCATCTTCCTGGGCAAGGAGTGATCTAATTGCGACATCACTAGAGGCTGTGTAAAGTATTAGTGGTCGTTCTTGCACTGGAGATTTCATGACAGCAGGAGATAGTAGTATTTGCTGTATCTTCTGGAATGCTTCCTGTTGAACGGCCGTCCATACAAAATCTGCTCATTTCTTTAATAGGGGGGTGAATGAAACAATAAGTTGAGAAAGTCCAGGAATGAAACGCTGGATATAGTTAACTTTGCCCATGAAACTCTAAAGCTCTTTCACAGTTCGTGGAGGAGGTATAGTAGTAATGGATTTTTCTTTGTCTGGATCGACCTTGATTCCTTCTGCACCAAAAGCACACTTCATAGGATTCATCTTCAGTTTGTATTCTCTACACCTTTCGAAGACTTTTCTCAGAATATTTATGTGGGATGCCCGAGTCTTCGATTTTGCTACCATATCGTCGACATATTCTTTTACTTGTTTGTGCATCATGTCATGAAATATTGCAGTCATGGCTCGCTGATAAGTGGCTCCTGCATTCTTCAAGCCGAAAAGAATTACTGTGTAGTTGACAGTTTGACGGACTTAGCGTCTATTGATGATGGTTTGGCGGTTTCCATAATAGATTTACAACTTGGGAGTGGAGTGGCGCAGATTTTGCTTGGAGGTTCGAGGATGTTCTTTGGTGATTCCAGGAATTCAGCATCACAAATCGGAGCATAAGGAGACACTGAAGCTATGATGCAGACGATTTTGTTGTTGAGCCAAGCTTTCATACATTGATGGTATTTTGAAGGAATAACTTTATTATCATAGAGCCATGGTCGCCCGAGTATTATGTGATAGTCAGGATTCTTCTCAAGTACGTGGAACTTTACGGTAGATTGAATCGGTCCTACTTTCAGATCCACATAGATGTACCCGTACGTGTGACTTTGGCTTCCTTCAACACCAGTCATTAGTATGGGATGATGAATGACCTTGATTTTTGGAATCTAGGCTTCTTTGAGAGTTTTCATGGTAATAAGATTCGTGGAAGCGCCCGTGTCGACGAGGACTCTCCTGAATTCAGAATCCTTGATTGAGGAAGTCACGAACATGGCTCGATTATGTCCTTCTTCCGTCATTCGGTACTCCTCAGTGAAGGTGATGTTATTGATCGAAGGCTCAGACATCACGTAAACTTGTTCGACCACCTGAGATGACGGAATGTCAGATGATATCTTGTTGAGTGCGGAAAACGTGTTCGTACGCTTATCCCTGGAGAAGTGTAAGAGTTCACATATATTTTCAATCACATGTGTCACTTCCTGATCCACAGGATTTTCATAAGCGGTGAAGTTGTTGATTCGAGGATGATCATCGGTTGAGGGGTCAGCCACCAGTATTGGAACTTCTTGAGCATGAGAGCCTCCCAGATCAAATGTCTGTCTGATGAGAAAGTTCAATATGTTGTTCATCGTTTCTTTCATCAGTTCCATGTTCCTCGTATGAACCTCTTGCACTCGTGCCAACTCGATCAAAGTCGTGACTTATGCATTGACCATTCCATTGAGTGGAGCGTTGGAAAGAGGAACATTTCCATTTGAAAGATTCTGACTGAATTCGAAGATGTTGAGTTAGACCTAAGATTCTGATCGGAATTCGAAGTTGTTGAGTGTTGGAAAGAGGAACATTTCCATATTTTTCAAAAATATGGGATTGCAGCCGAGATATTAATCTCCCACTGTGGTCGCCAATCTGTAGATGGGGGAAAACGGTTCGCTGGTTTTTTAAGAAAGTGAAGAGTCGAACGTGTTGTCGAGACTCCTCGAATAGGGAAAACTGTTTAACCTCACACAGATGCACTGCAAAGGGAGTGCTTATATTCGAGAGATCAATCTGTAGGACTCCAGCCTAAACCAAGTCAATGGTCGTTCCAGAGTCAATTCGGTCGCAAAAAGAGAGATGGTTGATCTGTAGGAAGGAAGATGAGAAATTGTGTGGGATCAGTGATGATCAAGGATTGTGGATGTGTTGAAGGTTTCTGCAATAATTGGTGAACTGTTGAGTTCGAAATAAGTTCTGATGGAATGATGAATTCTCGAGAGTAATTTCTCAAGAAATTCTGTGTAGACCAAAAACGTTGTCTGTTAATGATTGTTCGTTGTCCTTTCAATCATGGATTCAAATACTTATTTATATTGTCAGAGTTATGAACACCTTGATCCCTGTAAGTGTGACGGTTTCATGAGTGGAAGAGTGGGAAAATGGAAGATCATGGTAAAGTCAGTTCCATGTCGTGTGGAGACTTGACGGATCGTGCACCCACTACTTTGATAACTCCTTCAACCGTTGACACAACTTACGCACATTTATAGTCGTGGATGAATCCACGTGCTGTAGGCCACAAGACCAAAACCCTAGTTGTTATCTCACAATTTGACGTGATTAATGTCTCACGAATCGTGGAATCTGCATGACAGATGTGTATTAAGTGTGTCAGTTGTTGACTGATTAGACAACGAGCCTAGATTTTGTTGAATCGAGCATGTTTGACAAATACTCAGCGATTCATGAACATTAATGTTGCCCGTCTGAACAAATATTGTAAATTCCAAAAGTTGTTGAATATTGATGAGTTGCTGAATACATGTGGATTACTCGAGCAAGTATTGCTCGATTTGGCGAAATACTGATAAATTACTGAATATTGATAGTTGGGTCAATATTCGAGCAAATCGACGAATTACTGAATATGGAGAATTTGACGAGAGCAACTGAGCAAGTATTGCTTAATTCGTCAAATTAACAAATTTTGATAATTTGACGTGCAATTGAGCAAGTGTTTCCCAATTCGACAAATTAATAACAATTTATTAAATATTGATATCTGAATCAATATTTGAACGACTGAGCAAAGTTTCTCAATTCGACGAAATATTTACTGGTAACGTGACCCAATAAAATATAAAAATATTAGTAGATTGCCATATATTATTTGATCAATCCCCACAGATCAATATATACATTTATTTGGTGTTTGAACTTGCTCAGAATGATGATTTTTTGAGTGTTTGTTCGAAAACCCTAATTTTGATGAATTGCTCATTATTCGACAAATTGCTGAAAATAGGTCATGAGCAGAAGAGGGTCACATGAGCTTGTGGAGTCCATGTGATGCCCAATTACTTGAATGAGCATGTAACAGGGTTCTCCGTTGGAGAGTTGGTGAAGGAATGATGATTAAGTGTCGGTTTCATCATTTATTGAATTACTGCTGGGTTCAACATTAGGTGTTGAAACCTAGGTATGAAAGATGGGACCGACCAAGAGAGCATAGGACCGGATCTTGGTAGTCACGGGACTAGATGTTTTCCGTTTGAGCAATCCCCAGGTTGGTTGGAGAGAGTTTGGGCCCAATACGAGCAATTCAGCAAATTAGGTCAGGAATATGAAAACATATGGGACCGGCTTTGTGCAAGCCCTAGGAATAACCCTGGTCGGTAATTAGGGCATGTGCGTGTTTCCATGGTGTCCGTGTCTCCGTATTGAGAGTTTTAGTATTTTCTGATGTGTGTTCGAGCAACATTGTGAATTTTCAGAAGAGTTTCATCTTGACTGAAATTCTTGATTTTGTTGGAAGGAGCATGTATTCTCAATTGATCAATATTTTGTAAATATTAAAATAAGAGTATTTTAACATCTAAATTTTCCGTGAGAGGCTAGCCGGTCACGTGACCATGTTGGCTCTTGAATTTTCATGATTTGAGCGAAATTTGAGAAATTATGAAGAAATCATAATTTTGCTCAAACCAAAGAGTTTCATGAACTCGAGGAAAATAATAATTATAAAAGACTAGGGATTGCAGGTTGTCGGACCGGCCACGGCTAGGGCATGGCCGGCCGGCCATGTTACCGATCCCGCACACTTTTACTTATTTTAATATTATTTCATGGATCCGTGATGTTATGAAGAATCCGTGAGTTTTTGTTTAAACAAAGGAGTGTCATGAATTTAGGGAATAATAATAATTATAAAATCTAGGGATTGCAAGGTGTGGGACCGTCCACGGCTAGGGTATGGCCGGCCGGCTATGTTTCCCTGTCCCGCACACCTTTCCTTATTTTATATTATTATTATTATTATTATTATTATTATTTCATGAATTCGTGAAGTTATGGAGAATCCATGAATTTTGTTGAAACCGAGGAGTTTCATGAAATTGGGGAATGATTATTATAATAGGCTAAGGATTGTAAGGTGTGGGACCGGCCACGACTTGGGCATGGCCGTCCGGCTAGGCTTCCCAATCCCGCGCACCTTTCTTTATTTTATAATATTATTTCATGAATCCTTGAAGTTATGAGGGATTCATGAGGTTTGCACAAACTAAGAAATTTACTAAATTGAAGGAGTTTTCATGAGTTCATGAAAAATAACAAAAATTGGGAAAAATAATGGGAGAGGCAAGGAACCGACCAATACTAGGGCATGGCCGGTGAGCCTGGCCTATGGACGCCTCATATTATTTTATTATTATTTGTTTTCTCCTGTTTTCCGTAGGATTCCTCATATGTTCTTATTTTTGAATGCTCGTTATTGCATCCGGGTGCTCAGTCGTGCATCATTGTCGAATACAGTTACACCATTTTTGTGGGGCTTACTCAGTGAAGATCCAGATGCCCGGTGGTTGAATATTTATTGTTAATTAATGAAATTAAGTGTAGAATAATTCATGAAACATAACAATAAAATAAATAGTTATTTATTATCAATTCATAGGAACAACTATGGGTTCGACCATGAATTCGGAATAATAAACCAGGCATTACCATTCCATGGGATCGTGGATTTGACCATAGAATCGGAGTAATTAAAATTATATTTTACCATTTCATGAGATTAGCAGTAAATTCGATCACGAAATCGGAGTAATGAGATAATATAAATTTTTATTTTCGTTCCATGAGATCAAGTCGTAGATTCGATCATAGAATCAGAGAAATTGTTATTGTCATTCCATGGGATCAGGCCGTGGATTCGACCATGGAATCAGAGCAATTGTTATCGCTCGGATTATGATGTGGTCGGGCCACATATATTTTGTATGTGGCCCCTCTTAATATTTTTACACGTACTCAAATTAAAAACCAACCCCCTCTAAATCCCCATAATTGCTTTACCTTTATGAGAATAAGTAGGAAATTAAGACAAAAGGTTAGGCAATGAAACTGTTTTGGAGAAAAAATATCTAGGTGTCACTTTTTAAAGATGGGCCACATACTTGAATGATGTGGCCCGATCACATCGTAGCCGCACCGAATTGTTATTGCCATTCCATGGGATCAGGTCGTGGATTTTACCATGGAATCATAGAAATTGTTATTGCCATTCCATGGGTTTAGGCCGTGGATTCGACCATGGAATCAGATCAATTGTTATTTCCATTCCATGGGATAATGCCGTGGATTTGACCATGGAATCGGAGCAATAATATATTATTCTGGGAATTCAGTAGTGAATGTCACGGCCGAATTAATCTATGTGCATAGTCAGGAAATAGCTAATCCCGAGGGTGCTCTCAGACACTACGGAGAACACCTAAGTATATACACGGTAGATCTACATAGTCATGATCAATGAGTGTCACTGTCCTGAAGGCGTTGTTGCTCTCAATCTTACAGAGAACCGCCCAATCGTTCTTCTATGTAGAGGAGAGTTGCTCTCATGTAGTCAGGGAACAGTGAGTATCATCGACGTCCTGAAGGCGTTAAGACCCTCTCAACAAACAATTATGCAGGAGGACCTCCCAATTCTATTATTTTACATAGAGTGCACGATGAGATGTCAGGGATCGAACGCTCAGCTAGTGGAGGCTTTTCGAAATACATGTTCACCATGGCTTCGTAAAATATGAATCGTCACCTGCCTGAAGCCGTATCAGAAGCATGCAGTATCATGATTTTACGGATTTGACCCTTGTTGAAAATCCACCATCAACAGAACCAGAATCAATCCACCAAGTATTTTGATGGAAATCTACCATATTAGATTCAAAACATACTAATGGTATGTTGTAATTTTGTACACCATAAGTCCCACCATTCAATATTGGGATACAAAAATATGGAATATGCAATATGGAAGATTGCATAACTAGAAATGATAATAAACAAACATGTTCAGTATCAATTATCAAAGCAAACACAACAAAATCTAGAAATTCAACAAATGTCTATTATTCTAGTTAAAACTTCAAGTTATTGTAACCCTCCTGTGGGTAAAAGTCACAACAACACATAATATCATAAATACAAATGAGATACATGTATATATGATGCCGTATGATACGACTAATAAATTTAAAATATCAAATTCAAAACATCTTTTAACTATGGGTATTAAGAAATTTTCATTCTTATATTTCATCTAATATCATATCCCAAACAACGCCTAAAGACTTACCTGTGGGGCATGGTCTATGATAATAAATTCGTTTGCAATTTTCCCAAATATAAGATATTGTGGCTACTCGTATGGTTCTTCTGAGTATCCAACAACTGGACTCTCATTTGAGGCTCCCATGATCAACAATTGTCCGAATAATGAAGTAGTTGGTGGATTCGTCATCCCCAAGTGTCACGTGCCCTTGTACCCAAAAATTTGGAGAAGATACGGGCATATTGATATGACCATAGTATGGAAACGTTTTCTACCAACCTACCTGACTACAGTTGCATGGTTGCTACCGATCATTGAAGAGATGGACCAAACACATTTGCGAGATGTCAAAAATCATAAACTGCACAGATGGGACGAGATGATCTCCAATTGAGAAACTTTGCAGTTCAACATAGGATGGCTTCGTCATCGACTTGAGATAATCAAAGTTTACAAGGAGGCAGCTGCTGCTGACACGATTTCTGCAACCATTGACATATTGGAGGAGGAGAAGATACTCACTTTGGAGTCGGAAAGAGTTGAGAAGGAGGTCCAGGACTTGAGGGTGAAGACCAAAAATTTCCAGAAGAAGCTTGATAGATTTTTCTATAGAGATTATCCTCTGTTGGATGGTTTGTTCTGAGTGAGTGTTTGAGAGAAAGACCTTTTATGTAGGTTTGAGATTTTGTTTTGAATAAAGTAGATGACTGAAAGATTCTCGTGAGATCCGTGAAATACTTTAAATTTTGAATGAATGAGCATACTGCATATTCTTTTGGAGGAAATAAAATTACATTTAGAAGTTTAATATTTCGATAACTGTTCAGGCATAATACGCCTTGAGCCATTTGCCATTGATGATGTTTCCTTCGATTTCTCCGGTGACAACTAAGATTTTGTAGTACCCACTAGACACTTCCTTGATAACTACATTAGGTCCTTCCCATTTAGGAGAGAATTTGGGAGTGGACATGTCTTGCTAGATATGTTTTTCTGTTTTCAAAACCAAATCTCCTACTTGAAATGTTCGAGGTCTTACCATTTTGTTGTATGCCTTAGAAACTCTCTGTTTGTAGGTTTCCACGTATTTTTCTACCTTGTCTCTTCTCGAATCCAGCATGTCCAATTCAGCAATTCTCGAATCAGACACTTCAGCTTCATCCCATTGCACCCCACTGGATGTTGCGATTCTGGCAGAGGGAATCTTAATCTCAGCTGGGAGAATAACATTGGCGCCATAGACAAGAGAGTATGGTGAAGTCCCAATAGAGCTTCTTGGTGCGGTGCGGTAAGCCCATAAAGACATGGGAAATTCTTCATGCCAGGTTCGTGGAGTGTCATGAACTGTTCGACTAAGAATCCGGATCAGAGTCTTGTTGGTGCTCTCCGCTTGCCCGTTTCCTTAGGGATAGTAGGGTGTGGAGAAAATATGTTTGATTCTGTATTCCTCGAGCAACTCTACAACATGTTTCTTGGGAAAAAGAGTTCCATTATCTGTGATGATATGTTTAGGAACACCGAACTCGCATATGATGTACTCTTTGATGAAAGAGGCGATTGTGAATCCCGTGGTGCTTCGAAGGGGAATAGCCTCGACCCATTTGGTGAAGTACTCCGTTGTTGTGATGATGTACTCATGTTGTTTCGAAGATGCCGGATTGATCTTCCTAATGATATCCAGTTCCCAGCTATAAAAGGTCCATGGACTGCTCACAGAATGTAATAGAAGGCAAGGATTGTGAATGAGATTACCATGAACTTGGCATTGATGACACCTCTGAACATAAGCAGCTTCATCGTCCTCCATGGTTGGCCAATAATATTTCTCATGAATCTGAAGAAACATTTTCTTCTTTCCTTGGTGTTCACCTGCGTGCATCTCTTTCAACATTGTAGGAATTTCATGTTCGGCCAAGAATTTGAGGAGGTTCCCTCCAAAGCTTTTACGATACATGATTCCTTCCAGGTATACAAAATGTTTGGCCCTCTGGATAAGCTTCATTGCTCCCTTCTTCTCTGATGGAAGATCGTTGTCGCAGAGATACTTTATGTAAGGTTCTCTCCAGTCCCCAATGTGATGGATTGTTAGAATATCCGAATGATGAGGTGGTGTTTGAAAATTTGGACAAGATTCTTGCAGCATCCTCGACTGAGTTTCCATAGAGGGCCAATAGTATCCAAGTCTTTAAAGTCTTCTGTAGAGCGTGATTACCAGGGTTTGTCCACATATTTGCTCATGTACGTATTTTAGTTGTTCACTGGCTTCTTTATCTCCAAGGCACCGTGATAGGGATCCATAAAGATTGCGATAGTATAATTCCCCGTGTAGCAAGAAAACGTTTTTCAAGTCCTTGAGACTAATTTTCCCTTCAGTAAGAGAGTTGCTCAATTCATGAATAATGGGCGCCCGCCAGTCGCTTGATTGAGCATATTAGACTTGAGTAAGCCAGTGATATATTTTTCATACCCTTCGAATTATAGTTTGGATGCTAGAGTTTCCAGACAATCAGCATGTCTATTGTTGGTACGGCCGGTATGGACAATTGTTGCATCAGAAAAATGAGTTAACATTCATTGTGCCTCAGCCCTGAATGGAGCAAGTGTTATTTCTTTGAGAAAGTACACACCACTCATTTGATTGACCAGCAACTTTGAGTCTCCTCTGATTTCTAAGTTCTTTGCTCCGTCTTTCATAGCCAAATATAACCCTAAGAGAAAAGCTTCATATTCTGCTGAATTTTTAGTGCAGTGGAAATCTAATTTGAATGAATGTGAGAAGACTTCACCGGATGGAGATACTAGCACAATGCCTACTCCGCCAGTATCATTGCTTGGAGTGGACGATCCATCAAAATATAGTAGCCATGTTTCTTCTTGAATGATTGAAATTTCTGGAAATTCACCAGGTACCTCTTCATGCAACATTGTGATGTCTTCTCTAGGGAAAGCAGCTAGTAAATATGCAACTTCTTTCCCTTTGATTGCTTTTGGAGGAATGAAGGCTATGTCAAATTCTGACATTTGAAGTAGCCATTTCGCTGGTCTTCCGATCAAAGCAAGTTTCGACAGTAAAAACTTTATTGGATCAGCTTTGGATACCATCACGACTCTGTTTGATAGGATATAATGCCTGAACCTCTGAATTGCATGAACTAATGTTAGGCATGCCCTTTCAGCCTTTGGATATCGGAGTTGAGCATCCCTCATTGTGCGACTGAAGTAGTAGATTGGTCGTTCGATGCCTTCTTCATCTTCCTGGGAAAGGAGTGCTCTAATTGCGACATCACTAGAGGCTGTGTAAAGTATTAGCGATCATCCTTGCACTGGAGATTTCATGATAGCAGGAGATAGTAGTATTTCCTGTATCTTCTGGAATGCTTCCCGTTGAACGGCCGTCCATACAAAATCTGCTCCTTTCTTCAACAGAGGGGTGAATGAAACAATAAGTTGAGAAAGTCCAGGAATAAAACGCTGGATATAGTTAAATTTTCCCATGAAACTCTAAAGCTCTTTCACAGTTCGTGGAGGAGGCATAGTAGTAATGGATTTTGCTTTGTCTGGATCGACCTTGATTCCTTCTGCAGTGACTAAGAATCCAAGAAACTTCCCGGAAGAAACGCCAAAAGCACACTTCAGAGGATTCATCTTCAGTTTGTATTCTCTGCACCTTTCGAAGACTTGTCACAGAATGTCTATATGGGATGCCCGAGTCTTCGATTTCACCACCACATCGTCGACATAGTCTTTTACTTGTTTGTGCATCATGTCATGAAATATTTTAGTCATGGCTCGCTGATAAGTGGCTCCTGCATTCTTCAAGCCGAAAGGCATCACTGTGTAGTGGAAGTTTCCAATGGGAGTTCAGAATGCAGTCTTGTTGGCTTCATGCTCGTACATCTTGATTTGGTTGTATCCGATGTAGCCATCCATGAATGAAAACATGTCATGACCGCTGGTTGCATCGACGAGCATATCAATGTTGGGTAAAGTAAAATCATCCTTCGGGAAATATTTATTCAGGTTCCTGAAATCTACACAACATCGGATTTGACTATTATTTTTCTTTACTAGGACAATGTTCGCCATCCATGTTGGATGTTGAATGGGTTTGATGAATCCCGCTGTCAGTAGTTTCTGGATCTCCACCTTGATTTGTTCCTCAACTTCGTGTCTGAATTGTCTATGCGGTTTCTTGACAGGTTTGGAACCAAGAGTGATGTGTAGATGATGAGTGACCAATTTATCATCTAGGTCGGGCATCTCTTCGTACATCCAGGCGAAGATATCTTGATACTCTTTCAACAGGGCGATCAATCCTTCCCGTTCCTCAAGTGAGAGAGCAGATCTGATCGTAATCGTCCTTGGGTATTCGTCCGTTCCGATGTTGATAGTATCAAGGTCGTCTGTGGTGGAGTCCATGCCGTCTTTTAGCTGTCGTGGCCCATCTTGAATTTCTTCATCCGGTGATTGCTCACTCTGGCATGACTCTTCAAAGTGTGTGTGTGTGTGTGGGGGGGGGGGGGAAGACTTTTCATCGATCTCCCCTGTCAATTGCTAATCTTTTCGACGGAGATAAATGAATCTCCCTTCTGCGTCATAATCAGTAATAAAGCTGGACTTTTTATGAGCCATACCTTGATTTTGATGATGCTTGAGTGGTGTAGTGGACAGTTTGACGGACTTAGCGTCTATTGATGATGGTTTGGCGGTTTCCACAATAGATTTCCAACTTGGGAGTGGATTGGCGCAGATTTTACTTGGAGGTTCGGGGATGTTCTTTGGTGATTCTAGGAATTCAGCATCACAAATCGGAGCATAAGGAGACACTGAAGCTGTGATGCAGACGATTTTGTTGTTGATCCAAGCTTTCATACATTGATGGTATGTTGAAGGAACAACTTTATTATCATGGAGCCATGGTCACCCGAGTATCATGTGATAGTAAGGATGCTTCTCAATTACGTGGAACTTTATGGTAGATTGAATCGGTCCTACTTTCAGATACACATAGATTTACCCGTACGTGTGACTTTGGATTCCTTCAACACCCGTCATTAGTATGGGATGACGAATGACCTTGCTTTTTGGAATCTTGGCTTCTTTGAGAGTTTTCATGGTAATAAGATTCGTGGAAGCGCCCGTGTCGACGAGGACTCTCCTGAATTTAGAATCCTTGATTGAGACAGTCACGAACATGGCTCGATTATGTCCTTCTATCGTCATTCGGTCCTCCTCAGTGAAGGTGATGTTATTGATCGAAGGTTCAGACATCACAAACACTTGTTCAACCACTTGGGATGACGGAATGTCAGATGATATCTTGTTGAGTGCGGAAAACGTGTTCGTACGCTTATCCCTGGAGAAGTGTAAGAGTTCACATAGATTTTCAATCACATGTGTGACTTCATGATCCACCGGCTTTTCATAAGTGGTGAAGTTGTTGATTCGAGGATGATCATCGGTTGAGGGCTCAACCACTAGTGTTGGAACTTCCTTAGCATGAGCGCATCCTAGATCAAATGTCAGTCTGATGAGAAAGTTCAATATGTTGTTCATCGTTTCTTTCATCAGGTCCATGTTCCTCGTATGAACCTCTTGCACTCGTGCCAACTCGATCAAAGTCGGGACTTCTGCATTGACCGTTCCATTGAGTGGAGCGTTGGAAGGAGGAACATTTCCATTTGAAAGATTCTGATCGGAATTCGAAGTTGTTGAGTTAGACCTAAGACTAACCATTTTTCAAAAATATGGGATTGCAGCCGAGAGATTAATCTCCCACTGTGGTCGCCAATCTGTAGATGTGGAAGAGCGTGTTGTCGAGACTCCTCGAATCGGGAAAACTGTTTAACATCACACAGATGCACTGCAAAGGGAGTGCTTATATTCGAGAGATTAATCTGTAGGAATCCAGCCTAAACCAAGTCAATGGCCATTCCAGAGTCAATTCGGTCGCAAAGAGAGAGATGGGTTGATCTGTAGGAAGGAAGATGAGAAATTGTGTGGGATCAGTGATGATCAAGGATTGTGGATGTGTTGAAGGTTTCTGCAATAATTGGTGAACTGTTGAGTTCGAAATAAGTTCTGATGGAATGATGAATTCTTGGGAGTAATTTCTCGAGAAATTCTGTGTAGACCAAAAACGTTGTTTGTTAATGATCGTTCGTTGTCCTTTCAATCATGGATTCAAAGACTTATTTATATTGTCAGAGTTGTGAACACCTTGATCCCTGTAAGTGTGACGGTTTCATGAGTGAAAGAGTGGGAAAATAGAAGATCATGGTAAAGTCAGTTCGATGTCGTGTGGAGACTTGACAGATCGTGCACCCACTACTTTGATAACTCCTTCAACCATTGAAACAACTTACGCACATTTCTCGTCGTGGATGAATCCACGTGCTGTAGGCCGCCTGACCAAAACCCTAGTTGTTATCTCACAATTTGACCTGATTGATATCTCACAAATCGTGGAGTCTGCATGACAGATGTGTATTTAATGTGTCAGTTGTTGACTGATTAGACAATGAGCCTAGATTTTGTTGAATCGGGCATGTTTGACAAATACTCAGCGATTCATGAACATTAATGTTGCTCGTCTGAACAAATATTGTAAATTCAACAAGTTGTTGAATATTGATGAGTTACTGAATATATGTGGATTATTCGAGCAAGTATTGCTCGATTTGGCGAAATACTGATAAATTACTGAATATTGATAGTTGGGTCAATATTCGAGAAAATCGACGAATTACTGAATATGGAGAATTTGACGAGTAACTGAGCAAGTATTGCTTAATTCGTCAAATTAACAAATGTTGATAATTTGACGTGCAATTGAGCAAGTGTTGCTTAATTCGACAAATTAATAACAATTTATTAAATATTGATAGCTGAATCAATATTTGAGCGACTAAGCAAAGTTACTCAATTCGACGAAATATTTACTGGTAACGTGACCTAATAAAATATAAAAAAATTAGTAGATTGCCAGATGTTATTTTATCAATCCCTACGGATCAATATATACATTTATTTGGTGTTTGAACTTGCTTAAAATGATGATTTTTTGAGTGTTTGTTCGAAAACCCTAATTTTGATGAATTGCTCATTATTCGACAAATTGCTGAAAATAGGTCATGAGCAGAAGAGGGTCACATGAGATTGTGGGAGTCCATGTGATGCCCAATTGCTCGAATGAGCATGTAACATGGTTCTCAGTTGGAGAGTTGGTGAAGGAATGATGATTAAGTGTCGGTTTCATCATTTATTGAATTACGGCTGGGTTCAACATTAGGTGATGAAACCTGGGTATGAAAGATAGGACCGACCAAGAGAGCATGGGACCGGCTCTTGGTGGTCACGGGACTAGATGTTTTCCGTTTGAGCAATCCCTAGGTTGGTTGGAGATAGTTTGGGCCCAATACGAGCAATTCATCAAATTAGGTCAGGATTATGAAAACATGTGGGACCGGCTTTGTGCAAGCCCTAGGAATAACCCTGGTCGGTCATTAGGGCATGTGCGTGTTTCCATGGTGTCCCTGTCTCCGTATTGGGAGTTTAAGTATTTTCTGATGTGCGTTTGAGCAACATTGTGAATTTTCAGAAGAGTTTCATCTTGACTGAAATTCTTGATTTTGTTGGAATGAGCATGTATGCTCAATTGATCAATATTTTGTAAATATTAAAATAAGAGTATTTTAACATCTAAATTTGCCGTGAGAGGCTAGCCGGTCACGTGACCATGTTGGCTCTTGAATTTTCATGATTTGAGCGAAATTTGAGAAATTATGAAGAAATCATAATTTTGCTCAAACCAAGGAGTTTCATGAATTCGAGGAAAATAATAATTATAAAATACTAGGGATTGCAGGGTGTGGGACCGGCCATGGCTAGGGCATGGCCGGCCGGCCATGTTACCGGTCCTGCACACTTTTTCCTATTTTATAATATTATTTCATGGATCCGTGATGTTATGAAGAATCCGTGAGTTTTTGTTGAAACAAAGGAGTTTCATGAGTTTAGGGAATAATAATAATTATAAAAGCTAGGTATTGCAAGGTGTGGGACCGGCCACGGCTAGGGCATGGACGGCAGGCTATGTCCCGCACACCTTTCCCTATTTTATATTATTATTATTATTTCATGAATTCGTGAAGTTATGGAGAATCCATGAATTTTGTTGAAACCGAGGAGTTTCATGAAATTGGGGAATGATTATTATAATAGGCTAAGGATTGTAAGATGTGGGACCGGCCACGACTTGGGCATGGCCGTCCGGCTAGGCTGCCCGGACCCGCGCACCTTTCCTTATGTTATAATATTATTTCATGAATCCATGAAGTTATGAGGGATTCATGAGGTTTGCACAAACTAGGAAAGTTGCTAAATTGAAGGAGTTTTCATAAGTTCATGAAAAATAACAAAAATTGGGAAAAATAATGGGAGAGGCAAGGAACCGACCAAGACTAGGGCATGTCCGGCCGGCCGGTGAGCCTGGCCTATGGACGCCTCATATTATTTTATTATTATTTGTTTTCTCCTGTTTTTCGTAGGATTCCTCATATATTCTTATTTTCTAATGCTCGGTCATGCATCCGGGTGCTCAGTCATGCATCATTGTCGAATACACTTACACCATTTTTGTGGGGCTTACTCAGTGAAGATCCAGATGCCCGGTGGTTGAATATTTATTGCTAATTCATGAAATTCAGTGTAGAATAATTCATGAAACATAACAATAAAATAAGTATTTATTTATTATCAATTCATAAGAACAGCTGTGGGTTCGACCATGAATTCGGAATAATAAAACAGGCATTACCATTCCATGGGATCGTGGATTCGACCATAGAATCAGAGTAATTAAAATTAGCTTTTACCATTTCATGAGATTAGAAGTAATTTTGATCACGAAATCGGAGTAATTAGATAATATAAATTGTTATTTCCGTTCCATGAGATCAAGTCGTAGATTCGATCATAGAATCAGAGCAATTGTTATTGTCATTCCATGGGATCAGGCCGTGGATTCGACCATGTAATTGGAGCAATTTTAATTCGTGGATTTGACCATGGAATCAGAGAAATTGTTATTGCCATTCCATGGGATCAGGCCGTGGATTTGACCATGGAATCAGAGCAATAATAGATTATTCTGAGAATTCAGTGGTGAATGTCACGGAAAAATTAATCTATGTGCATAGTCAGGAGACAACTAATCCTGAGGGTGATCTCAGACACTACAGAGAACACCCAAGTCTATACACGGTAGCTCTACATAGTCAGGATCAGTGAGTGTCACTGTCCTGAAGGAATTGTTTCTCTCAATCTTACAGAGAACCGCCCAATCGTTCTTCTATATAGAGAGGAGTTTCTCTCATGTAGTCAGGGAAAAATGAGTATCACCGACGTCGTGAAGGCGTTAAGCCCCTCTCAACAAACAATTATGCAGGAGGACCGCCCAACTCTATTATTCTACATAGAGTGCCCGATGAGATGTCAGGGATCGAACGCTCAGCTAGTGGAGGCTTTTCGAAATACATGTTCACCATGGCTTCATAAAATATGAATCGTCACCTGCCTAAAGACATATCAAAATCATGCAATATCATGATTTTACAGATTTGACCCTTGTTGAAAATCCACCATCAACAGAACCAGAATCAATCCACCAAGTATTTTGATGGAAATCTACCATATTAGATTCAAAACATACTAATGGTATGTTGTAATTTTGTACACCAGAAGTTCCACCATTAAATATTGGGATACAAAAATATGGAATATGCAAAATGGCAGATTGCATAACTAGAAATGATAATAAACAAACATGTTCAATATCAATTATCAAAGCAAATACAACAAAATCTAGAAATTCAACAAATATCTATTATTCTAGTTAAAACTTCTAGTTATTGTAACCCTCCTGTGGGTAAAAGTCACAACAACACATAATATCATAAATACAAATGAGATACATGTATATATGATGTCGTATGATACGACTAATAAATTTAAAATATCAAATTCAAAACATCTTTTAACTATGGGTATTAAGAAATTTCATTCTTATATTTCATCTAATATCATATCCCAAACAACGCCTAAAGACTTCCCTGTGGGGCATGGTCTATGACAATAAATTCGTTTGCAATTTTCCCAAATATAAGATGTTGTGGCTACTCGTATGGTTCTTCAATATATCAAAATGTTGTAAAATGCTTATCGAACAATATCCTAAGATATCTTCGGTATACAACATTTCTTGAAGAAGTTATTAAACATTTTCAATAATTTGAAACTTGAAATGGGTCAAAGTCAAAAGGAGATAATTTAGGAAACAAATGTTTCTACCTGATGCATATCTCATAATATCTCTTAAGTAAATTAGTTGGGGTGCATATCCCCTGTACCCTTCTTGTATATACCCTCATGTCCCTCCAACTATATGCTGACATGTGGCACCAATTTATTCCCCTTATTTAGACTTATTCTTTATGGTCAGATGAAATCCCTAAAAATCCAAACTTTCCTTTTATCCCATAAGTTACTTCTTTTTTATTTCTATTGAATGTCTATCATTGTGAGACGTTGATTAATTATATATATTTTTGATTGAAAATTTAAGTTGATTGATAGGCATTCGCAGTAGATAAAACACACATTTAAAAAAATTCTGTATTTAAATTTTAGTCTTCTCATCTCAATTTATCACATAGAGCTGGCTATAGGTGTTCATCACTTTTGATGTGATTCTACCATTTCTATTGATGATAGTCATGGGTTTGACGAGTATGCGGCTCTTGTTCTGGTTTTAATTTGCAAAACAAGAACTGAAAAGTAATTTATCGTAAAATAAATTTGAATAAGCACAATGGATTCCGTGATGCAATTGCTTTGGCTGCATTTGGATCTGTTTCAGTATAAAGTCTTTTAAGCTATTAGATAAAATTTGAGATGTAGATTTTAGTTCCGGAGATAAAAATGGTAACAATATATTTGTTTTTATTTTCTTAGTTATATTTAACTGTAAATGAAATAATTAAAATATGGAAGAAAAGAGAAGCCACGTGTCATAATTTAATTAGAGGGACACGAGGGCACATGGAAGAAGTGGACATGGGACCTGCACCCAATTAGTTTACAGTAAAATAAGTTATCTAATTAACAAACAGTTTCTCATGCAATATTGTTAAAATAGAAACCATATCAACAGGATGTGATAAATATTACAAAATCTTCGGTAAACATGAGATATTTATGGAAACGCCGAATATATATATATGAAATATCTTTAAACATGCCTATCGTATCTCATGTGTAACCGTATTTCTCCGTTAAATGTGAATTAGGATGTGAGATAATTATGGAAATAGCATGGGTGATAATTATGGAAACCACAAGGATTCAAAAGTATTCTACTGAAATCCAAATATACTAATCATGATGGAACCTGTATTAACAGAAATCGAATTTAAGTGAAATTTGAAAATCAATTTTTTTCTATTTCACAGTATCAATCAACAATGACTAATATCATCAAATCAAACAAGGACCAAAATAGCCTATGCTCTGAAGCCAAATGTTAGAATCTTTATGCGGAAACAAGATAAATCACATACCTCTGGTCATCGCTGATTTGATCTTGATGAATGAAAGAACCATTAAATAAATCCCAAAGAAGAATGCAAGAATCACAGTAACTTTCATGATCATTAGAACACAATGAAGTAAGAATAATTATTACAAGGTATGTCTACACTCTTACTAATCCTTATATCTCTGTTTGATGGTTACAGAAATTTTGAGATTTTTTTCGGTGTGTGTAGGGACCTGTTCTTGATCTCCTTAAATAACTCTTCCATCAAGAGTCGCAACAAACATGAGAACCAATTCCAAGAGACACCTACTTTCAAGGGAAGATACACAAATATTGATGTTGAGACATGTCTGTTAGATGTAACTAGGGGTGCATACCCATCCATACCCGCCAATCCTACCCTACCCGCCAATGTTTTAACCGTATCCTATCCTACCCATTATTTGACGGGTAGGGTAATGGTTAGAGATTTCTTACCCGCCATTAAATGGGTAGGATGACGGATAAAGCACGAAATTATCCTATCCTACCCGCCTACCCATCTAATATCGAAAACACAAGTTAATCCTTCTATAATTTTTTCCTCCTGCTGATTTTTTTTCGTTATTTTAAAACATATCAGGGGTAAAATGGAAACTGCCTTTCCTCTCCCTATCTCTTTTCTTTAATCGAACACAAAAAATCCCAGCCCCTTTCTTCCTAGTTTTCTCGTTCAACCATTTCTCCTCTACCTTACTCTTCTCAATCTCATGTTTATCTTTTAGGGTCTCGTTTAAAACCCTTTAATCGGTTAGTTCAGGGTAAGATCCTCTGCAAAGTTGATTTTGTTTTATTTTATTTTTTTGTGTTAAATTAATTGAAAAAATCTTAAGGTTTTACGATTTCATGCATGTTGCAGGATACGATCTCTAGTTGAAGGACAATTACAAATTCATCTAAGGTCGGTTTATTTCTGATTCGATGTTAAGTGCAAATTTATTTGAAGTAATTTTTAGGTTTTTCTAAATTGATTTTTGGCGTGTTATTATTAGGTAATCCCCAACTATGAGTAATCTTATGATTCTGGGATTGAGGGGTTAGTTATTTTGATCAACATAATTAAGAATCAAGTTGCTGCTAATCCTACCTACACAGTCTTCGGTAAACCCTTTTCAACATTTTTAATTTTGAAGGCCTTGTTGTTGGACAGTTTTTGTTAAACCCTTTTCAACATTATGGCTAATTTCATGTCTTAGTCGTAGCTATTTGTACATCACTACTTGTCTAGTATCCTGTTATGCATTAAGTTGCTATTGTTCTTTGATTTTGGTTATACGCCATTAAATGGGTAGGGTAGGCAAAAGAATAAAGAGATACTTGTTTTGTTCATGGTCTCATTTGGTAAAGTTTGATATCTAGAATTCATGGTCTCATTTGGTAAAGCAGGCAAAAGAATAAAGAGATACTTGTTTTGTTCTATTGGTGTCATCCTGACCTCAGTGGTATATTAGGAAAAAGTAAGAGCTTCTGAAACTAATGAAGTCCAATATGATTGCTAAATTTTGACTTGCCCATTGGGGATATCCCTAATAATGATCATCTCTTAATCATTTATGAGTCTGTCTGTAGGATCAGAATATCACAAGAAAGACACATTTATGAAGTTTGACCAACAACTTGCGAATGTCGCAGGATGATTTGAAGAATGACGTAACAGATGACGATGGCAGAAACATGAGTGAAAGCGTGATGATTCTACGAAGTTTAGAGTGTTCGCGAAGATTAACATTAGAACTCTTACGAGAACATCGCAAGTCAGATCCGAAATTAAAGGACAACTTAGTTGTCATCCACTATGTAATTATCTTATATAAGAAGCCGAATAGGCATAAGGAGGGAGAGATCTTTTTCAAGTGTTGAGCAAGTCATTAGGAGAGAGAAAGTCCAGAGCAGTTGTTAATTTCTTAGTTTCATTTCTTTCCTTTCTTGTAAAATTCAGAAGATTAATCAATAAAGATTGTGATTGTTCATCTTAAAATGACTTAATTGTATGAATTCTTGTGAGGGGTATAGTGTGGGGTTTCCTGCTACTACATATTGGCGCTAGAAACAGGGGTGGGAAAAACCGTGTCTGTTTTGAAGATCAAGATTGAAATTGTGATTTGGAAGAATTTGGAACAATTGGTGAAGAATTTTAAATAAATTTTCAATAATTCGTTAAGATTGGGTAAATGGATAGAAGAATAAATGCTTCAAGACAACCAACAACTGTTAGAAGGAGTAAGAGACTTGCTGGAGAAAGAAGGCATGAAGTTGGAGAATCTTCAAGAATGAACGCAAGAAATAATGAAGAAAATCAAATTCAACAACCAATTCAGCGTGTACCGGCACAAAACAGAACTATAGATTATGACAGAGTGAGTGTACACACTTGGCGGTCAGATTTAGTAAATGAAGCGGAGGAAGAACGACAATTAAGAAACGATAGACGAGTAGAGGGAAATCAGGAAGTAGTTGGAGGAATAATTCATGGAAATTAAGAGATTGATGCATTAGAGGCATTGAGACAAAGAATACACGAAGAATGAAGAATAAAAGCAGAAGAGCGTGCAAATTTGACAAGACAAAATCATGAGTTGAGAATGGAAAATATGAGACTACAAAATAGAAGGTCAAGAAGCACTACAAGATCGAGTTCAAGATCGTTTAGAAGAGATGAAAGACGAAATTCACCTATAGAAAATGTTGATGGAAATATTCGGCAGGAGATGCAAAATCTAGATGGAGAACATCGCGAAAATAGAGAAATGATTGAAGATCGCTACATTCCACATGGCGAAATTATCCAAAACAGGCAGCGTCAAGAACTAAATAATAAAGATGGTAAAGAAAATCAAGAGGAAGGAAGGAGAATATTACATGGGAGAGAAAATCACCGGAATCAACAAATTAAAGAGAAAATCGAAAGGCATTACGCTGAACAAACACGTCTATATTACGAGAGGGAAAAACTGAGAGCAGGAGTGGAAGAACAAGAGCTTCAAGAGGCAATACGGCAAAACAATCATGACAATCGAGAAAGAATATGCGTACAAAACCGCAACAATGGTAATATCACTGAAGAATATGATAGAATACAAAGGAGAATTGAAAGGAAACAAGGAGAATTGATGAGAAATGAACGGAATCGCATGGGAGAAAATGAAAGGCATAATCATGTGCGAATTAAAGAAGGAGGTGGAGGAGATAATCGCAGAAGGATACAAGATGAAGATGATGAAGAAACACAGAATCTCGCAAGACAAGAACAGACATGAACGCAGAACAAGGGAAGCAGAACTTAAAAGACCAATGAACCAAAATCCAGATGTAAATGAACAAATCTTAAGTGAAGTATCAGAGATGAGAGGAATGCTAAATAACAGGAGAGAAGGAGGCAGAAGGCAGTTAGATGAGTCTATTGAAGAAGCTGCGAAAACTCCATTCACACAAGAAGTACAATTAGGAGGGATACCCCCAAAATGCAATCTGCCTGTGTTAACTAGCATTTTTGACGGAACGACATGTGCAATTCAACACATCAAGGAGTATGTGAGGTGTATGCTACAGTGGGAAAATCATGATGCTGTATTGTGCAAGTATTTCACATCTAGTTTAACAGGGGAGGCACTGAAATGGTTCGAGGGTTTGCCCAAGAATACGATAATATCTTTCAACCACTTGCAAACAACGTTCTTAGGGGCATATATAAGTAATAACTCTTCGCGACCAGGGATTGAAGATGTATTTGGATTAAAGCAGAGAATTGGAGAAAGCTTGAAGCATCTAACCATAAGATGGAAAACAATGTGTAGCGATATGGTAGGTCGAGTGGATGAGAGATATCTCATTTTATCATTCATCAACACAATTTTCGCAACCAATCTGCTATACATTCAAATTTTTAGAGTCAAGAATACAATCACAATGACTGAGTTGTGGGAGCTGCAGGAGGAGTATATTTCCCTTAAAGAAAAAAATAAAAAAATGGAATCATATCCAATTGCGAATACAAGCTCAGCAGCAGCGAATGCGAGTTTGCTACCAAAATTGATAAACACAGTGGCGATCACTTCGCATGTCCAACAAGAAAAGAGTATGGATAATAGTCAGCAGAAAATAGTATCTATAGGAAGTCATGACCAAGAAGAATTTGAGAGAGAAAGAAACTTCTATAGTCGAGGTGGAAAAAACAAAATCCAAAGACTTGATCAGCCGCAGGAAAATTATGGAGGACAAGGACAAAATTATCATAGAGGATCAGGAAGTCAAAAAATGATATGGGAAGATATCAAGATACCACCTTTGAATACTAGTGTTGAATTTTTTTGGGAATCTATGATTTTGATGGAGAACATACCAGCGCCCTGGAACATGGGAAAAGAACCACTTCCAAATCACAGAAGTAAAGAATTTTGCTCTTACCATCATTTTCATGGACATTCCACCAATGACTACATGAACATAAAGAGGATCATTATCAGAATGATAGACCAGTGAAAACTAAATCATTTACTAATAGGGCACCCTCAATCTCAACTCTTACCCCCACCAACAGAAATTCGCAGAGTAAATGCAACAAAAGGAGGAGAAACATTTGCCGTAGAAGTTGGAGCGAAAGCAAAGAATATGTTTTGTAACTCTATTGTACATTCGTACAAAACAATCGAAGATTTCCATGACAATGTCCTAAGCAGAGTTTTCGCAAGAGATGCTGATGGGAAAGAAATAATGAATATTGCGAAAGCTTCGCCATTAGAAGAGTGGAAAAAGCAGACTATATCTTTCACTGCACAAGAAGTACCTGAGCCTGGCGAAATGCATGACAATCCGTTAGTGGTGACACTAGAGATAAACCCAAAACAAAAAGAAGATGAAGATGATGAGGCTGAGGCTGAAGATTCATAGGCAATTAATAGAGTTTTAATTAATACTAGGAGCTTTGAATATCCTGTTCTATCACACTTACAAGACAATGGGAGGCAGAGATGAGGATCTAGTACCTTCAACCTATAAAATCTATGGTTTTAACGGTATTTCCAATAAACCTAGAGGGTAAATCACTATGCGAATCCATTGAAGGGAATATCTTCTAAGATTCTATTCTGTATTGTCGACGTAGAGTCACCTTATAATACTTTGATTGGGCGACCTTGGTTACATGGGATTCTAGGTGTGGCATCGACTTTCCACCAATGCATAAAATTTCCACATCCCAGTGGTATTGAAGTCATAAAGGGAGATTAGGTTGAAGGAAATAAGTGCTATGAAATTGATGTAGAATCCTGCGAAGAAAGGGTTGCCAAAAATAGAATTGGAAGTATAACATCAAACAAAAATAAAGAAGTGAGAGATTGATGGTTGATGCAATAGAACAGAAAGAAGACGGAAAGTTTCGAAATCAACACTTGCTGAAAATGACAAATGGCGAACATGTCGCAGAAGGAAAGATTATAATGAAGAGCAACAAAAATACAGAGGCAGAAAATAGTAAATATAAGAAAATTAAACTCTAAAATGAAAGAAATTTTGAGAAAAGAAAAAGAGATGTATGATTGATTTGTTGCAAAAAATTTCAAAAATATATTTCACTTAATGACAAAAATGAGATTGAGAAATTACAACAGAGCTGAAATGCAAAAGAGAAAATAAAATAATCCTTAGAATGGGACGAACCTTTATGGTGTACACTCTAGTTCGCGAATAAAATTTCGCAAGAGGTAAATGTTAGATCTAAAGTACGTCATAGAAGGGGGCATCTGTTGTATGGCTCAGGGATAAGGTTATACCGCTGTTGGGACCTGAGTCAAGGAGATTTGGGGTCAATGAAAGCCCATCTAGGAGAGGCACCTTGGATTCTCAACTTGAGCATATGACTTAAGTTGGGCGACTAAGAGCAACTGCAGTGGTGCGACCATACCCAAAGACCAAAAACCAAAAAAAAAAATTCAAAAATTTGGGTTTAGTCTGTGGTGTTACGCTATGGTTATAGAGTAAAATTTAGTCAGGCGCAATTTAAAGTTACGCCCCACTCCAAGTGCATTTTAAGGTTACGCCCCACTCCAGGCGTAAACTAAAGTAACGCCCCAATTTTAATCAAGCGAATTAAAGTTACGCCCCACTCCAGGAGCAATTTAAAGTTACGCCCCAATTCAATTCAAACGTATTTTTAAGTTACGCCCCATTCAAACGTAACTTCAAGTTGTGCTCCACTCCAAACGCAACTAATATTTACGTCTCACGTCGGGCGTAGTTTTAAATTACGCTCGACCAAAACCAAACTAAAGACCAAATATGGTTTGGTTTTTGGTCTTTGGTCTAGTTTTTAATCTTTACTCCTTCCACGGCATCTGGTTTTTCGACCAAAATTTTGGTTATAGTCGTCGATTTTGGATGCTCTAAGGTAATAAGAACTCTCCTAAGGAGTGCAAAGTATGATCAAGGCGCTGAGGTACACGGTTGAGCCAAGAGTGCCCGTGGCGTATAAAACTACCCTGGCCATTCTTGGAAAGTCTTGACTATGATGCATTTGGCCCGAAGAAAACCCCACTTAGGGTGCAGTCTTGTAACCATAAGCCATATAGGCAAAAGGGATAAGAGGCTTCGAAAACAAATGGTTGTTGTTAAGATTGGATGGTAGGAGCTAGCCTTGTATGGTAGAAGTACGTCTCCTTGAAAGGGAAACCAGGGGGAAGATAAGGGCGATATCCTCCATTAGGGAGCTGATAAGTGTCTTAAGAAGCAAATGTCATGAGGCTTTTTACTCACGTGAGTATTAAGACTTGTCATATTTGTGCAACAATCCTGTAGAGGAAATAATACAAAAGAGAGGATAAGACGATATCAATGGGTCATTACATGCAAATGTAAAGACGTCCTGCGATTTCGTCGCAAGACAACAATGTCATGGGGCTTTAATTTCGCAAGAAAGTTTAGGCCTATCATATTGTCGCAACCAAAATGACAAAAGAACAAAAAGTTAAGGCAAGATCAATGAGTTTTTTGCGTGAAAATGCAAAGACGTCTTGCGATTTTGTCGCAATGAAAAAAGGTGGCAAAATAAGACCTTTACTTAGGAAGGAAAAATAAGACCACGTCAGAATACAAGAAAAATACAATCTTACAATTCGTAATTGCGAGATTATGCAGAGATAATTGCGAGATTGTCGCAAATTATTTTATTGAACAAAGGTAACTTGCCAACACTCTCATCTGAATACAAATAACAGAGGCAAGTATGGGAATGCATAGGATGAGTTAAATGTTATTTGTCTCCACATGAGAGATTTACACATAAAGTGAAAAATTAATTGTATTTTGATCAATCATAGTGCAAGAGAGAAAAAAATTTCTAACACATGCAGGATGAAACAAAAGAAGTAGAGCTTATATTGAAGATTGGAATTATTCACAGTGGTAGACTACAAGAATAGAAGATCAAAGAACGAATGTACAAGTTTTACAAAAAATCGAACAAGGAAGCAAAATCTATTTCTTGCTTGATTCTTCATTGTCTCCATCAGATTCTTCACCAGAGCTTTTTTCCTTCTCTTCATCAGACTCTTCTTCTTTATCTTCTTCAGATTCTTCTTCTTCGTCAGCCTCACTATCAGAGATGACCAAATTAGGAACATTTTCTGAAACTTTGTCTAAGAGACAAGGATATCTGGAGTGAGGAATCTTTTTATCATCACAGATCTTCTTAATGGTGTCATTACGGAAAAAAATTACATCATTCTCAAAATTCGCAATGGTGATCTTCATTTGAGTCTTCAATTTTGAACATTTCTCATTGCGAGAAGAAAGATCTTTTGCGAGCTTTTCTTTTTCAGATTCCAACTCTCCAATTCTTTGGCGAAATCTTCCTTGAGATTATGCGAACAAATGACAACAAATTACTAAAATAATGGAGATTTAGTCAAAGAAAAGGGTTAGACAAACAAGAGTAATAACCTTCTCTGTCAGAAATCATATCCTTTATCAGAGATGAGTGATCAGCTTGAAGACTAACATTTACACCTAGGTTATTTCTGGCATCATCAAGAATTTTCGCAGCCCAAGCAAACTCATCATCATGGTTTATAAGAAGGCGGGAGCGAACTTGATTTTCCCTCTCAATAAGAGTAGTATTTTCTTAAAAAAGTCTATCTCTTTCAATTTGAACTTCAAGAAGAGTCTTGTGGAAATCCGCTAAAGATTGAGCACTTTGCTTAGCGATACGGGCTTTATCATCAATAAGACTACTGATCTTAGTTCTTAATTTATTAATTTCATCTTTTGAGTCAACATAAAAACGCTTAAACTTATTGGCTAATCTCAAACTGGATCAATGTTCAATTTTTAAAAGATGGAGTTTAGATCTAAGCTCATCTAAGGAAAGAGATTTAATTTCATCATTTAGAAAGATGTTTAAAGAATCATTAAGGTGTTTAAGAAGGGAATTATCATCCATAGGGTTTGGAAAATAACGAAGGAATACAACTTCATCAGAGAGGCCGTAAACATCTACGAAGAAGATTAATCAAATAAGATAACACAGAGGAATAGAGGAAAAAGGAGAAAAAGAAAATTTCTTTACCATAAAGTTTGTTGTTCACCTCTTGAAGAGTAGAAATTGTATTCTTCTGATGGGTAGAATCATATTCCAACTGCTTGTTCTTATAGCGAAGTTAATAGCTTCATCTTCAAGTTCTTCATTCCTCTTGCAAAGACTGATGGCTTCAATTTCTAATTCCTCATTTTTCTTGCGAAATTGAACATTCCTCTTCTCAAAAGTCGCACGCCTCTTTTCCAGATTTGAGGCCACATCGAATGAAGCTTTTCCATCCTATAATAGAATAGGAAAAATCGTCAAAACATAGTATAATTGTGAATTGAACTTAAGAAGAAGCAAAGGAATAAAAAAATACCAAAATTCCAAGTGAGTTCAAGAAGCTAGGAGTCACAGATCTAGAAACTCCACGAAGAGATTCATTGTCGACCAGTATGGGAGCATCACAGATGCTTGTAAGAGCTTGGCATGCATTAGTAAGAGCATCATTCCCAATCCCATGCATAGTATCAGAAAATATACTGGACAGTTTGGCCATAGAAGATTCAGGTTGAGAAGCTTCCTTCGCAGAAGAAATATCATCATCATCATTATGATCACTAGAACTTTCGCTATATTGAAGAAATGAAGGTGAGGGAGATTGAATTTTTCGTTTCTTTAGAGGAGGGACAGTAAAATTCTCCTTGAGAAGATCACCTTTGCCTTTACCTTTATTCCTGGTTTTCACAACTTTGACAGGTTCTCCCACTTCAGCGATAACCTACACACACAGATAGAGATAAGAATTATAGGCAACAATATATTGTGAAGAATCATAAAAGAATATTTCTTACTTCATCTGTGAATGATCGAAGAGCTGATAAAGTACTGACTTTCTTAGTCTTGTTATATCTTACTTTCAACCTTTCAATCTGATAATTTCTCGAATACACGAAAACATTGGAATGGTCGGCAAAATTATATATGAGAATGAAAAGAATAACAACTCAAATGAAGTTTGGAAATACACCTCTGCTTCCCTTTCCGGCCAGCTGAATACCCAGGGTTGATACGCTGCGAGATTCGCAGGTAAAACATGAGATCCGGAGATGTGCGAACCCTTTAGGATTAAAGGGAAGATACACCACTTATCATCGTTGGAATAACGTGGGGTTGTATTATTTCCAAGATTCCAATCAATGTCTTGCATAAGTATCTTGTCATCAGCAACATCATCCCTCTTCTTTAAACGAACGCCCCATCAAGTATTATCTCTCTTCATGGGAATTTTCTCATAATTCGCAAAGAAATTTTCTACAGTATACTTCGCAGGAACAATTTCAACTCCATCGAATTTAGGGTTTTTAACTTTTGAGGGATAACGAGATCCCTTACCAGTACCAAGATTGGCGAACTCGAGCATTAGACGAATGCAATCCCTGCTCAATTGATATACTGCTCGCAAAAAATTCGCATGGGAAAGTATTTCATAAAATAAGGGAAGTTCAGGATCGTAAAGGGGAATGGGAAGGCCAGCGAGAAGCTGACCTAGCGAGACTATAATCTTCTCATGATTGCAAGGATGATCATAAAATAAATTAATAGAAAGCTCAGATTTAAGGTTTTGACCAGGCTCGTGAGATAAAGTAAAACCTTTGGTTTGAAGTTTCTTTCGAGATTCTTCAAAGGAAATCTCATTTTTACGACCGGTTGGAGGCATTTTTAGTATGGGAATGAAGAAAGGTAGTAAGAGTCAAAAGAAGAAGAATCACGAAAAATTACAGTAGCAGAAGCGGAATTTATGGAAGAATAGTAAGATTGCAGAGAAGCTGAGAAGAAAGTAAAAAGAAGAGAAGAGAAGAGAAGAATAAGGAGAATATATATAGAGAGTAGAAATTCTCGAGAAGGTAAGTGCATTTAATGCGAAGAGTGGACGTGAGCGGTTAAAAAGCAGCGGTTGAAAAAGATGTGTCAAGAGATGGATGGAAGAAGAGATACGTGTAACAAAATTCAGATTCGTGTCAGTACAGAAGAATATGAAAAGATGAACAGTTGCGGCATTTTGAAGAACAGTTTCTCATGACATTCTCCCCTTCACAGAGAAGACATGAGAAGAGGCAAGATGTAGGATCAGAATTTCGCAAGAAAGACACATTTCCGAAGTTTGACTAACAACTTGCGAATGTCGCGGGATGATTTGAAGAATGACGTAACATATGACGATGGCAGAAACATGAGAGAAAGTGTGATGATTTTTGCGAAGTTTAGAGTGTTCGCGAAGATTAACATTAGAACTCTTGCGAGAACACCGCAAGTCAGATCCAAAATTAAAGGACAACTTAGCTGTCATCCACTATGTAATTATCCTATATAAGAAGCCGAATAGGCATAAGGAGGGAGAGATCTTTTTTGAGTGTTGAGAAAGTCATTAGAAGAGAGAAAGTCCAGAGCAGTTGTTAATTTCTTAGTTTCATTTCTTTCCTTTCTTGTAAAATTCAGAAGATTAATCAATAAAGATTATGATTGTTCATCTTAAAATGACTTAATTGTATGAATTCTTGTGAGGGGTGTAGTGTGGGATTTCCTGCTACTGCATTGTCTTCTGTATTGCAAATGTGAAACGTTTGATTGGTAGGAAAATTAGTGAGTATATAATAAGTGTACTACTGTACTTGTCTCATACTCTTTTGTTTGACTGACGAAACAGTTAATCGGTTGATCTAATATCATGAAACAAAGCAATTTGCAATTGTATTTCACAAGCAGCCACGTCAAATCCACTATGGGCTTAAGGTAAAAGGGAGACGTGACTAATACTCGATCACTTCTTGCTGGTGGTATTAAAATAATCAAGTTTTCCATGCTGTGCAAATGTGAAAGAGGTCGTGCATTTTTCGTCTTTTCCCAAGCAAGCAGTTGTTGATCATGTTCTTTTAACTCTTTTTCACATCGCTGGAAACAAACTGAATGGGGTTGATTGCGAGATATTAAGAAGGAGAAGTTCTCAAGGAGAGTACATGAGGAGATAGGAATGCAGCTGTATGGGTGTGATGTTGCAGACGTACAAAGAGCTTGTGTTGCTTCCATGATGGATTGACGGAGAAGAGAGCTTATAGTGGTAATGATTTGCAGAGAAGAGGATGGAACCGATAGCAGTTTTACAGACATAAAAATGAATTCTCGAAGGGTTGAGAAGTTCCAATAGATGGATGGGGTTGCGATCGGTGGTGCTCGATAATGAAGCGACGGAGTTGGCTAGGTGGCGTTCAGATGGTCCGGTAGTGGTCTTGATGCAGAGACTGGTGCTGATGGAATTTAGGAAAAGAAGTGATGTTGATGACTGCTCGGCCATTTGAAGAAAATGATACTACCGCTGGAGTTGAGTTTTTCCTTCTTAAAGCAGCTTCGGTACTGGACGGTGCTGTTATATTTCAGGAGAGACTCAAAAGTTCAGAGAGAAGAGCAATGGAGATGCAGTTGGTGGAATAAATTGAGACGGTTCGATATGAGTCGAGCTGGTGGTACAACAAGAGAAGTTAGGTGAAGATGAGTGTTACTGTTGGCCCGTACACGAGAGGGTGAAGTTGTGTCTTGGAAGTTGGCGGAAGAAAGTTTAGGATGGTTGCAGTTGATGAAGTTTGTACCCCTTTGTATTGTTAGATAAGGTACTAGCATCGCAGTCTAAAAATACACATGAACTCATTTGGTCAAGCTATTTTTCTGTTTTGAAGCATTTTTGTATACATGTGATAGGTGTCTAAAACACCTAATTTTATATTTAGTATTTATGCTTTCTTTGCTATTTTTCGTGTGAATTATGTATCTTATATTCGATTTTGAGAGTATTAGGTGCTTTGGAACCATTTGGAGCGAAAGAAGAAGAACCCGTGTATTTTGAGCAAAAAGGGCAGAATTGTCATTTCAGGGGCAAACACTATCCAGAGTCGAGCTAATGTTAAGGGGCAACTTTGTTTTGGAGGAATGTTAAAGCCAGATTCGTTGAGGTTAAGGGGTTGCCAGTGGGTGGCCCCTATCAGTTGTCATGGGTGTGCTGTTAGCACCCAAATTCTACCATACCCTAAATACGAGACATTGTCTCTCATTCACAAATCATTCTTTCACCCAAATGTTGCCCTGCTGCTGTGATGGATTTGAGATTTTTAAGACGAATAGATGAAATTCAGGGACAGAGGAGAAAAGGATTCGAGATCTGGAGAAAACATGGTGGAAATAATCAAGGGTTGTTTGACTTTAGAAAAGGAAAAGTTGTTATTGTGATTGAATCGTGAAACAGGGACGAGATAGAGATAAATTTGAGCAGTGAAGTGAAAAAGAAGAATGACACATGGGAATAGCAGTATGTGTGAAACGTAGTCCCTGTCTCCATCGCCTAAACAAGCATGGAATGCAGGATCCAAGGCAACTATCATGTACTTGCTGACAAGAAGCATGCGCTTGGATCCAAAAGATCTAATCATGCTGTCTAAAAAAAAAAAGTGAAAAAGTGAAAAAGAAAAAGAAAAGAAAGTATTATTTTGGTTGAATAAAGTTACTTCTGGTTCCCTTGTATATGCCAGTGAGTTGATGTAGAATTCAAACCAGTAGCTCAATCCAATAGGCATAGGTTCATCTTGGCAGTGACCTTCAGACAGATATGGGAAACATCGAACACTTCTGAACATTCGCCAACATCTACATCTATTATCCATCTATTTAATTTTTTCATTGTGATTGTGGTTTGTTAGTTTCCGAGTATTGTGGCTTGTTCGACTATCTAATTAGAGCTTTATTTACTAATATATGAATTGAATTTGCGCAAAGTACCTCCTCCTGTAGTCATTTTGGATTCGTTCATTGATTTTTCATAAATAGATGGAGTTGGAAATATAGGTTTTGTAGGTAGACCTCTTGTAAACCTTCACGAGACTATAACTCGTTCACTAGGGACACCTAGGGGTTTAAAGGCTTGTTATTTATGCTAAAAGTGACCGTAGCCTCGACGAGACGGAGTTGTATGTATGTTTTTGTTTTGTTTGATTTGCTCGAGGACTAGCAAAATCTAAGTATAGGGGAATTTGATAGGTGTCTAAAACACCTAATTTTATATTTAGTATTTATGCTTTCTTTGCTATTTTTCGTGTGAATTATGTATCTTATATTCGATTTTGAGAGTATTAGGTGCTTTGGAACCATTTGGAGCGAAAGAAGAAGAACCCGTGTATTTTGAGCAAAAAGGGAAGAATTTTCATTTCAGGGGCAAACACTATCCGGATTCGAGCCAATATTAAGGGGAAACTTTGTTTTGGAGGAATGTTAAAGCCATATTCGTTGAGGTTAAGGGGTTGCCAGTGGGTGGCCCCTATCAGTTGTCATGGGTGTGCTGTTATCACCCAAATTCTACCATACCCTAAATACGAGACATTGTCTCTCATTCACAAATCATTCTTTCACCCAAATGTTGCCCTGCTGCTGTGACGGAATTGAGATTTTTAAGACGAATAGATGATATTCAGGGACAGAGGAGAAAAGGATTCGAGATCTGGAGAAAACATGGTGGAAATAATCAAGGGTTGTTTGACTTTAGAAGAGGAGAAGCTGTTATTGTGATTGAATCATGAAACAGGGACGAGATAGAGATGAATTTGAGCAGTGAAGTGAACGAGAAGAATTCAGGTATAGTTGAGAGCCTGTTGTGAAATTGAAGATGGGTTCAAGGTGAATTTGCTGATTATCATGGGTTTTGTGGCCGGAAATGGAGGAGAAGTATGAGATGGGTTTCTGCTGAATTAGGGTTTGCTTTGCAGACCAGTAAAGGATTTGGAGATGATTGTGAATGATTCAAGAAGATAAAGGGAGTTCTAAGATGGATTAGAAATATGGGTGAACTGAGCTACAGCTTATAGGTGATTTGGTGGTCTCTGATGGTGAAAGAATTGATCAATGGAAATAAGGGTTTGTGTAGATTTGTATATTGCAGTAATGGAGCTGATAGAGTAGCTGCAATGAGTCACTGTAAACATGTGGAGTTGCAGTTAAAGGCACTGGTGGTGATTCAGGGTGAGTACCAAGGGTTGAAATGTTGATGCTGCTGATGTTCATGGAGGTGGTACTGAGTTTGCAGGTAAAGGAATTACAAGGTATGAGGTTTGGTGGTGATTAATAGATAAAATTGCAGCTAATGGGTATGTGGTTGAATTCAGTAGCAGATAGCTTGTGGACATAATGGAATTGAAGTGATGTTGAGATTATAAGGGTTTGTGTTTGAATTTGTGAAATTGGTTCGAGTCTGTGTATGGTCATGATGCTGAACTGGTGGTGATAGAATGGGTTAAGAGATATAGTTGTGGATCCATGAAGATGAAATAGTTGTGCATTGGCCAGGGTTGCAGTTGAGAATGATTATGAGATGCAAATGGCCCTTAGGCGATGTATGGTTTGTTTGATGGTGTTCAGTGCTGGTGAGGTTGCGAGTGAGATATTGAAGTGCAGATGGGTGAAGGTTATGGAGCTGTGAGTGGGTTAAGTTGCTATAACTGGTTGTATAGTTGGAGATGTGAAGCTACAGGGTTGCAGATGGAAGCAGGTGTTGGTGGTATGAATGGGAATGTAATGGGTTGATATTGGAGTTGCAGTTGCAAGTGTTGTTGTGATAGAAAGAATGAATGGTAGCTGATGAGGAAGGATGGAACTGAATGGCGTATGAACTGCAGTGGTTGAGCAATATGGAAGAATGGGAGTTGGTAAAGCTGGTAATTGTGCAAGTGAAGCAGCTGAAAAAAATGGTGCTATGAATGAATGGAATTGGTGGTTTGAACTGAGATTTGTGATGGTGCTTGCTGTGTGTTGAGAACGGAGTAGCTGTGGTGTTTTCATGGAATGCAAATGGCTTGAGTTTTGGAATTAGATGAGATGTAATTGCAGGTTATGGGGTGGCTCTGAGATGGACTTTCAATGGGGAATGAATGAACTCAGGTGCATGCAAGTGATGGATATGCAGGGAAGGCACGGCCATCTTGGCTGTGACTGTTCTGGCCTGTGCAAGTGGCTTAGTCAGCCGAGTTAGCTAGCTGACTCGGTTCTGACTCGGTCTAACTCAGTCTTCTTGACCCGGCTGACTAACAGAAGACCGTTAAATCAACAGTTATCTTTAACGGTGGACTGACGGAATATTTTATCGAATATACCAGTGACGGCGAATTCAGATGACCGACGGCGACTTTCCGGTGCCGGATTCCAGCCATATTCCGGCCAAAACCCAGTTTTACGGCGAGCATTTTTGGGACATATTTTCTGCACGGGTTTTCTCTCGTGGGCTTGGTGGACTTCTAACTAATGGACTTTGAAGACAAAACCTAATTTTGGAAGGAGTATCCTTTATGGAAATTGAGAAACATATAAAAAGAGAGGATCTTATATCTTATCATATATCTTCTACTTTTGTTTCTAGGGTTTGTGAACATGATAGGGTTTCTTGTTCTTCTTCTTATGAACTCCATTAACATGAGTACTTAAGTTTATTATTGGTTATGGAATAATTGGATTTCACACAATATGGTTTTTGATATGATAAATTAGTTTTGTCTCCATATTTTATCGATTATGATTCACAATTAATATTGTTATATGATTTGAATGCTTGTTTGATCGATTCGCGAATCGGTTGAGTTTGTTTTCAACTCTATTGCTAGATTAGGGTTTGTTATACGTAAAAGTGATAGATTCCTGATTGCAAGTAGCATAAATATGATTATAGTTTGTAGTGATATATTTTTATGATCATATGTGCATTATAACCTTTGTTAAATTGAATTAGTGCGTTTTCCACGTTCGATTGCTTTGATTGGCCTGATTTCATAGAACTTAATGCATCTAGGGAATTAAACTTGATTAGTGCTTTTACACGTTAGGTTGTTCTTTAAGATAGAACTCATATTCGCATCTTTTAATGTGTTTGTTGATGACAAAAGGAGATTAGCGGGATATTCTTGCGATCAAGATATTCTAGGGCTTTTGATAAAAGTTGAGATTAAATATCAATTCTACTTATTGTTTTGAAAACATATTTGTGAATGAAGTTGAATCCTTAACCAATATTCTCAATACTTTGATTTGTTTACTTTTCTTTGTTTGCTTTTATTTTACTTTTAGTATATAAAAATCATAAAAACCCTAGTGTTATTTATAAGAAACCAATAATATTTTGACAACCAAGACCTCTCTGTGGGATCGATCCTTTCTTGCCCTTGCTATATTTATATTTTGAGTAGTAAGAAAGTGTAATTTATTTTTGACGCATACGACAACGATCAAATTTTGGCTCCGTTGCCGGGGAGGCAACGGTTGTCACTTGTTTTTGGTTTCTTGTTTTTGTTTTTAGTTTTGTTTCTTATTTTTATTTTTCTTATTTTCTGGTTTTGACATAGTTTTGAGAACTCTTGTTTCAGGTACCAATTCTATGGAAGGAGCATATTGGAACAGTGGATACGGCTTTCAACCTCCTCAACACTATGGCAATTTCCCACCATCTATGGAATGCAATCAAAACCAATTTATTGGCTATGATGCATATCCTAGAGAACCTTATGGTGATTTTCATACATACCAACAACAACCTTGTAGTGGGTATGTAAGTCAAGCACCTAGGTGGGATAATTCTACTTCTAATTGGCTTTATTCGAGTTGTATGCAGATTATGCATGGATTTCAAGATATGCAACAAAGGCTAGACCAACTTGACCGTAATAGAGAGAACGTCGCACAAACAAATTTCTGGAATATGCCTTCTTACCCGACTCCGGATCGTAGTTATGATCATTCACCCATTCAAAGGGAAGAGTCATGGGAAAGAGAACATATTGTAGCTAATGGTGGTAAGCGTGTGAACGTCAGGAAACTTGCGCAGAAATTATACAAGTTGGAAGACGATGGATACTCGGAAGAGCTTGTCGATGAAATTAGTAGGACCATTCATATGGAAATCAAACGACGTCGTGATAAAGGTTGGGAAACCGATGATGATTCTGATTATGGTGAGTCTGAAGATGAAGACGAAGATTATTGTGTTGAAAAGGACCAACCTTTGAAGATATTTGATGACATTAGTGTAGTTAACTCAACTCTTGATCTTTATAATGATCAAGCACTTATTCAAAAAGTACATGAGTATGATGAAACTAATGTTTTACATAACTTTGCAACAAGGTTTGAGTCTAATGAAGAGGAGTATGTTGAGAATGTGACCGTTATGACCAATATTATGGAAGACCCAATTGAACTTGTGAATGATTGTAATGATGATGTTTATGCCGAGATTTTAGTTAAGGAAGAAACGGATGAAGAATGGTTGCAAGGTTTGATAGAGGACCATGATATACAAGAGGTGAATAGTTCACTTGAATTTTTCAAGGATGAAGAGGATTCCGTGCTACAAGAGATTTTGCGAGGTTTGTCTAACCCTTTGCATGTTGATTCTTCTTCCTTACCTCTTATTGGTTTGAATATATGTTCTTCGAAAACATTGTTAGATGACTTTGTTTCTCGATATCCGCCATTAGAAACATTAGATTCTCATACTAAGCAGGTTTTGGAACAAGAAACCGTGAAAGTTCCCGACTCCTATATTCTTTACCCACTTTCAAGTGTGGACAAGAATAAGTGTGGGGGAAGCTTTTATCGGTTCATAGCTTCATTTCTGTTTTACATTACTAATATTTGTGTGAAGCTAGTGTTTGAAAAACAGGTGCTATGGGTGGATCCCCAAATTTTCAGATTGCTAATATATGGGGAATGAATCTTTCAAGAAGCTAAGTCGGGCCGTCGACTTTAAAACAAGCGCTAAGTGGGTGGCAACCCACCGGTTTTGTATCTCTTATCCTTTTGCTTTTTAATTTATTCTTGTTTATTTATTTTTTATTGTTTTCATATTTGCATCCCCATGTTTAATTTCATTAAGTCCATAATCTATCTTAGAAGAGAATTATGATGAATACCTTTTCGTCAGAAAATTTCAGACTGCGTGTAGTTCAGTCCAGAGACCATAACTGTCAGAAAGTTTATCAAAACACTGTGAAATTTTGACACTGTGTATAAAACACGTAGGTGAACAACTTTTGTGAAATGAAGTTTTTACAAATTCCTTACCAATTTTCACAGTTTTTGTGTTTTATCTTCTGTTACGTCAGAATTCAGAACTTTCGGTTTTACACATTGAGGACAATGTGAAGTTTAAGTGTGGGGGATCATTTATATGTTTGTATATTTTGTTTTAGTTTTTTTTATGCCTTTAAAAAAAATCAAAAAAATAGAAAAACCAAGAAAAAAAATTGTGCTTTTTGAACTCCGAAATCTAGAAACTTGTGCCTTTAGGATGACACCATTAGTGGATGGAACCATTTTGAATGCAGGAATTGAGGAACCAATTAACTATAAAGGGGACGAACATAGCTCAGAAATCAACGATTAACATGATAGTTGTTACCATATCTCGGAATATCACCATATCACATTCTATTTTTATTTTTCCATATTTATCTATTGTTCTCTAAGTGCTTTGGTGGGTCACTAAAAATCGAGTGTTATTACTGCTAGGATGAAATAGAGTGATTGAGTTACTAGAAAAAAAGAAGAAAAAAAGACCAATTAGACCAAACGGAATAAGAATGACACTTGGGAATAGCAGTATGTGTGAAACGTAGTCCCTGTCTCCATCGCCTAAACAAGCGTGGAATACAGGAGCCAAGGAAACTATCATGTACTTGCTGACAAGAAGCATGCGCTTGGATCCAAAAGATCTAATCATGCTGTCTAAAAAAAAAAAAAAAAAAAAAAAAGTGAAAAAGTGAAAAAGAAAAAGAAAAAGAAAAGAAAGTATTATTTTGGTTGAATAAAGTCACTTATGGTTCCCTTGTATATGCCAGTGAGTTGATGTAGAATTCAAACCAAGTAGCTCAATCCAATAGGCATAGGTTCATCTTGGCAGTGACCTTCAGACAGATATGGGAAACATCGAACACTTGTGAACATTCGCCAACATCTACATCTATTATCCATCTTCTTAATCTTTTCATTGTGATTGTGGTTTGTTAGTTTCCGAGTATTGTGGCTTGTTCGACTATCTAATTAGAGCTTTATTTACTAATATATGAATTGAATTTGCGCAAAGTACCTCCTCCTGTAGTCATTTTGGATTCGTTCATTGATTTGTCATAAATAGATGGAATTGGAAATATAGGTTTTGTAGGTAGACCTCTTGTAAACATTCACGAGACTATAACTCGTCCACTAGGGACACCTAGGGGTTTAAAGGCTTGTTATTTATGCTAAAAGTGACCGTAGCCTCGACGAGACAGAGTTGTATGTATGTTTTTGTTTTGTTTGATTTGCTCGAGGACTAGCAAAGTCTAAGTGTGGGAGAATTTGATAGGTGTCTAAAACACCTAATTTTATATTTAGTATTTATGCTTTCTTTGCTATTTTTCGTGTGAATTATGTATCTTATATTCGATTTTGAGAGTATTAGGTGCTTTGGAACCATTTGGAGCGAAAGAAGAAGAACCCGTGTATTTTGAGCAAAAAGGGAAGAATTGTCATTTCAGGGGCAAACACTATCCGGAGTCGAGCTAATATTAAGGGGCAACTTTGTTTTGGAGGAATGTTAAAGCCAGATTCACTGAGGTTAAGGGGTTGCCAGTGGGTGGCCCCTATCAGTTGTCATGGGTGTGCTGTTAGCACCCAAATTATACCATACCCTAAATACAAGACATTGTCTCTCATTCACAAATCATTCTTTCACCCAAATGTTGCCCTGTTGCTGTGACATAATTGAGATTTTTAAGACGAATAGATGAAATTCAGGGACAGAGGAGAAAAGGATTCGAGATCTGGAGAAAACATGGTGGAAATAATCAAGGGTTGTTTGACTTTAGAAGAGGAGAAGATGTTATTGTGATTGAATCATGAAACAGGGACGAGATAGAGATGAATTTGAGCAGTGAAGTGAACGAAAAGAATTCAGGCATAGTTGAGAGCCTGTTGTGAAATTGAAGATGGGTTCAAGGTGAATTTGCTGATTATCATGGGTTTTGTGGCCGAAAATTGAGGAGAAGTATGAGATGGGTTTCTGCTGAATTAGGGTTTGCTTTGCATACCAGTAAAGGATTTGGAGATGATTGTGAATGATTCAAGAAGAGAAAGGGAGTTCTGAGATGGATTAGAAATATGGGTGAACTGAGATACAGCTTATAGGTGATTTGGTGGTCTCTGATGGTGAAAGAATTGATCAATGGAAATAAGGGTTTGTGCAAATTTGTATATTGCAGTAATGGAGCTGATGGAGTAGCTGCAATGAGTCACTGTAAACATGTGGAGTTGCAGTTAAAGGCACTAGTGGTGATTCAGGGTGAGTACCAAGGGTTGAAATGTTGATGCTGCTGATGTTCATGGAGGTGGTACTGAGTTTGCAGGTAAAGTCATTACAAGGTATGTGGTTTGGTGGTGATTAATAGATAAAATTGCAGCTAATGGGTATGTGGTTGAATTCAGTAGCAGATAGCTGGTGGACAGAATGGAATTGAATTGATGCTGAGATTATAAGGGTTTGTGTTTGAATTTGTGAAATTGGTTCGAGTTTGTGAATGGTCATGATGCTGAATTGGTGGTGCTAGAACGGGTTAAGAGCTATAGTTGTGGAGCCATGAAGATGAAAGAGTTTTGCATTGGCCAGGGTTGCAGTTGAGAATGATTATGAGATGAAAATGGCCCTGAGGCGCTGTATGGTTTGTTTGATGGTGTTCAGTGCTGGTGAGGTTGCGAGTGAGATATTGAAGTGCAGATGGGTGAAGGTTATGGAGCTGTGAGTGGGTTAAGTTGCTATAACTGGTTGTAGAGTTGGAGATGTGAAGCTACAGGGTTGCAGGTGGCAGCAGGTGTTGGTGGTATAAATGGGACGGTAATGGGTTGATATTGGAGTTGCAGTTGCAAGTGTTGCTGTGATAGAAAGAATGAATGGTAGCTGATGAGGAAGGATGGAACTGAATGGCGTATGAACTGCAGTGGTTGAGCAATATGGAAGAATGGGAGTTGGTAAAGCTGGTAATTGTGCAAGTGAAGAAGATGAAAAAAATGGTGCTATGAATGAATGGAATTGGTGGTTTGAACTGAGATTTGTGCTGGTGCTTGCTGTGTGTTGAGAACGGAGTAGTTGTGGTGTTTTCATGGAATGCAAATGGCTTGAGTTTTGGAATTATATGAGATGTAATTGCAGGTTATGGGGTGTCTATGAGATGGACTTGCAATGGGGAATGAATGAACTCAGGTGCATGCAAGTGATGGATATGCAGGGAAGGCACGGCCATCTTGGCCGTGACTGTTCTGGCATGTGCAAGTGGATTAGTCAGCCGAGTTAGCTAGATGACTCGGTTCTGACTCGGTCTAACTTAGTCTTCTTGACCCGTCTGACTAATAGAAGACCATTAAATCAACAGTTATCTTTAACGGTGGAATGACGGAATATTCCATCGAATATACCAGTGACGGCGAATTCAGATGACCGACGATGACTTTCCGGTACCGGATTCCGGCCATATTCCGGCCAAAAAACCAGTTTTCCGGCGAGCATTTTTGGGACATATTTTCTGCATGGGTTTCTCTCTCTTGTGGGCTTGGTGGACTTCTAACTAATGGACTTTGAAGACAAAACCTAATTTTGGAAGGAGTATCCTTTATGGAAATTGAGAAACATATAAAAAGAGAGGATCTTATATCTTATCATATATCTTCTACTTTTGTTTCTAGGGTTTGTGAACATGATAGGGTTTCTTCTTCTTCTTGTTATGAACTCCATTAACATGAGTACTTAAGTTTATTATTGGTTATGGAATAATTGGATTTCACACAATATGGTTTTTGATATGATAAATTAGTTTTGTCTCCATATTTTATCGATTATGATTCACAAGTAATATTGTTATATGATTTGAATGCTTGTTTGATCGAGTCGCGAATCGGTTGAGTTTGTTTTCATCTCTATTGCTAGATTAGGGTTTGTTATACGTAAAAGTGATAGATTCCTGATTGCAAGTAGCATAAATATGATTATAGTTTGTAGTGATATATTTTTATGATCATATGTGAATTATAACCTTTGTTAAATTGAATTAGTGCGTTTTCCACGTTCGATTGCTTTGATTGGCCTTATTTCATAGAACTTAATGCATCTAGGGAATTAAACTTGATTAGTGCTTTTACACGTTAGGTTGTTCTTTAAGATATAACTCATATTCGCATCTTTTAATGTGTTTGTTGATGACAAAAGGAGATTAGCGGGATATTCTTGCGATCAAGATATTCTAGGGCTTTTGATAAAAGTTGAGATTAAATATCAATTCTAATTGTTTTGAAAACATATTTGTGAATGAAGATGAATCCTTAACCAATATTCTAAATACTTTGATTTGTTTACTTTTCTTTGTTTGCTTTTATTTTACTTTTAGTATATAAAAATCAGAAAAACCCCAGTGTTATTTATAAGAAACCAATAATATTTTGACAACCAAGACCTCTCTGTGGGATCGATCCTTTCTTGCCCTTGCTATATTTATATTTTGAGTAGTAAGAAAGTGTAATTTATTTTTGATGCATACGACAGCGATTAACATGCAAGGAAAAACCCAAAAAAAAAGAAGAACGGATATACCCACTACCCGACCCGACCCTCCATTAAATGGGTAAGGTAGGGTCTTACCCGTTTAATGGCGGGTAGGGTGGTGGGTAAACTTTTTCTTACCCGCCATTCAGCGGGTAGGGTGGAGAAATAGGCCATATCCTACCCACCCTACCCGTTGTGCAGCCCTAGATGTAACCGTTTCCTATGATGATTTTGCACATGGGCCATATCACTGTTTTTCTAACATTCTCCCACTTGGGCCATGTGACACAAACTTGTCTCACAGCCGACATTTCCCTCCATCTTATAAGTAAGTGAATTTGAAATATTATTTATATAGCCAGTGACAGTTCTCAATAAAATGGAACCTATAAATAAAATTAATGTACGAAACATGGTGGTCCAAACTCTATTAGTGAGCAATCCCTTCCATGTATCACGGTAACATCATTTTCATAAATAGGCCAATCACAATGGCTTTATGAGTAAGTATCAATTACTTATTCAGGTCCAACTGTTTGTCTCCAATGAGACATTTCTAATTTTTCCAAAACTTTATGTATACAAACTGAATGAAAAATATAAAAATTAATATAATTCCTTTATGTTGCTAGTTAATTTATTCAGAAAGTATCTAAATACACAAAACTTAATACACATCAGAGGTTTATCAGACCCATATGCTTAACATGCTCCCTAAATAACTGGGGATATAATTCTTTTGTCAATGGATCAAAAAGCATCATTTCAGTGTTTATGTGCTCTATAGTCACGTGATTTAACTCGACACGCTCTCTGACATATAGGTACTTTATATCGATATGCCTGACAGATAGGTACTATAACCTGAAGGTTTGCATCGTTTGGAGCATTATAACCTGAAGGTATTGACATGTACACTTCTTCTTGTAAATTGATAGGTGTCTAAAACACCTAATTTTATATATAGTATTTATGCTTTCTTTGCTAATTTCCTTGTGAATTATGTCTCTTATATTTGATTTTGAGTTCATTAGGTGTTTTGGAGTAATTGGAGCAAAAGAAGAAGAAAGTACTCATCTTAAGCAAAATGGGCGAGATGGTCATTGCATAAGCTGGTGATACTTGGAGCATAGCCGTGGATAAGGGACAACCAGCTAAAGTTCAAGAAAAAAAATGCTAACAGCAGACATTCAGTTAATTAGGGAACCTCTATTGGGTGGTTCTTCTTTCAGTGGCGTCTTAATCTCCTTCCCAGCAGTATAGTATTTGGTTGAGAGAATGAAACTAGGTCTCCATTTTCCCCAATTTTCATCACAGTGTATAAGACGAGGTTTGACAGAAATGAAAGAGAAGATGGAGGTATTGGTCGAGAAATCATGATTATGAAGATGGGGTTTGGTGGTTGGTTCTGTGAGTTTGAAGAAGAAATTAAGATGGCTAGTGATGTTGTGTATGGAAATCGAAATGAGGGTTTCTGAGCTTCAATTGAAAACAGAGATGGGTTCGATAGATTGTCTCAGATGGATAGAATCAGATCTAGGGTTTGTATTGGTTTGTATTTGAGAATCCAGAGACAGTGAAGATAATCAAGGGTTATTTTTGATTTCAGATAAGATGGATTCGAAGTGAAAGCTGATTTGGGTAGTTCTGGTTTGGAAATGGTTCTGGTGGATTCTGTAAATGATGGGATTTGAGTTCTGAGATTGAGATGGGAATTGTGTTGCCCGGATGATGCTGTTGAATTGGGTTTGGTGATGTTTCCGTAAAATGAATTTTGCAGGAAAGATTAGTGGTGGTTGCTGCTACTGGGAACTGAGAATGAACTCGATGGTGGTGACTGAACTATGAAGTACTGGTGGTAATGGTCTCAGAAGATGAAGCTGATGCTATAATGAAGATAAGACATTGGGTTTATGTAGAAGTCAAGCAAGGAGAAGTATGAATTGAATCTATATCTGCTAAGATGGTGATGATGTTGATTGTGGGCTCGATTTGAGAGATTCATGAAATTTCATGTTGTGAGTTTGTGTTGCAGAGCTGGAGATGTTCAAGGGTTTATTGGCATTGAAGTTTAAGTTTGTAAGCTGAATTGAAGAAGATAGAGATTGGCAGTGATGGAATGAAGGGAGCTCTGGTGCAATGGGTTAGCTGGTGTTGAGAGTGGAAAGATGATCTGAAATTGAAGTTAAGAGATTGGCTCGAGGCATTGGCAGTAATGTAGTTGAAGTTGAAACTACAGAATGATATAGATGAATGCTTAGGTTGTATGAATGTTGTGCATTTGCAGGTTGAGATGGCTTGTTTGAAGTTGCATCTGAAATTGGAGTTACAACCAATGAACTGGAGGTGTTGCAACTACATTGATGCATGAAATTGCAGGTTCAATTGGTTCAGCTATGGACTGAATGCAGCAGTGGAAGCAACTGAGACTAATGGGAAGATGAAACTGAGTTATGGCAGCTTGGATATGGTTGTGTTGTGTGTTGTTGGCTGGAGGTTGTGCACATGAGTCAGGGGGTTGAGAAGATGTATTATGCAGTTGAGATCTAGCAAGTGGGTTTGGCTTGTTGCTGGAATTATAGGAAATGCAAGATGGGTGCTACATATGAGGTGCAGCTCAGATGGAGTTGAAATTTGATAAGCTTTTGGTGGCATCTTGAAGCAGTGATGCAATGGCTGGTATGATATGGCAGTTGAGATGCAAATTGATGTTGGTGGTTGAGATGATAACTGCAGCTGCAGTTCGAGACTCGCATGTAGGAATGGAGACTGGTGGAGCTGTTGCAGTGGAGTTCAGCTTGCTACTGTCTCAGTGGGATGACTGAATTGGTGGTGTCCTCGAATTACAGTTGAGATTAAGAAGCTGCTAAACCTGGTTTGTGAATAATGTTGATACAGAGAATGGCTGATGCAGTGGTGAATGGGAGCATATGAAGCAAATGTATAGATGTATGCTAGGACTTTGCAGGGGTGAAGAATGAATTTGTCCTGGAGATTGTTCTAAAAACAAAGAAGACTCTGCTGGATTTTCTTCTACAGTGAGTCAACCCGGTGATCCGATCCGACTCACCTGGCCGGTTTTACTCATATGGACTTGGGATCTTATATGTGGGCTTGATTTTGATGGTTAGCCTATGTGATTAGATGGCTGAGGTTTTAGGAATTTGTTAAAGGCAGTGATTGGCTATAAAAGGGTTGAGAGGATATCCTTTATCGAATCTTTTATCTTCTACTTTGGTTTTAGGGTTTACAACATGTCTCTTCTCTTTATTCTTGTTATGAACTCCTATGCCATGAGTACTTAATTTTATTATTGGTTATGGATTAGTTGGATTTTACAAAGCATGTTTCTTGGTCAATAAATTAGTTTTATCTCACAATTATAGATTTTGATTCACTAGAAATATCGCATGTATGATTGATTGTTAGTTTCGTCAAGTTGCAAATTGGTAGAACTTGTAATCATATCTATTGCTATTTTAGGGTTTATTATACGAAAACGTGATACACCTTGAATACAAGTAGTATAATTGTGAATATTGCTTGTAGTGATACATCCTAGTAGTCACAGGTGTTGATGGTGGATTTTCATTTAAGGGTAAAATCGTAAAACCTAAAATTATGCGCTAACATCTTATAAAAGATAAGGCCATTAATAAGTGATGGATACTCCTTCACTTTACTAATTCACCTAGAATGGAGCATGTGGCAACAATCCCATTCTGTGAATAAAATACATGAAATTCATCCAGGTTGGAGCATGTAGAAACAATCCCATATACCCTGTGAATTTACAGTATTATTAATTAATGCGCAACCAGCCTTGTATTTCTTGTACTCATTATCAGTGTGGCATGACGACTGAGTGTTTCTCTCAGCAAAGCAACACAAATCTCCAAGCATTATAATGAAAGCATGTACGAAATACCCATATAGGCTGCAACTCTCGGTGTGTTATACTAGCCCGATTGAGCATCCGGACTGACCGTATCAGTCTGGATATGATCACGATCATCCAACTCCACCAGCATGATTGGATGGCCCAGATCGATTCCCCCAAGAAAGTATGGAATATCCGCTGACGAACCAATACGGACCCGCATGGTCTGCCTCCCCAAAAGATTGGCCTAGCTTGCCAAAACGTCCAAACCATAGCAGTATGGTGTTGGGACACCAACACCAATTAGGAGAGTCTAGTTATTTTAGGATTCAACATACGTTTCCTTATTTAGTATCTGCTTGGTATTCAAGTTATGTTCATTATATATTCATAGTTTGTTCTAGGGTTTAATCAATCAATTAATACAAAACTCAATTCTTTTATTTGTTCTTTTATTTGTAAATTCTATCTTAGGGTTCTTGTATAATTGTTTGGGGTTAGAACCCTAACATCTGTCATCAGAGAAGGTTCGGTTATTCTCAAATTTAGCCTTTTTTTTTTCTTTTCGCTTCCGCTATTTTCATCAAAGTACCTCAACGTTGTTACAAGACTCCAAGTATCAGACTCTGCGAGTTCCTGGAATCAAGGAAGCAGGATATGACCACTTTCGCGCCCGGTCGTTCAACTTGTCTTAGAGCTATTTTACGTGAAGCACAACTACCCCCTGATAATAATAACACAGACAATGGTGGTATTATTGGAGCTAGCTCTATCTATCAAGCAGAAACGACGAATTTGAGGTTACCCACTTTAAAGTTTCCAGTTTTTGATGGAGTTGATCCTGAAGGATGGATCTTTCAAGATGATCAATATTTCAGATTACATGGTACAAAAAGTTCTAAAATGCTAAGGGTTCTTACTAATCTTAAAGGTGATGGCATTAATTTGTATGAATCGGTAAAAAAATCTCTTACTAAGATAACATGGGAAGAATTTTGTTATGAACTTCATTCTCGACTCGGATCTCACAAGCGTACGGACTCATGTAGCTCTGCTGTTGCTCGTCTTAGAGATATTATTGCTCACCATGAAAGAATCAAAGCTACACTTGCTGCGTTACCAGCTCCACTGGAAGACCTCTTATTCGAGCAAGAAGAAATCGAAGAGAACGCCAAGAAGATTGTTGACCAATCTATTGCTGAGAAGAACGCTGAAAAAATTGCTGATAAATTGGAATCCGTTAATCCGTTACTCTCAATGAAAGCACCATCCATCTTACACTTGGTCGAAAGTTCGGAGGTATCAACAACTGCTCCAAGTCAAGAAGCAGCTAGGGTTATAGAAGCAACTATCGAGGAGGTAGATACTATTATACCAACAACTCCTTCGGATCCAATCAACTCAGGTCAGCCATGGGACAATAAAAACTCTAAACATCATTCAATTCCTAAACCTAGAGTCAATTTTCCTCTTGGTGAACTATCGTCCAAAATTTCAAGTCACGAAGTTAAGTCAATTACCATTGGGAACGATAAAGACACTGGTATGACAACTAAAGCAGTTACTGGAACAAATATGGACAACTTAAATAAAATTCATCGACCCAAAGTTGCTGGTATGGGTTGCAGACAACTCGCGAACTCCTGCAAGGTGTTACTTAAAAACAAACTTGGTGGTATGGTTTGTTTTACTCCTTCATTTGATTATACTCGACTATTATTCGATCGAGGAAAGCGATTTCAACCTATGTGTTTCCATATCGAAATTCTTGATAGAATAGAAGTTTTGAATACCTACAAACTGAATCAATTTACAACTGATGAAGAACATTATGCACAACTGGACAACACTGCGTTAACTAATACCCACCACAAGCTTCCAGGTGAAAATTTGATTACCGAGGACTTCAACACATTACGTCACTCCACAACGGCTGATATGGGTTACAAGCAACTTGCAAATTCCGAGGTATTACACGTTAGCAAAATAGTTTTACTTTCACTTTTATCGACGTATTTGCTGAGCATCAGAGACGTTCCACAGTTGACTGCTAAGGAATTTGGTTCTATTATCTGCTGGTTTCGTGCTAACTTTAGTGTGTTGAAGACAAGTAATCCAGAGAGATCCCTTAAATTAAAAATGGTTGCGACTGTTGAGAATTTTAAAGGTAGTCTTGAAGAGATTTCTATATCATTTCTGGAGTTTATTAATGTCGACTACATTCTTCAAGTTATATGTGGACGCACTTTTATCTTTAGTCCATCAGAAAAATATCTAGTAGTTTCCATGATACTAGTGAAGACTTTGGAAGTTTGTTTGCTTAGTGGAGTCTTAAACATCGTTCTTGGCTCCAAAAACACTGTTAACGATAATTGTGATCATGGTCACATTGCATTAAGCACTCATGAAAGACAACGGGGTCATCAGTTTGTGATTATATGGAATCCTACTAGTCAAACGCCACTATACACTTATAGGAACTATAAATACAATTTTCTTTGTATTGCATGGCCACCTGATGGTAAGTGTTTTGTTACTGCTATCAAGGAAGATAGGGAATCTGCTAACGGCAAGAGATCTTTGGATTGCACAATTGTTTTGACAGTGATGGAGGCTAAAAATGTGACCAACGGGTACTCTATTAAATGTTGGTGGGATGCAGTTTTGGCATTTTTGAAAATGTTGGAACCTGTTGTCACAACAAAATTGGTTTATTTGGATTCCACTTCGAACAACACAAACAGCAAGCTGCAGAAAGTAAAAGCATTTCAAGAGGGTAGTACCACTGATTGGAACGTGATAAGTTCTGGAATGCCAGAACATCTTCGTGGTAGTTGTAGTGCGAACAGAATGCTTGTTATATTCTCTCATTGTGATTCCAGTAAACGAGAAAGTGTGAAGGAAAAGATAATTGTCAAGACATTGGATTCATCCATAGATAACAAGGGATCGTTGGAAACCTTTGCGGAATTTGATATTGATTATGGTCCTCGTTTTCGTCTTCTTTTGTCGGATTTGGAGATGAAAGGAGGGTTTTCTCTAACTGAGATAGATATAGATGATGTGTGCTCGACTAAGAAACACACAAATGATCAACTCAATCACCATGTTCTCAATCTAGATGTGTTTATCCGGGACGTTGAGCACGATAAAAGAATGGAAGAGCACATTATGTCTCAAGGTTTACAGAATCCACTATGTCTTACCGAGCTTGAAGAAGTTAAAATATGCTCGGCACTTTCATTTGATTATAGTACGTCCAAGGGGAATTGGATAGCCTCATGGCATGAGAATACTACACATATTCAGGGGTACTTTGGAGTTATTATTCGTGACTACAGTGGAAATTTAATTTTCGCTTACACTGGATATAATACAGGTTTTCTTTCAGACAATTATTATGAGTTGCATGGAGTGATATATTCAAGCTCTTATGACACACCTGTTTTCCTTAGGGGAATGAGTACAGAGAGCCGTCCACTGGTTGACTTTGTAGGAGGAACCACAACCTTGTATGCTCGAACATGCTGGTTATTTGATCGTGGAAAGGATAGGCTTGCACATGCTGGGTGTACAGGGACAGAAACTTGTTCTTTAGCTCTACATAGTAAGTGTTTGATTAAAAAGCAAGATTTTTTGTCTAAGCAGGAAGAAATTGAATAGATGATTTTTTCCCCGATTTTTGTTGGCAAATGTCACTTTTTACTGGCTAATGAACTTCTTAAAACAAGCTTCAATGAGCCGAATCAAGATACCACTCAAGCATCCACAACCCATAAATAAGAAAGCAGTATTGGTACTGCACACGTGAAAGCCAAGGAAATGGATAAATTATTGCGTGGAGGGATTGTTAATAAAGCTTACTGTGAACTTAAGCTTCAAAGAAGTGGCCAGATCATTACAAACTTGGACTCACCCATATATGGCAAAACACTATTGGACACTTTTGATGCATTTGGTACCGTTCTGTTTTGGATGGTGGTTGCTAATATTAAAAATATTAATGTTGGTCAGTTAAAAGGGTACGAATTTGTACCAGTATCAAGTTCGGACCTTGAGGTCAAGGACCTTTTCAAGGAGAGTGGAGTACCAACACAACAACAAGAAGAAGTGTAGCACGATTATTCGTCGATGGATCTGGTTTTGAATTTTTCTGTTGGTTATGCTAATGTTAGCTACAAGAATCATCAAGATGTTGTGAATGCAATGGAGATGTTTACGTCAATGAACGAGTCAATCCTAAGAAGACTATGGAAGCCACATTGGCTAAGCGGACATGATGATGCTCCCGAGGCCGTGATGAATTATAATGATCCAACTTGAGGACAAGTTGTGTCTCAAGGGGCTGGGGATGTTGGGACACCAACACCAATTAGGAGAGTCTAGTTATTTTAGGATTCAACATACGTTTCCTTATTTAGTATCTTCTTGGTATTCGAGTTATGTTCATTATATATTCATAGTTTGTTCTAGGGTTTAATCATTCAATTAATACAAAACTCAATTCTTTTATTTGTTCTTTTATTTGTAAATTCTATCTTAGGGTTCTTGTATAATTGTTTGGGGTTAGAACCCTAACATATAGACGGAGAACCCTAAATTAGGGTTTGCGGCACATTACATGTGTCACAAAACAGTCTCAAACATCCATCTTCGCAGGTATAGATGGAGGGTACAGATGTAGATTCAAAGGGCACGGAGTATGTCAACACAATCACCGTGGGCCCACCTACATACCTGACCGATCGGTCAGGACCAACTATAGTTGGTTGTCCTAGTTCGTGCACTCCAAACTAGGTACAACACACGGCCGACAATACCCTGATTAGGGTTTATGTTGCGATCATAAGCGTTCATTTTCTCCTGATCGGACGAAGGGTCCAGGAATAGGCTAAGCAGGTCCGATAAGTATCAACACGATCACTGCGGGCCCACCTATCTCTACACCCAATCGGCCAAGACCGAACTCTCTTTTTGTCCTCGGTTCGCGCGCCTCCAACATGCATGGTCGCTCCTTCCAAATTGCAAACTAATCTTAACCGCTCGATTTTGCCGGACAAATTGAGTGGCTTAGATCATGTTTTCATGGGACGGTAAGGCATAGGCGTGAACACCAGCCTACCACCTACACGCTGGAGCAAACGTCCAAGACCGACCAAGCCTGGTCGTCTTGGAACGCCCGCCCGAAGTTGGTACGGTGTGCGGCTTTTTCGGCACCAGTTTACTGTCGCAAATTGATCTCGACCACTCCACTTCGCTGGATAAATTGAGTAGCCCAGATCACACTTCCATGGGATAATGAGGTATAAACATGTGTACTGGCATGCCGTCAGCATACATGACCGACCGGCCATACCAAAATCATGTCATAAGCTTGGATTCGACCAAGCTGGAAAGTGGTGTTTGCGCACTTTTTCCTAAAACCCTAATTTCATCAACGGTCGCAGATGAGTATCTCAAAAGTCATCTCGTCCGTCCAACTTCACCGGCTTGGTTATACAACCCTGGTCAGGAGTTAATTGGTCAGTGCGGAGTCATGGTGATCATCATCCACCACTCTACCACACCATGTGGTCGGTCAAGAAAGGACTTGCTTACGCAACCTCCAGATTATCACATGAAGTAGTCTGGATATGAGACTACTTTGAGACTCTCAAACAACGATGCTTCATACATGCTGAATATACTCGATGTAGTACCTGCATAGTATACACACGATACTTCATAAGTATCAATTTCCTAAATAACGTAGCATTACATGCTACTTTCACACGTTCAAGACATCAATCATGTCACAAACTGGGGGATACATAATGGGGTATTGGTCTGGCGGTTTACAGCGTGCAGCGCACAACGCGCCATCACAACAACGTGTCAGGAAGACATGGACTGTTAGTGATGATGGGAGAAGTGGGCAAGTATGGTCGTGTGACACCAACACACTACTCCACTACTCCATCACTCCACTTTTTCCACTTCCCACGAGATACGAAGGTTAGGCTAAAAGACTTGTATAAATAGGTTCTCCGCCCTATTTTTTAACAAGAACGGAACAAGACGAGATAACAGAGGCAAGTGTTGATACAATCATATTCAAACACCGGAACTGATAGCTTACATCCTGCAAGCCAGTTCAGCTTTCTGATACAAGTCACACATAGCCAACACCTTCACAATCTCAACACCTTCTTCTCTTCCCTTCCTAAGATCAACACCATCTCCTTCACTTTGTGACTGAAACAATTCTGGAACGGCCATTTCTTGGTTTAGGCCGGACTTGCACAGATTGATCTCTCGAATCTACAAGCACTCACCGCGCAGTGCATTTGTTTAAGGTTTAGATTCATTCCTCATCCACACACCCCAAATTACCAAAATCGGCAGGAATAGTTTTCACCCATAAACAACAGGTGAGTCATAACCTTTGTTAAATCAGATTAGTGCATTTTCCACGTTCGGTTGCTTTGATTGGCCTGATTTCATAGAACTTAATGCATCTAGGGAATTAAACTTGATTAGTGCTTTTACACATTAGGTTGTTCTTTTAGATAGAACTCATACTCGCATCTTTTAATGTGTTTGTTGATTACAAGAGGAAATTAGCGGGATATTCTTGCGATCAAGATATTCTAGGGCCATTGATAAAATAGGGATTAAATATCAATTCTAGTTATTAAGACAAGAACATGTTAGTGAATGAAAACGAAATCATTAACCAATATCTTTCTTTGCTTGATTTGTTTATTTTTTTTACTTGCTTTTATTTTAGTTTAATTACATAAAAATCAGAAAAATCCCCCCTTGCTTTACATAAGAAACCAAAACATATTGACAACCTAGTCCTCTCTGTGGGGACGATCCTTTCTTGCCCTTTCTATATTTTATATTTTGAGTAGTAAGAAAGTGTAATTTATTTTTAACGCTTACGATAGCGATCAAATTTTGGCGCCACTGCCGGGGAGGCATACGGCTTTGTTATTAAGTTTTTAGTTTCTTTTTATAATTTCTGATTTTATCTTGCTTTTTGTTTTCTTTTCTTGTTTCTTACTTGTTTGTGAGAATTGTTTTCAGGTACCTAATCCCTGGCTTCTAAAGATTGGAACTATCCAAGGTGAGGGATAACTACTCGAAGAGGCACAATACTCCAACCAAGTCAAGACACGGAAGAGCAAGAGTTAGAAGTGGAATAAGAGTTACAACTAGAAGGATAACAAGAGGTTCCATTCATACAAGAACCACTAGTTGAAGAAGAAGAAGCAATGGGTGATACAAATCGTACACTCAAGGATTTGGATTTTCATAGGCTTGATGCACAACGGTGGTGTATTCAAACCAACTCAACCTTTGAGATCAAACCGGGGTTGATTAGAGAGTTGTCGAAGTTTCATGGTATGTCGAATGAAGATCCAAACAAGCATCTCATGGATTTCCACAACGTTATCATGGTCATGCTTCCAGAAAATACTAATGCGGATGGAGCAATGTTGAAAGCTTTTCCATTTTCTTTGGCGGACAATGCTAAGGAATGGTTGTATTACTTGCCTTCCGGGAGTGTCACTACATGGAACGGGTTGAAGAAACTCTTTCTAGAAATGTATTTTCCTGCATCTAAAGCTACTCAAATTCGCAAAGAGATTTGTGGAATTAAGCAACATGTAGGAGAATCTTTGTACGAATGTTGGGACCGATACAAGAGATTGGTGGCAAGATGTCCTCACAATCAATTCAACGATGTTATGATAATCCAATACTTCTACGAAGGCCTTCAAGCAAGTGATAGATATCTTCTTGACGCTGCGGGTGGTGGAGCACTAGTGAACAAGATGGTGGCCCAAGCTACCGAGTTGATTGAAAGCATGGCTGCAAACTCGCAACAATTATACACAATAAGTGAACCAATGGTTAGGCGAGTGCATGAAGTTAGTGATTCATCATCATTACACCGTGATCAAAGTATGGATAACATGGAGCATATGATGCAAAAGATGGATACGGTTATATTACCTTCGTATGGTGAAGAGTTGGAGCAAGATAATGCGGTTTTTCCCAACCAACAAAGACGGTATGATCCCTATTCCAACACCTACAATCCGGGATTGAGAGATCATCCAAATTTCAGCTATGCCAACAAGCAAGGTGCGGTTCAACAACCTACTTTCAACCGTCCGAGTGGATTTCAACCACAAAAACAATAATTTCAATTGCAACAACAATAATTTCAGCAACCACAACAACCGGTACAAAACCAAGGTTCCGATATCGATGCAAAGTTACAAAAAATGATGCAAGGTATTTCTACCATGTTCAAGGAAAGCCAACAAGAAACTAAGAGTGCTATCAAGGAGTTGCAGACACAAGTGGGCTCCATGGAAATTGATATCAACAAGTTGAAGGAACAAAATAGTGGGATACTCCCTTCTCAACCCATTAACCCAAAAGAGGGTGTCAATGCTATTACGTTGAGAAGTGGTGCACAACTTGTGCTACCCGAAGTTGCTGATTTGGGTGAAGAAGAAGCTTCAAAGGAGCCGGTTTTGGAGGAAAAGAGGGATGAAATTCCCCAAACACCCGAGGTACCTATTCCTAACTCTAAAATTCCAGTTTCTACTTATGTTCCTCCTATACCTTTTCCTCGTATATTTGCAAGTTCTAAGAAGGCGGAATTAGAAAAGGAGATTTTAGACGTTCTTAAGAAGATTCATGTGAACATATCACTCATTGATGCTATCAAGCAAGTTCCCAAGTATGCAAAAGTGTTGAAGGACTTGTGTACCAATAAGCAAAGGCTCAAAGGAAATGAAGTGCTAAGTGTGGGGGAGAATGCTTCGGCAATCTTACAACACAAACTCCCACTGAAATGAAAGGATCCCGGTAGCTTTGACATTCCCGTCACAATTGGTAATACCACTTTTAACAAAGTAATATTAGACTTAGGTGCATTCGTTAATGTTATGCCGGCATCCATGTATAATTCACTTAGGTCCATTGAAAAAGGATGGAATTGTGTTGCAATTATCCGATCGCTCTAATGTTTACCCAATGGGTATTGTTGATGATGTTCTTGTGCAGGTTAATCAAATTGTATTTCCAACTGACTTTTGTGTGTTAGAGATGGATGGAGGTTCACCGTACTCATCTCTTCCATTGCTACTTGGGCGCCCCTTCATAAAAATGGCTAAAACCATTATTGATGTGGACAAGGGAAGTTGACTATGGAGTTTGATGGAGAAAAAATACGTTTCAACATTTTTGAAATGATGAGATATCCTAGCGATGTCCACTCTTGTTTCTCCGTTGATGTTATGGATGCATTAGCAAAACAAGTGTTTGAATTGAATGGTGATGATACTTTGGAAACCGTTTTAACTACATCCATGGATGATGGTGTAGAGTGTGGTAATGAAGTCCAGAAACTCATAATATCTCTTTTATTTCTTTACCATGCAGTGATGAAAAGCTTTTACCTTCTATTGTTAAATATCCGAAGTTGGAATTGAAACCTCTTCCGAGTCACTTAAAGTACTTGTACTTGGGTGACAATGAAGAGTTACCTGTGATTGTTTCTAAAGAGCTTAGTGAATTACAGGAGAAAAAACTTCTAAGGGTGCTAAATAAGTACAAGACGGCCATAGGATGGACAATCGCCGATATCAAGGGTATAAGCCCTGTCGTTTGTATGCATAAGATTTGTTTGGAGGACGATGCAAATCCTACAAGGGAAGCACAACGTCGTTTGAACCCCCAAATGATGGAAGTTGTGAAAAAGGAGATACTCAAGCTTTTGGAAGTGGGTGTTATCTACCCCATATCCGATATCAAGTGGGTGAGACAGGTACAAGTTGTACCAAAGAAATCAGGTGTGACCGTGGTGGAGAATGATAAAAATGAACTTGTCCCAACTCGTATGCAAACCACTTGGAGGGTTTGTATTGATTATAGAAAGTTGAATGCCACTTCTAGGAAGGATCACTTTACTTTACCCTGTATTGATCAAATGCTTGAACGTTTAGTTGGATACTCTTATTATTGTTTCCTTGATGGTTATTCAGGTTACAATCAGATTATGATAGCACCGGAGGATCATGAGAAAACCACTTTCACTTGTCCATTCGGTACTTTTTCTTATAGAAGGATGCCTTTTGGCTTGTGCAATGCTCCAGCTACCTTTCAAAGGTGTATGGTAACTATCTTTTATGAGTATGTTGAAAACATCATTGAAGTGTTTATGGATGACTTTAGTGTCTTCGGTGATTTTTTTGACCTTTGTTTGAATAACTTGTCTTTAATACTTGAACAATGTGATGAAACAAACCTTGTGCTAAATTGGGAGAAGTGACATTTCATGGTAACTCATGGCATAGTTTTAGGCCATATAATATCTTATAAGGGCTTAGAAGTTGATAAATCTAAGATAAACCTTATTCGTGCTCTAACCCCTCCCACTAAGGTGAGGGAGATACGCTCTTTTCTTGGACATGCAAGTTTTTATCGTAGATTTATCAAGGATTTTTCCAAGATAGCATCACCACTTTGCAACTTCTTGCAAAAAGATGTGATTTTTAACTTTGATAAAAAGTGTATGACGGCATTCAATCGTTTGAAAGAACTTTTGATTTCAGCCCCTATCATTAAACCACCGGATTGGAGCAAGCCTTTTGAGCTCATGTGTGATGCAAGTGACTATGCTGTTGGTGCGGTGCTTGGGCAACGTGTGGGGAAGATACCTCATGCTATTTATTATGCTTCTAGAACGTTAAATGAGGCCCAATAAAACTACACAACCACTGAAAAAGGGTTGTTAGCTATTGTATTTGCATTGGAGAAATTTCGCTCTTATCTAATTGGTATAAAAGTTGTTGTATTTTCTGACCATGCAGCACTTATGTACTTGCTAATGAAGAAAGAAGCGAAACCGAGGATCATACGATGTATTCTACTCTTGCAAGAGTTTGATATTAAAACCAAAGACAAGAAAGGAATTGAGAACACCGTTGCGGATCACTTGAGATGTCTTGCTATGGACAAGGAAGCTATCCCACTGCGTGAAAGTTTCCAAGATGAGCAATTATTCTCAATTTCCTTTGGAGAACCATGGTATGTTGATATTGTGAATTACTTGGTAACTAAACAAATCCCAAAGAACTTGTCTCGTGCTGAGAGGGACAAACTTAAGAGGTTAGGGAACCAATATATATGGGATGATCCATACTTATGGAAACATGGCAGCGACCAAGTAATAAGAAGGTGTGTTCCTGATTCTGAGTTTAATTCTATCTTGTCATTTTGTCACTCTTATGCTTGCGGAGGATATTTTGGAAGTAAGAGAACCGCTCACAAGGTACTTGAAAGCGGTTTCTATCGGCCAACCTTATTTAAGGATGCCTATACATTTTGTACAACTTGTGATAGGTGCCAAATAACAAGCAATCTAGGTGCCCGAAATCAAATGCCACAAACTTTTATTCAATTTATTGAAGTCTTTGATGTATGGGGTATTAATTTTATGGGCCTTTTTTTCAACTCTCATGGGAATTTTTACATCTTACTTGTTGTTGATTATGTCTCTAAATGGGTGGAAGCTAAGGCCAACCCAACTAATGATTCCAAGGTTGTTTTAGATTTTGTGCAAGCTAAATAATTTGCAAGGTTTGGAATTCCAAGAGCCATAATTAGCGATGAGGGTTCTCACTTCAAAAACAGGATTTTGCAAAGCTTGTTGAAGAAGTACAATGTGTCGCACAAGATTGCAACACCTTATCATCCCCAAACAAATGGATAAGCCGAGGTTTCTAACCGGGAGGTGAAATACATACTAGATAAGACGGTGAATCCAACAAGGAAAGATTGGAGCATGCAACTTAATGATGCGTTGTGGGCTTATAGAAGCGCATACAAGACACCTATTGGGATGTCCCCCTTTAGGCTTGTGTATGGTAAACCTTGTCACTTACCCGTGGAGATTGAGCATAAAGTGTTTTGGGCGATTAAGCAATGCAATATGGAGATGGATGAGGATGGAAAGCAAAGGAATATACAAATCCAAGAGCTAGAGGAGCTTCGTACTGATTCATTTGAAAGCTCTCGCATTTACAAGGAGAAAACGAAGGCCTTTCATGATACTATGATTTCTAGAAAACAATTTTGTGTTGGGAAGAAAGTGCTTTTGTTTAAATCTTGCTTGCATTTATTTCCGGGTAAATTAAGGTCACGTTGGATCGGACTTTTCATTGTTACGAATGTGTTTTCTTATGGTGCAGTAGAAATTCGTAGCATAGCTAAAGGCAAGGAACTTAAAGTTAATGGGCACCGGTTGAAACCATATTGTGAGAATTTCACTTCCGAAGTGGTGGAAGGAGCCAACTTTGTGGAAGTATTCCCTCTGGAGGAGTCATAGAAATCAAGGAGATAGTCGGGCTGACGACTTTAAACCAAGCGCTAAATGGGAGGCAACCCATATGAAGAGTATCTCTTGTCTTATTTTCATTTTCTTGTCTTGTTTTAGTTTTTTCTTATCTTGTATTTTATTTTTATGATTTCTTGTCATATTTCATGCATGATTTCCCACCTTGACTTTCTTTGGATGACTCAATTTACATTGAGGACAATGTAAAATTAAAGTGTGGGGGAATGGTTAAGAATTTGCGTTGTAAAATTTTCATGATTTTTCAACTTTTGTGTAAATTAGTGCATGAAAACTCCAACTTGTGGTTAGTTTAGATTCACATAATATACATGTCGCTAAGATTACATCGAGATTCTCATAAGAGTGACTGAACTTAGAGATGACAGAGAACATGATCGGGTTTCTTACTTGTATGAGAGTTAAAGTTGGATTTAACCATGCCAGTGGCAAATAAGGTGCAGACTGAATTCGGTAGTAGAGTAGTGGTCCCCTATAGTGGAGACTACCCATGTTACATCATGAGAGGCACTGACCTTCATTTCTTTGTACCTGTCTAAATGTGTGCTTTTAGAGTGTGTGTCACCATACGTAAACTCCGGGTAGAATGGTGAGCTACCCAACTTCCCACCAATAAAAGCACTATTTTGATCTCTTGAGTGCTATTTTATCAATCATGATGGTGACATCGAATTGCTAACTTACATACCACTTGTAATCTTGTTCGCAGTTAGCACCATCCACTTTATCTCTCTCTACACCAACAGGTCCATAGAAACACCATCATCATCAACAAGAGGAGCATCACAAATTCGAAGGAAAGTTGAAGACGTTCAAGGTTTACAAGCAATGGTACAGAAATGAGCAGATTTCAGATTCAAGTAAAGTAACAAGATAAGGAGCAAAAAATTTATAAGTTGAAGACTATTGTACAAGAGTGAAGATTATCAAGATGAGAATTCAAGAAGTTCATGATATTGAGACATACAAGTTGTGAAGAATTGAGCGGTAAAGTACTTACATCATGGCCTTTCTGCTTTTTATTTTATATTTATTTTTATTTGTATTATATTCTCTTGTCTCAAAAAAAAAAAAAAAAAAAAAAAAAAAAAAAAAAAAAAAAGACAAGAGAAAAGTTCATTAGGTTCATCATTAGTTTTATTTATTTTTGTTTGTTTTCATTTTGTTTTTACTTTATTTATCTTGCATCTTAAAAAAAAAAAAAAAAGAATAAAAAAATAGGAATTTTTTTTTTCATTGCATCATATTTTGGTTTGGTTAGTTCATTTTTGGTTTTGTATTCATTCAATAAAGCCAATGGAAGAAGAAATATCTGTATAGTGAAGTTTCAAGCAACAAGAATTAGAGGAAAGAATCACATTGTCAAGATTCTACGAAGTTCAAGAATTATCATCGACAGTTGAAGACCGAAGACGAAGATGAAGACAAAGATTGAAGATCGAAGACGTTTCTATGGATGCTGTGAGAGTGATGCTAGCTGCACATCGAATGGATATCGAGGTAAGTAAGCATATTCCCACCTTCGTTAAGTGGTTGATTTCCTTTCTTAGAGATTGTCATAAAAAGGGTTTTCAAAATGAATAAAAGATATGGGTTTTCAAAACAATTCGGAGGGTTTGCCTTCCTACTATTCAACGTGTCGCAGGATTCTCTCTTCATTCCTACCTGGACACATGTGTGACCCATAAATAGTTGTTTATTATTGAGATAAATTTCATAAAACCCTTTCTTGTGAGGCAGAGTCGAGACTTTTGATCACTCCGAACCCGAATTTCTTTCGATAAGGGATGGTTATTTCTCTCTCAACTTTTAAGGATGAGATTGTGTTCATTTATGTGTCTAACTTCTTATGACTAGTGTGCAGAATTTCTATGTCTTCTTAGCGCGTTGGATACTATCATTTCGGAGAACTTGTAAGTTGGAAATGTAGGTTTTATGGGTATTTCTCTAGCAAACGTTCACGGGAGTTGTATGTATCCTTTAGAATAAGTTTTGTTTCATTTTCTCGAGGACTAGCAAAGTCTAAGTGTGGGGGAATTTGATAGGTGTTGTAAAACACCTAATTTTATATCGAGTATTTATGCTTTCTTTGCTATTATCATTGGGAATTGTGTATCTTATGTTTGCTTTTGAGTTTATTAGGTGCAATGGAATCGTTTGAAGCAAAAGAAGGAGAAATCATCCATTTGGAGCAAAAATGGGAAAATGTCAATTCACGACAGGCGATATGTGGAGCAGGCTAGGATGCGCGAGGAGGTGAAGAATGAACCATTAGTTTGTCATAATTGACAGTTGAACAAGAAGCAAATGGGTTGTCGCTTATCTGGAATCGACGTCTCAAGTTATTTGAATTACCCCTTATCTGCCTAACCTGGGTGGCTGTATCCACATTCCTACACAAAACCTAAAATCTAGAGAAGTGTTTTTCTGTGTTTATTACACTCAAGACATAAAATTCAGAGATGAGGAAATATGACTGCATATTTTCATAGAGTTTGAGAGAGATCTCTTGATGAGGATGTGGAGACTCAGAAGGGGATTTGAAAACAGAGAAAGGAGATCGAGAAACGATTGATGGATGCACTATTAATTGAACTAATGACTGGTAAAAGTAGAAGCGAGAGATGGTTGTTTGTTTTCAAGAGATTCTGATGCTGCCAAGAACAGAGATGATGATGCGATGGTGATTCGAAGTTAGGGTTCGAATGAGTCAAGATCGATGAGGATGGGTTTTTTAAGTTCGATTCATCTGTTAGTGAAAGCTTACACATGTGATGATTCAAGATTTCAATTTAGGTTTTGTTTTTGAATCCGTTTAGATGGAAGAAATGTTGAAGATGACAACTGATTTCAAGGGGGTTTGATGGATTTATGCTGCTGAGAGAAGGAATCAGATAATTATGAAGAATTAGCAGATGGGTATAATTCAGATTTAAATCTGAGCTGGAATTAGCTAAGATTCAGATGGATAAGGTTCTGTTGATGGAAGTTGTGGATCTGTGTGATTGTTATTGTGTTAGGAGTTGAAGATTGAAGTGTTCAGAGTTCTGTGAGTAATGTATGAGAATGGGTTTTATATAGAATTTGAATGTTGACTGAGAAGATTCAGGAAGCTTGAAAGGGTTTAGATGTATGTTAGGGTTTGTGATGATATTCAGAGATGAAGGGAGGTTTTGAGAATGCAGTTGAAGTTATGGAACTGAGATGATGTGCAAATGGTAGCTGGGACTGGAGACTGCAGTTAATAATTGAGCATGGTAATGGTTTGTGGAATGTTTACAATGGGTTCAAAGCAGTTTCAGTTGGCTTTGGAGGTATTCGAGTAGCAGCTGGAGTTGAAGCTGTAGAATGGAAGAGTAAGGACCAATTGCAGCTGCTATAGAAAGTGAAACTAAGCCTGAAATGTGAGATGTTGATGCTGATGGAGTTTTTGTGAATCAAGCATATGAGATGGTGGTGATGCTATAGCTAGAGGCAGTGTTGCAGTTGGTTTGATTGAATAGCAGATACAGCTGAGCATTGGTGGTACAAATGAGGAATTGGAGATATTATGGAGATTGGTATAATGGCTAGGCAGTGATGGTGTTGTTGCAGTTGTGCAATTGCAGAAATAATGGGACTGGAATTGGTTGGTGTTGACAACGATTGTTGTGGATGGAGAATAAGGTGAACTGCAAGGGGAGATTATGTGTCTGTTGCTATTGAGATGCAAGGAGCAAGTCAAGGTTATGAGGTTCGGTTTCAGTATTGTTTCTATGGTGAATAGAAGAATATGCCGAGAATGGTGGTATTGAACTCATGAAGGTGCAACTGAGCTGGTGGCGCTGTGTTTTGGCTCAAGAATTAATCTAGATACAGGTTTAGGGTACAGGGAAGGTGAATGAATTAATTGTGGTGTTTAAGCAGAGTTGATGCTGACTGAGAAGAATAAAGACATATTGCTTTTGAGATTTTGAGCCGAGCAAAGGATGCAGTTCAGGTGCAGCTTGAGGTGCCGAGAAGAATGAGTCGCAAATCGCAAGACTCGGGAATGAAATATTATAGTTGAGCTGTAGTTTCGTATGGAATTGTTGGGGTAAACTGGATGGAGTCTTAGGCTTGATATGGTTGTGCTGGTGACAGTTAAGGAACTTGTTTTGATTTTGTTGATCTCTGTAATGAACTGACGTTGCAGTTGGATATGGATCTGGTAATCTGGTAGTGTGAATGAAGTTGAGCTGTTGTTGGTGGTGTTTCTGAAATGGAGTTGCTGGTCTGTGAGTTGACGCCATGGAAGATTGCATGGTTGAGATGATGATATGAGGTTCAGGTTTGCATTGTATTTGTGGAATGCAGATGAAGAAATTGGGTTCTGATTATTACTGCAATGGTTAATGGTGCTACACAGAAGATACATGGCCATCATGGCTGGACTGTGCAATCTTTGTGCAGCATTGGTCACAGCCTGTGCAACGTCTTAGGACAATACCACTCAGCTCTGTTGAGTCTAACTTGTCAGCTAACTCATCCATCTGGTTCGACTTGACTCAACTAACTCGGTCTGTTTGACCGAGTTAACTCGTTTGACTTATTTGACCGATGACCGGGTGGACTTTGCCGGTCACCTGAGATTTGTTCTGGTGCCAGATTCCGGCCATTGCACCAGTTTTCCGGCGAGCAGTGTTTGGGAAAGATTTTCACATGGGTATTTCACACACATGAACTTGGTGGACTTCTTGTTATTAGACTTTGGGATTTGAAGACCTAATTTTCGAAAGTTGAAAAGCTATAAAAGGAAACGTTTCTATTCTTTGATAGAGGATTCTACTTGAGATTTGGAGGAGAGCGGCAACTAGGGTTTGATTTCATTTATTTTTCATGTTCTTCATTTTATCTTTGATTATGAATATGATGAACCCAAAACCTATGAGTAGCTAAATTTCATTTATTGGTTATGGGATAATAAGTGGATTTTACAAATAAGATTTGATTCAATGTATTAGTTTTTTCTCAACTTTATTGTTTATGATTCATGGTTTATATTGTTATGATTTGATTGTTTATTTGGTTGAGTCCGGAATCCGATTTGCTTTCATTTCTAGAGCTATATTAGGGTTTTCAATACGAAAACGTTGTTTATCCCTAATTCTAAGTAGCATAATTGTGGGTAGTGCTTGTAGTGATATATCCTACTAGTCACAAATGAATCATAACCTTGCTTAAATTGAACTAGTTCTTTTACACATTTTGATTGCCTTGATTAGTCTTATTCCATAGAACTTATTGCTTTTAGGGAGTTAAACTTAATTGTGCTTTTACACTTTAGGTTGCTTTCTAGGAAGAATTCACATATGCATCTTTTAATGTGGTTGTGATAAAATCAGGAAATTAGCGGGATATACTTGCGATCAAGGTATCCTAAGACTTTTAGTAAATGAGAGATTAAAATTTCAATTCTAGTCATTGTTGAGAATTCAAGTTTGTGAATGAAACTATCCCGTGACCAATATCTTCTCCTTATTGATTACTTTTATTATTACTTTGCTTTCAATTTAGTTTTTATTGCTTTGATAAATCAAAACCCACCCATTGGTTACTAAGAATCTGAAAATTTGCATAACAACAAAAGCCTCTATGTGGATACGAACTCTTTCTTATCGCATACTACATTTATTTTAGTTAAGTAAGAAAGTGAAATTATATTTGACCGGTTGACAACCGACCAAATTTTGGCGCCGTTGCCGGGGAGACAGCGGTTGTCACTTGTTTTTGGTTTCTTATTTTTTTTTCTTTTAGTTTTGTTTCTTATTTTTGTTTTTGTTTTTCTTATTTTCTGGTTTTTAACATAGTTTTGAGAACTCTTGTTTTAGGTACCAATTTCTATGGACGGAGCATATTGGAACAATGGGTAAGGTTATCAACCTCAACAACACTATGACAACTATCACCCTTATGGGGAGTACAATCAAAACCAATCCTTTTGATATGGTCAATACTCCACGTACCCTTTTAGTTGTTCTCATATATTCCAACCTTCTTACGGTAGATATGTAAGTGAGCAACCACAAGGAGGGGAGAATAGTTGTGCTTATATTAATATTTCCTCTAGTTTGGTAGATGAGATGCAATAATTTATGGTGAGCATGGAGTTAGTTTGTAGATAACCAAGCGTGGAACCAATTTCATCGACCAAATCTGCTCATAGTATGTTTGGCCCAATTTGTGATCGTAGTTATGATCATTCACCCATTCAAAGGGAAGATAATTGGCCTAGCAATACTGAAGTAAGTAATTCTACTTTTTCCTTGTCGAATAAGCTTTACCAACAAATGGAACACTATTTTCAAAATTTGTATGGATCACTCCAAGAGCTTCAAGAAGGTGTTTCCATTTTAAGACAAGGCATTGAAGAATACAAAGAGGACATGAAAAATTCTGCGAAAGACCAATCTTTGGGAAGTGGTAGCCAATATTATGTTAACTATGATAGTGACGATAACTATGAAAATGCATTGCTTGAACCAATTTACGGTGGCATCCCCGAAGAGTGTACAATGAAGTCTTTTTGCGATCAAGGTGAAGTTGAAAAGGAATATGATGACACTAGTGTAGCTCACTCAAGCATTGATCTTTATAACGATCAAGAACCTATTCAAAAGGTAGAGCTTGAGGATGATGCAATGAGTGTTCTAAATAAATTCCTTATGGACAGAATTGCATCCGCAAAATAGTATGTACTTTGCAACAAAAAGGAGTATGTTGAGAATGAAACCGTTATGACCAATATTGTGGAAGACCTAATTGAGCTTGCAAAGGATTGTAATGATGATGTTGATGCCGAGATTTTGGTTAAGGCAGAAACGGACGAAGAATGGTTGTAAGGTTTGATAGAGGACCATGATATATAAGAGGTGAATAATTCACTTGAGTTTTTCAAGGATGAAGAGGATTCCGTGCTACAAGAGATTGTGCGAGGTTTGTCTAACCCTTTGCATATTAACTCTTCTCCTTTACCTCTTATTGGTTTGAATGTATGTTCTTCGAGAATATTGTTGAATGACTTTGTTTCTCGATTTCCTCCATTAGAGATGCTTGATTCTCATACTATGCAGGTTTGCAAAGAAGAAACCGTGGAAGTACCCGACTCCTATATTCTTTATGCACTTACAAGTGTGGACAAAAATAAGTGTGGGGAATTTTTTATCGGTTAATAGCTTCGTTTCTGTTTTATATTACTAATATTTGTGCGAAGCTAGTGTTTCCAAAACAGGTTCTATGGGAGGATCCCCAACTTTTCAGATTATTGGTGTACGGGGAATTCGTCTTGCAAGTCGGGCTGACGACTTTAAAACAAGCGCTAAATGGGAGGCAACCCACTGGTTTTGTGTATCTATCTCTATCTTTTTATTTTTTTAAGTCTTTTATCTTTATTTTCTTATTTTGGATATTTGCATATCAAAACTCCAACTTTTAGATATTTTTGAACAATTTAAAATAAACACTAGCCTTTCTAAGTAGATGGAATTTTTTCTTGACGATGAGGTATATATATTGGCTGAGTTGGGATTAGATTCCAACTAAATAGCTTGTTTAGTGTTTATTCTCTATTGTTCAGAAATAGCTATGAGTTGGAGTATCCGTTTTTTTTTTATCATGCATTTTATTTTTCTTATTGTGTATATATATCACGTTATGAATTCCCCACCTTGAACTTTACTTTGAATGACTAAATTTTACATTGAGGACAATGTAAAGTTTAAGTGAGGGGAGTGTTCTCATATAGATTTTTTAGCCTTGTTAGTTTTCCCTTATGAAAAAAAAATAGAAAAATAGAAGAAAAAAAAAGAAGATGAAATTTCTTTATACACTCCGAAACCTAGAAACATATGCCTTTAGGATGACACTATCAATCTAAATGGATGGAACCATCTTGGCTGAAGGAGTTGAGGAACCCATTAACTAAAAGGACATAATTATTCAAGCGTTAGAAATAATATGATAGTTGTTACCATATCTCGGAATATCACCATATCACGTTCTATTTTTATTTTTCCATATTTATCTATTGTTCTCTAAGTGATTTGGTGGGTCACTAAACATCGAATTGTTATTACTGCTAGGGTGAAATAGATTGATTGAGTTGCTAAGAGGAAAAAAAAAACCGACCAATTAGACCAATCGGAATAAAAATGACACTTGATAGCAATATGTGTGTGTTCTCCCTGTCTCCGTCACCTAAACAAGCGTGGAATGCAGGATCCAAGGGAATTACCATGTAATCTGTTGACAAGAAACATGCGCTTCGATCTAAAAGATCTAATCATGCTGTCTCAAAAAAAATAATATATATATATATATATATATATTATTGTTTAATAAAGTCGACTCCTGGTTCCCTTGTATATGCCGGTTGAGTTGATGTAGAATTAAGATTGTTGACCACTGGTTCCCTTGTATATGCCAGTGTGTTGACACTAGAATTCAGACAGTAGCTCAATCCAATAGGATGCATAGGTTCATCTTGGCGGTGACCTTCAGACAGATATGGGAAACACCGATCACTTGTTAACATTCGCAAACATCTACCTCTATATCCATCTTCTTAATATTTTCATTGTGATTGTGGTTAGTCAGATTCCGAGTATTTTGGTTTGTTCAACATTCTGAGTAGAGCTTAATTTACATATATATTAATTTGGATTCGCATTAGGGTACCTCCTCCAATAGCCATTTTGGATTCGTTCATAAATTTGTCACAGGTAGATGGAGTTGGAATATAGGTTTTGTAGGTAGACCTCTTGTAAACCTTCACGAGACTAAAACTCGTCCACTAGGGACACCTAGGGGTTTAAAGGCTTGTTATTTATGCTAAAGTAACCGTAATCTCGACGAGAAGGAGTTGTTGTATTTTAGTTTTGTTTTGTTTGCTCGAGGACTAGCAAAGTCTAAGTGTGGGGGAATATGATAGGTGTCTAAAACACCTAATTTTATATCTAGTATTTATGCTTTCTTTGCTATTTTCCTTGTGAATTATGTATCTTATATTTGATTTTGAGTTTATTAGGTGTTTTGGAGTAATTGGAGCAAAATAAGAAGAAAGTACTCATCTTAAGCAAAATGGGTGAGATGGTCATTGCATAAGATGGTGATACTTGGAGCATAGCCGTAGATAAGGGACAACCAACTAAAGTTCAAGAAAAAAATGCTAATAACAGACATTCAGTTACTCATGGTACCTCCATTTTGTAGTTATTCTTTCAGTGGGGAGTCTTAATCTCCTTCCGAGCAGTATAGTATTTGGTTGAGAGAATGAAACTAGGTCTCCATTTTCCCTAATTTTCATCACAGTGTGTAAGCTTAGTTTTGACGAAAATGATAGAGGAGATGGAGGTATTGGTCGAGAAATCAGGATTATGAAGATGGGGTTTGCTTTAATTCTTCTGGTGGTGGTTTGAATTGGATTATGTAATCAAGGAAGATAAATTAGGGTTTGGTGGTTGATTCTGTTGGAAAATTGGGTTGCAATTGAAGATGAAATAACATAGGAAAATGTTGTTGTACTCAAAAGCTTTCAAGGCTCATACGATTTATTTTAGACAATTATTTCTACCCCCCCCAATAAATTGGCGATTACACCAGGTATGTGAAATAATGCCTTCAGGATACAATGAAATCCCTACAACAGAAATTGAATTCAAGGTTTGTACCCCTTGATTCAATCAAGAACACATGTAAGCAAAAGTTCTGATGATGCTTTAGAAAAGAGAGAAAAAAGAAAAGGTTTTTTCTGATATGATTGAAACGAGTTTAGGGAGATGCTATTTATGGAGGTTTTCGCATCTGTTGGGAAAGACATCTTTTCACCAACAAGTTTCTCTTCAATGGCTTTTGTTGGACAAGAAAATTCTGGATACGTTTTTAACTGTCGAAACAGTTACGTACCACCAAAAGATGGATTACCAACAGGTTCTGTGAGTTTGAAGAAGAAATTAAGATGGCTAGTGATGCAGTGTATGGAAATCAAAATGAGGATTTCTGAGCTTCAATTGAAAACAGAGATGGGTTCGTTAGATTATCTCAGATGGATAGAATCAGAGCTAGGGTTTGTATTTGTTTGTATTTGAGAATTCATAGATAGTGAAGATAATCAAGGGTTGTTGTTGATTTCAGATAATATGGATTCGAATTGGAAGCTGATTTGGGTAGTTCTGGTTTGGAAATGGTTCTGGTGGATTCTGCAAATGATGGGATTTGAGTTCTGAGATTGAGATGGGAATTGTGTTGCCCAGATGATGTTGTTGAATTGGGTTTGGTGTTGTTTCCGTAAAATGAATATTGTGGTAAATATTAGTGGTGGTTGCTGCTGCTGGGAACTGAGAATGAACTTGATGGTGGTGACTGTACTATGAAGTACTGGTGGTAATGGTCTCAGAAGATGAAGCTTATGATGTAATGAAGATAAGACATTGGGTTTATGTAGAAGTCAAGAAAGGAGAAGTCTGAATTGAAGTTGTCTCTGCTAAGATGGTGATGATGTTGATTGTGGGCTCGATTTGAGAGATTCATGAAATTTCAGGTTGTGAATGCTGAAGATGTTCAAGGGTTTGTTTGCATTGAAGCTCAAGTTTGTAAGCTGAATTGAAGAAGATGGATCTTGGTAGTGATGGAATGAAGGAAGCTCTGGTGCAATGGGTTAGCTGGTGTTGAGAGTGGAAAGAGGAGCTGAAATTGAAGTTAATAGATTGTCTTGAGGCATTGGAAATAATGTAGTTGAAGTTGAAACTACAAAATGATATAGATGAATGCTTAGGTTGTATGAATGTTGTTCATTTGTAGGTTGAGATGGCTTGTTTGAAGCTACAGCTGAAATTGGAGTTACAACCAATGAACTGGAGCTGTTGCAGCTACATTGATGCATGTAATTGCAGGTTCAATTGGTTCAGCTATGGACTGAATACAGCATCGGAAGCAACTGAGACTAATGGGAAGATAAACTGAGTTGTGGAAGCTTTTATATGGTTGTGTTGTGTGTTGTTGGCTGGAGGTTGTACACATGATTCAGGGGGTGATGCGTATGAGGTGCATCTAGCAAGTGGGTTAGGCTTGTTACTGGAATTATAGGAAATGAAAGATGGGTGTTGCTTATGAGGTGCAGCTCAGATGGAGTTGAAATTTGATAAGATTCCGGTGGCATCTTGAAGAAGTGATACAATGGTTGGTCTGAGATGGCAGTTGAGCTGCAATTGATGTTGGTGGTTGAGATGATAACTGCAGCTGCAGTTCGAGACTCGCATGTAGGTGCAGTGCAGGAATGGATACTTGTGGAGATGTTGCAGTGAGGTTCAGCTTGCTACTGTCTCAGTGGGATGACTGAATTGGTGGTGTCCTCGAATTGCAGTTGAGATTAAGAAGATGCTACAACTGGTTTGTGAATGGTGTTGATACAGAGAATGGCTAATGCAGTGGTTAATGGGAGCATATGAAGCAAATGTATAGATGTATGCTAGGACTTTACAGGGGTGAAGAAGGAATTTGTCCTGGAGATTTTTCTAAAAATAGAGAAAGACTCTGCTGGATTTTCTTCTACAGTGAGTCAACCCTGTGATCCGATCCGACTCACCTGGCCGGTTTTACTCATATGGACTTGGGCTCTTATACGTGGGCTTGATTTTGATGGTTAGCATATGCGATTAGATGGCTGAGGTTTTAGGAATTTGGTAAAGGCATGGATTGGCTATAAAAGGGTTGAGAGGATATCCTTTATCGAATCTTTTATCTTCTACTTTGGTTTTAGGGTTTACAACATGTCTTTTCTCTTTATTCTTGTTATGAACTCCTATGCCATGAGTACTTAATTTTATTATTGGTTATGGATTAGTTGGATTTTACAAAGAATGTTTCTTGGTCAATAAATTAGTTTTGTCTCACAATTATCGATTTTGATTCACTAGAAATATCGCATGTATGATTGATTGTTAGTTTCGTCAAGTTGCAAATTGGTAGAACTCGTAATCATATCTATTGCTAGTTTAGGGTTTATTATACGTAAACGTGATACACCTTGAATACAAGTAGCATAATTGTGAATATTGCTTGTAGTGATACATCCTAGTAGTCACAAGTGAGTCATAACCTTTGTTAAATCGGATTAGTGCGTTTTCCACGTTCGGTTGCTTTGATTGGCCTGATTTCATAGAACTTAATGCATCGAGGGAATTAAACTTGATTAGTGCTTTTACACGTTAGGTTGTTCTTTTAGATAGAACTCATACTCGCATCTTTTAATGTTTTTGTTGATTACAAGAGGAAATTAGCGGGATATTCTTGCGATCAAGGTATTCTAGGGCCATTGATAAAATAGAGATTAAATATCAATTCTAGTTATTATGACAAGAACATGTTAGTGAATGAAAACAAAATCCTTAACCAATATGTTTCTTTGCTTGATTTGTTTATTTTTCTTTACTTGCTTTTATTTTAGTTTAATTACATAAAAATCAGAAAAATCCCCCTTGCTTTACATAAGAAACCAAAACATATTGACAACCTAGTCCTCTCTGTGGGAACGATCCTTTCTTACCCTTGCTATATTTTATATTTTGAGTAGTAAGAAAGTGTAATTTATTTTTGACGCTTACGACAGCGATCATAAATCACCATGTAAAAAGGCATTTTTTACGTCATACTATTGTATAGGCCAACCTAAATTTTCCTCCAAAGACAACAATACCCGAATAATATTGATTTTTGCAATATGAGCAAACGTCTCTTAAGAATCAATACCATAAGTCTGGGTAAATCCTTTAGCCACAAGTCTTGCTTTGTACCTATCAATCGAGCCATCTGTATTATGCTTGATAACATAGACCCACCTGCAACCAACTAGTTTCTTCCCTTCTGGTAGTGAAACTATATCCCATGTACCATTTTTTTGATGTGCTAACATCATATCTTCCATAGGACCAGCCCATTTCGGATCCGATAATGCTTCTTGTACATTTTTAGAAATAGTAACATCCTCCATCTGACTGACAAATGCTTTACCAGCTTCTGATAATCTATGAGTAGACATATAAATTGCAATATGATATTTTACCTTTTTTATTGCTTCTGGTGAAAAAAGATCCGGTGGTACCCAACGATTGCTCCGTTGTGGCAATTAATACCTGTCATCCGGAATTGATTCACAAATTTTGTTAATATTAATCAAAGGATTTATGTTTACCCCAATATCATTAGCAGAAGGATAACTGGCCATATGTACTGTCGATGTAGATAGAGGAGGTCCTTCAATAATAAGAGCGTCCACTTCTTTAGTATCAAGATTATCGACCCCTTGAATATGTTCCATGACTTGTATATCAGCAACTCTTAAGCCGCTGTCAGCAAGATATGTACTCAAACATGTTTCATTTGTAGTCAAATTTATTTCACTATTAGTTGGTGAAAATACGAGGGTACCCAAATACACCACAATCTTTTTGTTTCAACCTATAAGTCCTCTTACCAAGATTATCGTCTATAGACAAAGTCGAGACAATACAACAACTTGGGTATTCACACTTTGTGTCATTGTCTACGGATATGAAATCGAGACAATACGACAATCAAAGTGTGATACTTAATAATAGGTTCGGACTTAACCTAACTCTATATGATCACTATCAAGTATATCGGAGTTAATCTAAAGTGCAATTTACTTTAATTATAATAAAAAAAATTATAATGCAGAAATATAAAGTAAATGGCATAACAAGATTTTGTTAACGGCGAAACTACAAATGCATAAAAACCCCGGGACCTAGTCCATAATTGAATAATCTCATAATTAAGCCACTATACAAAATCTACACTAACTTCGTATAGTTGAGACCAAGAAACTACCCTTAGTTCAATTAGTTTCCTAAGTATCCCTGCGCTTCCGACTTCGATGAGTCACGCACTGGTACAATTTCTTTTGATCGTATTTCAAACAGCAAAGGAACAACGAATCTGTTTGGTAACAACTCTATCGATTCTTTAAGATAAAGATATATTAAGTCATACTCAAAGGCTCTTCCGTTTAATCTAATAAACTCCTTTTCCTGGTTATATAAATCTATCTAATAACTACCAAAGTAGTCAAGATTAGATTCACAATCAATCAGTATAGATCTCAAAGAGAAACTATAAAGCGATACCGATCTCATGCAACTAATCAATCGAATAAATTTGATTCTAGTTGGATCCCAGTCGATCAAGGTTTGTGCACACACAATAAGATAGGAAAACCAATAAGAAATCTTCTTCTTCTTCAAATCTTATTTAATCTTCAATTAAACCTGCACAACACCATTTGAATCTCTTGTGATAAATCATACACAGAACGGAGTCTATTAACAATGGATTATCACAAGATATCTTTATATATAACAACATTTCTAAAGATCACGTCGATACTTCGATCTAGTTTGAGTGAATCTTATATCATAAGAGATGATTATCAAGAATAAAAAAACTAGGTGCAATCAAAGTTTCAACAACCATTAGTCAATCAAATCAATCAAAAACTAATAACACAGTTATTTATAGGTGAAAATAGTTTCTGCTGATTTTGGTAATTGCGGGTGTGAAGGTGAGAAACAGTTTAAACCCTAAACAATATACTGCAAGGGAGTACTTTAGATCCGAGAGATCAATATGTACAAGTCCGGCCTAAACCAAGAAATGGCCGTTCCAGACTTGCTTCGGTCACAAAGTGGAGGATAATGGGTTGGTTTGGGGGAGGGAAGCAAGGAAAGTGGTAAGACCAGAATAGTTGATTCTGGAAGAGTAGTTGGGTTACTACGACTTGTTATCAGAAAAGTAAGAGAGCTCACGAGGAGAGCTAGCAAGTAAGTGTTTCTGAGTGTTGTCTTGTCCGAATAAACTTGTTGTCCAAATGGAAATAGGTAAGACCTATTTATACAAGTCGAAGTAGAAATGTACCCTGGTCTCATTAAGGAGTGGGGAAGTAAATGTGAGGAGGTGGTAACCATATGCATGGACTTGATGTTCCATAAAGTGGTTAACGCATGAAACTGGTTTTCATGAAACTGTTAACGTTATGGAATTGATGTTCCATAAAGTTGTTAACGCACGGCTTTATGTCCCATGAACATTTACCACATAACTTACCGTATTTACTAGCCGCCTCACCCTTATGACACTTCCTTATGAAGGGCGTAGTGTACGCCGCACGCTGTAACCGCCAAACCAATACCCTAAAAGGATCCCCCAATTTGTGTTGATGTCTCGAATGTTTTTGGAAAACATGGAGCATGTTGTTGTGGCTTGGAAAGTCAAGCTAGGGAAACTTTCTATCCTGATGACCTTCGACGGTCGAGATTTTGCATCTTGAGAGGAGGGGCAACCGTTGATCGTTGCGCGCCTTTGTTTTTGGTAGCCGCGTAGTGAGGGCCAACAGGGTGGCACGGCTAGGGTGTGTTTAGGCTTGGCGTGTGGGCCCAAGGGTTCTCCTTGGGCGTGGATAGCTTGGGCTAGGTGCGATTTTGGCTTGGCCTGTGGGGCCAAGGGTTTTCCATGGGCTTATGGCGTGTCCAGGGCCAAGGCAAGGGCGCTTGGCGTGTCCAGGGCCAAGTCAAGGGTGCTTGGCTTGTCATGACGTGACTAGCATAGCTATGTCCATGGCATAGTGCATTTGGCATGGCGCGGCTAGCTTGGCTAGGTTTGGTTTGTCTTGGAATGTGGGGCCAAGGGTTTTCCATGGGCGTATGGCATGGCCAGGGCCCAGGCAAGAGCGCTTGGCTTGGCATGACGTGACTAGCATAGCTAGGGCCAAGGTAGAGTGTGTTTGGCATGGCGCAGCTAGCTTGGCTAGGTTTGGTTCGGCTTGGCATGTGGGGCCAATGGTTTTCCATGGGCGTATGGCATGGCTAGGGCCAAGGTAAGGGCGTTTTGGCATGGCGTGGCTATCTTGGCTAGGTGCGTGACCAAGCTAGGGTTTTGGGCCAAAGGTCGTGAGGTGACATTAGACGGCCATGATTTGCTCCTGAGATTGAAGGGAAACCATTGATTGTTGCACGTCTTCGTTCTGGTAGCCGCGTAGTGAGGGACAACAGGGTGGCGCGGCTAGAGGGGCCATAGCGAGATGTGTTTGGCATGGCGCGGCTAGCTTGGATAGGTGCGTGACCAAGCTAGGGTTTCGGGCCAAAGGTCGTGAGGTGACCTTAGACGGCCAGGATTTTCTCCTGGGATTGAAGGGAAACCGTTGAATGTTGCATGCCTTCGTTCTGGTAGCCGCGTAGTGAGGGCCAATAGGGTGGCGCGACTAGAGAGGCCATGGAGAGATGTGTTTGGCATGGCGCGGCTAGCTTGGCTAGGTGCGTGACCAAGCTAGGGTTTCGGGCCAAAGGTCATGATGTGACCTTAGACGGCCAGGATTTGCTCCTGGGATTGAAGGGCAACCGTTGATTGTTGCACGCTTTCGTTTTGGTAGCTGCGTAGTGAGGGACAACATGGTGGCACAGCTAGAGGGGCCATAGCGAGATGTGTTTGGAATGGCGCGGTCGGTGTGGCTGGCATGATTTGCCATTAGCACAGAGGTGCGGCTAGCATGGTTGGCATGCTTTGGCACGGTCGGTGTGGCTGGCATGATTTTCCATTGGCACATAGGTATGGCTAGCATGGTTGCCATGATTTGGCGCGGTTGGTGTGGCTGGCATGATTTTCCATTGGAACAGAGGTGCGGCTAGCATGGTTGTCATGCTTTGGTGCGGTTGGTGTGGCTGGCATGATTTTTCATTGGCACAGAGGTGCGGCTAGCATGGTTGGCATGCTTTGGCGCGGTTGGTGTGGCTGATATGACTTGCCATTGACACAGAGGTGCGGCTAGCATGGTAGGCATGCTTTGGCGCGGTTGGTGTGGCTGGCATGATTTTCCATTGGCACAAGGGTACGTCTATCATGGTTGGCATGCCTTACGCGGTTGGTGTGGCTGACATGATTTTCCGTTGGCATAGAGGTGTGGATAGCATGGTTGGCATGCCTTGGCGCGGTTGGTATAGCTGGCATGATTTCCATTGGAACAGGGGTGCGGCTAGCATGGTTGGCATGCTTTGGCGCGGTTGGTGTGGATGTCATGATTTTCCATTGACACAGGGGTGCGGATAGCATGGTTGGCATGCTTTGGCGTGGTTGGTGTGGCTGGAATGATTTGCCATTGGCACACGTGGGAATTAGGGATTGGCTTGTCGTAACCCTAATTTGAAAAAGATACCCCGGTAATTATTTTCGAGACACATTAAAGACTTTTCAATAAATGCGCCTAGCAAATGTTTTATTACTTAAATGTTGTGACGTAACTGCATGCTTGGGTTTAGTATTTTACGATTTTAACCCTAAGCTAAAAACCACCATCAACCACAGTAACACTATAATTATCTAGTTTCCCACCAATGGTACTTGTATAGCTTCTTGATCCCAAAAAAGTCTTTAAACGAGCGGTCGTAAGAGATTTCACCTAATTAGGATACTTTCCTTTCCGAATAGACGGACCACCAGAAACAACAAGAAATGAAGTTTGCTTGGCTCTTAGGATGGTTTTCTAGAAATCCAAACTTAGGTATTTATAGACCAAGGATGTTTGGTCATCAAGGAATTTCCAAAACCAAAAATATTCTCAAGATATGCATCGAATGTCAAAATACGGTTTTTCTAATTCCAATAAATGCTTGTCCAATATTTCCGAAATCTCTCAATAAAAAATCTCCAATTAGTAAATGCACATTACTAATTTTTATTCTCTAGAGATATGTATTTAATTTCTGGTAATTAAAGCATATAAAACCAAAAACCTTAATTAAAAGATTCTTAATTTATCTCGGCACAGGATCTCCTTGAGTACTAAGGAATATCTTTGAACAATAAATGATAAGAGTTATTGTACGTGTTCAAAGTATGTCGACATTTTTCACTGTAAATCCTTATTCATATTCACATGGATTTACATTCTTGAAATCGGTTATACCACACTTCCAAACAAGTTTAGAATTGGTTGACCTGTATTCCAAGATAACAATGTGATTGATCAAATACCAAATCACATACATGGGTTCAATCAGTTCTAAGAATCATTAGGATCGGTTATGCCTTATTATGGAAATACTTGTGATCGTTCACACCAGTCACTAGAATCGGTTACACTAGTTATAAAGATCAGTTTCATATTTCCATAGTATTGCTTGTGATCGATCACACCGGTTACCAATTACAAGGATCTATTACACAACACTTGTGATTAGTCATACCATCACATGGTGATTACATATGATCGATTACACTAATTAATAAAACCAGTCATACCAAATCATAAGTCAGGCATTGTGATTAGTTATACCAAGATACATAACCTAGGTTAAGATTGGTTCTACCATCTCACACATATTGGTCATCCAAAGATTTGCAATGAATATCCGAACCAATAATCCTAATGATTTCCCTTTCGATTCACGAAACAAGTTTATGAATGTATTTCCTTTAAACAAATTTAAAACATTGTTTCCTAGGATGAAATCTTCACCATAACCCATCTAAATAATATAAAGAAAAGACTTATTTTCAACCGTCTCACCTCTTCAACCGTGGCACAGAAAGTATCAAAAAAGCCCCTCCTTAGCTTCAGTATTCTAACGTACTTTAACGTAATAAAGAAGATGTTTGGAGGATATATTCGTAAACAACTCATAATTTACTGACTAAAAAGCGCCTCCGTGTTTTTCATTTTTATGCATGCGTCATCATAATACTGTAAGAGTTACAGGGTAGATATGTAAAAATGTGAAACGATGGTCGATGGTTCGAATCTCTCTAGCCCCACTTTTATTTTGCGCTACGTTTTCTTCAATTTCTGTTCACTTTCTCATTCTCTCGATTAGGTTACAGTCTAATCTTTGTTCTCTTTCTCTGGACATCAATTCTATACTTTCTGTCCTTCTCTTTGCATCTAATCTAACTAGATCACAATCTATTTTCTTAGATCTTTGTTCTCTTTCTCTCTAAATCTAGACGAATCTATTTTTTCCGATCTTTATTCTCTTTCTTTCTAATCCAAACGAAGAAATGTATTGATCAAAAATCTCCGTATCCTCTACTTGACCCAAATTTCAAGCAAAAAAACAATCTCACGAAGAAACAATCTCACAAAGGTATTGTTACTTCTATCTGCATACTGCAATAGATTTTGCTTTAATCATAAATCGAAATGTTGGTTCTAAATTTGCATGCTCAAAATTGAGATGATTTTGGGTTTTCTTGATTACGTGTTCAATTTGTTTATCTGTAAACTGTTGCTTTGCTTTTATTGTGAGAATTTGTGTGCTTATGATGAATGAAATTTGGTGAAGTAGTTTAGAGATTTTGTCATGTGGATAATTTGATAGATAAATTTAGCAGTCACATTTGGTTTCTACTTAATGGACAGTATGACCGGAAGCTAATATATGGTTAATGATTAAATTGTAGTTTGTGATTGATTAAGATATACAGTAACCACATTTGTAAATTTATAATAAGCAAAATAATAACAGATGTTTAGTGTTAAACAAGTTGGATGTGTCCAAGGAAATTCCAAGCTCTAGATTGTCTCAAAATTTAACAATTTATTGGGAAATTGCTTGATTCAACTATTGTCAGTAAATATTTGGTATCATTTTCTATTTAGATACTTTGGCAATATGCCAGAATTTTGTGATGATTCATTTTTGTTCTCTGCTAGAAATGAAATACGGATAATACAATCGATTTACAAGCAAAATCAAGTAAGTATAATCTACTTATTTTTTTATCTCTGAGAAATGATACCTCAATGATTTGGTGGCTTGAAAGTATCGGTTATGGTTGTTCAGTATTTGAAAGACTTAACTTACTTTCACTTTCATAGTTAAGATTTGATGTTGATAAAGGGGAATAGAGGACTGGGATGCGTATAAATGGTCATTGTGTTACTTGAACAAATGGAGTTGTCACATTAATTTAAGGTTTCTAAATATTTATTTAGATTCCCACAACACAAAAAAATTACCATCACATACAATGTTAGGTCTGGATAACAACAATGCGCCTGCAAATACAACTATTAGTGTCTATATGCTCTGTGTCACTCTCTTCTTTCATCTCTAACTCATCATTAAATACCTCTATCTTAATTTCATATTTATCTCTAGATTTATCTTCGCATCACTGTTTTTTATCTTGATTTTAGTAGCACTCTCTATTTTGTATAAACATTCCCTAAGGCTAACAGCTTGCAGCTAAAAAAATCATGTAGAGTTCATGGTAATTTTTAGTTTGAGTTCGTGGGATGAACGAATGGTGATTGATATGGGTCCTTTTTATGCAGCCGAAACAGCAAAAAAAGGGGATTTGTGTCCACTGTTATCAAGGGATGATTTTAGTATCGAAATGGTTGTTGTTGGGTGAATATGTCAGTTGTTATGAGCAGAAGCAATGGGTTTTTGAGAGCACTTCAACTGCAACAAGAACAATGAGATGGAGCTGTGGTCTGAAACTTGGGTGGAATTATGAATGGGAAGACCATCCAAGAATGAGATTTGTTGCTATTGGAAGTTTAGGAAATTGGATGGGTTTGGAAGTTGTAAAAGATTCAAGGCTACATGAAGATAAGGATGGCACATTAGCTATTCGATTAGGTACTGAAATGGGTTCGGTGGTTAGAGTTTGATGTGTTTATGAGCTTGATTTGCTGCAGAAGATCAATAAAGATAACGTTGCTGCGGCATGAGATTTGGGGATGTTTATGGAAGTTTAGGAGATGACCGAGAACAAGAAGTAACTGTGATCTGGTGGTTTTGATTTCGATTTTGGGGCTGACTGGACTCGATTTGAAATTTTTGCTTGTAAGACTGCGGTGTGAGCTAGATTCGTTGATGACAGTGAACCAAAGCGTGAAAATTAAGTTAGTACCTTCGAGAGAGGCTCAATTAGAAGCCAACAGTAAGCTAGTATATTGGTGCCTACAATGATTAGTTTCCATGGTTCGAGGGAAGTCCAAGGCATATAGTGTTGCCATATTTACTAGTCGTGTATGGGGAGGGTAAGCCTCTATTTAGAAGTCATACAAAATACGGAGTACTGGGTACAAGAGAGGAAAAGTAGTTTTTATGGATAAGAATGGAACATTTTTACACTCTCAATTTGACTGTCACATTAGATGTTTGCGTAACACTGTAAATGTTTAAGAAAATATTCAATCTTTAGTTTTGGTTTGTCATTTTCTATTGGACTCTCTAGTTGTTTTTAGTTCACTATTTATTTTGATTTGTAGATGGATTTGAGTTTAGTTGTAATTACTTTTTACAGATTAACTTGAAATGAGTTTTCACCACTTGACGTTGATTGTTGACTTTGACTATTGACTGAGTGTTGACTTTGACCGTTGACTAATATACACAGACAACAAAATTACGGAACAAACGGAATGGTAGGCGCATCGCGCATGTGTGTTATACTAGTTTATGAATGTATTTCCTTTAAACAAATTTAAAACATTGTTTCCTAGGATGAAATCTTCACCATAACCCATTTACATAATCAGAACAGTATATACAAGATTATGTTGATGTCATATCTACGAAGTTCAAAAGAAAGTGTTATACTTCGTAGTCTAATTACCTAATACTATGATCATACAATTATGACCATGTCACATCACTAGAGTATTATACAATATGTACAGTATGTACAACTTCGCAGTTATGTTTTCAATATAGCACGACTTGAAAGATACGTTAGGAATGAAACAGTCCAAGTCAACATTACTAACCTCAAGTGGAAGAATGATTTCGTTGTTATAGTTCGTTACTTCTTCACATTCTTCAGGTCTTCAGAGTAATACTTGTATGTCTCAACATTCCTAGACTTTCTAGTTTAACCTAAACGAAGTTGACTCTAGTATATAATCAATTGACTTTAGATGAGTTTTGACACACTAAAATATGACAACCAAACTTGACATACCAATTCTTGGTGAGTTCAACCGAGCTATGCTCTAACAGTTGGAAATAAATCCATCCAATTCAAATCTTCAGTAACAATATCTCCCTGAAGAGGAGAATTAGATACATTTGTGGAGTAAAACATTTCGTTCTCATAAAATGTGACATCCATAGTAACATAAAATTTATGGATTTGAGGATGATAACACCTATAACCTTTTTGGTATGGATGATAACCAACAAACACATACTTGATAGCACATGGATCTAGCTTTATACGTAGATATACAAAAACAACACAACCGAATTCCCGTGGAGGAAGTTTAAGATGAGAGGGTAATGTCACAAACAAATCCAATTTATCCGAAGGAATTTAAAATTTAAAACACTAGTTCGTCCCCGATCGAGAAGATATACCGTAATGGTAATAGTTTCTTCCCATAATTGGGGCTTCATATTTGATCTAATCAGACATGACCTCGTGATTCAAGTGTTAGAGCACTGCTCGGTCGAACTCGCAAGCATTGCTATCTCAAGCTTGTTTGTCAAGTTTAGTTGATCTAAACTATAGTCTTGATTTCTTAATCTACTTAGCTATGTCTCGGATTAGGATAGAATGTGTAGTTGAGCTTTAGACTTTACGGGCATTTCACGACATTCATCGATTGAAGACGAAGATATACTGAGGAGAGCTTGGAGGAACTTCATCGACAAAAGGTATGTGGAGACTAAAACTTATCTATCACTCAGAAGTCTATTTTATTCTATCTCCTAGTGAGACTAAGTCGTATAGTTATATAGACTTTTATATTATACACTTTTTATATTTTGAGTTGGGTTTATCTCACTTATCTATTTCTAGAAATATGTATTGGAAGCTTTTTGCTTATTCTTTACAAGTTTAGTTGGAAATAATTTATTTGCTGGAAACTAAATATTAAGTCAAAAGATGATCATGTGGAATTTGCCTTGAAATATCTTACATGATTTGTGTGAGACAATCATTTGATATCAACTTGGAATATTTCGTATTTATCATTTGATCACTTGAAAATTACTTGAAGCTAATAGTTTGTGTGAGACAACTATTGTCGTCTTCAAAGGATGTTTCAATGATTGAAATGGGAGTTTAGAAAAAATACCTTTGTCTGGATACAACACAGTATGCGTACCTAGTATGCAAGTTGTTTTATTATGATTCAGGTCCGGGAACCTTGTTTGCAAACCTAGTATGCGAACGGTTTTTACTGTTAAAGTCCGGGAACCTTATTTGCATACCTATTATACGAACGGTTCTACCTGAGTTAAGTCTGGGATGGCTGTTTGCATACCTATTTGCAAACTGCTGGACAAGACCAAAATATGGATGCTTTAGTTTGCGTACCTATTTACAAACTTAGTGGGTAAGTTCTAAAGACGGCTAAGTATGTTTTTCATACTCATGAAAAAATACATTTATGAATTAAGGAATGCAATCTTTGCAAACCGTGGCTTAATGTACATGAATTGATTCTTGTATAAGTACTTTGTACGATTACGAATCAATCCGATTTTGTTTCAATTTGTTCATATATATTTTTATGAGATAGTGAACAATTGAACAACTTTATATGAAACACAATTAGATTTATTTGATTATCTTTCATGATTGATTGATCACCATAGTTGATCTAAAAGTGTTAGATGAATGTGGTTAAGAAAAAAGTAGTCATATGGCTAACTTTTGTTAACTAAAAGTGTTAGATTTGAATGAGATAGGAACAATTTAAGAAACACAATTAGATTTATTTGATTATCTTTCATGATTGATTGCAGTCATATGGCTAACTTTTGTTAACTGTTATTGAGCCAACTCAATATACACGTTTAGGTATGGTTAACCATATCTAAATGAAGGTATATTTCATTTGTGTGTAACAAGCTAAGATCATCTAACGGTGGAGAGATATTTCTTTGGTTTTAAGCAAACTTAGCTTGAATCTTAAATCAGGATTTCATCTAACGGTGAATATTGAATGCTTTGTTACTAAGCTATATTAGCTTTGATTCAAAGCAAACCCTGATTTGGAAGACTATATAAGGGAGAACTCTAGAAACTGGAAAACCTAATCCCTGCACTTTCCTGTGTCCTAGTTGCAACTAGAGTCAATTCTCCTTTAACCTAGGTTTTTCCAAAACCATTATATGTTAACGACTTGAAGACTTCATTTGGGTTTCGTGAAGCTAGATTCAACTATTTTCTATGCAGTTGCGTATTATGTTCTTACTTGTTCTATCCTATTGAATGCTATCTTCTCTAAGATTTTCTCGATATTTATCTCCGATAGGTAAAATATAAAAAGTAATCACAAAGCTCTTCGTCTCATTCTTTATGATTCCACAATAACTTTTTCTACTACTATATAGTTAAGTTATTGTGAGGTGATTGATATTTCTAGGATGCTCTTCGGTAGTATAAGACCGTATTATCAATTGGTTCCTGTTCACCTTGATTTATCAAAATACGGAATAAAAACTCCAAGGGTACTTCTGTGGGGGACATATTTATCTATCATAATAAACTTATCTCTAGCGAGACAGGTTTATTTATAAGTCTTCGACTTTGGGTCATAGAAATTCTTAGTTATGGGTGAGATCCACTAAGGGAATCAAGTGCATAAACCATGGTGTGGTTCTAGAGGCGTGAGGAATGCGACTGCACCTTAATCTGTGTGAGACTTGGTTAGGGCTCAACTACATTCCAGTCGAATTTAACTTGTAGTAGGCGTCGATAGCGGCTTATACAGTGTGGTGTTCAAATCTAGACTAGGTCTAGGGGTTTTTATACATTTGTGGTTTCCTCGTTAACAAAAATTTCGGTGTCTGTGTTATTTCTTTTCTGCGTTATATTTGTTTATATAATTGAAATATCATAGGTTGTGCGTACATAGTTCAATAAATTGGTAAATTCGACCTTTGTTTGTTGGATATAAATTGATTGACACTTGGGAATTGGTCTTTGGTGTCGTCCAAGTATTTCTCACATCAATTGGGCTTATAGATCTCTATCTGTTGATTTGCTGATTGGTTTGAGAAAAAGAGATATAAATCTTTGATATCTTTCTTGGTTGAGATTTGTTTAAAACTTGGTGCTCTCGGAATAATATTGGAGTTAGTCCATACAGATTGCTGAATGAATTATTGGGTGTGGTTGTTATACCCCTGCTTTTTCATCAAGTAACTGGCGATTTTTCCTTTCCGCCATACCATTTTGTTTTGGCGTAGACGGACAACTAGTTTCATGAATAATTTCATGTTATTGAAAATATCCTTGTAATAATTCGTTAACATACTTACCACCATTAGCGGAACGAAGAACCTTGCCGAAAATTGTGTCTGAATCATTTTATGAAATACACGAAAACGTTCAGCTACATTACTTTTGTTCTTTATCAAATAAATCCATGCCATACAATCATCGATGAAGATAACAAATCACCAAAATCCAGAAGTACTACTAATACGAGAGGGTCCCCAGACATAGGAATGAACCAAATCAAATGAGATATATCTTCTATTGAAACTATTAGGGTACGTACTACGGTGACTTTTAGCAAGAATGCAAGTATCACATTTAAAGTCTGAAAGTTTGCAAGACTTAAATAAATCAGAAAACAACTGCTCCGAATATCCAAAGGAAGCATTTCCTAACCTACGATGCCACAATAATGTTTGATTTTTAGATGCATGAGAAGACCTTTTAACTGATAAATACCACCCCTCAAAAACGTCATCGATGTAGTATAACCCCTCTCTCTTAGTACCTCGCCCAATTATCTCCCTGTTTTCGGGATCCTGAAGAAGACAAAAAGTTGGATAGATTAAAATTAAACAATTTAATTGTGCAGTTACTTGTGCTGCCGATAAGAGATTATTTGAAAGAGATTGAACCAATAATGTATGTTCTAAGGACAAATAAGATGTTAAATCAACTCTCCCGGCTCCGGTAACTGGATACGGTACACCGTTGGCATTGGAAATAGTTGTATAAGCAGGTATGCACAGTATTTCAAAATAGAGGCATCGAACTTCATATGGCCATGTTGATGGTGGTTTTTAGACAAGGGGTAAAATTGTAAAACCCTGAATAACCTAATGTCACCGGTGACACATTTATTAGAACATTTAATGCATGTAGTCAGTAATTAATGGGGGTATTTTATTTTATTTTCAAATTAGGGTTACAACGAGCGAAACCCTAATTCCCCTCCGTGCCAATGGGAAGTCATGCCAGCCACACCTAGCCCAAGCTAGCTGCGCCATGCCAAACGCACTCTGCCTTGGCCCTAGATATGCTAGTCACACCAACCGCGCAAAAGCATGCCAACCATGCTAGTCGCACCCCTGTGCCAACGGCAAATCATGTCAGCCACACCAAACGCGTTAAAGCATGCCCACCATGCTAGACGCACCTCTGTGCCAATGGAAAATCATGCCAGCCACACCTATCCTGAGCTAGCCGCGCCATGCCAAACACACTCTGCCTTGGCCCTAGCTATGCTAGTCACACCAACCGCGCCAAAGCATGCCAACCATGCTAGATGCACCCATGTGTCAACGGAAAATCATGCCAGCCACACCAAACGCTCCAAAGCATGCCCACCATGCTAGCTGCACCTCTGTGCCAATCAAAAATCATGAAAGACACACCTAGCCCGAGCTAGCCACGCCATGCCAAACGCACTCTGCCATGGCCCTAGCTATGCTAGTCACACCAACTGCGCCAAAGCATGCCAACCATGCTAGCTGCACCCATGTACCAACGGCAAATCATGCCAGCCACACCAAACGCGCCAAAGCAAGCCCACCATGCTAGCCGCACCTCTGTGCCAATGGAAAATCATGCCATCCACACCTAGCCCGAGCTAGCCGCGCCATGCCAAACGCACTCTGCCTTGGCCCTATCAATGCTAGTCACACCAACCGCGCCAAAGCATGCCAACCATGCTAGCCGCACCCCTGTGCCAACGTAAAATCAAGTCAGCCACACCAAACGCGCCAAAGCATGCCCACCATGCTAACCGCACCTCTATGCCAATAGCAAATCATGCCATCCACACCTAGCCCGAGCTAGCCGCGCCATGCCAAACACACTCTGCCTTGGCCCTAACTATGCTAGTCACACCAACCGCGCCCAAGCATGGCAACCATGGTAGCCGCACCCCTGTGCCAATGGAAAATCATGCCAGCCACACCAAACGCGCCAAAGCATTCCCACCATGTTAGCCGAACCTCTGTGCCAATGGAAAATCATTCCATCCACACTTATCCCAAGCTAGCCGTGCCATGCCAAACACACTTTGCCTTGGCCATAGCTATGCTAGCTACTTTCCTTACCAAGCCGTTATGCCATTGGCACATGCCAAAGTAGCGCCCGCGCCCTAGGCAACCTCAGCCAATATGGACGTGCGTGTCATTGGCACATGCCAACACACACTGCTAGCTACTTTCCAAGCCGCTATGCCATTGGCATATGCCAAGTAGCGCCCGCACCCTAGGCTTGCAAACCGTGCAACCTAGGCCAATATGGCCGTCCGTGCCATTGGCACATGCCAACACGCACCGCTAGCCACTTTCCAAGCCGTTATGCCATTAGCACATGCCAAAGTAGCGCCCGCGCCCTAGGCTTGCAAACCATGCAACCTAGGTCAATATGGCCGTGTGTGCCATTGGCACATGCCAACACGCACCGCTAGCCATTTTCCAAGCCGCTATGCCATTAGCACATGCCAAAGTAACGCTCGCGCTAGACCAGGCAATTAGGGTTAAAACCCGCGGGTCAGCCCTAACCCGGACCGTGTAAACCCGACCCTAACCCGGCTTGTTGGTTAATAGGGTCGAGCTAGGGTTAAGCTTTTAGAACCCGCGAGTCAAACGGGTTGACCCGCCTAACCCGCGAACCCTTCTGATTACTTGAGTTTGTGCATTTTAGGGCATTTAGAACTGATTTTCCACTTATCATGGATATCATCGTATTTTCATCTATTATGTTTGATCCAATTAACAATTTGTAATTTCAAACAACCCAAATCTTAATAACTTACAGAAAAAAAAATTAACAAAGAAAAAAACCAATTACAATAAATTTATTTACATACTTTACATACATTTATTTAGAAATAACATTTATTTAGATGGGTTAAATATTCACACATACCCGTATCAAAAGTAATTGTTGATCGATTAATTCTGTAACACAACTAGAATACACAAATTGTTAACAGAGAGGAAAACCTAGTTAGAGGCTTGTGAGAAGATGGAATAAAAAGGATGCAGATCCATTAACAAAGAAATAGGAGAGATCTAGTCTTGATCTTTATTCATAAATTTCATAATATAGAGGGAGATGGCGGTGGGAGACGGCGACGGGAAAACTTGGAGGAGGTACATACAAAAAGAGAATGTTAATGGAGAGAGAGATAGAGATAATGACTTGGAGAATATAAAGGGATTTTGCTACTGTATACACCTACCTAACCACACTCGTGGATGGAAATTGAAAATGTTATGCCCTAACTGCCTAGCATCTTCATATAGTTAATAACTATCACGTGACAAGCATAACACGTACCACAGAATGGTGGTTCTTGTGTTACTTCGTAACCGTGATGTTGGAGGTTCGAACCTCAGTACCCAAATAATTGTTTTGCTATATTTGTTGTCAACTGTTAATACTTAGGTCCAACCCGCCGGGTTAACCCGCCTAGGGTTAGGGTTTAGCAAAGTGAACCCGTAAGGTGAAATGGTCCGGGCTAGGGTTGGTCATAATGAACCCGTAACGGTCCGGGCTAGGTTTGACCCTAACCCGGCCCGTTGCCAGCTCTAGCCCGCGCCCTAGGCTTGAAAACCGTGCAACCTAGGCCAACATGGCCGTGTGTGCCATTGGCACATGCCAACACGCACCGCTAGCCACTTTCCAAGCCGCTATGCCATTGGCACATGCCAAAGTAGCGCCCCGCGCACTAGGCTTGCAAATCGTGCAACCTAGGCTCAAGTGGCCGTGCGTGCCATTGGCACATGCCAACACGCACCACTAGCAGCTTTCCTTACCAAGCCGTTATGCCATTGCCACATGCCACACGCTCCCCTAGCAGCTTTGGCATTGCCACTTGCACTCAAAGTGCAACCCGCGACCTAGGCATTCCGCACATGCCATTGGCACATGCAACACACTCCCTTAGCCGCTTTGGCACTGCCACTTTCACTCAAAGTGCAACCCGCGACCAAGGCATTCCGCACATGCCACACGCTCCCTTAGCATCTTTGGCATTGCTACTTGCACTCAAAGTGCAACCCGCGACCAAGGCATTCCGCACATGCCACACGCTCCCCTAGAAGATTTGGCATTGCCACTTGCACTCAAAGTGAAACCCACGGCCAAGGCATCCCGCACATGCCACGCGCTTCCTTAGAAGCTTTGGCATTGCCACTTACACTCAAAGTGTAACTTGTGCTCAAGGCATTCCTCACATGCCACATGCTCCCCTAGCAGCTTGGCATTGCCACTTGGGCCCAAAGTGCAACCAACTCTCGAGACATCAACACAAACTGTGGGATGATTTCTCATGGTTTTGGTTTGGCGGTCACAGCATGCAGCGTACACTACGCTCGTATTAAGAAAGCGTGAAAAGGAATAAAAGCGGTCAATTAAATGGGGAAATAAAGGTGAAAACGTTTTCACTCTTAAACACGCCGGTTACCACCTCCTCTCATTTAACTACCCCTTATTTCCTTCCGTAATAAGACCAGGGTACGTTTCAATCTCAACTTGCATAAATAAGTCTCACCTATTTCTACCAGACGACAAGTCTCGGTCAGGAGATATATAACACTCTCAGAAAGGAAACTTGGCAAGCTCTCCCAAAAAAAAGCTTCCATCTCTTGCAAGCTTCCTAAGCTTCCACTTTTATGATGCAAGTGGAGACGCTACCTTTCCAGAACTATTCTGGTCTCCACACCTTTCTCTGATTCCCTCCCCAAATCAACCATTCTCCTCCACTTTGTGACCGAAGCAAGTCTGGAACGGCCATTTCTTAGTTTAGGCCGGACTTGTACAGATTGATCTCTCGAACCTAAAAAGTGCTCAACCTGCAGCACATTTGTTTAGGGATTAAACCAGTTTCTCACTCACCTACCGAATTTACCGAAATCGGTAGAAACGATTTTTACCCATAAATAATTGGCGACCACAGCGGGAGGATTGATCAATCGGTTACAATACTAACTCCAACTCCTGATTTCGTTTCCCGAACGTCAATCCCAATATGGTGGAACTCATGTCTGGAGCGACTGTCGAGAATACCAGCACAGAGCACGTCCCTGATGTTAACGTCTCTCCCAATAACGTTGTTACATCACCTACTGACTATAGTAACTCCGAATGCACTCCCTCAATTGCAACACCGCCAATCACCAGGGCCATAGAAGCTGCCTCCTCTAGTGTCTCCGCACAACCCTCTAATCACGACAGCGAAAATACCTCTTCGGTTGTCATGCCACCGGTCAGCAGGGCCAGAGCCGTTGCTGCAGCCCCTAATGCTTCGTATAGCATGGCGCCTCCGACCACAACTAAGGTTCCAACTACCCACCGACGGGACGAGAGACCGGAGGGACCAGAGGAATCCGTCCTTATGTCACCATCTCTGATTTGATGGAACGACATGAGATGCTTGCCAGAGCCCATACGGATATGATTTCAACACAGAAGGAGGTACTTGTCTTTCTCAAGACCCTGACAGAGCGACTACCACATGAGTCGCGTCCTCCAGAGCCGCTTAGGAATGTCTCCAACAACCCCGACACCAGCCCCTCAGCGGAGCGCACCTCCGCGGACGAGGAAACTCGTGCTAGAATCTCGTTGGAAAAAAAATCAGCCGTCCAACTTCGTCACGCGAGAAGATATGGAACAACTTCTCCGCAACCGAATGAAGAATGATGAATTGGACATGCATCATCACTAACCCCCTTACCCATCCGAAATGCAGAGAATACCTCTCCCAAGGGGGTACTCCTCTCCTCAATTTACCATGTATGATGGTACCGGGAATGCATATGAGCATGTCTCCCGTTTCCTGGAATCCCTAGGTAAACATGAATATAGTCACGTTCTTTGTTTAAGGGAATTCTCAAAATCACTTACTGGAAGGGCGTATACATGGTACACCAGCATCCCGCCGAACAACATTCCCAACTGGAGTAGCATGGTCACTGCGTTTTATAAGAAATACTTCTTCGTGTCTGAACAAGTTACTTTCTCAGACCTTGGAAGAATATACCAGTGGGATAATGAACATTCGAATGATTTCGTCAAAAGGTTCAGGGTTCAAGCACTCGACTGTCACGACCCAAACGTGACCGAGCAACATCTGGTGAACACGTGCATCAATGGTATGGTTCCTATTTACCGCACCTTGCTAGAGAACTTGCGCTTCCAAACATTCTCCGAACTCCATGAAGCCGCCAGACGATCCGCAACGACAGCACCAGCATTAATGGAAAGGACTATGCCAACTCGAACCGAAGACACGCGTGAGACTCGCGTGAATAGATGCCTCATCAGCAAGCAATTTAATGCTGACTCATCCTCTGTGAACATAGTAAACGAAAGAGGAAAAAGGAAGGCCCCAACTATGGGCCATAAGCCAAAACGTGAAGCGTCGGCGCAACGGGAAGCCCCTCCACGGAAGATCGTCATTAAAACTCCCATGCAGCATCATGAGACTGAAGGAAATACCCTTGATTTCCTGTTTCCCATCGAGGAGGTGATCGACCTCCTAGAAGCCTGGGTTCAAGATGATGTTATCAGACTGCCTCCTCCCAGACGTCCACCAACTGAGGCTGATATGGCGAACCCCAAGTACTGCCATTACCACAGGTTCGTTCACCACCCGACCAGCGATTGCAACAGACTAAAGCATATTTTAAAAGAAAGGATAGAAGCGGGAGAGATCCAACTAGGAGACGAAGGAATGCATCGAGACCCACTCCCAATAAGAAACTGCGGGTCCTCTGGGGACTTCGTGTACGAAACTGTGCAATCAATGATGCAGCATGTATGGGAAATTCTCTATCTTTCCAAGGTGCAGCACCAAGATATTTTCGCATCTCTCAATCGCGTTGTGTCTGGCAAACGACTTTTTCTTTCCTCGGAAATCACACCAGGGACCCAAGATCGCCAAACAGGCGGAACCAAAAGGGACAACTGGGGACTGCATACCATGTCTCGTTTAAGAGGTATCGAATTTGAAAACACGCTCATAGACGCGGCCTCTGACCTCAACATCATTACTTTCAAGACACTGAAGGCAGCAGGATTTACAAAACAAGACGCTACCTATTCCCCGTCTGTGATTCAGAACCCGAGAGGAGAAGCTTTGAATGCGCATGGCCACATCGACTTAGAGATCAAGGTGGGAGATGCTATAACGCACAACAAATTCCACATTGTCAAAGAACTGGATCATGACATGATATTGGGACACTTACGGGTACTCGATAACAAAGCGAAATTAGATGTGCACCCTCTGCCGACGTCCACGCCCGAAGGAATTTCCAACAAATCATCCCACTGGTTATCGCATCGATGAACCATCGAAGGAACCTATACATCTGGAGAGGACCTGCTGGCGCTAGCTCATGGTTTTCAAATGCAAGTAAGTCTGAGCAAGCAAACTTTTCTACAACCAGTCATTCCTTCCCCCATTCCGTCATGGGGACTCGGCGCGATTACTGGCATGGACGCTGTCAAGAAATATGAATGGGGTGCTGGACCATTTGAACACTTCGCAAAAATCATGGAAACTTCTATTGAAACCAACGAAGTCAAGACTCAAACGGTTGCACGACGTCTGAACCCGTTTTCAGTCGGAGACGTAGTGGCTAAGGTAAACTCGTTTCAAGTTGGGAGGATGACAGTGAAAATGGCTATCCATACTGATTCGCCCAATGGAAGAGAATACGAGCCATATCTGGTGGCAGACATCCTCTTAGGAGGATATTGCAAGCTCATCAACGCGGACACACCTGAAGGCGTGATAATCCACTCGCGATGGCTCAAGGCCTCCAATCCATAAAATGTTGTACTTCCTAGTCACTTTCCATTTAGTATTTCCTTTAACAATTCCTCTTAGTAGCTGTTTTCCCCAAGATGAATACACCGTTTGTATCCTTCCGTGGAGATTCCTTTTTCCGTCAAAAAAAAAAAAGCATAAATACATCTCTTTCCAAAAAAGCTCTCCAGATGTCAGAAAAATACATCAGATTAACCCAGAAAAACATTGTAGAGCCATCATACCACAACCTCTTTCAAAAAAATAAAAAATAAAAAATATATATAAAGCAAAATGTTGACTGATGAAGAAGAAGTTAAAGATGAGTTTACAAAAAAAAAAAAAAACATCAGGAGAACTAAGCAGCTGGCAGAAATAACAAAGGGGAGGAACTGGCCCTCGAAGGATGGAGTACAAGTCCCCTTGGTCAAGTCTATCTTCAAGAACTTCCCCCAGCAGTCCCTCGGGAAACAAAGGTTCCATTCAACGGTGTTAGCAGCATAAAACTCAACATCCCATCCCGAAGCAACCACAATAATAGCAGTGTCCGCCCCGACGACCGGTCTAGCATACGCCACCATGACCCCTCCAGTATCACCAATAACACCTCTGGCGTCACATTCGAAGGATATTTCATTTCTTTCATATGCTCCTTTGAAGGTTTTCTCATTGACACTTCGAAGAATTTTTTTTTGATTCATCCGCATCAAAATCAAGAACCATGGCGCTCTCCTCCAAGAGCTTCACACGTTCGTTTTTCCATCGCTTCAACCTAGAAACAGTAAGATCCGCCCCATACCTGGGCTGAGAAAAGGCTTTGCCACACTGGAATTTCTCAATATGCCAAGGTCCTTCCTCTTTTTCTCGCCCCTCCTCCATGCTCCCTGAACCCAAGAAAGTATGAGCATGCGCATGTACTTCATGGGGATAGATGGAATGGAGGTCCTTAATGATTTCACTAGCTTCATGGAACAGAGATTCAATCCCAGCCAATGCCTCCTCAAGAGAAGAAGATCGATCTTCGCCAATTCTGAAGTCCTTATCCGAAGAGTTAAAGGCGTGGTCATCCCTGGAGGATCCCATCATACATTGCAAAAAATAGGGAAAATGATCAAGTTCCATTCTATCTATACACATATAAAAGAGGATAACATGAAAAGATAAGAAGAATAAAACATACCGGTATGATCTTTTTAGCCAGAATAACCTTAGTCGGGATGCTCTTACAAGAGTCAGACCTCGCGCCTTCACTTGGAGAACCTGGATGGTTAGAAGATGATTCGTATCTAGGAGACATGACAAAGAGGGAAACTCAACAAGAAGAACCTCTTCTCACACAAGGGAGATGGTACATTTGCGCTGGGTATGAATACGGAACCTTAAAAAAGGAAAGGAAGCAATGAGGGACATAACGCTTCCATATTTTTAGCATGGATTATGCCCTGATTGAAGCCGCGTGTGAAGAAAAGCAAAATAAGGAAACTTTTCTATCTGTCGAAACACCTACTCCCTCCTTGTTTACACCGGTCCCACCAATTGCGCCCACTTCCCAATGACCGCCCAAGTCGCGCCCAACATCCAAGTCTCCTAGTTGAACTGGTCCCACCAATTGCGCCAACTTCTCAATGACCGCCCAAGTCGCGCCAGCTAGAATGCTCAGCTTCCCCGCCTTGCGCTGTTCCCACCATCTAGCACGCTCATTTTCCCAACTCGCGTCAACTTCTCAATGCCTCCCAGCTTCTTGTCTCTCAATGATGCTGACTTCCCAATTGTGCCAGCCTCCCGATTTGTGCAAAACTGCCAGAGGCAAGGATTCCAAATCCTATCTATAAAAAAGGTTAGACGAGCCTCCTCAATTCTCTTTACGATTCACTACTGATAGTTTTTCACCATCTTATGCTTACCTCGCAACAGAGCTCCTGTTCCGAGCTAAGCAGCGGAATTAATGTTGATGGTGGTTTTTAGACAAGGGGTAAAATTTTAAAACCCCGAATAACCTAATGTCACCGGTGACACATTTATTAGAACATTTAATGCATGTAGTCAGTAATTAATGGGGGTATTTTTTTTCAAATTAGGGTTACAACGAGCGAAACCCCAATTTCCCTCCGTGCCAATGACAAGTCATGCCATCCACACCTATCCCAAGCTAGTTTCGCCATGCCAAACGCACTCTGCATTGGCCCTAGCTATGCTAATCACACCAGCCGCGCCAAAGCATGCCAACCATGCTAGACGCACCCCTTTGCCAACGACAAATCATGCCAGCCACACCAAACACGCCAAATCATGCCCACCATACTAGCCGCACCTCTGTGCCAATGGAAAATCATGCCAGCCACACCTAGCCCGAGCTAGCCGCTCCATGCCAAAACGCACTCTGCCTTAGCCCTAGATATGCTAGTCACACCAACCGCGCCAAAGCATACCAACCATGCTAGTCGCACCCCTGTGCCAAAGACAAATCATGTCAGCCATACCAAACGTGCCAAAGCATGCCTACCATGATAGCCGCACCTCTGTGCCAATAGCAAACCATGCCATCCACACCTATCCCGAGCTATCCGCGCCATGCCAAACGCACTCTGCCTTGGACCTATCTATGCTAGTCACACCAATCGTGCCAAAGCTTGCCAACCATGCTAGACGCACCCCTGTGCCAATGGAAAATCATGCCAGCCACACCAAACGCGCCAAAGTATGCCCACCATGCTAGCCGCACCTCTGTGCCAATGGAATATCATGCCAGCCACACCTAGCCCGAGCTAGCCGCGCCATGCCAAACACACTCTGCCTTGGCTCTATCTATGCTAGTCACACCAACCGCTCCAAAGCATGCCAACCATGCTAGCCGCACCTATGTGCCAACGGAAAATCATGCCATCCACACCAAACGCGCCAAATCATGCCCACCATGCTAGCCGCACCTCTGTGCCAATGGTGAATCATGCCAGCCACACCTAGCCCGAGCTAGCCGCGCCATGCCAAACGCACTCTGCCTTGGCCCTTATTATGCTAGCCACACCAACCGCGCCAAAGCATGCCAACCATGCTAGCCGCACCCCTGTGCCAACGGAAAATCATGCCAGCCACACCAAACGCGCCAAAGCATGCCCACCATGCTAGCCGCACCTCTATGCCAATGGAAAATCATGTCATCCACACCTAGCCCAAGCTAGCCGCGCCATGCCAAGCACACTTTGCCTTTGCCCTAGCTATTCTAGCCATTTTCCTTACCAAGCCTCTATGCCATTGGCACATGCCAAAGTAGCGCCCTAGGCTTGCAAATCGTGCAACCTAGGCCAATATGGCCGTGTGTGCCATTGGCACATGCCAACACGCACCGCTAGCCACTTTCCAAGCCACTATGCTATTGGCACATGCCAAAGGAGCGCACGCGCCCTAGGATTGCAAACCGTGCAACCTAGGCCAATATGGCCGTGCGTGCCATTGGCACATGCGAACACGCACCGCTAGCCACTTTCCAAGCCGCTATGCCATTGGCACATGCCAAAGTAGCTCCCGCGCCCTAGGCTTGCAGACCGTGCAACCTAGGCCAATATGGCCGTGCGTGTCATTGGCACATGCCAACACGCACCGCTAGCCACTTTCCAAGCCGATATGCCATTGGCACATGCCAAAGTAGCGCCCGTGCCCTAGGCTTGCAAACCGTACAACCTAGGCTCAAGTGGCCGTGCGTGTCATTGGCACATGCCAACACGCACCACTGGCAGCTTTCCTTACCAAGCCGCTATGCCATTGGCACATGTCACACGCTCCCCTAGCAGCTTTGGCATTGCCACTTGCACTCAAAGTGAAACCCACGACCAAGGCATTCCGCACATGCCATTGGCACATGCCACGCACTCCCTTAGCAGCTTTGGCATAAACACTTGCACTCAAAGTGCAACCCGCGACCAAGGCATTTCGCACATGCCACACGCTCCCTTAGCCGCTTTGGCATTTCCACTTGCACTCAAAGTGCAACCCGCGACCAAGGCATCCCGTACATGCCATTGACATATGCCACACGCTCCCCTAACAGCTTTGGCATTGCCACTTGCACTCAAAGTTCAACCCACGGCCAAGGCATCCCGCACATGACACACGCTTCCTTAGCAGCTTTGGCATTGCCACTTACACTCAAAGTGCAACTTGCGGTATAGGCATTCCGCACATGCCACACGCTCCCCTAGCAGCTTGGCATTGCCACTTGGGCCCAAAGTGTAACCAACTCTCGATACATCAACACAAACTGGGGGATGCTTTCTCAGGGTTTTGGTTTGGAGGTCACAGCATGCAGCGTACACTACGCTCGTATTAAGAAAGCGTGAAAAGGAATAAAAGCGGTCAATTAAATGGGGAAATAAAGGTGAAAACGTTTTCACTCTTAAACACGCCGGTTACCACCTCCTCCCATTTAACTACCCTTTATTTCCTTCCGTAATGAGACCATGGTACGTTTTAATCTCAACTTGTATAAATAAGTCTCACTTATTTCTACCAGACGACAAGTCTCGATCAAGATATATACTACACTCTCAGAAAGGCAACTTGGCAACCTCTCCCAAAAAAGCTTCCATCTCTTGCAAGCTTCCACTTTTCTGATACAAGTCGAGACGCTACCTTTCCAGAACTATTTTGGTCTCAACACCTTTCTCTGCTTCCCTCCCCAAATCAACCCTTCTCCTCCACTTTGTGACCGAAGCAAGTCTGGAATGGCCATTTCTTGGTTTAGGTCGGACTTGTACAGATTGATCTCTCGAACCTAAAAAAGTGCTCAACGTGCAGCACATTTGTTTAGGGTTTAAACCAGTTTCTCACTCACCTACCGAATTTACCAAAATCGACAGAAACGATTTTTACCCATAAATAGGCATGTAGCACTGGAGTCAAGAATCCAACCATGATCTTTTCCCGAATTAGTAGCAAGTTAAGCAGCATCAACCTTACTTGATTGCTGAAAGAAGTTTGGGTTCACCAAAGAATGAGAAACAACAGCAGATGAAATATCATTTGTTGTCATCACCTTAGAAGTACTTAAATATGCTCATTTTTGATCAATCTTCATTTGAATTCGGTAGGTGTCCCACCAATCGAGATACCCAATTTTCTTGAAACATTTCTTCAGGAAATGTGAATGGCTTCCATAATGAACATAATTTCTAGCGGAAGACATCATCACGATCGAAATAAAATTTAAAAAGGTTGTAGTATTAAGGTTGAAACACTTTGCGAAATAAGTTCAAAAAATAAATAAATTAGTAAACTGTTTGCAAGCATAATTAGCCAAACCCAATTAGTGGGGTTCAGAAAAAGTGGACACAAAATTTCGTCCATAGGTAGGAGCAAAAAACTAAATAAAGTAATACTTCACACTAAGTTCTCTTGAGAAGTTAGTCCGAAAAATCCAAAAAGGTAATTAATTAATAAGGCTAACAAACATAATTAAGCTTAATTAGCTAAAGAAGAAATATCACGTAGATGAGAAAAATAAGGTCTGTCAGTTGTTCGTGAGGAACGTAAAAAAAGGTAGTAAAAATATTAATGTTCTCTTTGATCCAAAAGAAGCACACATGCTAAAATGTAGCTGTTGGAGACTTCTCAAACAAGAACTTTGTAGGAGTAAGAAGATTCAAAGAAAAAAAATAAGAAACGGTTTAAAAGGAATTTAAGAATAAATGGATGAGTAAGATTAAGGAGGATTCAAAATATGGGTAACATAAACTTAACATACAAAATCTACCTGAAAAAATTGAGTGGCAGAACTTACTTGTTTTCAGATAAATGATAAGAACAAATAAAATCAAGAACCTTAAGTAAGCGGAAGAATGATTGGTAGAAGTAACGAAGCACTCACTGTGAAGCACTCAAATCACCTCGGAGCTCTGATACCATGTCAAGAGCTTAATATTCATCAACAATAATGATTGTTAGATTTATTCACCTCTAAGAGGAGGTATCTATCATAGTTACAGAAGATGAAAAGCTAGAGAAGAACACAGTCTTTTTACAACTAACGTGTTGTCAGGATTGTGAAGAAAAATAAAGTCAAAAATTACAGACACTTTTGAAAACATAGACTATTACAACCACTAACACTATTACAACAACTATTAACTTATAGTATTCACACTAGATAATTCAACAATATATTCAAGATAAGTTGCAGTAAACCAAATTTATAAAACTAAAAGAACTGGTTTAAGTTCTATATATTTATATGCAATCAATATATATATATATATATATATATATAACTATACCCAGAGGAATTATGATATACATACTATCAATGAAATTGAATATGCTATATAAGCTACATTAGCACTTAGAGAAGAAGAAGGGATAAGGCTCCAGGCCATCCCAATGGTAAATAAATATAAGAATTTACGAATCGATCTTTAGTATATATTCATTAGAAGTTGTTATTGGATGATTATTTACGTATAATGTTTTTAAAATGTATCCTTCATAGTAATATTTTTAAAATGGAAAGAAATGCATCATTCATAAGTAGATTTTGAATCTCTAGACTTCTTAGATATAGCCGTCCTAAAGGTAAATTAAGCACAAGAATTTAAGATCTCTCAGTCGATCTTTAGTATATATTAATAAGAAGTTTTTACCGGATGAGTATCTCCGTATAATATTTTTAAAATAATAAGAAATACCAGTGTATTATTGATAAGCAGATTTTGAGGTTATAAACTTCTTGGCTATATCTACATGATCAGAAGATCGAATACTTCGGTATGATTTACAAAAAGACAGTAAAATGATGCATAACATCTACTCTGACTTATTTACCATATGGTAGAAGAGGCACCTATATAAAATACTATTTTGTTAAATGGAAGTAATAATGTAGCTTAATTAAATAGGATATCCAATTTGAGCCGACGAAATGGTTCGAAATTGCCTACTAATTGAAGAACAATTTTAAGATATCACTCCAGGGTTTTTAAACTTGAAACTTTCATTCAAAGTGAGCAGTGTCTCAGCCTTTGGAGTGGACTAGTTGGGGGAAGGCTGCACGAATGGAGGTTAGGAAAAATTCTAGGTCTGAAATCGATGAACATATGAAGAAGTTGGAGAAAACAGATAAATAAGCAAATGAGTTTGTTCTAATAAGGTCAGGGTGCTATGTCATGAAGATTGTGTTGAAGAAGAATGGCTAGGCTTTAGACCGTCCTAAAGGTAAATAAAGGATAAGAATTTTAAATGACTAAATCATTCTTTAGTATATATTCAAATACACTCAATGAAGATGAAAAAATATAGATTTAAATAAGTAAAAGCAAAATAAAATACACAACACCTTAACGTGAGCAATAAGGACAACATGTAAGCTTTTTAAAAGCGTCTGTTTTTGCGGTGTCTGAAAAACATAAGTACACTATGAGATAATTATTGACATATACACTATAAGAATTATATATTAAAATATATATTATAAGTGAAAATGCGGGGGTCTAACAACCTCACCCAATATTTCGATTAGCAATCTGTATGGACAACTCCGAGTTGTTTTCAAGCAAATCAACAAGACTCAATCAATAGAAAATACTCAAGAAGTTATTATCTCAATCTCTCGATTTTATTTACTCAATCAAATATGATTCGCGAGCCTAATCAAAGAGAGATAACTTGGATGGTACCAAAGAACAATATCCAAGTGTCAATCGATTTAAATCAACAACCAATAAGGTCGGATATTATAATTGATTGAACAACGCACAACCTGTATTATTTCAATTATATAAAAATATAACGCGGAAAAGAAATAACACAGACACCAGAATTTTGTTAACGAGGAAACCGCAAATGCAGAAAAACCCCGGGACCTAGTCCAGATTAAACATACACGTATTAAGCAGCTACAGACACTAGCCTACTCCAAATTAACTTCGGTCTGGACTGTAGTTGAACCCCAACCAATCTCACACTGATCCAAGGTACAATTATGCTCCTACGCCTCTGATCCCAGCAGGATACTACGCTCTTGATTCCCTTAGTTGATCTCACCCACAACCAAGAGTTGCTACGACCCAAAGTCGAAGACTTTAGCAAACAAATTTGTCTCACACCGAAAAGTCTATAGGTAATAGATAAATTTGTCTCCCACGAATAAACCTATGAGTTTTGTTCCTTATTTTGATAAATCAAGGTGAACAGGAACCAATCGATAAAACCATACTTATATTTCCGAAGAATAGCTCATTTTCATCAATCACCTTACAATAAACTTAATCGACACAGCGCAGAAGATTATTGAGGAATCACAAACAATGAGACGAAGATGTTTGTGACTACTTTTATCTTGCCTATCGGAGATAGAAATCTCAAGACAATTATTACAGTTGTACTCGTACGATAGAAAGAGAAATATCAGATCACACAACTACAAGATAAGTAGTATCGGTCTGGCTTCACAATCCCAATGAAGTCTTTAAGTCGTTAACCCGAATTTAGAGAGAAAACTAGTATCACACAAGAAAGGTGTGTGGGGATTATTTTTTCCAATAGTGTAGTTGCAGGAAATCCTATACTACACCCTTGTTAAGAATTTATGATAATCATAATGTCTCTCAATTTCTTCCTCAATTATTCTTCGATTTCTCTGAATCTCTCGCCCATGTAATATCCTCCTACCTTCTTCTAGATTTTCTTCACCATTTTGGTTGTTTCTTCCCTCTTGATTTCTATTGTTGTGTCTATCATCCAAAGCTTCGCCACGCGGATCATAGCGATTTTCTATTACCTCTTCTTCTCTATGACGTTGCTCTTCATTTGGATTTTGCATTTCTTCTTGGATATTTCCTCTAGCATTTCTCATTGGGGAATTTCGTCTTGGTTCTTCTCTTAATGACCTTGAATTTGATCTAACAGTACTTTTTGATCTTCTACTTTGTAATCTCAAATTCTCCATTCTCAACTCGTGATTTTGTCTTGTTAAATTTGCACGCTCTTCCGCCTCTAATCTTCTTTCCTCTTGTATTCTTTGTCTTAGATCATATGCTGTTTCATCTTCGCCTTCTCCATGAATTAATCCTTCAACAACTCCTTGATTTCTTTTTTCTCTTCTTCCGTCTCTTAATTGTTGATCTTCTACATCTTCTATCGAATCCGATCTCCAAGTATGCACACTCACTCTATCATAATCCACATTTCTATCTTGTATTGGTGTTTGTTGATTCGGTTGTGGAATTTTATTTTCTCCTTCAATCCTTGTTCTATTTCTTCTTGTTCTTATCCTTGAAGATTCTCCTAATTCATTTGTTTCTCCACCTGCAAGTCTTTTACTCCTCCTCACAGTTGTTGGTGGTTCGGATGTATTTCTTCTTCTTCTATCCATTTCATCAACTCTAACAATTTCTTCAAATATTTAAGTTGTAATTAGAGATTTCTTAGCTTGATTCTCCCTATTTTGGGCGCCAAAATGTAGTTGCAGGAAATCCTACACTACACCCTTGTTAAGAATTTATGATAATCAACTCAGATTTGAAGATTAAAAATGACACTTTACTATTTAATTTTTCAAAAATGTTTACAAGAAATATAAGAATTCAAGAATACAACTTTTCTTTTGTTGTTTCTCTCTCCTCAAGACTTTCTCAACTCTCAAAAATACATCATCCCTCTTTGAATCTATTGGAATCCTTTATATAGGGAATTACATAGTGGATGACAACTAAGCTTTCCTCTTATTTCGGATTTACTCTGCGATGTCATCGAGGTAACTATAATGTTCATTCCCGCAAGCTTTGTAACCATCGCGGGACAAACATGCTTTTCTCATGTTTTCTTCAATCGTCAGCTATTACGTCACTCTTTTGACTTCTTTTGTGACACTCACAAAGTGTTGTTGAAGAAATCGCGGGGATGCTCGCAGGAATATTATAAATCTCGCGAGAATATCTTTGTAGCGATATTCTGGTCTTACATCTTGCCTCTTCTCATGTCTTTTCTGCGAAGAAGAGAAGATATGAGAACTGTATCTTTTATAATGCCACAATTGTTTACCTTTTTGCATTATTTTTCTTTGACACGTTTCTGTATCCTTCGCCTGTTGTCTTCCCGTATTTTTTCTTCCATTCAATCTTTGACACGTCCTTTTAAACCGTTGCGATTTAACCGTTCACGTCCTGTCGTTGCATTAATTGCATTTATCTTCTCGAAAAATTTCTTCTTCTATAATTACTCCTTTCATTCTTCCCTTTTCCTCTTTTTAATTTCTTCTTCTTTCTCTGTGTAACTTCTATGCAAGTTTACTGTTCTTCCGAAAATTGCGCATCTCCTATCGCAGTGATTTCTTTCTTGTTTTTCAACCTTTTCATTCATTCCCATACTTAAAAATGGTTGCTGCTGGTGGTAAAAATTTGGATGCTTTTGGTGAGATGCGAGATAAACTTAAAAGCAAAGGTTTTACTTTGTCCACAATTCCAGAACATAACCCTAAATCCGAACTTTCTCTCAAATTATTTACTGATTATCAATGTTCTCGCGAGAAAATTATAGTATCTCTAGGTCAACTTGAAGATGGTCTTCCCATTCCTCTCTACGACCCGGAACTTCCATTATTCTCTCACGAGAAGTTCTCGCGAGTAGTATATCAGATGGGTGGAGATTGTATTCGATTACTGCTTGAATATGCTTCTCGCGGTGCTAATAAAGGATCTCGCTACCCTGAATCTGCGAAGAATCCTCAATTTAAAGATGTTCCAATTGTCTCTGCAAATTATAATGTGGAGAACTTCTTTGAAAACTACAAGATAATTCCTATGAAGATGGATAGCACTTGCTGGGGTGTTCGCTTGCAGAAGAAAGAGAAGATCGTTGATGATAAAGTTCTTATGCTAGATATAGATTGGCATACAAATAATAATCAAGGTCCTCGCCACTCCAGCGATGAAAAATGGTTCATCTTCCCTATAACTTTAGAGGGTCCATATATCTCTGGTTCCCATGCACTACCTGCGAGTGCTACAGAGTATCAACCATGGGTCTTCTACTAGCCTGAAAGAACTAAAGAGGTATATTCTCTCCAATTTTTTCATAATTATTATCCATCATCTTCCTTATGTTTTCATATTCTCTCTAAATGATTTCGATCTTTTCCAGATTGACAGGATAAAACTCAATTACCAGAACTTTAGGAAACCCATTTGTAGATGGGGAAAAACGATTTGCTGGTTTTTACGGAATTGAAGAGTCGACCGTGTGGAGACTTCTTGAACTGAGCGAATTGTTGAACCTCACACAGATGCACTGCAAGAAAGGAGTGCTTTGAATTTGAGAGATCAATCTGTAGTACTTCGGCCTAAACCAAGACAATGGTTGTTCCAGAGTAAATTCGGTCACAAGAGAGGATGGGTTGATCTGTAGGAGGGAAGCTGAGAAATATGTGAGATCAATGGTGATCTGAGATTGTAGGTGTGTTGTGATTTCGGAGTGAAAACGCTCTGAATGATTGAGTTTTGCCTGATTGAGAGAAACTTCTGTGAGTTCGTATAGACGAAAGATTGTCTGTATGAACTTTGATGAGAAATTGCTCGTTTAGGCGAATGTTGCTTGAATGTTCGAATTGTTCGAATCTTGTTCAATGTTGTTCTACCTTGTTGTTTCAATCAGGATTCAGAGAAATTTTATAATGCCGGAGTTGAAAAAACCATGATCCCATGAAGTGTGACAGTTTGCTGAAATCAGAGAGTGGGGAAGTGGGAAATCATGTTAAACCAATTACTCATCGCGCGGAGACTTGGTTAATTTTCCACCCACTACTTTGCTGATTTTTCCAACTGATTGCACGACTTGCTCACATTCTCATCGTGGGTGAACACACGTGCCGTAAACCGCCAGACCAAAACCCTATTTAATATCCCCCCATTATGACATGATTGAAATCTCGTGATTGTGGAGTCAGTTGCTGACTTTGTGGGACGATGAGTCCATGTAGTGCTGAGTTGAACACATTTTATCAAATGTTCTGAAACTCATGAATTGAATGTATGTCTGCTGAGACGAGGTACCATTATGACCTAAAATGAGAAAACTGTGTTGCTGAATTGTCGAATATTGATAGTTGAACCAATATTCTTTGATCTGAGCAAATATTGTTAGTCTGAGCGGATATTGCTAAATTTAAGTGAATATTGTCGGTTCGAGCAAATATTGCTCGTTTGATGAATTTATTGGTAGCAGGACCGAATAAAATAATAATTTAATTTACTTACCGCTGAGTCGAGCAAAATAAATAAGAATGTTGATCATGGAATCAACATAAAATTATTAGAGTGTTTGAATCTTCTCAGAATCATGTTTCTGTGGAGCTCTGGATTCAAAACCCTAATTTTACCGAGATGACGATTTATTGCAAATCAACATGGGACCGGCTACATGGGATGACGGGTTCACCATATAACGCCCAGATGCTCTAATGAGAAAAAATACCAAAGTCTCTTGGGGACTAGTTGGTGATATAATGATTAAATGCTGGTTTAATAATTTACTGAATTACTGCTGGGTTCAGTATTAAATGATAAAACCTAGATATGAGAAATAGGGACCGACCAAGAGAGCTTGGGGACCAGCTCTCGGTGGTCACGGGACCAATTGTTGGTCGTTTGAGCAAACTCCCAATAGTTTGGGAAGAGTTTGAACCTAATGTGAGCAGTTGAGCAAATTAGGTTAAAATCAGTAAAACATGCGGGACCAGATGTTTTCAAGCCTCAGGGTCACCATTGGTAGGTCAAGGGGATGTGCCCGTGTCACCACAACGTCCGTGTTTCAGTCCTGAGAATTTTGATATTTTCTGGTGCACGTTTGAACAACATTTGGAGAAAATATGCAAAATCCATGGTTTTGCTGAAACTGGGAAGAATACATGAGATGAGGGAAAATAAATAAAACAAGAAATTACAAGATGTGGGACCAGCCAGGGCATGGCCGGCCGGCTGACACGCGATCCCACATGCTTTTCCCAGTTTTATTTATCTTTCTATGATTTAAGGGAAATTCCATAAAACTAGAGAACTTGGTGAAATTAGGGAATTCTCATAAGATGAGAGCCATAAATAAATATAAAAATAGGGATTGGGATTGTGGGACCGGCAATGGCCACGGCATGGCCGGCCGGCCAATGGGAGCAGGTCCTAATCCACTCTTCCCAATTTTACCAAATTTTGATGATTTTAGATAATTTTCATAAAATCAAGGAGATTTGTTGAAATCAGGGAGTTTTCATAAAATCATGAAACAAGATACCAAATAATAATAAAATAATGGACATGTGGGACCGGCTAGGTTGAAACACTAATTAGCGTCCTTTAGTAGAATCAATGTAGAATTCTCATACGGACTCGGATTTTGATGGTCCGCCCCTCCATTCCGTACGGAAACGGCGCGCATGTTATAACCCCAAAGGTGTCACTATCCATGTACAAAAACCCCAACAAAACAAATTGTTCACAAAAACCCCATTTAACATAAACTGTCTATATTACCCTTTTAATTTAAAAATTTAAATCACCCCAACAAAAATAAAAATCAACCCCACCTTTAATTTTTATTATATTCTCACCGCCAACAACAACACAGCACAGCAGCAGCACCGCCACTGCACCACCGCCGTCGCCACTGCACCACCGTTGCCGCCACTGCACCGCCGTCGCCACTGCACCACCGTCACCGTCATTGCACCACCGCCACCACTGCACCACCACCGCCACCACTGCACCACCGCCGCCACCACTGCACCACCACCACCGCAGCCCACTGCTGCCGCCGCCGCCCACCACCGTCTCCGCCACCGCATCCGACCGCCGCCGACCACCACCACCGCCACCGACCACCACCACCACTGCCAACCGCCGCCGTCACCAACCACCACCGTCGCCAACCACCACCACCTGCGTCAACTACCACCGTAGTCAACGACCACAACCACAGACAATCGTTGACGACGAACACCACCGTCACCGAGAAACACCATCATTATCACCGACCACCACCACCAACCAGCCGCCACCACCACAAACAATTAATTTAATTGATCAATGTTCAACAAAATGATAAAAAATGATGCAACCAAATTGAAAATGAGAAAAAAATGATGAAACCAAACTGAAAAAATGATGTAACCAAAATTTCTCGTGCAAACAATTTCTCATGAAAAATGATGTAACCAAACTGAAAAAATGATGGAACCAAAATTGGTTTCACCAAAAAATAGATGAAACCGAAATTGGTTTCATCATTTTTCAACATATTGTCATTTCACCAGTAACCACCGCGACCAACACCACCGCCAACCACCGTGACAAACTACCATCACCACAGTCCTCCCCAACGCGTTATTGCACCACCTCCACCATCCAGCACCACCACCAGCACCACAACCGTACACCGCCAATACTTGCCACACCACTAACACCACCACCACCAATACTGAGCAATTGCATCACCACTGCCTGCCACCGCTACTAGTCAGCACCACCGCCAATACCCGTCGTACTTCCACCATCACCACAACCTCCCATCACCCAAAAATACGATGAAACCGATTTTGGTTTCATCATAAATACGATGAAACCAAACTGAAAAAATGATAGAACCAAAATTTCTCGTGCAAACAATTTCTCGTGAAAAGTGATGAAACCAAACTGAAAAAATGATGGAACCAAAATTGATTTCACCAAAAATAGATGAAACCAAAATTGGTTTCATCATTTATCCACATATTGTCATTTCACCAATAACCACCACGACCAACACCACCACCAACGACCGTGACCAAATACCACCACCACCATCAACACAGTCCACCGCAACACGTCATTGCACTACCACTACCAGCCACCTCCACCATCCAGCACCACCACCAGCACCACAACCGTCCACCTCCATCACCAACCACCAGTACCACTTCCAATCAGCACCACCAACACCGCGCCATTGCACCATCACTACCAGCCACCGCCAACACCTTCCGCACCGCCACCTGCACCACGACTGCCCACCACCATCACCGACTACCAGCACCGTTGCCGCCCACCACCACCTGCATTACACTCTAGAAATAAGCATCCCATTTCTTGTGCAAGGGCAGAGCCTTCTTCTCTAGTTACAACACTTTCACTTTCCTGAGTAATATGTTGTTAATATGAGTATTTCTGTGCTCCTACGGTGGAACTCTTATAAGAAATTGTGAGTAATGCAGGTAGACTATATCATGTACGAAATAGGAAGAGAAGATGCGCTATTGCGAACTCATTTGCTTTATAAGTGTATTTCAGGCATACCTCTCCTCTTTCTCTTCCATCAGTACCCTCCAAATCCATGACTAGTGTACAAGGTTCAATATCATCACATTTTGCCATCCAAATACCTTTAGTGGTTTGAGACCTGAGAATGAAATAGAACTTTTATACTTCTGGAGAAATTCAATACAAAAAAATAAATAAATATCTAAGTAACAGGATACGAAGTTAGTAAACGATGATGCGGCAACTTTGCTTCCTCTAAAAGCATCCATCTCTAAAATTGGTACGAAAAAGATGAGTCAACAGTGTGCTCTTTCATGTACAAATTACAGAGTACAAGACAGTCATCATAACTGAACTGCTGATGCAATTTAACTCATAATGAACAAAACGCAATAAGGCTGTAAATATCTCTGAGATGAATGATGACAGTCCGTAGAGAAAAGACGGTTCACAGGGGCTTGGAAGTACTAACAAATCAAGTTAAGACAAATAGTTATCAAGCTGATCACATAAGTTAATTGATTCAAACTAGAATTTGTGTCTGTATCTTCAAGTGAAATGGGACATAATAACCATCCATTTTTCACAAATTTCCAGAGATATCATACCTGGTCAGAATCATCATAAAAATTTCTAATCTTATGGGATGGCTTTAAATCATCCGGACTTCCCTGTTGATTCATATGATGGCTTTAAATCATCCATATTTCCTACATCAGTATAAGCTATCGACAAACATATTTCATCCACATCACCATTATATGTAGCTCAGCTCAAACAAATCCGCAACACATTGCATCTTCTCTTGTAATTCCAACAAAATCTCTCAGCACCTCAAGCACAAAACCAACACCCACCAGCTTCTCTTGTAATTCAGCTGGAATTAAGAAAAAAGATGAAATCAACAAAACAGTTAAAACTAATGAATACATAAAGAAATCAAGGAAGTTATCAAAAACCATGACTCTAAAATTACACAAATTAAACATACAGAACAGTGTAAAGATCCAAACTTTACGTTTCCTGATCGATAAATAGTGAATCTAAGTAAAATTAACAACTCAATGACCAAACCGAAATTAACTAATCGAATCCCCATAACCTCATAGCTTAAGCAATAGACAGATCAACATCCCCCTCTCGGAGCTATCAATTGAATTCTACTCAGAATTGAGTTAAAAACCCAATCGCATAAACAACAAATTTACGGATCCGTAATGCAGAAAGCCATCTAAAGAATCAAACACATTTGCTCAAACCCCTAACCAGCTAAATTACGTAAATCGGTCCAAATCAATAATTTATTGAAAATTTTACTTAAAACAGTATCACCAATCGAATCAACCGAATTACAAAGAACCCAATGAATTACAGAAGAAATTGTTAGAATGAGATAAAAAAAAGCTTACATCTTTGAATTGGAGAAGTCCAAGGTCACCAAGGTAAGAAACAGTTTGATGTGCGGATTCAATTAGAATGATAAGTTATACGAATTGTATCGGTTCCGACCGAAACAGATCCATTGACGGAATACATCCGTCTTCTCCCATCTTCTTCTCTACTTCTTCTTCGTCTCCGTTTCGTTTCACTACTTGGGATTTTTCTTCTTCAATCAATCAATCAAACAAACAAAACCAAAACCCTCAATCAGATCTGTTTGCAGAGGAGACGAATGAGACAAAGGTGTTGCTGATGGTGGTAACGGAGGTGTTGTTGCTGGTTTCCACGGAGATATTTGTTGTTGCTGGTGGTGGGGAGAAGGAGGCAGAACAAAGAAGAAGAAAAGAAAAGAGAGTAGCCGAAATGAAGATAAAAAGGGTTTTTTTGGGTTTTTTAAAAATAATAAAAACTAAATTTACTCATTATTATTTGACCTGGGGTTTTTGTGTCACTTTCTTTTGAAACATTTTTTTTTTTGTTAAAAATAATATGACCGGTTTTTTCTTATCACTAGTTTGTTCACCTAGGGGTTTTGTCACTAGTTTTGGTACGGAAAAGAATTTCATATCTCCCAATGCGGGAATATTTAGGTTTTAAGCTCGTTCGGGAGGTGAAAACAGCCCGAGAGTAAAATTCAGGAAGAATTAAAGGGGTCGGTCCCACGATATTTTTTCCTAATTTTATCATGTTTGATAAAATCATGTGATAAAAATACATGAGATTAGGTAATTTTAGAAAATACATGAAATCAAGGAATTTTGGTAATTTAAAAGAAATAACCAAAATAATGGGGACATGAGGTGTGGGACCGGCCACGGCCAGGGCATGACCGGACAACCGGCGGTCCCATGTCACCTTTCCCTAATTTAATTATTTTTTGATAAAATCATGTGGTTTAGATAAAAATACATGAAATTAGGTAATTTTCACGATAGTTCGTAGAATATTGCTGGATATTCAGACGATAGTTCGTAGAATATTGCTGGATATTCATACGATCTCAGATAATTAATTGATGGCTCTACACTAGAAGGGCTTCCTGCTTAGGAGCATTAATCATCTGATGGTTTGAGCAATATAAACTTGCTGGAGTGTCATATTATTTTTGCATAGTCGGGGAAAACCGGCCGCATCCCGAAGACGTTGTCACCTAATCTTTCGATTCTATACAATATGAGATGTGTCGTGGTCTCAGATGGGAGACTTCACATCTGCATCTTCTCTGAGAGACTTTCTCCATCAAAGGGTTATGAGATGTGACGTGGTCTTAGCTGGGAGACTGCACATCTACATCTTCTATGAGAGACTTTCTCCATCGGAGGGTTATGAGATATGTCGTGGTCTCAGCTGGGAGACTGCACATCTGCATCTTCTCTGAGAGACTTTCTCCATCAGAGGTGGTATGAGCTTTCATGCATATATACATGAGTCTCGATACTCATCCGATTGCCGGATCCGGAGTAATTACTAAAATTTCTCAGTATTCATGAGATGTGTCGTGATCTCAGCTGGGAGACTATACATCTTCACGTACTCTGAGAGACATCCTTCTCAGTCAGAGATTTGTGGCATGAGCTTTCATTCTTTAATTGAGAGACGTGAGCCTCAATATTCATCTGATTGCCGAATCTGGAGTATAGTTTTACAACTCTACCCTTTGTCGAAAATCCACCATCTACATTAAGTCCCCTACTTAGTGAGGAACAGTCATGTTCCTCAGTCAGCATTGAATGGTGATTTTCCAGGCATAAATAGAAATAAGTAATTGAACTTAGTTATAAGATAAGATGTTACCGGATTTCGACTGAATGAGCAAACCACGGTTTGAGCGAAAAACCCAGTGGCATAATAGGGTGCAATCCAGTGAACAAAAATTCGTGTTGAACCGCTGATTCGATGGTGGAACCTTGGTTGGTTTAGGATTCACGGGCCGGGCCCAAAAAGAAAATCCTTATGGAAATAAAATTAGGTATAAAAGGGAATTAATCCTTTTGTGTTTTTATTTTTTATTTTTGAAACTTGCTGATTTTGTGAGATGCTCATGCTTTCATCATGTTGAAATTTTATACATGTGTATATGTTAACGTGAGTTTTGTAGAAAAACCCTTATTTTATTAAATGTATGTTCGTTCAATTGTTAGTTTTGAAAACTAATAATAATCCCTGATTTAGGAGAGATTTTTATTTGAAAATAGACCTGTGTCCAGTGATAAAATTTTCTTTATGAGCTTTCATGGGAAACAAAATCTTACATTAAGAGGTATGAGCTTTCACAAAACCGAAATAAACCTCGCTTTAGAAAATTCGAGGAAAAATAGATTTTTTTATGCACATAAACTTATGTCCAGTGATAAAACTTTATGTATGAGCTTTCATGAGAATTAGTATTTTATCACAAGAGGTGTGAGCTTTCACAAAACTAGCATAAACCTTCGTTTTTAAAAGAAAATGCTAATACGAAGGAAATAGATTTTTTTTTTAAATAAATACGTAGCCGTGACATATTATGGGTATATAACTTGTGGTCAGTGATAAAACCTTATGTATGAGCTTTCATGAGAATTAATATTTTATCAAAAGAGGTGTGAGCTTTCACAAAGTGGAATAAAGTCTCGTTTCAAAGGTGGATGGTCGTACGAGAGAAAAGTTTTTTTTTTTTTTTTTTTAAATTGACGTGCGTCTGTTAGTAATAAAATTTTGTTTGTGAGCTTTCATGAAAATTTTATCTTCGAGCTTTCGGAAATCTTTGAAAATATACTCTCGCTTCAAAGACAGATGATCGTGCGAGGGAGCAAAAATATATAGATATATTTTTCAAATTTACGTGAGTTTCACGTTAAATATATATATTTTGTAAAATCAATGTTTTGATTTTGAACAACTGTTGAAAGTAGACAATTTTACATGGTGAAATAATGTCTGTGAGTTTTCAAAATTGTAGAATGGAGGTTTGCCCAATTTTGAAGAACCAGTGAATGTTCACACAGTAAAAGTTTGTGTAGGTTGTTCACAATTTTATGAAAATCAAGTCATGATTTTAAATAATGAATCTTGCCCGTCTTTGCAGGTTTGACGGAACGAGCAAGTTTTCGAAATTTCTGACGCTAATATCACTACAACTAGTGAAATTGTAAATAGGTAAGAGTTGGATCGTTACCATTTTTGTAGACGCTGATGTGAGCACCTTTATTCCATGATTCATTGTTCTGTCGAAGCCTGCGCTTGGTATGAACGATGTGCTGAAGTATCCACTTTGCGGGAATGACTGACTCCCATGATGATACTTCCAAAGATGGTGTTTCCAGAGATAACATATCTACGGAAGAAACTTTAATAAGTGATACTTCTGGAACCTCTGGGTGATGGTGAGAGATTCTTCATATTTCATTCGCTTTACCATAGGATGATTGTGAAGTGAGATCCTGGATCAATGTAGACTCCACATAAATGGAAGAAAGTCTACGGGAGCGGAGAACCCAGAAGTAAGGACTACAGGATGCTAGCAAATGACATGTAGTCCCCGGCCGTTTCTTTGACGAGTTGTTAGCGCTCCTTGTGTCATGACTTTGTCCGTGAAATTAGGATCATGAGACCAAGGTTTGTTATTTGTTTTAGACTTCTGACCCATCGATTGACGGTCTTCAACTTGTTCCCGGGGTAAACAATTCATGAATCCAGCACTAATGAAGAAGTCGATGTAAGTATCCCTTTTCGTGCAGGTGATCGTGGCACCTCCTTGAATAATAATAATTGTCGTTGATGAATCCAGAAAGAAATCATTGTTAGATAAGCAGCATGTTGATGAAGCGATCTCTTCTTTGGGATATGGGAATATGGAGAATTCCCAAAATCCCCGAATGGAGATAGTGGTGTTGCCGATGAAGATTCCGGCATTTCCGAGCCTTCAAATGATTTAGAGACTCCCCCGGTAAGTATGTATCATGTAATCTCTTCATAGAGGTACGAAATTTCTTATTTGTGGATGAATGAATGAGAATTCACGTAAGTATACGAGTAATTTTGCTGAAATACGTCACCAGAAAATTTCGGACTTCAGCCCTTTAGAAAAAACACCGTAGAATCTTTGTTCGAAGTCGGATTTTCGCGATTTGCATATGTATCTTCAAGCCCAGAAAATTTCCAAGCTTTGTTAAAGAAGCTTCTTGAGTTGTGAGCACGTTTAGGACCTGAAAAAGGCAAAACAATAAACTTCCAGGAGAGTTTCAGAACTTTTCCAGATTGTATATTGTCCAATGTTTTGGCCACATCTCCTTGCTAGTTTCTTCAATTGCTTTGAATTTTGGATATGCTGTAGAGGACATCCATACGAAAAGAATGGTGTATGACCCATCCCAAAATTCCTTGTAGATTGCTCCCAGTTCGTCATATTGTACAGGACAGAGTAAAGTCTCTTCAGACGAGCTTGCCGCAAAACGTATTTTCATGACTTTCATGCTATTTGCTCGTGCCCCGAGTGTATAATGATGAACCCTGATGATGTTGGAATGCTTGTATAATGTATTTTGTGATATCATTTGGTTTCATGTTTAGATTGCTCTAACCTCATGTAATCTTCGTATTAGGTGCCAAATACTGAAGTTGAGGATATTGAAACCAATAAAGATAACTCGAGCTTCCCTGGAGTTATTGATGGAGAGACAACCATCCCTGCACTTTAAGGACATGAGAAGGTCATCACTGAAGTTATGGAAACCTCCATTGTTGCAGCTTCAGTGATAGGAGAAATCGAGCCACCAGTAGAGAAGACTGAAGAAACTGTTGCAGTGGAGCGTCAGTCCCTAGTGTTTTGTTAAGCATCTTCTTTTAGTTTTCTTTTCTTCTGGCAAGACCTAGATAGAGGACCCGGGTAGAAAATTTATGTAAAGATCCAGGTGGTAGAAGCTGGAGGTACCTTGATGAAGAACTTAGCGAAAAGACCTGGCGGAGATCGATCGACTGTGGGGTTATGAACCCGTCTACAAATTTCTGCTTGCATGTTGTATGCTCTGGAAGCTGGAGGAACCTCATACGACGTCAGAATTTGATACTTGACCCCAACTTTTGAATCTAAGAGACTAAGTTATCTCATGAGATAAGAATCACTCAATTTGGAGTTGTAGAGATCAGCCAACAAAGCGTGCTCATCTGTAATTTGTAATCCCGTACGAAATTTTCATGTTTCGTAGACCTGACGGTAAAGGAAATGTCTTTCAGCTCGTATGTCCGATTAATGCGCCCTTTTGGTATGTTGTATAAGAGACATAGGCGAACATCTTTCGTTGAGGAAACATTGTCTCATTCCTCACCCATTGATAAGTTTTTGCAAACCCATGGCCTGGAGTGTGTTGTATCTCATTTGTAAAGGTGATGAGAACATATTGTAGAAGACTTTGGATTATGCCCACCAGTCGTGCCAGCTTTGGGAAGACTTTCGTGTGTGCATATTATCAGGTCTGTACATCTTGATATGAATCATTGGTTCTTAGAGAAGTCCGCTTTATGTGTAACACTTCAGAGAATGATTAGTTGATGAAGCCCTAAGGATGTTGCTCCTGAGTTGTTGGTGCTGAAGCCATCAATGATTATGCTCCAGAGATCCTTGTCGATTGCTGAGATCATGTATGGTGTTCCTATAGAGATTATTGTTGATGCTGGTACCATGATTGAAGTTTCTCCAATGACCGAAAAGGCTAGAACTATGATTATAGATGTGAACCTTGCTCCTTCCTCCAGTGAGCCTATGAACATGAACTGGCTTTGCAAGTAAGTCGATATTTTTGCGGTAGATAGCATCAGTAGTTTTCATACTGGATATGATTGGTGAAGAGAGAAAGTTCCTCAATTATGCAGGGCTTGTGATGTAGAGAAATCATGTTGATGAAGTTTCACGGAATCACCTCAGGTTTCCCAGTGTATGTTGAAGGAGTTAGTGTCATCCATGTATAGATAATGTCGCATCTTCTTCAGAAGTATTACCATGGAATAATGAAGACTTATCGACTGTAGTTTAGTTACACTTCGATTTTGTTGGTGTTAAACCAATGTGTCATCATCGAGATATTTGTGCTGAAACTGTACCCTTTGATTGGGAGTACAATTTGATGGCTTTTAGATGCTTGAGCATTGAAGCGTATATTCCTTAAGCATCGAATGTCTTAGGGGTTTGATCATCTCGTCCCTAGGGTATCTTCTGTTAATTCAACATCCCTTTCGTTGCAGTAGTGGGATTCGACACTTGTTCTGACATCAGAGATTTCTGATTTTTTGGAACACATGGACTTGCAGGAGAAATGCCCAAAGTGTTCTTTCCCATGTTTGAACATCAGTAATGAATGTTTCAGTGTTTGATTCGGAGAAATGTCAGATTCAACCACTTGGTAAAATACTAATGTGGTGAAGCTACCATTCATAACGTCTTGTAGAGTTTCTAGCATAATTAAGTCCCCATGCTAGGATAGCATGTGAGGAAATAAATGACATAGACATGGAATGATACTTGCCTGAGTGTGGAACCTCTTTATGAATGTTTATGCATCTTTTGCAGGTTCTTGGTTCAACCTCGTCTTAAAATTCCTCAAAGTACTCTGATGATGGAATGTACGTCAAATCTTCTGTATCAGAACTTTCTTCGTTGGAGAGATGTGTAACCAAAGGCGATTTGTAAGTACCCATATTTCAGCGTGGATCCACGCTTCTCTGAAGGACATGTCACATACTGGATCTTCCTGATTATGTGAAACTTGGTTTCTGTCCAGGTTGAGCTTATGTTCACTTTGAGAATGATGTAGCCATAAGTACTTCCGAGCGCTCCTTCAAGGTCTATGATTAATATGGAGCATGAGTATCTTCTTGCCGAGTGATGCATGTGGATCCGAAGGTTTTCAGTAGAATGTTTTTGATGGCGGTGTCAGCATCGATCAACGTTCTTCCAAATTCGTTTCTTCTGAGTTTGATTGTGGTAAGCATTCCCCAGTCGTACATCTCTTGGTTTGTGGCTGGAGGCTCAAGAAGTATTTTCGGAATGTACTTCTTGACACGATGTGGTTCAGTACTATGGACATTTTCTCCTTTGTGCCTCCAACAGGAAACGCAATTCACGTTCGACCAAGGATTGAACTTCTTCTTTGATAGGTTGTTTAGATAGTGTAAATGTTCTGACTGAGAGAGGATTCTTGTGTATTCCATCAGTCCCCAGTTCTTGTGGATCAACTTTCTCTTTGAAAATGTGCTTCAACACTCCGCAGTCACTTATGGTATGATTGACGAACCTGTGGAAGCGGCAGCAACGAGGACTTTCCACGTCTTATTCAGTTTGTTCTTTCTGTACATATGGCAACTTGATTGCACCATCTTGGACTCATGCATCCAGGAGTTCGATCACCTCTTCATTGGAAAAAGGAAAGTCAGGTGCTTCTTGATCAGGAGCTCTTGTGCGTTGGTCAGAGGCTTGTGCATCTTGCTTATCCTTCCTTTGTGCAGGAGATGAGGTATGCTTGCACGATAGCTTGGATTTCCATTTTCTCCCTTCTGTTGTTTGTGGAAGGCTAGATGTTTTACTACTTCTTGATCAAACGTCTGCTACCTCGAATGTCTCGCGGTTATTCAGCCTTTGTAGCTCTTGTCCTTTCCAGTAGAGCGGGTGCAGTGGTTGCCGATCTCTTCACGGCTTCATGAAGCTCTGAGAAAGTCTGGAATCGAAGATTTTCCAGTAAAGCTTAGTAAACCGGGAGCATGTCGTCGATGCACAAATCTACCAGTTGCTGCTCCGTGACATTTGGATCATGACAATCCAGGGCTTGGACTCTGAATCTTTTAACATAGTCATTGGGATTTTCACTGACCATCTGAAACATCCTTCCAAGGTCAGAGAGAGTAAATTGCTCTGACATGAAGAGGTACTTCATGTAGAAGGCGTTAATCATTTCTCCCCAATTGTTGATAGTCCCTGGTGCGATGTTGTTGTGACAGGTGTTTGTTCTGCCTTTCAAGGATTTTTAGAATTCCTTGAGACGGACGAAATGGTTATGTTCATGTTCTCCCAAGGCTTCAAGAAAGCGAGAGGCATGTTCTCGAGCATTGCCAGTCCATCATACAAAGTAAAATTTGGAGAAATATAACGTTTAGGAAGGGGAATCCTCTGTGTAGCGGCAGGATAAGGAGGTTGGTGACGATAAACGTGTGATGTGTTTCCCTTTCCACGGTTCTCCATAAGACGCTCTAAGTCTTCACGAGTAATGAAGTTTGATGACTCCTTTACTGATAGACCGCCTGCAGCTTTGCCGGCTTCGTCAACATCCACTATATGAATTGGAATTACCTCAGGATCATCATCTAAGGATTTCTTCTTCTCTTTCCTCTTTAATTGAATTTTTTATGACATCTTGTCAGTGAGATTCTTCAACTGATCAAATAGCTTCATTTGTGCTGCAGCCATATCTGTCTGATTATGTGCAAAGATTTCTTGCACTTTGGTGAGATCAGCAATAGTAAGTGGTTGGTTTCCTCTGATTTCCTCAGGGTGTCGGCCGAACGAAGGATGAGGAGGAGTAATATCACCACCATCAGTATTTGTGATCAGAATTGTTTCTGAAATGTCTTCATTGTCGTTGTCTCTAGTGCTAGCGCCGTTGGTGTTGGAACATGTGAATAACCCAAACCTAAGACCAGCCATCTCGTGAAACCGAGATATTTCAACCGAGAGATTAATCTCCCACTGTGGTCGCCAATTTGTAGATGGGGAAAACGATTTGCTGGTTTTTACGGAATTAAAGAGTCGACCGTGTGGAGACTCCTTGAACCGAGCAAAATGTTGAACCTCACACAGATGCACTGCAAGAAGGGAGTGCTTTTAATTCGAGAGATTAATCTGTAGTACTCCGGCCTAAACCAAGACAATGGCCGTTCCAGAGTAAATTCGGTCACAAGAGAGGATGGGTTGATCTGTAGTAGGGAAGCTGAGAAATATGTGAGATCAATGGTGATCTGAGATTGTAGGTGTGTTGTGATTTCGGCGTGAAAACGCTTTGAATGATTGAGTTTTGCCTGAATGAGAGAAACTTCTGTGAGTTCGTGTAGACGAAAGATTGTCTGTATGAACTTTGATGAGAAATTGCTCGTTTAGGCGAATGTTGCTTAAATGTTCGAATCTTGTTCAATGTTGTTTTACCTTGTTGTTTCAATCAGGATTCAGAGACATTTTATAATGCCGGAGTTGAAAACACCATGATCCCATGAAGTGTGACAGTTTGCTGAAATCAGAGAGTGGGGAAGTGGGAAATCATGTTAAATCAATTACTCATCGTGCTTGCTCACATTCTCATCGTGGGTGAACACACGTGCCGTAGACCGCCAGACCAAAACCCTAGTTAATATCCCCCCATTATGACATGATTGAAATCTCGTGATTGTGGAGTCAGTTGTTGACTTTGTGGGACGATGAGTCCATGTAGTGCTGAGTTGAACACATTTTATCAAATATTCTGAAACTCATGAATTGAATGTATGTCTGCTAAGACGAGGTACCATTATGACCTAAAATGAGCAAACTGTGTTGCTGAATTGTCGAATATTGATAGTTGAACCAATATTCTTTGATCTGAGCAAATATTGCTAGTCTGAGCGGATATTGCTAAATTTAAGTGAATATTGCCGGTTCGAGCAAATATTGCCAGTTTGAGAAAATATTGCTCGTTTGATGAATTTATTGGTAGCAGGACCGAATAAAATAATAATTTAATTTACTGACTGTTGAGTCGAGCAAAATAATTAGAATGTTGATCATGGAATCAACATAAAATTATTAGAGTGTTTGAATCTGCTCAGAATCATGTTTCTGTGGAGCTTTGGATTCAAAACCCTAATTTACCGAGATGACGATTTATTGCAAATCAACATGGGACCGGCTACAAGGGATGACGGGTTCACCATATAACGCCCAGATGCTCGAATGAGCAAAAATACCAAAGTCTCTTGGGGACCAGTGGGTGATATAATGATTAAATGATGGTTTAATCATTTACTGAATTACTGCTGGGTTCAGTATTAAATGATAAAACCTAGATATGAGAAATAGGGACTGACCAAGAGAGCTTGGGGACCAGCTTTCGGTGGTCACGGGACCAATTGTTGGTCGTTTGAGCAAACTCCCAATAGTTTGGGAAGAGTTTGAACCTAATGTGAGCAGTTGAGCAAATTAGGTTAAAATCAGTAAAACATGCGGGACCAGATGTTTGCAAGCCTCAGGATCACCCTTGGTCGGTCAAGGGGATGTGCCCGTGTCACCAAAACGTCCGTGTTTCAGTCTTGAGAATTTTGATATTTTCTGGTGCACGTTTGAGCAACATTTGGAGAAAATATGCAAAATCCATGGTTTTGCTGAAATTGGGAAGAATACATGAGATGAGGGAAAATAAATAAAACAAAGAATTACAAGATGTGGGACCGTCCAGGGCATGGCCGGCCGGCTGACACGCGGTCCCACATGCTTTTCCCAGTTTTTTGTATTTTTCTATGATTCAAGGGAAATTCCATAAAACTAGAGAACTTGGTGAAATTAGGGAATTCTCATAATATGAGAGACATAAATAAGTATAAAAATAGGGAATGGGAGTGTGGGACCGGCAATGGCCACGGCATGGCCGGTCGGCCAATGGAAGCGGGTCCCAAGCCACTCTTTCCAATTTTACCAAATTTTGATGATTTTAGATAATTTTCATAAAATCAAGGAGATTTGTTGAAATCATGGAGTTTTCATAAAATCATGAAACAAGATACCAAATACTAATAAAACAATGGACACGTGGGACCGGCTAGGTTGAAACACTAATTAGCGTCCTTTAGTAGAATCGATGTAGAATTCTCATACGGACTCGGATTTTGATGGTCCGCCCCTCCATTCCGTACGGAAATGAATTTCATATCTCCCATCGCGAGAATATTTAGGTTTTAAGCTCGTTCGGGAGGTGAAAACAGCCCGAGAGTAAAATTCAGGAAGAATTAAAGGGTTCGGTCCCACGGTATTTTTTCCTAATTTTATCATGTTTGATAAAATCATGTGATAAAAATACATGAGATTAGGTAATTTTAGAAAATACATAAAATCAAGGAATTTTGATAATTTAAAAGAAATAACCAAAATAATGGGGACATGAGGTGTGGGACCGGCCACGGCATGACCGTCCAGCCGGCGGTCCCATGTCACCTTTCCCTAATTTTATTATTTTTTGATAAAATCATGTGGTTTAGATAAAAATACATGAAATTAGGTAATTTTCATGATTTTAGAGAAAATTCATAAGAAATCAAGGAATTTTCATAACTTGAGAGAAATAATAAAATAATGAGGACGTGAAGTGTGGGACCGGCCACGGCCAGGGCATGACCGGCCGTCCGGCGGTCCCATGTCACATTTCCCTAATTTTATTATTTTTTGATAAAATCATGTGATTTAGGTAAAAATACATGAAATTAGGTAATTTTCATGATTTTAGAGAAAATTCATAAGAAATCAAGGGATTTTCATAACTTGAGAGAAATAATAAAATAATGAGGACGTGAGGTGTGGGATCGGCCACAGCCAGGGCATGACCGGCCGGCCGGCCGGCGGTCACATGTCACCTTTCCCTAATTTTATTATTTTTTGATAAAATCATGTGATTTAGATAATTCCTTTGAAATAAATAAAATTGCTCGAACGAGAGGATTTTCATGAGATTATGAAAATAGCAAAAATATGATAAACTATAAAATTGGGAACGGGACTGATCACGGCATGACTGGACGGCTGGTGAACCCAGTCCCCTGGCGCTTTTGTTAATATTTTATTATTATTATTTTCCTTCCTATTTTGCATAGGTTCCTCGTTCATTCATGCTGGTCTGTGCATTATTTGCTAATTACAGTTGCACCATTTTTGCAGGGCTTATTCGATACTCAGATGCCTGTTTCGTCGGATATTTATCACTAACCCGTGGCATTCTGCTGGGAAGAACCACGAATTGAAGTGACGAAATATAACGGAGAATCGTAGAATATTGCTGGATATTCAGACGATAGTTTGTAGAATAATGCTGGATATTCAGACAATAGTTCGTAGAATATTGCTGGATATTCAGATGATCTCAGATAATTAATTGATGGCTCTATACTAGAAGGGCTTCCTTCCTAGGAGCATTAATCATCTGAGGGTTTGAGCAATATGAACTTGCTGGAGTGTCATTCTTTTTGCATAGTCGGGGAAAACCGGTCGCATCCCGAAGACGTTGTCGCCCAATCTTTCGATTTTATACAATACGAGATGTGTCGTGGTCTCAGCTGGGAGACTGCACATCTGCATCTTCTCTGAGAGACTTTCTCCATCAAAGGGTTATGAGATGTGCCGTGGTCTCAGCTGGGAGATTGCACATCTACATATTCTCTGAGATACTTTCTCCATCAGAGGGTTATGAGATATGTCGTGGTCTCAGCTGGGAGACTGCACATCTGCATCTTATCTGAGAGACTTTCTCCATCAGAGGTGGCATGAGCTTTCATGCATATAGACATGAATCTCGATACTCATCTGATTGCCGGATCCGGAGTAATTACTGAAATTTCTCAGTATTCATGAGATGTGTCGTGATCTCAGCTGGGAGACTACACATCTTCACGTACTCTGAGAGACATCCTTCTCAGTCAGATATTTGTGGCATGAGCTTTCATGCTTTAATTGAGAGACGTGAGCCTCAATATTCAGCCGATTGCCGAATCTGAAGTATAGTTTTACAACTCTACCCTTTGTCGAAAATCCACCATCTACACCAGCACTCTCTTAGCTCTTAAATCTTTCACATATGAAGTAAGAAATATCTTTTCATGAATTTTAACAATATATTGTTGCCATTATTTCTTATCTTCATCTGTGTTCACAGGAAATCGAAGAATTAGAACCAATAAAACCCGGGAGAACCAAGTTGAAATATGTGAAATCTTCAGTTGATCGCAAGGGGAAATCTACTGCTCCTCCCAAAAGGAAGCCTACTGCTCCTCGCATTGAGGAATCTGACGATCCTCCCTTAAAGAGAAGAAAAACCCAACTCTCTTCTTCTTCAACTCCTCAACCTATTCCAGAAAATTTAAGTGTTGATTTCGACAAGGACAATAATGATGATAATTTTGGTGTTGATAATGATGTTTCTTCCATAAAGGATTCTTCTTATTCTGAGTCTGCAATGGCTCAACTTTCCAAACAATTTGGCGATGCTACATTTGGTATCCCAAATGAGTATGGAGATGAAGCTATTAATGGAATATCCCAGTCTCTCACCAAAGTCTGCGATGCTCCCATATTAGCTGATAATGATTCCCTTCGCGGGGTTTCAAGATCACTGACTCCAAGTCTCTTAAATTCACTTGGTAGCCTGGTATGTTTCTACTTGTTCATCCTTTTTATGTATTTATTGATATTTTTGCCAGATCTTGACTTATATAGTTCTATCGTAGGTTAGAAGAGCTTCTTTTGTTGTTGCTTCTGATTTGGATAATAGACGTATTATTTATGAAAAGAAAGATGCTAATCTTCGCCAGGATAAAGAAAAACTAGAAGTTAAAGTTACTAAGCTTCGCAGGAAAAATAAGCAGTTGGATACTGAAGCTTCAGTTGATAAGCAAAAAATCTCTGATCTTGATAAAGCTAATCAACAACTCTATGGTATGATTTATTTATTTTCTCTTTTAATTCTTCTCACCCTATCGCAGCTTATTCAAGCAACCATTTTTGCAGATGTTTATGGTCTTACTGATGAGGCTACATTCCTCCAATCTTTTCCTGAACCCGTAGATGAGAATACTCTTCTTGCTCGCCTTAATAGTTCTTTAAGTAATTTCTCAGACGATCAGATTAGATATCTCTCTTTAGATTAACTTAAATCCAAATTTGATCTCTTGAAGGTCGAGCACAGATTCAATTTAAGTTTAACCAATAAGTTTAAGCACCTTTATCTTAATTCGAAGGAAGGAGTCAATAGATTAAGAAAAAAGAATAGTGATCTTATCGATGAGAAAGATCGTGCAGTTAAAAATGGTACCAAGGCCCTAACATATTTTCATAAAACTCTTCTTAATACTCAAATGGAAAGAGATAGACTTATCTGCGAGAATAAAGATCTTCTTGCGAGAGAAACTCAAGTTCGCTCTTTCCTTCTTATTAATAGCGATGATGAGTTTGCTTGGGCTGCGAAGGTTCTTGACAATGCCAGAAATAACTTAGGTGTAGATGTTAGTCTTCATGTTGAACAAGCATCTTTAATTAGAGACATGATTTCTGAAAGAGAAGGTTTTCAACTGTTCTACTCTGTTAATTTCCTGTTTTTATTATTCTTCCTTGCAAAATTTCTAACTTCTTGTTATATACTTGCAGGAATTGAAGATAGGTGTCTTAAAAGAATTATGGAACTTGAAAATGACAAGAATCAACTCGCGAGTAGTCTTGCTACTCGCAATGAGAAGTATTCACGATTGAAGGAACAATTTAAGATTACTGCTGCGAATTATAGTACTACCCTTGTTGAAGTTCGCAATAACTCTGTTAAATTGGTTTGCGATGATCATAATATTCCTCATTCTACATACCATGATCTTGCAAAGGAAATTCCATCAAAAACTCCAACTCTTACTATATCTGATAGCGAAGCTGAGGAATCTGGTGAAGATGAAGATAATAATGATAATGAAGGAAAATCTGGCGAGGAAGAAAAATCTGATGAAGATAACAATGAAGAAGGAAAATCTGGCGAGGAAGAGAAATCTGATGAAGAAGACGATGATGGATCTAATTAGTTCTGTTTCTTCTTTTTATCTTCCTTGTAGTTTTTGAATACTTATTTCCTTCTTCCTGCAGGAGCTTCTTCCTGTATAAATTTCTTTTGCTTCCATCTATATGAATTAGAAAACAATTCTTTTTCTGCAACATAATCAATCAACATAATTATTTCCCTTTAATTATCTGTATAAATGTATCATTTAATAATATCTATGCAATTTTATCATATGATGGATGAATAATAATTTCATCATTCTATGCATTCCCATACTTGCCTCTATTATTCATTTGCAATATGAAAAGATTGAATAGAGATTAGATATTAGTTGCAAATCAAATTAAATTTTCATCAATATAGGCGATGTTATCACTAGCAACAATTGCATAACTTTATGATCTATGCATAAAATCGCAAATCTCATAAATTCTGCGAGCATTATCGCAGTAATCTTATGGTCTTATTATGCCTTCCTAATTAAAGGTCTTATTTTGCCACATTTTTTCTTTCTGCGACAAAATCGCAGGACGTCTTTACATCTGCATGTATTGACCCATTGATCTTGTCTTATCCATATTTTTTCGAAATCTCGGCGACAATATGATAAGTATAAACTCTCTTGCAATAATTAAACCTTATGGCATTGCCGTCTTGTGATGAAATCGCAGGACGTCTTTACACTTTCATGTAAAAACCCATTGATCTCATCTTAAATTTTCTCTTTTGGCTTGTTGCCTCTGTATAATTTTCGTCACGCAACAATATGACAGGCCTAAATGTTCTTGCGATCATAAAGCCCCATGACATTGCCGTCTTTAGACACTTATCAGCTCCCTAATGGAGGGTGCCGCCCTTATCTTCCCCCTAGTTGTCCCTTCAAGGAGGGCACATCGGCCATACAAGACTAGCTCCTCCCATCCGTATTTACCAACAACCAGTTGTTTTCACAGCCTCTTGTCCTTTATTCCTAAATGGCTTATAGTTACAAGACTGCACCCTAAGTGGGGTTTTCTTCAGGCCAAGTGCATCATAGCCAAGACTTACCAAGAATGTCCAGGGTAGTTTCGTACGCCCAAGGCACCCTTGGCTCAACCATGTACCTCGGCGCATTGGTCATACTCTGCACTTCTTAGAAGAGATTCTCAGTCGTCCAACCAGGGTATAACCTTATATAGTTGTAAATCCAAGATCTCTCTCCTGGATAGGTTTTCTTTAACCCAAACATCTGCATGACTCAGGTTCCAGCAGCGGTATAACCTTATCCCTGACTCATGTAAAGAGATACCCCCTTATATGACGCACTATTAGGTCTTACATTTTCCTCTTGCGAAATTGTATCCGCGAACTAAGGTGCACGCCATAAAGGTTCGTCCCATTCTATTAATCTGTGCGAAATTTTATTCGCGCTTCTCGCGAATATTGTAACTCTGATAAAATTTCATTTCTTTGATCTTCTTTCTTCTTGTAAAATTTTGCAATTCTTTCAAATAGAGTACTCTTTTCAATTACATTTTCTTCAAACAAATCATTCGTAAGCTTCTATAAATTTCATCATTTTACCTTTCTACTTACTACTTTCTATTGCTTCATTCTTATTGCACTTTGCTACTTTCTCTTCACTTGCGTACCGCTCGCCTCCAACCATTAATTTGTCACTTATTTAATCTCGCAGCATTTCATATTCTCGTTGTTCTATTGCATCAACCATTAATTTGTCTCCTCTTTGTTTCTGTTTGATGTTTCGTGTCCAACTTCTATTCCTCGCGGATCTTTCCTCACAAGTTTCCATGTCAATTTCATAACATTTCTTGCTTTCTCCCCAATCTCCTTTAATGACTCCAACTCCCTTTGGATGTGGAAACTTGATGCATTGATGATAAGTTGATGCCACACCTAATATCCCATGAAACCACGGTCTGCAAATCAAAGCATTATAAGGTGATTCAATGTCAACAACACAGAATAAGATTGTAGAAGATATTCCCTTTAATGGAATTCGCATTGTAATATCCCCTTTGGGCTTGTTAGCAGTACCATTAAAACCATAAATTTTATACGTTGATGGTGTTAGATCTCGATTGGACTGCTTGTGTCTATTAGAACTCTATTGATGGCCCAAGAATCTTAATTTTCATCATCATTTTCTTCATCTCCTTCTTCTATCTGCTTTGGATTTATTTCTAACCTTACCACCAATAGGTTATCGTGCTGCTCGCCAGGTTCTGGTAATTCTTGTGCAGTGAAAGATATAGTTTTCTTTTGCCATTCTTCTAATGGCGAGGCTCTCGCTATATTCATTATCTCTCTTCCATCTGTGTCTCTCGCGAAGACTCTGCTTAGAACATTATCATGGAAATCCTCAATAGTTCTGTACGAATGTACAATGGAATTACAAAACAAATTCTTTGCTTTAGCCCCTACTTCTATTACGAATGTTTTTGCTCCTTTTACAGTATTCACCCTGCGAATTTCTGGTGCTGGAGGTAACCGTTGGGATTGTGGATATCCTATTAGAAAATGATTTAACTTTCCTTGATCAATCATCCTTAAAATTATCCTCTTCACATTTCTGCAATTATTTATTGAATGACCATGAAAATGATGGTAAGGACAAAATTCTTGACTTTGATTATTTGGATGTGACTCTTTTCCCATACTCCATGGTGATGGTATATTTTCCATCAAAATAATAGCCTCCCAAATTTTTTCTATACTAGCATTTAGAGGTGGCAACTTAATTTCTTCCCATATTATCTTCTGATTACCTTGCACTCTAAAGTTATTTTGCCTCTGTCCACCATAGGTTTCTTGCGGCTGATCAAGACTTTGAATATTACTATTTCCACCGCGATTGTAATAATTCTTCTCCCTCTCATACTCTTCTTGATCTAGGCTGCCCATATCTACTAACTTCTGCTGATTATCAATCACCACTTTCTCTTGTTGTGCTTGCGAGGTGCTCGCCACATTATTAATCATTTTAGGAAGTAAACTTCTGTTTGCTGCTACTGAGTTGGTATTCGCGATTGGATATGATTCCATATCATTTTGTTTCTCCTCCAAAGAAATGTATTCTTCTTGTAGTTCTCGTAGCTCAGTCATTGTGATAGTATTTTTGATTCTGAAAATTTGTATGTACAACAGATTTGTTGCGAACATTGTATTAATGAAAGACAAAATGAGATATCTTTCATCCACTCTCCCAGCCATCTCACTACACATTGACTTCCATCTTATGGTTAAGTATTTCAAGCTCTCGTCAATCCTCTGTTTTAATCCAAATACATCTTCAATACCTGGACGCGATGAATTGTTGCTTATATATGCTCCTAGAAATGTAGCTTGCAAATGATCAAAAGAAGTTATAGAATTTTTTGGCAATCCCTCGAACCATTTTAGTGCCTCGCCAGTTAAGCTGGATGCAAAATATCTGCATAATACAACATCATGATTCTCTCATTGTAGCATACACCTGACATAAGCCTTAACATGATGAACATCACAAGTAGTTCCATCAAAGATACTGGTTAATGTTGGTAACTTACATTTAGGAGGTATTCCTCTTAGATGTACTTCCTGAGCGAAAGGGGTTCTCGCAGCTTCTTTAATTGCTTCATCAAGTTGCCTTCTTCCTCTTTCTCTTCTATTATTCATCATTCCTCGCATTTCTGCTAATTCTCTCAATATTTGCTCATTCTCAGCTGAATTTTGCTCCATTGCTCTTTTTAATGCAGTTTCCCTTCTTCTGCGTTCTTGTCTTTCTTGTCTTGCAAGATTTTGTGCATCTTCTTCTTCTTTGTCATCATGTCTTTCTCTGCGATTTTCTCTTTCACCTTCTTCTTGGAATCGTAGATGATTTTGTTGTCTATCTTCTTATCTGCAAATTTCTTCATTTCTCTTCGCTGTCTTTCTATTCTCCTCTGTATTCTATCATACTCCTCCTGAATATTATCATTGTAGCGATTTTGTGTACGTATCCTTTATCGATTTTCATGGTTATTCTGTCGTACTGCCTCTTGAAACTCTTGTTCTTCTACTTATGACCTTAATCTTTCTCTTTCGCAAGCTAAGCGTGCTTGTTCAGCATAATGTCTCTCAATTTCTTCCTCAATTATTCTTCGATTTCTCTGAATCTCTCGCCCATGTAATATCCTCCTACCTTCTTCTAGATTTTCTTCACCATTTTGGTTGTTTCTTCCCTCTTGATTTCTATTGTTGCATCTATTATCCAAAGCTTCGCCACGCGGATCATAGCGATTTTCTATTACCTCTTCTTATCTATGACGTTGCTCTTCATTTGGATTTTTCATTTATTCTTGGATATTTCCTTTAGCATTTCTCATTGGGGAATTTCGTCTTGGTTCTTCTCTTAATGACCTTGAATTTGATCTAACAGTACTTTTTGATCTTCTACTTTGTAATCTCAAATTCTCCATTCTCAACTCGTGATTTTGTCTTGTTAAATTTGCACGCTATTCCGCCTCTAATCTTCTTTCCTCTTGTATTCTTTGTCTTAGATCATCTGTTGTTTCATCTTCGCCTCTCGATGAATTAATCCTTCAACCACTCCATGATTTCTTTCTTCTCTTCTTCCGTCTCTTAATTGTTGATCTTCTACATCTTCTATCGAATCCGATCTCCAAGTATGCACACTCACTCTATCATAATCCACATTTCTATCTTGTATTGGTGTTTGTTGATTCGGTTGTGGAATTTAATTTTCTCCTTTAATCCTTGTTCTATTTCTTCTTGTTCTTATCCTTGAAGATTCTCCTAATTCATTTGTTTCTCCACCTGCAAGTCTTTTACTCCTCCTCACAGTTATTGGTGGTTCTGATGTATTTCTTCTTATTCAAGACATTTCTTCAACTCTAACAATTTCTTCAAATCTTCAAGTTGTAATTAGAGATTTCTTAGCTTGATTCTCCCTGTTTTGCGCGCCAAAATATAGTTGCAGGAAATCCTACACTACACCCTTGTTAAGAATTTATGATAATCAACTCAGATTTTAAGATTAAAAACGACACTTTACTATTTAATTTTTCAGAAATGTTAACAAGAAATATAAGAATTAAAGAATACAACTTTTATTTTATTGTTTCTCTCTCCTCAAGACTTTCTCAACTCTCAAAAATACATCATCCCTCTCTGAATCTATTGGAATCCTTTATATAAGGAATTACATAGTGGATGACAGCTAAGCTTTCCTCTTATTTCGGATTTACTCTGCGATCTCATCGCGATAACTATAATGTTCATTCTCGCAAGCTTTGTAACCATCGCGGGACAAACATGTTTTTCTCATGTTTTCTTCAATCGTCAGCTGTTACGTCACTCTTTTGACTGCTTTTGTGACACTCGCAAAGTGTTGTTGAAGAACTCGTGGGGATGCTCGCAGGAATGTTATAAATCTCGCGAGAATATCGTTGTAGCGATATTCTGGTCTTACAAATAGCTAGAGTTACCCTTATATAGTCTTTCAAATCAGGGTTTCCAATCAATGTTAGCTTAGTAACAAAGCATTCAATATTCACCGTTAAATGAAAACCTGATTAGATACAAGCTAATATCTCTCAACCGTTAGATCGAAAACTTAGCTTGCCATACACACGTGGACTTGACGTTTTTGGGTTTGTGTAACCGTACCCAAATGTGTACAATGGTTGGTTCAATATTAGTCAACCAAATGGTAAGCCAAATGATAAATTTCATATCAACCATATTCTTCTTCACCATAACTAGTCCAAATGACTCAAATGAGCTAGTTAGAGAGTTGTTCAATTGCTATGAGATCTCAAGTACTCCAAGAGACATAATTGAATAAAAAACGATATGATTCACTCGAATCATTAATCATGAACTATAAAGCCACGGTTTTAAAAAGCATCCCTTAGTAATTTAAGAATAAGTTCATGAACAATGTTTTCAGACATAACCTCTTGAGTTCGCGGACTGAGTTCGCGGACTCAAGCTAATCGGTTGAAGTTAATAAACTCCAGCAGAATTTCTCGGAATGAGAACTTCCATCTGTTCGCGGACTGGGTTCGCGGAATGCACCTGAGCTTCAACTTTAGAAGATATTCTCAGGTTCGAGAACTTACGCCAGTTCACGGACTGGGTTCGCAGACTGAGTTGCTGCTCACGTTCCGGTTCCACTTAATCAACAAAGTTCGCAAACTTCGGTTCAAGTGTTAAGGACTTATACATATATGTGTTTCCACAAAAATGTTTATATGCCCCAATGGTTATATAGTCTAAACTCTCATTTCAATCATTGAAACATTCTCAGAGGATGTCATATAGTTGTTTTCACGAACTAGTTTTCGTCAGAGCGATTTCCAAATTGATTGAAACATAACATGACTTTCGTCACTAGGCAAAGATGAACTTGGCTAAAGCGAAAGCTTTACCAACACACATTTCGATAAATATATAAGCGAGATATACTCAGCTCGAAATGTCATGTGTGCATATTCTTAGTTTATATAGTAAAACGACTTTTGTCTCAAGATAGGAGATAGAGTAGATAGACTTTTGAGTGATAGATAAGTTCAAGTCTCCACATACCTTTTAGTCGATGAAGATCCACTGGTTCCTTGAGTAGTCCTTCGTCTTGTATGATGATCTCCATGGAGTTATTGAGCTCAACTACACTTTCTATCCTAGAGTAGAGATCATTCTCATAAGGTTTCTGATTTCTTGTGGGCATACGATTCACTGCTTTAGTCTGTGATGATATCTAGAGTAGAGACTTTTTGTTTCATTGACAATGAAGAGAAGCAAATTATGAAGCCTAGAAATTTGTTTCCTTCTTGCAAAACAATGAATATCATAGTGATTCTGTTTCCCACAAAAATTACAGGTTCGTAGAGGAGAAGCAACAACTGGCACCAGTTTAAACCTCATAGCCATATGAGAAGATTGGAAGTTATGCAAACTTTTCTTGACACAATCTTATTCTGGAGAACATTTTTTCGTAAACGGCAATTCCTGAGAATTAGTCACAGAAGAATTTCTCCTTAGGACAGAGTTTTCCTTTTCCAAGGTTTTACACTATTCATGGGCTAGAGTAAGAGATGCACAAAGTTTCTCTTTTTCAGCACGAAGTCTGTTGAGATCTGATGAATGAGTCTCGATCAAACGTTTTTCTCTAATGGAGTCCTCTTTAACAACTTCCTAAAGAGTACTAATCTTTTCCTGTTGTAGAGTAGTTTCTTGTAGAAGTTTCTCAATGTTCTTAGAGAATGACTTTATGATATGATAGAGATCACGTTCTCTATTAAGAGACTTTTCAAATTCATCAATGAGATGATCATGATTATTAAAATCAATATCTTCAGATGTATGTTTTGAAATTCTGGTGAGTTCCTTTTCATCTTCTGCTACAGTGTCACATGCCTCATGAGAGGGAGAAATGTCATTATCACATTGAACATTCTTTTTACCTCGGGATTCGGATGAATCAACTAAGGAATAATCCTTTGAGATGTTTCCAAGACACTTGACATGGTCAAAAGATTTAGGAGACATTTTGGTATACGGAAAAGAGATTCCGTCTACAGACTCAGACTGCCACAAACACAAACTTGTAAGGTATTTAACGTGTTTGCCTGCTCTGATACCAATTGAAAATACGGGGGTCTAACAACCTTACCCAATATTTTGATTAGCAATCTATATGGACAAATCCGAGTTGTTTTCTAAAGAATCAACAAGACTCAATCAATAGAAAATACTCAAGGAGTTATTATCTCAATCTCTCGATTTGACTTACTCAAGCAAATATGATTCGCGAGCCTAATCAAAAAGAGATAACTTGGATGGCACCAAAGACCAATATCCAAGTGTCAATCGATTTAAATCAACAACCAATAAGGTCGGATATTTTATTCGATTGAACAACGCACAACCTGTATTATTTCAATTATATAAAAATATAATGCAGAAAAGAAATAACACAGACACCAGAATTTTGTTAACGAGGAAACCGCAAATGCATAAAAACCCCAGGACCTAGTCCAGATTAAACATACAATGTATTAAGCCGCTACATACACTAGCCTACTCCAAATTAACTTTGGTCTAGACTGTGGTTGAACCCCAACCAATCTCACACTGATCCAAGGTATAGTTATCCTCCTACGCCTCTAATCCCAGCAGGATACTGCGCACTTGATTCCCTTAGCTGATCTCACCCACAACCAAGAGTTGCTACAACCAAAAGTCGAAGAATTTAGCAAACAAATATGTCTCACACAGAAAAGTTTATAGGTAATAGATAAATTCGTCTCCCACGAATAAACCTATGAGTTTTGTTTCATGTTTTGATAAATCAAGGTGAACAGGACCCAATCGATAAAAACAGACTTATATTCCCGAAGAACAGCTCAGTTTCATCAATCACCTCACATAAACTTAATCGACGCAGCGAAGAAGATTATTGAGGAATCACAAACAATGATACGAAGATGTTTGTGACTACTTTTATCTTGCCTATCGGAGATAGAAATCTCAAGCCAATTATTACAATTGTACTCGTACGATAGAAAGAGCGAGATCAGATCACACAACTACAAGATAAGTAGTATAGGTTTGGCTTCACAATCCCAATGAAGTTTTTAAGTCGTTAACTTGAATTTAGAGAGAAAACTCAAGGGTTAATGGATATCGACTCTAGCTCAGAGAAAACTAGTATCATACAAGAAAGGTGTGTGGGGATTAGTTTTTACAATAGCTAAAATTCCCCTTATATAGTCTTTCAATCAGGGTTTGCAATCAATGTTATCTTAGTAACAAAGCATTGAATATTCACCGTTAGATGAAACCTTGATTAGATACAAGATAATATCTCTCAACCGTTAGATCGAAAACTTAGCTTTCCATACACACATGTACTTGACGTTTTTGGGTTTGTGTAACCGTACCCAAACGTGTACAATGGTTAGTTCAATATTAGTCAACCAAATGGTTAGAAAAATGATAACTTTCATATCAACCATATTCTTCTTCACCATAACTAGTCCAAATGACTCAAATGAACTAGTTAGAGAGTTGTTCAATTGCTATGAGATCTTAAGTACTACAAGAGACACAATTGAATCAAAAACGATGTGATTCACTCGAATCATTAATCATGAACTATAAAGCCACGGTTTGCAAAAGCATCCCTTAGTAATTTAAGAATAAGTTCATGAACAACGTTTTCAGACATAACCTCTTGAGTTCGCGGACTCAAGCTAACCAGTTAAAGTTAATAAACTCCAGCAGAGTTTCTCGGAATGAGAACTTCCGCCAGTTCTTGGATTGGGTTCGCATACTGCACCTGAGCTTCAACTTCAGCAGATATTCTCGGGTTCGAGAACTTACGCCAGTTTGCGGACTGGGTTCACGGATTGAGTTGCTGCTCACGTTCCGGTTCCACTTGATCAACAAAGTTCGCAAACTTCGGTTCAAGTGTTAAGGACTTATGCATATATGTGTTGCCACAACAATGTTTATATCCCCCAATGGTTATATAGTATAAACTCTCATTTCAATTATTGAAACATTCTCAGAGGACGTCATATAGCTGTTTTCACGAACTAGTTTTCGTTAGAGAGATTTCTAAAGTGATTGAAACATAACATGACTTTCGTCACTAGGCAAAGATGAACTTGGCTAAAGCGAAAGCTTTATCAACACACATTTCGAGAAATAGATAAGCGTGATATACTCAGCTCGAAATGTCACATGTGCATATTCTTAGTCTATATAGTAAAATGACTTTTGTCTCAAGATAGGAGATAGAGTAGATAGACTTTTGAGTGATAAATAAGTTCAAGTCTCCACATACCTTTTAGTTGATGAAAATCCACTGGTTCCTTGAGTAGTCCTTCGTCTTGTATGATGATCGCCATGGAGTTCTTGAGCTCAACTACACTTTCTATCCTAGTCCGAGACCTTAGCTATAGTAGACTAGAAATCAAGACTATATAGTTTTGATCACTAAGATTGATCAAGACTATATAGTTTTGATCACTAAGATTGAAAAACATGCTTGAAATCAAGATGAATAACATTGCCCCAAATTTTTATTTTTAAAATCTATATTTCAAATTATTATTGTCTAGTTTTATGTCTTGTAAAATGATTAATTTGAAGTTTAATGAATTTGAAAATTTAACTCGTATTGTAGAAAATTAAGCTTATAGTATATTCTTAATTCAATCTTATATTTTAATTCAAACTAATAAAATAAGATGAATATTAAAACTTAATACTTAGACTTAATTTGAGAATAAAGAAATTAAAACATAAATATTAGATTATATTTGGGCAACCCTCTTAAAATCTCAAAACAACTTCCAAATTGGAAGTTTTTTCTGTGGATGCGACGATATTCCGCACGACACCTTTGTTCAAGTTCCATCATGGTTTCACCATCCCTCATGTTTTGACCCTCTTGCTGAAGTAAAACAAGATATATAGATTACATACTAATTTCCTTAATCATTACAGTGAAGCGATGAGACAACCCTGGAGCATCACAATTGTTGGAGTTCATTGTTTGTTCTTGAAAATTTTCAAATATCCTTTCCCAAAATGTTTGGGGATGGAATGCATCTGCGAATAAAGTCTCAGTAAAATAAACATAATTAGTAAATTTTTGTAATCGCCTCCTAATTCGACTTCGCACGTTGGAACGATTAGCAACTCTTGGATTTTCGGCAGCATGTTGGTTTGTTATGAACTCAGCCATGTTCATCTTATCATCCATGCTCTTGGAAGAATTGGAAGAGTGATGAAAAGAATTGGAGATTGAGAAATTCTAGAGTTTAAAATTGGGTATTTATAGAGGGGGGGAATTTTAGCATGGGGATGAGGAATTTATGAGCGATGATTATCTCAGTGAGCGACAGAGTGACTATCGTTGTCGCTGGAATGACCAACGAGCGATGTTTTGATCATATAGTGGTGGAGACTATATCGCTCATTAGAGACTCCGTCATGTATGCATAAGTGGTATTTCTGGCACTTAGGCATATATGTTTGGCTCTTTGGCATATCCATAGTGGGTGTAAAGTGGCAAAATCAGCTTCTTGACATGTGCATAAGAATAGGTCTAAGGAAAAGAAAAAGAAAAAAAGTCTTGAGTTTCCTTTATCTTCTTGCTCAAAACTAATCCTTTGGAGCTAGATCTGAGTAAGTATTTGTTTATGTTTTTTATGAAGTTTGGTTATTTAGTTTATATTTCTAGATTTTTTTTTTGTTGTTTTTGATGTTTATGGACATATTTCTTTGCTATTTGGGCGATCTTTTCTTCGTCTTTACAATAATTTCCTCTTCGCTCTAATAGTGATTCTTTCAAATCTTTATGGTGTTTCTTGCTTGTTATTCTCGATTCATTAAGAATGTCAACGATTCTACTCGCTTCGCTTTAGATTCATTTTAAATGAGAGAAATTTAGGCATCCAGGTTTGTTTGAGTCTACAAGATTTTGGGCAAAATACTTATTTCTCCATGGAGCATCTTTTAATAAAGTAGAAGACAATCAGTTTAAATGGTCAGAGTTGATTCTGGATCATACCATCATTCATCACGAGATTCACGATTACTTATACAAATATTGAATATCTTTGCGGTTCATGACGCTTTCTCTTTGCAATTTACTTGAAATTAATATCGTCATTTGTATCTTGGGTTTTGATTATCTTGTATTTCGGTGTTTTTGATAATATTGCAAGTGAATATGTAATCAATTTTTTTTTTGAATGAATCGAAATGTAATTCACATAAAAAAAAAGGAAAACAAATTAGTGTATAACTGATTTTTCCAATGCATGCTTTTACATTTTACATGATAAAATCATATATAAGTACATGAGTGAGAGATTAAATAGTATTCATACCACATAGAGGGTGGATAATGAAAATACTTAAATATTAAATTTACCATTTATGGTGAACCCAAATGATATATATACCATATACGGTTTAGTATATGCCAAATATATATAGCTACAAGCAGTTTCAAACTACGCATAGATCAATATCTATAGTTCGAATGGAGCACGGAGTTCAGAACCCATCATAAGAAAATCAAAAAAAAAAATTAGGTAAAGTTTGAAACCCATCTTGAAGTTTGGAGATGTTTCAAACACGACTAACAGTATGAGCTTGAAACTCCCGCTATCATAAGTAGCATTCTTCCTAATGTGGATTCATGCCTCGTACGCTAAACCGATACACATTCTTACGGTTGTGTTCCCATTTTAGCATACATCATTGTGGACATTAACAAAGGTGTCTAACATTTTGTTTTTGAGGCCTAACAAAATCCTAAAATTCCAGATTAAATATTATCACGTAAACCTTTAGTTTATGTTTGATAACTATCAAAGTAACCAATAAAATTTATGTATGAAAATATTTCTAGTATGTTAGTCAATTTATCGAGGATCACTATTTTTTTCTTTTTTTTGATAAGTTAGAATAGTGGTCCCTAAAACTACACCTAGATACATAACTATAAAAGTAACCAAAAAAAAATTGTGGATGATAATATTTCTAGACTGATGGACAATTCATCAAGGATCACTGTTATCTCTATAACTACACCTAGATAAATTAATCTGGGATTTATGCTACTATAGTGGTTCGACCCCAACCTCCCTTGTATAAGGAAGCTTAAGAACCATCATACCACTTGATACTATCAGATCATTTGATGGTTCTATTTTATTATGGGGATTTAATCCCTAACTTTTCCTATGGAATTCAATCCCCAACTGTTCCTATGGGAGGAAGCTTGATAACCATCAAACCACTTGATGGTTCTTAATCAAGGGTCATCATTAATACAAAGAAAAACAAGTCTTGGAGCCAATGAATAAGTTGATATATGTGAAAAGGCGAGGGTACCCAAATATACCTCAAGTTAAAACTTTTCCTTCTTATAAGTCCTTTCTCCGAAAGTGATTGTCTATGGACTGAGTCGAGACAATAAAACTAATCGGTTCACACTTTGTGTGATCGTCTATGGATACGAGATCGAGACAATGCAACAACGAAGTATGTTTACTTGATACAAAATTTCGGACTTAACCAAGCACAATAGGATTCACGTATCAAGTAAATAGGAATTAACGTTTGTGTAATTTACTTTAATTATAATGAGAAAATATAAAGTAAATGACACAACATGATTTTGTTAACGAGGAAACTGCAAATGCAGAAAAATCCCGGGACCTTGTCCAGAATTGAATACTCTCAGGATTAAGCCGCTATACAAAATAAACCAACTTCGTATAGTTGAGACCAAGCAACTAAACCTATATTTCACCTAGTTCCGTCTGTATTCCCACGCCTCCAACCTGTAAACAAGTCACGTACTTGGACCAATTCATTTGGTTCGTATTCCAAACAGTAAAGGAACAAAAAATCTGTTTGGTATCAACTCTCTTCAACCAAGTGATATGAGTTGCACAAAGGCTCTTCTGTTTATCTTAACATAAACTCCTTTGCCAGGTTCCAAGATCTATCTTATGTTCTATCACCAAAAGGTAATCGTTAAGATTAAGCCAATCAACAATATTAATCCAAAGAATTGTGTTAATGCCGATCTTCTAAATTAATCAATCCAATCTACCACAAGGATAAACCAATTATTAATTGGATCCTCTTTTACCAAAAAACGTATTGTGCACACCAAAGATTATAAAAACCAAGTATGAAATCTTCTATCTCTTCTTTGTCTTCAAATCTTATTAGATCTTCAATAAACACCTGCACACAACTAATTGAATCTCTTGTGATCGATCACACACGGAACGGAGTCTGTTAACAATGGATTATCACAAGATCATCTTTAGATCTAACAACAGTCTAAAGATCCATGTCGAAACCTTGAACTAGTTTGAGTGAATCTTATATCAGAAGAGAAGATTCTCAAGCATAAACAAAATAGGTGTAATCAAAGTTCAACCACCGTTAGTCAATCAAATCAATACGAAAAATAAAGATAAACCGCAATATCTAGTTTCCCACCAATGGGTCGCGCTAGAACTTCTCAATCCCAAAGAAGACTTTAAATTGAGCGGTCGTAAGAGATTTCACCTAATTAGATTACTCTCCTCTCTGATAGGCGGCTTCACCAGTAACAGTACAACAGAGGAAGCATACTGTCACGAAGGATTAGTTTGCTAGAAATGCAAACTCAAAGTATTTATAGAAAAGGAAGTTTGGACACCAAGGAATTTCCAAAACCGAAAATATTCTCAAGATATTTTTCCATATTAACCCAAATTCGGTTTTCATAATTCCTCTAAATGCACTGTCCAAAAATAATGATCGAAATCTCCTTGGAAAATATTTAACTAGCAAATGCACATTACTAACTATTATTTTCCATATATAATTAAAAACCTTAATTAAAAGATTCTTAACTTATTTAAATTTGATCTTGGGATTTACTTTCTTCTTAGATGTTAAGGAATAACTTTGAACAATAAAAGAATACACATTAATGCACATGTTCAAAGTGTGTCGACATCTTACTCTTGCAAGTCCTTTTTCATACTTGCTCACTTGAAATCGATTTACCACACCTCCAAATAAGTTTAGAATTGGTTCATCTGACTTTCAAGAACTATGTGATTGATCAAGTAACACTCAATCACAAACCATGGGTGTAACGGTTCTACCAAAAAAAAAATCGGTTCTACCTCCATGTGAGTATTGTGCATAGTCACACTAGCTTACCAAAATTCGGCTGACTAGGTACTAGGATCGGTTCCCCACATATATTTGGTATCTAACTTGTATGCACAACACATGTCCCATAGGATCGGTTCCCCCTTTCCTAAAAACATGTTGCACATGTTCATAGGATCGGTTCCCCGTTTTTCTATAAACCTTGTTGCACCTCATACAAGGATCGGTTCCCCTTGTGATGCACTGCACCTCATACTAGGATCGGTTCCCCTTCTCCCAGTAATAAGTTCAGACACTCATAAACCCGATCAATACCCCAGGTGATTACTTAAGATCGGTTTCACTAATAAAAGTCATACCAATACATAAGTCGGGCCTCATGTGAATAGTTTTACCAAGAACACAAAAAAGTCATGAGTGGTTATACTAATCACACATATTGGTCGTTCATAAGATTTGCAATGAAGAACAGCCCCAATAACGCCTGTCGATTTCCTTTTCTGTTCACAACATCTATCATGAACTTACTTCCTTAGAACACATGTAAACATTGTTCCCTAGGATGAAATCCTCACCTCATACCCATACATAATCACAATAGCATTCATACGATTATGTAGATATCTTATATACAAAGTTTAATGGTTAAGCAAGAAACTTCATATTGTATTCCTTAATACTATGTCTATCTAGAGTGTTCATGCTTCGCAGTTTTATGTTTTTCAATATGCGCGACTTGAAAGATACGTTAGGGAATGAAACAGTTTAAGTCAAATATCACTAACCTCAAGTGGAAGGATGATTTTATGGTTGTAGCTCCATACTTCTTCACTTCTTCAAGTCTTCGCAATACTTTTAATGTCTCACCCTAATACTTTCAATCTAACCTATACGAAGTTGACTCTAGTACATTTAAATCAAGAGACTCTTAAATGAGTTTTGGTTCACTAAAATATGACAACCAAACTTGACATACCAACGCTTGGTGGGTTCAACCGAGATATGCTCTAACAATATGTCTCACTAAATATAAATAGTTGGACTCGGGATTTATTGAGAGGTGAATAAAGTGCGAAATGAGATCTTCTTAGATGGGAATAAATAAGCTTTTAATTGGTTGAAAAAGTAGTTCGTAAAGCGAAGAAAGTCTATATGTAATACCGGTGGTAAAAAGAGCAAAGCTTTTGAAAAATAGGGGGTCTAACAACCTCACCCAATATTTCAATTAGTGATCTGTATGGACAACTCTGAGTTGTTTTCTAGAGAATCAACTAGACTGAATCAATAGAAAATACTCAAGGAGTCATTATCTCAATCTCTCAATTTTATTTACTCAAGCAAATATGATTCGCGAGTCTAATCAAAGATAGATAACTTGGATGGTACCAAAGACCAATATCCAAGTATTAATCAATTTAAACCAACAACTAATAAGGTCGGATATTCTAATTGATTGAACAACGCACAACCTGTATTATTTCAATTATATAACAAAATATAATGCGGAAAAGAAATAACACAAACATCAGAATTTTGTTAACGAGGAAACCGCAAATGCAGAAAACCCCCTGGACCTAGTCCAGATTAAACATATATTGTATTAAGCTGCTACAGACACTAGCCTGCTCAAAATTAACTTCGGTCTAGACTATATTTGAACCCAATCAATCTCACACTGATCCAAGGTACAGTTATGATCCTACGCCTATGATCCCAGCAGGATACTGCGTACTTGATTCCCTTAGCCGATCTCGCCCACAACCAGGAGTTGCTATGACCCAAAGTCAGAGACTTTAGCAAACAAATCAGTCTCACACAGAAAAGTCTACAAGATAGCTAAATCTGTCTCCCACGAATAAACCTATGAGTTTTGTTCCATCTTTTGATAAATCAAGGTGAACAGGAACCAATCAATAAAACCATACTTATATTCCCGAAGAACAACTCAGTTTTATCAATCACCTCACAATAGTCTTAATCGACGCATCGAAAAAAGATATTTTGGAATCATAAATGATGAGACGAAGATGTTTGTGATTACTTTTATATCTTGCCTATCGGTGATAGAAATCTCAAGCCAATTATTACAATTGTACTCGTATGATAGAAACAGCAAGATCATATCACACAACTACAAGAAAAGTAGTATCGGTCTGGCTTCATAATCCCAATGAAGTCTTTAAGTCGTTAACCTGGTTTTAGAAGAAGAAAACCAAAGGTTAAAGGAGAATCGACTCTAGCTTAGATAACTAGTATCACACAAAATGTGTGGGGATTAGGTTTCCCAGTTGCTAGAGTTCTCCATTATATAGTCTTTCAAATCAGGGTCTGCAATCAATGTTAGCTTAGTAACAAAGCATTCAATATTCATTGTTAGATGAAAATCTGATTAGATACAAGCTAATATCCCTCAACCGTTAGATTGAAAACTTAGCTTGCCATACACTCATGTACTTGACAATTTTGTGTTTGTGTAACCGTACCCAAACCACTAGTGGAAATCAGCAGTTTCGCGACCGACAAAGCAAGTCATTTAACTCGTATCTATGACTTGCTTTGTCGGTTGAAGAAAGGGTCGCTGTTTGAGCGTATTTTTAAACTATGACGTGTCTTTGAGGGTCGTTGAAAATCTTATATCAACGACCGATTTTAACGGTCGATGCTTTATGACTGACTTCCGATTTTAACGGTCGATGCTTTATGACTGACTTCCATCAGTCATAGATATAAATCTTAATAATAATAAAAAAATGATTCAGATTGGCTGAATCTGACTAAATCTGAAATCAAACACAAATGAAACTCAAATGAGAATCAAATGAAAACTAAATTCAAATGAAACTCCAATTAGAATTCAAATGAGAATCAAATGAAACTCAAATTAGAATTCAAATGACAATCAAATAAAAACCAAATTAAACTTGCACATAAATAATCATTCAATTTAACATTCATTGATTCATTGGTCTCAAATTACACAAAGGATTATCTCAAATGGATCTCAAATTCAATTTACAATCTGGACTAAAATTATTAGTTCAAAGTATGAAAACTTGGAATAAGTTCATTATTGAACATCAAATTATTTTACAAAGCTTCACCTTACAAAATAGAGGGACCAGTTCATATATCACCAATATATAGCTGCTCATTGTGATGGCGTTCTGAGTTTAATGAAAGTTGTAAGAGATAAGTGATTATGCTGTCTGTACCTTATCAAACAACTCAAAAACTGTTCTTGCAGGAGGAATCCATTCATCAATTGCAAAGTGGAACTCCCGATGCTTCGTCACCTGACATTTTGAGTAACAGTACATACTTAAACTCGTTAATACTAAGAGTAAATGTTATCTGAAACTCACATGCTGGCGTCAAAAACTAAGAAAGCTAAACTGACCTTTGTATTCAGTGGTCTAGCCTTGAATTTTGGAATCTTTTCTAACTGCTCAATCTCGGTTGTGTTTTTCACTTTGTAACAAAAAGGGAGAAAAATGCTGCTCACCTTCACAGTCCAGTTCTTGTTATCCAACAGATTCGATGACAAATCACAATGAATAATTGGCGGGTTACAATGACGAAGATAATTCATACCTCATGCCTATAAAAGAGATAAACCATGCCAATAAATTTCATAATCAACTTTATATGAACACAATTCATATGAAAAATTATAGAAGTGTGGCGAAGAAGAGTACTCATGGAATCTTAACCCAAGTTAACCTGCTCAAATAACCCCAAACCAACCAATCCAACTACAGGTTCCATACCGAGAGGGCTGAAAAACCTGTGATTCAATCACGAAGAACTAAGTAAGCTGCAATTAGAACATATGCCAGCACAATCTTTAGAAACAAATTGATGTGTACCGCGAAAAAAGCCCCCATACTAGACTATATCCCAATCAGGACTCCTTAAGTTTCCAGCATACTGTGTAAAAATATCTGCAAGTAGAGAATACATGTGCATAAATCTAACTGAATCGTCAAAGTTAAGCAACAGAAATGGAAAGAGGTAGAGAGATAATCAAAGTTTTTCTGTAGAACTTACTTCATGAGGTTCAGTGATTCATTATAGAGATGAGTCTCCGATAATGCAAAGGATAAGTACAATATAGGCAGAAGAACCACTAATGACTACCGGTAACCTGGTTCCAAACAAAACTTGCAGAAATGTGTTTATGCCAGATACAAATAGTAGTGTTTGTATCACTCGTATATTGACACACTTAATAGAGCCTACAAAGATAAAAATCTTCCATTAAAACCAAAATCCAAGTAAACATAAAAAATGAATACATGAGGAAGGGGGACAATATTAGATAATCTCAGTGATGTATAATCTACTAAGAGGATAAACCTCACCCTAAGTATTTGATAACCTCAAAACAAATACAATAAATTGGTAAAACGGATTTACATTACAAGGGGGATATGAGTTGTTCTCCTTGCAAAAGGAATAAGAGACCTGATAGCCAGTTCTCCTTGATGTGCAACCATTGTTGCCAACTGTGTAAATATTCCACTTAGTTAGGAAATAGTGGATTACACATTCTGAAGAGAAACTTTCCGTCTTTGAGAGTAGTTGTCCTTCCTTGGAACAACCTACTGCAACATAGCCACCTCCATCTGCGGGGTTGGGTTATCCACAGCTAATTGTCGTCTGAATTGTCAAATTTTAACACTACGTCACATTAACATTGGTAGTAGATATTTATTTAGTAAAATGGATTAATGAAGTACAATTTTACGGTTGAGCTTCTAAACGTTCAAACACAAATACACTTAGCATGAGAACATTTCAGGATTGCAGTCTTCTTGACTAATCAATCAGTTTAAACTGAAAATTAAGCAAGTCCATAAGCTTCCAATATCACTTGTATGCATTAACTCGGTCAAATAAAACCACAATCCTTAATCCCTAACATTCAACACCTATATAAGATTCAACTCAAGGCTAGGGTTAAGTCATATACCTGAGTTATCAAATTCTATACCTAGAATGGCACCCATAATTAGTGAAAACATTTTGTTTTTGAAGCATATTATTGAAAATATAACATGCTTTCTGTTTCAAGTGTGGCGTCAATCAAGCAAATATGAATACATACTTTGGTTGCTACCCTGAGATTCATTCGAGTGTATTCTGAGATGCAAAGTCAGTTAAAAGAAGGATTACAACTTAATACAAGAATACCAATGTATTTATACTAAATGATATACATTCAAGGCTTTTGTATACATAGCCTCACTGGATATACCTAACATATAGTCTGAGTGATATGAAGTCAATACTGGAATGGTAAAACCATCGAAGCTCGCCAGAATTTTAAAAAGCATCAACACCTTTAGCATAAACTTAGATTATTATTTTGAACTAACTAAATTTGATACTAGAGGATTTGAGGAAAGTCATTACACAACATGCAATCTGTTGGTGCAACTACTTCTCAAAAGAGTTCATTCATCAATCATCACACACACACACATACATAGTACAAGGATTGAGCATGAACATTTGATAATAAGCCATACTGCCATCTCATTGCCTACACAGAAATAACAGTTTGACAAATAAAAAACAACCTAATCAGGATCTAAAACACAAATCAACGCGAAATTCATACTACAATGAAATTTGTAGCTACAAACCAAAACCCCCACATCAATTAGCTAAATCATGACTAAAAAAACCAATTATTACCTGAAATTCTCTAGTTAATCTTATGAACCTCTTTCAAAAAACCTCATTAAGAATCCAACCTTCAAAATAGAGGGTGCATCTATTATTATTTGCCATGGTTATCTGTTTGGTCAGGGTCACGGGTAATGTTTCAGGACGCAGTTGCTACATATCAGAAACTCAACTAAACAAGCATCCTACAAATTTTAGAACTAATCAAAATCCTCAACCTAGTAGACTTGATGATGATACCAATGTTAAATATCTAAAGCATTAGAGTAAGACAAATAAGAAAGCCTTATGAATAAAATTATTGCAGCTAAAAACATAGTTCTAACCTATGATGATAAATAAGAAAGACTTCCCTGCATTGAAAAGAGTAGGAGAAGCATGGGTGAACCGACGCTGTGACATAAGATGGTATGTTTTGAGAACATAATCAATATTGTCTTTGTGGATTCCAACATCAACCCTCCTCAACATATGTTGTGCTCTTTCTACAACCTTCCCTTGAACCTTCAACAGGTAAGATCTTCAAGGGTTTTGAAACCAAAATAGTTAAAATCAAAATCTCTGTCCAAAAAGAAGATAAGTGATTAGTCAAAACTGCTTAACATTCCGTTGCCAAAAATAATAAAATTTTAACTGGATAACAAGCTGCAAAACTACTCTAAATCAAAAGGAGCGACACAATCAAAGGGTTCAACCGTGAAGGGGATTGAACCCTTATAAATTTAGAGTACTAATACTCTTTCCAATTCAGGTCTTCAAAAGAGTGAAGAAACCTTCATTTTATCTTGAAAATTTAAAGGAACATAGGTTTTGTCAGGTCATGGTTCTTCTTCCCATAAAATGGGTTAAAATACAAGTCCACCTTATACTGTGGGATAAATGAGACCATATGGATACAACAACATCATAGTTCACAAACAGATCAACCCATAATCATGCTTAGATTTTACAAAAACCATGTAGGTTTTACTGAACTAACAAACAAATCAGGCTAGAGACATCATTAGACTAAACCTTTAAGTTTATCATACTCTTACAAACTTAGAAAGGTACAATAGTTTTGGCTAGGGCATGGATTTTGTTCCCAAATAAAATCAAAACAGTTCCAATTATATCATAGGATAAAAGACACCATTTAGAGACATAACAAAATAATAATTCATGTACAGATTAACCCATAACAATGCTTTAGTCTAACAATGAAATGGACATTTACCCTTAACAAAAGAAACACAAACCATATAAATTTTACCAAATCGACAAATCAGTCAGAAAAAATTATCTTCATGATTATATCATAAACATCATCAGCAATAAGAGGAGCTTTCAATCCAGAACCATCATTTACATGATTGTAAAAGACAAAATATATACCCGTGTATGTTAACTTCTTTTTCTCCAATTCAACTGCCACCTACAAAACACAACCATACACAATTCCGTCAAATGAGATTTAAAAAAAAAAAAGCTTTCCATTAACTGTTCAACTCAACTGGAATCAACCAAAAGCAAAACTTAAACATCATCACTCATGATATCAGAATACTCCTAAAACCCAAATTGAAGAAACAAATTAACTCACCTCAAAAAATAGATAATAAATTTAACGAGCAATCTTATTAGCAAACTGAGACATCTTCTACTTCATCACCGCAGCCACACCATCATCACCAGGATTCACAATAGGAACCGGCTGAAGTAAACAGCAACCCTAAATCCCTAATCAAGAAAAAGAACACTTAATTGAAACTATTACCAGGAAAATCAAGAGCTTCGAAATTTTACCCTAACCCTAATATTAAAAATTAAATTCCTGTAATTGAAGATGATGATAAACAATGAGTCATAGATAATTACCCAAGTAATCGCGAGTAGGATTTTATAATTGAAATCATAGACATTGAAATTGATTATTTGTTAGAGGGTATCGACTTCTACTCCACCTTCGGGATCTGGAGACATTGTAAAGAAAACGATGGAGGTCAATTGAGAGAAAATAATGGAAGAGGTAAGAGAGGAAGTCAATAAGCAGACTCGATCTCCATTGAACTTAGAGTTGCAGAGAAAAAACCCATCGTCCATTATTTTCTCTGTGAAATAGGTGAGAGGGAGAGGGAGAGGGAGAGGGAGATGGAGATAAAAGAGATAAGGTTCTCTCGAGAGGAAATTATGAAAGAGGTGAGAGATAAAAATATAAGGTTCTCCGGGTTTTAATGCTGAGAGTAGATTTTTAATCATAACCGTAGGTCAATGAGCATACCCAATCTCAAGAATATTTTACCATGGAAACATCGAGGCTCATCAGTCTAGCCCCTAAATCAGATTTTGCAAAAAAAAAAAAATTTGAATTTTGGTTGAGACTATAATCGGTAGTAAATGAAGTTACCTTGACTTCCGATTATCCTAGCTATTTTTGCGAATATCCAACCAATGGTGTCTCTTGAAGAAACCCTATGGGAACAGACACGTTTTGTGAAAATTTCTGGAAAACCGAATAGGTTTTCAAATTCATTAACCGAAAAAATTTCCACGAGACGCTGTCTCGCACTCTGCTAGGGGGCGTTGCCCCCTAGGCCCCCACGACCTGACCTGTCAGGTCGAACACAGTCGGGAGAGGCTACGCCCCCCTAACCCCCCGGATAGCGGCAAACAATCTTGAAGATATCCAACAATATAATTACCGAATATAGAGTTTCCCCAAAATGAGATTTTGCAAAAATCCTATATTTTTATAATTTTTTTAAGCATATAATCGGTAGTCAAAATAGTTCACATAACTACCGAATATAGAGTTGCCCCAAACTACCGATTATGGATTAAACTCCCGATTATGAAGGGGCATATAGGTATTTTCAACCTATTTTGTCTTTTGTGTCGCTTGTAATTCTTTTGGGGTCGCCCCTAAAAACCCCAGTTTTTTAAGGGTTTTGTTGATTTTGAGTATGACAACTAAAAAAACTGTTGATGGTGATGAAAGAAAAGAGCTCATGATGGGGGTTATGATTTATGATGATAGAAAAGGAAGATAGGGTTTGGAGTTAGACCTGAGTTTCTCGTTCGGATGAACTGAGGACGAAATATATCAGAATTGAACATCACAGGTTCAAAGATTACCAGAGTTAGACCTGAGTTTCTCGTTCTCATGAACTGAGGATGAAATATATCAGAATTGAACATCACGTGTTCAAATATTACCAGAGTTAGACCTGAGTTTCTCGTTCGGATAAACTTAGGACGAAATATATCATAATTGAACATCACATGTTCAAATATTACCAGAGTTTGACCTGAGTTTCTCGTTCGGAAGAACTGAGGACAAAATATATCAGAATTGAACATCACAGGTTCAAATATTACTAGAGTTAGACATGAGTTTCTCGTTTGGATGAATTGAGGACGAAATATATCAGAATTGAACATCACATGTTCAAAGATTACCAGAGTTAAACCTGAGTTTCTCGTTCGGAAGAACTGAGGACGAAATATATCAGAATTGAACATCACAGGTTCAAAGATTGCGTAGTTAGACACGAGTTTCTCGTTCGGACGAAATATATCGGAATTGAACATCACGGGTTCAAATATTACTAAAGTTAGACTGAGTTTCTCGTTCGGAAGAAGCGAGGACGAAATATATCAATTTAACATCAAAGTTCAAATATTACCGAGATTTAGGTTCGAGTTTCTCGTTCGGATGAAGCGAGGACGAAATATATCGAAATTGAACATCACTGGTTCAAATATTACCGAGTTAGCTTTGAGTTTCTCGTTCGGATGAAGCGAGGACGAAATATATCTTAATTGAACATCACGAGTTCAAAGATTACCGAGTTAGACTCGAGTTTCTCGTTCGCATGGGCGAGGACGAAATATATCAATTGTACATCACGGGTTCAAATATTACTAAAGTTAGACTTGAGTTTCTCGTTCAAGAACGAGGACGAAATATATCAGAATTGAACATTACAGGTTCAAATATTACCAGAGTTAGGCCTGAGTTTCTCGTCTGGATGAACTGAGGACGAAATATATTAGAATTGAACATCACAGGTTCAAATGACCATATTACCCTTGTTGGAAATAAGTGGAATAAATATTATTGAGACTGTGAAAATGACCAGACTACCCTTATAGGAAATAGGTAGAGTAAATACTACAGACTGTAAAAATGACCATATTACCCTTATTGGAAATTATTGAGATAAATATTGTGCAGACTGTGAAAATGACCAGACTGCCCTTATCGGAAATAAGTAAGGTAAATATTACCGATTCTGAAAATGACCATATTACCCTTGTTGGAAATAAGTGGAATAAATATTATGGAGACTATGAAAATGACCAAACCACCCTTATCAGAAATAGGTAGAGTAAATATTACAAAGTGTGAAGATGACCATATTACCCTTATTGGAAATTATTGCAATAAATATTATGTTGACTGTGAAAATGACCAGACTACCCTTATTGAAAATAAATAAAGTAAATATGACATACTGTGAAAATGACCATATTACCATTATTGGGAATAACTGACATAAATATATGGAGACTGTGAAAATGACCAGACTACCCTTATCGGAAATAGGTAGAGTAAATATTACAGATTGTGAAAATGACCATATTACCCTTACTGGAAATTATTGCAATAAATATTGTGCCGACTGTGAAAATGACCAGACTACCTTTATTAGAAATAAGTAAAGTAAATATTACCGATTCTGAAAATGACCATATTACCCTTGTTGGAAATAAGTGGAATAAATATTATGGAGACTGTAAAAATGACCAGACTACCCTTATCGGAAATAGGTAGAGTAAATATTACAAACTGTGAAAATAACCATATTACCCTTACTGGAAATTATTGCAATAAATATTGTGCAGACTGTGAAAATGACCAGACTACCCTTATTGAAAATAAATCAAGTAAATATTACATACTGTGAAAATGACCATATTACCCTTATTGGAAATAACTGCCATAAATATTATGGAGACTGTGAAAATGACCAGAGTACCCTTATCAGAAATAGGTAGAGTAAATACTACAGTCTGTAAAGGGTAGTATGGTCATTTTCACAGTCTCCATAATATTTATTCCACTTATTTCCAATAAGGGTAATATGGTCATTTTCACAGTCTGTAATATTTACTTTAATTATTTTCAATAAGGGTAGTTTGGTCATTTTCAAAGTCTCCATAATATTTATTCCACTTATTTCCAACAAGGGTAATATGGTCATTTTCACAGTATGTAATATTTACTTTCTTTATTTTCAATAAGGGTAGTTTGGTCATTTTCACAGTCTTCATAATATTTATTGCACTTATTTCCAATAAGGGTAATATCATTTTCACAGTCTGTAATATTTACTTTACTTATTTTTGTTAAGGGTAGTCTGGTCATTTTCACAGTCTTCATAATATTTATTGCACTTATTTCCAATAAGGGTAATATGGTCATTTTCACCGTATGTAATATTTACTTTATTTATTTTCAATAAGGGTAGTTTGGTCATTTTCACAGTCTACATAATATTTTTTTCACTTATTTCTAATAAGGGTAATATGGTCATTTTCTCAGTATGTAATATTTACTTTACTTATTACCGTTAATTGGGTAGTCTGGTTATTTTCACTGTCTCCATAATTTTTATTGCACTTATTTCTAGTAAGGGTAATATGGTCATTTTCAAAGAGTGTAGTATTTACTTTACTTATTTTCGATAAGGGTAGTCTGGTCATTTTCACAGTTTTTATAATATTTATTGTTCTTATTTCCATTAAAGGTAATATGGTCATTTTCACAATCCGTAATATTTACTTTTTTTTTTTTTCAATAAGGGTATTCTGGTCATTTTCAACAGTCTCCATAATATTTATTGCACTTATTTCCAATAGGTAACGCAGTCGCGGAGGAAAGGAGGGTCCCGCCTAAGAAAAGTAGCAGTGATTCAACTAGGTAACGCAGTCGCGGTGTGGGTTGATGATTCGGGAATATAATCGTAATTAAAAAATTTATACAACGACCGTTTTTAACGCTCTAATATGTGCTCCGAAAATTTACTCTATCTAGGACTGCTTTGACCGGTCCACGGTCTGTTGACCGCTATTGAGGGTCGAGGATGTGGGTCATTAAAACCCCCTTCTCCACTAGTGAACGTGTACAAAGGTTGGTTCAATATTAGCCAACCAAATGGTTAGCCAAATGATAACTTTCATATCAACCATATTCTTCTTCACCATAACTAGTCCAAATGACTCAAATGAACTAGTTAGAGAGTTGTTCAATTGCTATGAGATCTCATGTACTACACAAGACACAATTGAATCAAAAACGATGTGATTCAATCGAATCAATTCATGAACTATAAGGCCACGGTTTGCAAAGGCATTCCTTAGTTAATTAAGATAAGTTCACGAATCATCGTTTTCAGACATAACCCACCTGAGTTCGCGGACTCAAGTTAACCGGTTGGAGTTCACAAACTCCAGCAGAAATTCTCGGGTTCGAGAACTACACCAGTTCGCGAACTGAGTTTACAGCTCACGTTCCTGTTTCACTTGATCAACAAAGTTTGCAAATTTCGGTTCAAGTGCTAAGGACTTAAACATATATGTGTTGCCACAATAATGTTTATATCCCCCAATGGTTATATAGTCTAAACTCTCATTTTAATCATTGAAACATTCTTAGAGGGCGTCATATAGTTGTTATTCACAAACTAGTTTTCGTCAGAGCAATTTCCAAAGTGATTGAAACATAACATGACTTTCGTCACTAAGCAAAGATGAACTTGGCTAAAGAGAAAGCTTTACCAACACATATTTCGAGAAATAGATAAGCGAGATATACTCAGCTCGAAATATCACATGTGTATATTCTTAGTCTATATAGTAAAACGACTTTTGTCTCAAGATACGAGATAGAGTAGATAGACTTTTGAATGATAGATAAGTTCAAGTCTCCACATACCTTTTAGTCGATGAAGATCCACTGGTTTCTTGAGTAGTCCTTCGTCTTGTATGATGATTTCCATGGAGTTCTTGAGCTCAACTACACTTTCTATCCTAGTCTGAGACCTTAGCTATAGTAGACTAGAAATCAAGACTTTATAGTTTTGATCACTAACATTGACAAACATGCTTGAGATAGCGACGCATGCGAGTTCGACCGAGAAATGCTCTAACAGCTTCTCTCTCTCCTAAAGAAAAAGAAGTCTGAAAACCCTAGCCACCAGAACTCAAATCTGCTCAAATCGGCTCATTTGGATCAGATCTGAGCATATCAATCTTCAATCCTAGCTTGCTTTGATCTTTCTTATTACTTCATGCTTTCTCTACTCTTTTTCAGTTTTGATTTAGGCTTTTCGGAATTGAATCGTTGCAACTTTCGTTTTGTACTTGGCATTTCTTTAGTTGATTTGTGTTGATTTGGTCTTTCTATTGAAGACCAAGGCACTCAATTCCTCCCACAAATGATCTCTATTAATCTCACAACAATTTTTTCATCTCCGACATCTGATTTTGGCTTTGTTATGATCTACTTTTATTAATATATATTTTACTTAATTATGTATTGTGTGTATCTCTCTAGTTGGTTTGAGTATATGGTTACTTCAGTTGAATTAACGATATATAGTCTGCAACTGCCTAAATCTTCAAGGCATCGTTCTTTGGAAGGTTCAACACGATGAAGATTCTCAAGATCTTGTTCTTTCAACCAGGGAAACTTGTTGTCCTGTAATTTATGTTGTGGCTAGCAATGAATCTTATAAAACCTTTGTTGGAAGGATTCGGTCTTCCGAAAATATTTAAAACCATTTCTAGAGTTGTAGATCATGTACTAATATTGTATCATTTATTTCCTATAACTCCTATGTGTTTCTGTTTTAGTTTCAGTCTTAATCTAGCTTTAGTTAGATTTAATTGTTCTATGTTTAGAAATGAAAATAACGATAATTGTAACTCTTTCAAGATCTTCTTCAAGATCATAAGTTATCACATCTCCAACGCCGAGTCAGCCCGACGATTCGTTCCGCTACAGACACCTAAAGACCGATTCAGATTACCACTGTTACTTGAGACACTTTGAATACTATGATTACTTTTTGGCTATTGTTATTTCTAGTTGGGTCAGTGCTACCTTGATTTAATTAGACAATCTAAACTTAAAAAAAAACTCTAGTTCATGTTATTTACATGTTCTAATGAACATTAGGTTGGATTTGATCCAATTCATGTTCTGATGAACCTTATGCTTTGACACAAATTGGTTTTGTTTTCAAAATCAGTTTGTCTCTAGATGTTTGTTCCTCTTCTTTGCAAGAGAGAAGAGTGTTCTCTAGAACTGTTTTAAGATTTGTAGGGTTAGAATTGATAGGAAAGAATTTGTGGAGATACTGTGACTTATATGTTTTTTGATCATGCTTTTTTTTTTTTTTTTTTTTGTAGGTTTTTCAATTTCCTAAATTGATTTTCTGTATATTCCACCGAGGTTAGCCTCTTTTCCCGAAAAAAATAAAATAATGCAGGGGTCAAAGCTGGTAAAAAAAATTGGACCAAAGATCAAAGCTGATTAGTAAAGCACGGGGACGGCAGATCCGAAATAAGTTTACATGTGCGATGACCAGGGACAAGGATAATGCATGAAATCCTACGGTGTAAGGGTCTAAATTGGTGTAATATACTTATCAAAGTTGAACCAACAAAATCAAACACAGAGACTGAAGTTTAAAACCCTAAATCCCATTTCACCATTTTTTACACTTGAGACTGAAGTTTAAAACCCTAAATCCCATTCACCATTTTTTCAGTGTCAAAATCGAAACAATCAAGGGGTTGGTCTTTCGATCCGGAGAAGTAGAAATCAGTGCTCGGTAAAATATAAGAAGGGTAAGATAGATAGCGAATATTCTTGGCAAATATATTCGCAGTAAACCAAATTTATAAAACTAAAAGAGCTGGTTAAAGTCTCTATTTATACATATGCAGTCAATATATAACTGTACCTGATGAAATTATAATATACATACTACTACCGAATGGTTTCATAAAAAAAAAAAAAATGCAAGAGGAATCCTATGATCGAAGCAACTTAAGCTAAAAAAGGAGGTCTGTTTGAAGCAGATATATATTATAAGCAAAAAATAAATCATAATATAACACACCCGCCCTTGCTAGACTGAAACTCATTTGCTTGCTTTTCTGCTTTCTCCAATTTCTTCCTAAGTTCACCGATTTCAGATCTGGCATTTTCCTCAGCCTTCATTCGAGCCGCCCTTTCTTTTGCCAAGCTCTCTTCAAGCCTTTTAACAGTCTCATTAAGTCTTAGCTCGACCTATATAAACAACATGATCAAAATTCAGGACGAAATATTATCGAAACCAAGTATATGTTACAAGCACGTTGTACAATCATCGAATTGGTCGTGCTGTTTTCTTCACAGTATTCATGGGTGAATTTCTGTCAAATCTTTCATCAGTGCACAAGTTATAATAATCAATAAAAAGAAGACGTAGCCATTAGATAGAACAGACTAGTTAACTAATGAGCATCAACCTTGGATTGTCTTTTTGCACAAAACTAAATAACTTAACTAGAACTAGTCCAGTTCAAAGACTGAGGCCTTGCTCACTCTGAAAAAAGGTTTCAACTTTAAAAGCCTACAGTTGATATCTTCATATTGTTCTTCAATTAGTAGACAATCTCAATATTGAAAATGCTATTTAGCAATTGTATAAAGATAACCATCCTGTAACAAGATCTTAGCTTAATAAGCTTGCCTTTGGGACTAATTTATGTGAACGGAAGCAGCAAGTCGTACCCAATGAAAATGACATCATTAGTCAACAAATATAAAGAGATATATCATTTGTACGATGATGACATCGAATAAAACAAATACAACGTTACTAATATATGACAACAGCCTTCATGGGGAATTGTTTATGAGCTGGCTTTGTTTAACTAATAAATTCCTAGTGCGTAATAGTTACACTAGGCATCACGTTTCCACAATTTATGCACATATAGAAAATAAAAGGGTGAATAGTGAATACCATCTCAGTTATTCTATCAAGCACTCCTGAATACTCCTCCTCCGAGGTAGAGGGCCCCTCGGAATGTTCTGTCTCAGGTACCTTCGTGATTCCTTTCTGTTATGCAAATGACATATTTAGAATGAAGTGCATACAACAAAATTATACGCATTGATAAAACAACTCCTTTAGTTTACATTTTCTAGGATCAAATGTTGAAAAAGCAACATATCTCTTGCATATTTCACACTTATAAAAAGTGGAAAAAAAAATAAAAAATGACAAGGACAACATATTTACAAATAGTCACCTTAATCTCGTCGAATATCTCATTTGTATAGGGTTGTCCTCCATTCTCTTTTGTGACCAAATGTACAAGTGAAATCAGTCGCTGGACTTGTTTGGCCCGCTTACTCCTATCTGCAGTCACATTATCAAAAAGAACCATTCGGTTCTTGCACAAACGGGTCAATTCCTGGATCACAGAAATAGAACAATGCGTCAGAAACCATCATAAGTTCATAAGATAAAAATCATTCGAAGCTTAAAACCAAATTTTTAACGAGCTTCTACACAGTCAAATTACATACACGTTCATCAAATTCAAACTATCTAAAAGACAGACCAACAACATGAAATAGAGTAACAACTACCTTTAAGGGTTCAGGGGCCTTGCGATCCACAAACTCGATCAATGCGTTGTTGTCATCTCCTTTGAAGAGATCACCATGAGTAAAGACAACAATCATGTAATTAAGAATTTTTTCTCCGAATAGAATCTGTAAATTTCTAACAGCTTCTTCTTCTTCTTTCGAGAAACGATTCTTAATCGACAAAACAAAAAGAATAGCGTGGATTCCATTCTTAGCAAAATTGATACATCTACTGATCTCTTCAATCGTCTCTTTTGGCCCTGGTGAAAATCCAAATAACCCTGCGCCGGAAAGGTTTACAAGAGTTAGATTAATTTATCTATTAGCACGATCTTTACAAATATAGTACAGTATATCCTAATTATGGGAAACAAACCAATTACCTGGTGTATCAATCACATTAAGAATGAGTCCATCTTGACATCTGGTTGACTGCAGCACGCACTTAGTTGTAACACCATCAAGACTACACTCAGAATTGAAAGCTTCTTTGTAAAGGATGCTATTCCCTGTTGCACTTTTTCCATTGCCGGTTTTTCCAAGCAAAACTAGGGTTCGTGAATGGTTAGGTGTAGGTGTTGGGAACTCCCCTAACTCCCAATCTTCATCGATTGAACTACCACCCATGTTATGCAACTTAACACAAAAGAAAACCCTAAGATCAGAGAAGACTGGGGAGAGTTTTTTTTTTTTTTTTTCTTGGAAAGGAGACTGATGAGAGATAATTGGGTGCGTTCTCGCTTTATATAATAACTAGCCCTTAACTACAGGGAAGGCAATCAAGCAGCGTACGGATTAGCAAACCATGCAGCAGATGGAAGCCAAGCAGGAAACTACTCAACCAAAATTTGGGACCAGGCAATCCCATCTTTTATCAGTCACATTTTATTTCAAGACTCTGTGGGTACCACTTACCCACGACAAGTTGTAATCTAATTCCTCTAATAAAATTCATGCTTCAAAAAAAAAAAAAACTAGCCCTTAACTCGTGCCGTAACGGCACGGTCCATGATGTTGGTTCATTTTTAATATATTGTAAAAATAGTTGGGATTTTCCTCACTTTTTTTCTTATTCTTTTCCTTTAATATTTTACCGTCGGAGATTTATTCAAACGAAAGAAATATAATCTTAACTTCTCGACACTTTTTTATTTAGGTTCATTGCTTATAATGAGATAATGCTCTAAATGAACATGGAAGTTTAAATATTTTTTGGAAATATGTCGTCAGCAGCGCTCATCTCAATGAAATCAACTAATTAATATCGTTCATAAAAGTCTCCCCATACTCCTATTTAGTTCCAGCTGACTCATCTATCATGGTCATGTTGTCGACCCTCCAAATAGGCAGAGAATAATATTATTTTTTTGCATCGAACGGATGATACAAACTCTCCAATGTGACATGATTTTCCTGTAATTTTTCAACATCCATTAGATGACAATGTTTAAAATGTATACCCATTACCTTTTCGAAGGGATTGTATATATGCGAACCTCTGCCATTAAATCTTCAACAAAGTATTGTGCCCAGCAGCTCGTCTTAACGAATGCTTTGGTAACTTCAAAAGTCTTGGACATTTTGTAACTTCTATATGTTCCTACCTTCACTTGGAATACAATCTGGCGACACATTACCTCATAAAGAACCTTGAACACATATTGTACTCCCTGATCCTATTTCAAATTAATAGGTTTTCAATAGATCCTTTACCAAAAGTTGACATCTTCTACGTTGAATATTTATAAAAAAAAAATTATGGTATTGTGGATCGTTGGTTTCTAAGATTGTAGTTTTCAAAATTGGCCTCTTCAAGTCCCACGGCTTTCTAAGTTTATATATCCTGTTTGTTTTTAACATTTTAGTTGGCATATTATGTTTGTTACTACCTTTAAACTTGATGTCATCTTTTACTGTGAAATTTATGTGATTTCAGAATCGAAATAGTTATACCTCTTTCATTCGTATCAAGTAATCCGTTGTATATCCCAACAATTATTCTACATCAATTCCTTTCTTTTGCCGTTTCCGGACCACCAGTAGCCATTATTGTCAAACGCAATCTGTCCAATTATTGTTGATGTTATGTATTTGCAATGTTCATTTTTCTTAAATAAATAAATTATGGAAAAACTAAAAAAAGAAAAAAAAGAACATAAGTCTTACATCGCATCTAAGTTATTATATCCAAAATACTCCGGACACTGCTTCTGTCCTTAAGGATGATTTCTATGCTTGCGGGAATCTTGGACATATGGCGGTTCACTGTAGAAACCATAAGGACCTTAAAAAGAAAAATAATGTTAATTTGGTTGAAAACAACCAAGATGAATTTTCTGGCACGGTGTCTGAAGTAAATTTGGTAACAAATGTGAGAGACTGGTGGGTAGACTCTGGTGCTACCAAACATGTATGTGGAAATAGAGATATGTTCACCTCTCATAATAATGTAGGGGAAGGCGATAAACTCTGTATGGGTAACTCATATGCAGCTTCGGGTAGGAAAAAGCAAAGTTGGGCTCAAGCTCACTTCTGGCAAGACTCTCACTTTGAGTGAAGCTCTTCATGTTCCGGACATATGCAAAAATCTTGTTTCTTGTGGTGTTTTGGATGATAAGGGTTTTAAAATTGTAATAGAATATGAGAAATGTGTTGTAACTAAGGAAACTATATTTATTTCCTTAATTAATTTAACAGTACATGCAACACCAATCATTTGCGAAGTGAGCTATTTATGCAAGTGTGGTCAATGTATCCCTTAACTGTGATAATAATAACAACACGTCAGTTTTTTTCGAGCCGTCCAGTTGTAAATGGTATGAATCTAATAGATTTTAATTGTACCTCAATCTTAGATATCACCTTCTTCTCACATAACATAGCGATTGAGGAAGAAAAATCTTGACTACTCTTTACATAGGCAGAGTTAGCCAAACTATGTTTTGCAATTGTCTTACATGAAAATTATTATTAATTCATATTTTAATCGGCTCCTATCGATTAAAATATGAACTATTCTCAGTCATGTTCTGCTTATTTCTTGACCAAATTATTGAATTATTCTCAGTCATGTTCTGATTTGTGTGATCTACCCATATGTATCTACTATACCTTCTAACCCAGTGAATGAAACATATACACATTGATCCGTAATTTGATATTGTTCATTTGTAATCAAGAGGTCGCATGATTTGAGAATGTAAAATATAAACAATATTCTATAAACATCAGAGGAAAAATTTAGATATATGATTTAGAGTTTTTTATGATGATTTTGATGAACATACATAATTTTCAAACAAATATTTTAGAATGTAAATACATTTTCCCGGTCAATAAGGTTTTATATCGGGAATTGAGTGAAAGTATGTTGTTGTCTTTGTAGGTAATTGTCGCGAAACAACTCGACATTATGGTCTTTCAGGAAAAATAATGTAATAGTACTTGAGAAAGTGATAATGTTCTCTTACGCGGGTACACCAATTTCCTTTATATAATACGGATGTCGTTTCGGTGATCCAACAATCATGATAATATTGTCTTATACGTTCCGGTATCATCCTCGAAATATTTGGTTTTTGTCCTTATCAATCGTGCTAAAAAAAACCAATTACATCTTTCACAATACAATGTTGCATGTTTTGTGAAGATTTTTTTTTTTACTCGGTTAATAAAACTTACTAAAAAGCAAAAACTATTATTATCCACTACTATTACCAACACCCACCACCATAAAAACCATCCGCCGCAACTATTTCTTCCACCAATAGTAATGTTACCGCCTCCACCATTCACAAACACCCACCACCGTTAGAATTAATATAGTTTTTAATAAAATTATTTATTAATAAAATTATGTATTTATGTTAGATTATTAAAGGGAAATTTATAATAGAAATTTAATTAATCATTATGAACAATCAATGAGACACTAATTAATAAAACATTTAAAATTGGTTAAGTTGAACAAACCCCAGCGGTAAATTTATCTTTTCCAAGGACAAATCCTGACCACTCTTTACCTAGACAAATCGATAATAAATAATTTCATACGTTCTGATCTTGATTCGTGTCATTTAGTTATTACATAACATGGCAATTGATTGCACCAATTTTTTAAAATGGACATGTGTTTTCTCAAGTTTATTTTAACATTAGAATGGCCAACCACGTGCTATACTTTATAATATAACATTACATATTGGCATTACGAAATTAGCATAATATGTTTTTGTTCACCAATACCCACAACCACCATAAAACCATATGAATCCTTTTTTTTTATCCACCACCACCTAGTAGCAGAGCCTAGGGTTGACTAACCTGGCTCTAACCCCTTAAATATTTAATAACTACATATTTTTTTTAGTTTATTTTATAAATAGTACTTTGTCCATATATATTTATGGTTTAGTCCACAAAAGTTTACATGTTTCTTCTAAAAAAAAAAAGTAGGACTCCTCCATGTCAATTTTTGACTCCACCACTGCCACCATCACTGCCGCCCACCCGATGTAGGTTGTTGGACGCAATTCTAATTTTCAATCACAAATGCCATGTATGAGGTTTAGATTGAACAAAATGTCGTCAATTGATTAGTTTTTTTTTTTTTTCCGTGTATATATTCTTTTTTGTATTGCAAATCAATTTTATTTTAACATTAAAAAATCATGATTTATACGATATACCAAAGATAACAGGGGTACCATTTGGGTAATCCAACTACGATCATGAAAATATTGTCTTGTATGATATCATCCCTAAAACACGTGGTACCTCCATTTATCAAAAGTGTTAAAAAGTAAAAACAACCAACCACATCTTCCACACTACGATGTTATCGATGTTGTAACGACAACATAAAATTAATATTGTCCATCACTATTCACCAGCACTCACCGTCACTACTTCTTCCACCACAAATCAAGGGCGGAGCTAGGATTTTGAGGAAAGAGGGTGAAAAAATTCTTGGCAAGTTGGATACATGTGAAAAACGGACTTTGTATCCCATTTTACGATAAAAGAACAAAAATAAATATAATTGTGCTTGGCTCCTCCCTTAACCACCACTAATCTTTCGGGCTCTACCTCTTCTATTATTCATTGTCGCCAAATATTATAATTAATTCAGAAAATATTTATAATTAAAAAATGATTAGTCATAATTATGAGCAATTAGTGAAACACTAATTAAAGAACACTTTAGAATGAATAAATTATTTATTATGTGCAATTAGTGAAACACTAATTAATAAAGCAATTATATATTTAAGTTGAACAAACCACCACCATTGATTTATCGTTTCTATTAATTCCAACCAAGGTGTAACATTGGTTAGAGGCCTCTCTTATGACACAATAGGTCATGAGTTCGAACCTCTCCCTTATAATTTTTGAAAATCCATATCTTGACTTGATTATTCAATTTTCATTCATAATATTGGAATTAATCCCACGCGTGCGAGTTGTAGGGGGTGGTCAGGAGAACCACAACCCTTGATTTATCTTTGTCCGGACAAATCCGACCACCACTAACAAAGGCAAACTTATCCAAACCTTTTTTTATACTAATGAAATATCTCTTGATTATAGATGAAAATACCATGCTACAAGCAAGGAGTACACCGAAATGTAAATACTCTGGCGTTGCAGTAAGGCTCATGATCTACTGACCCTCGGATTAGGTATTCACCCTTCAAGGGTTCATCTATCCGGTTGTGCAGAGCTTCTACATAGGAGTGCGTATGCTCCAAGAATGCAGCGACTCGAGACTCCGGTGGAATGATGCTACAAACTCGGAGTCAACAAACTATAATTTTGCGCTATTTGTAGGGCAATTACGCGATGGCTTGACGGACATACTTATGTCTCCGATGGTTTGACCGCCGGGTCAATTATAGCTGGGTATCAAATAATTTTCCGGGATATACGAACTTTTTGTTGGTTCTACCGAGTGTAGTGAAAATTGCACTCCAAGGCTGATTACTCGACGAGTAATCGCTACAAGCTATATGACCGAGACGATTTCCGATTTTTGCATGCACTAAAATCATAAAAGAAAATTTTCATAACCCCTTAGATGAAAGTTATAAAATAGAAACACCTCTAAATACATGATAAATACGTTCAATATAACAATATTACACACTTAATTACATGATAGTGTTAAATTTTTATGTACAAATCATGACTTATGAGCAACAATATATAAATTATTAATAAATAGATTCCGAGTATTAGACCGAGTTTTGGCGATTTCCAAGTCCGAACTTATTGCTCCTCGCTTCAAGCCCCCCAACTGAGTAGCGCAGATGAATGAAAGGTTATTGAAAAAACAAATCCAGGTACAACAGATGGAAGATTAGAGGCAAAAGCCCAAAATTGGGGGAAAAAATAAACAAAGAAAGAAATGCAGTGACTGCAACTCATGTCAAGTTTAAACTGTCAAAATTTACTGAAACCAGTAACCAACATGTTCGATCACATTACAGAGTACAATACCAAACTTGATATAGGACATCCTTTACTTCAAGACAGCATCAACTATTACAAGTTGATCCATTTTCGACTGAAGCAACTATGACTAGTTGCCTCCATTCTTATGAAGCAACTCTGACAAGTTGTTCTCATTCCTTTATTTCGTTTGCTTGCTTTGCAAGTATTTTAGCTTTCCTAGTTTAGTTAGCTTTCCTGTTTTACGGGTCTTGTGAACCTATTTAAAGGCTACGCCTTCTTGTTTAGAGATACAATCTTTTATCACCTTATTATTATTTTTCAATCAAGATTATTATCTTTATCAACTCTTTCAATTCTTTTATTCTTAATATTTTGATTCATCTTATTCGTATCTCTTTCGTCTCTTCGTATCACCTGCAATCTCCGTATTGCTTTCTTCTTAACAGGTTCTACATTAGTTGGCTTCAGAGCCACAGGTTTTAGATTTTCATCTTAAAACCCGATCCTAAAACGTTTCCGCACCTCAAAACCCTATCTGTATTAAAAAAAAAAAAACCTAGTTTTCTTATTCTCGTTTCTGATCATGGGAGAAATTATTACAAAGAAAGACATTGAGGATTTATTAGAAAGAGTATTCAAGAAAGTATTAAATTTTTTTGATCTTGACTATGAAAATACATCAGTTGGCGAGGAGAGTACAATAGAAGCTTCGAAAACATATGGAGAAAATCTGAATAAACAAGTTTCGTTATTTACTGAAAATAATGTTGATATGATGTTGGTTCCAGTTTCAGAGGAGACTGTAGAAGGTCTGAAACCTATGGAAGTTAATTCTCAAAAGGAAGAAGAGATAAATATGTTGAAGGCGTTGTCACATGATTCTTTGGAGTTTATTGGTGAGGCATCTGACTTAATAAACCTTTGGATGTACTAGTTCCTGATAATGAAATATATGCTTTGCCTATGGCTGATAATTATCAAGTTATTGATCATTGGTATACACCGACGGTGTCCAGTATATTTATCAAGGCAGAGTTTGTAAAGTTATCATGTGAGAATTCTTTTGCGTCATCTTGTATACCTGGAAGACTTCATGAAGATATAACCATAGAAAATTATATGTGTGATTATCGGTCTCTTGAAGATATAACCATAGAAAATTACATCGGAAGACTTCATGGTAGAATTTTCCCAAACACCGAGAGATTAATATTGCGAAGGTATTTAGATGACTTGATGTTTGTTCAACACCATCCCTACCTAGGACGTTTGCGTCTATACTTGGCTGAAACCAAGTTACATTTGTTTCGCTTTCGTTGCGAGAACTATAGTCTTTTTGATGAATGGAAGTATTTATATATTCCTCCAGTTTTTGTAGACATACCAAGTTTGTTAGGGGGTGTATCTGACATGATTGAAGTTGTTACCATGTCCTTTCTCCGTATGGAACCGGATATAGTTGAGGTCTACAAACTATTAAGGAAGCATGCAAAGGCAACGATTCTCTTGTCTAAGATTGAAAATCTAAAAGGTATAATTAACTTTATTGATAGCATTGACAAAACAGAAGGATATTTCGTTGTTCATGATGCTTTGATTTGTTTGATACTTTGCGGACAAACTGTTGCACGAGCTTACCAAGATCTAGTTACTCAAACCATGCATCAGGTTTGCATTGAAGCTTGGCCCAATAATAACCACAACGTTGTCTGCAATATGATTAAATCTGCAGCAATACCCAAGATCCCTTTAGTGGGTTTAACTTCATCGGCTTTATTTGGTAATTACTACGAGAGAGTCAAGGTAGTAACGGAGCAATCTTACATGGGAACAACACTGTTTGTGTTGTTATACCAAACTATTGGTACTACTATGAAATTCAGTACTACATTCTTATCGTTGCTCGCTGCCGCATTGTTGTTGGTTGGGACATTTCGGAATAATACTATCGATGATGCTCGATGTTATGTCCAAATTAGAAGACTTAGTTGGTGGATTCTAATCCATTTCTTGGTGGATACAGTTGGTGTGCTCATGGAGGTCGCTGCATGCATGAATTTTGTGTTCGATCGAGGAAAATTTAAGCACAACTCTTATCATGCTTTGAGACACATTTCTTGGATGTTTCGGATTATAATCTCTAGAGCTACGAGTTTTGTGTTTGATCGTGGTAAGACGGTAAACGTGATATCTACATTGTTCATGGAGGAAAATAACTCGTATTCTTTGATGACAGCTCGAAGTCTAGAGCAATATATGGAGAGAATGAAGTTTTTCTTATTAGCTAACTCGAGGGCGAGTTTTTTTCAATAAGGGGGGACTGATGTAGGACATCCTTTACTTCAAGACAGCATCAACTAGAGCTGGCAATCGGGCGAGCCAGGGCTTGCTTGTTACGGGTTAACACGGGCTGAAACCCGCGGGTCGATATTCTTCACGGGTGGTCATTTCTTCAACCCGCGCCCGTAACGGGTAAAACTTGCGGGTTCACGGGTTATCCGGCTTGTTTAATTAAAATCAAAATTAAAGCTCAAGACCAAGACCAACTCTTTCTTCCCTGTATTTTCTTTCTACAATACAATTACAATTACAATCACAAAATTCAACTTCAATCTAACATCAAAACCACCAAACAAGCTTAAATCTAAATAATTGAATCCACAAATTTAACACATAGATACATAATCAAAACATTATTCAAAATAGATTCATTCCCATATAATCTGCAACACTTAACAGACCTCGTTCCTTCTCAGACCATCAACAATCAATCACCAGGACCATCGTTATGTTCTTCTCGACTCGTACAGACCCAACAAGTCTTGGTGTATCTCCAAAACCGCAAAAATAAAAATTAATTTTCCAGCCAATCAGCAAAACTAAAAATTAATTTGATCTTTAGGTCTTTAGCTTAATCCATAGATTCAACAAATTCTAAATAAGAAAATTAAAATCGACCCAGATTCAGAAATTGATTCAACAAATCCCGATCTAAAACCAACCACCTCGAGTTCCATTATGAAGCTGAAAAGTAATTTAACTGAATCACAATAAAATTAATTTACTAAAACCATTAGTAAATTAACTGAACTTATATTCTAACAACTTCATTACGTAAATTAATTGGAGTTTAAAACATAATATCAACTGAACCATTAGATGAGTTCCATTAGATTCAATAAAATTAATCCTCACAACCTGATGAGAAGTCATTATTCGTCTTCTTCTTTATAGTATGAAAATGCCTAAATTCGTGGAGTTGAACTTGAAGTACCAACCATGCAAGAGATATACTGATATGCAGAAGAAGAAAAAAGAAAATCTAAAGAAGAAAAACGGAGGTGGGAGAGAAAGAAAAGAAAGAAGACGAAGAAAGAGATGATACTGCTAGGATTTTAGTGCTTTTTATACCTTAAACATAGGGATAGGATGAACCCTAGATGATCAGACGGTCAGGATTACATGTAACTTATTGTAATAAGGTACTGTACACGGGTTTACGGGTTTACCCGTGGGTTTACGGGACGGGCACGGGTTAACCCGTTTCCCCACGGGCCACCATTTCTCTAACCCGCGCCCGGCCTGTTTATAACCAAGTCAAGCCGGGTTCGGGTTTTCACGGGCCGGGTACGGGTTTATCCGCGGGTTTCGGCTTGATTTCCACCTCTAGCATCAACTATGACAAGTTGATCCCTTTACGACTGAAGCAATTATGACTAGTTGCCTCCATTCTTCTGAAGCAACTCTGACAAGTTGTTCTCATTCCTTTATTTCGTTTGCTTGCTTTGCAAGTCTTTTAGCTTTCCTAGTTTAGTTAGCTTTCTTGTTTTACGGTTCTTGTGAACCTATTTAAAGGCTACGCCTTCTTGTTTAGAGATACAATATTTTATCACCTTATTATTATTTTTCAATCAAGATTATTATCTTTATGAACTCTTTCAATTCTCTTATTCTTAATCTTTTGATTCATTTTATTCGTATCTCTTTCGTCTCTTCGTATCACCTGCAATCTCCGTATTTCTTTCTTCTTAACATGTTCTACATTAGTAAACTAGACTAAATTGGAGAGGCGACATGAATAAACCTAGTAAGAATTTACAAACTGTTATTTACTCTGGAAAGACACCAATCCCTGACTATTATAAAACAATGGAGGAAATGCCTAAAAGTGTGACTGAAAAGTGAAAAAAATCCAAAAGTGTGACTGATTTTCACTAATACCCAACGTACCCTTTTATAGCCCGATGTGTACACATCGGGTAAGGATGTCCACATATTTATAGTCGATGTCTACACATTATAGCTGATGTCCACATACGATTGGCTTGATGTCCATATATTTATGAATAGTGTCTGATGTGTACACATCCTTACGTACACATCAGACACTATTCTGGATGTCTACATATAATGATTATGCCTAGATTCTGGATGTCTACATACAATATGTAAACATCGGACACTATTCATGGTGGGGGTATCAGTGCCCGATGTGTACTCATCCTTACCCCGATATGTGGACATCCTTACGCGATGTGTACACATCCTTACCCGATATGTGGACATCTAAGAACAAAATCCGGTATTTCCGTAAAATACCGGGGCATATGTGTCCGTTGACCGGTCATGGTCACACTTTTGGAAGGATTTCAAATTTGGTCACACTTTTGGGATTTTTTCACTTTTCAGTCACACTTCTAGGTAAAATCCCAAAACAATGATACCATTTATTTGTGCTCGGGAATCAACAGCAAGCATCACCGTTAAGTAGATGACAGAAGGTTCTGCCATGGCACCATTTCCGTAATCTCCACAAGCCAATCTCTTTGTAATGGGAGGGACCAAAGATATACCTAATTCACTGATTGCATCAAGATGTCGTTGGGTAAAAGGGTTGTTCCACATGTAGGTATTCATTGCAGGTGCAACAAACAATGGCTTATTGAAATCCCAATCTCGTACACCACAGGTCAGCAGGTTATCACATAAACCCCCAGCAATATATGACAGAAAACGTAAAAGGCTATCAGGAAAGTATCATTTTAACGATGTAAGGAATGGAATCGCATGGTGATCATCTCAAAAGTTACAACTAATCTTTATAAGGTCATCTCAAACGGACAACAACTTTTTGGCTCAGTTAATGCAAGTTGTCTCTCATGTAGAATTTCCATCACCCAAAGATCATGTTTTAAATCCCGCCTTTGCCAGTTCAATTCAACAACATTATAATTTACAACCCGAAAAACTTCAACACAGTTTTATCCGAGATTGACTCCATTCTACAAGCATTTGCACTAACAATATAATGGAGGGATTATTAAACTCCACAAACAAGATACTGCAGAGAGGAGATATTACCTTTCCAAGTAGGGATAGCAATTTGCCCCACCCAAACCCATCCCCGTGGGGACCCGTCCCTATAAGTTAGGGTTTTCCCCGTATAAACGGGAACGGGGCGGGGTACGGGGAATCCCCGAAAGTAGTGATGCGGGGATGGGGTGGGGATGAGATTCAAGGTCCCCACCCCATTGCCATCCCTAACTGGAGGTAGATTTGTAAGTATCAAACGTAATCGATTTCATCCAAAAACACTGGAATCTCTGATGTGCACTCACGATTGGCTATGGGATAAGATGAATGGTAAAAGAATATTTGTTGAAATAAATCAATTTTTACGTTTAAATACTTTTTTATTGTTATGTGATATATTTTCTTTATATTTCAGTGCGTGGATTAAAATCTGAACGGGGAACTTTTGGGGAAGATAATGAAGAAGACCGTGATGAGATGATTAACATGGAGGGAGATGGTTAATAATGAGGATCAAAGAACCATAATACTTATTTGTGGATCAATTGTTTGCTTTATTTTTTAGTTTTAGTTGATTATTATAAACTTAAAATTTTACAATGCACTACTTAGGTTATTATTATTGTTTTTTGAACCATTATAATTATTTTAAATATTTAGTGTAAATGTTATGGTAACCCATGGGAAACCCATCCCCTACGGGGATTCCACATACCCGTCCCCACCCTATTCTTACGGGAAACGGGTAGAGGATGGGTTTTGGTTTTTTGAACGGGGTAGGGGGTGAGATTCAAGGTCCCTCCCCATTACCATCCCTATTTACAAGCGTATTCGCTGACAAGGGAGCAATAACCATTACACCATCCCATTTGCGAAGCTCAATGTGCAGTACATTATCCCCAATTTTCTTCCAACTTGACCATTCTTCCTCATCGGTATAGATAACAACACCCTTTGGAATTGATGCTTTATCAATGAAGTGTAAAGATGACTTGGTAACAACTCCTTCAATTTCAGCCCAGTCAGAGAAGCTATGCAAGAGATGGCCAAATTTTATAGCAGCTACACTTCCACTAGCAGCTAGAAGAAGTCGGGGTTTCCTCGGCCCTAAATTGTCTTTTACCACTTCCTGTTCTGATATCATGGGCTCAATAAAATCCATGACTTGATCAATCAGCACAATAAACCTTCTGAGACCCGCCGAAAAGCAATAGTAAGGTATCCAAATTACCTGCACGGGTGCATCACAGAATCTTCAAAATAACAAATACAATTGTTTAGCATATCGAATTCAGAACCACCATGAAATATACAAAACAACTATGCATATTTGAGAGGAACGTGTTACGTGATTTTCTACACACATATACAAATACGCAATTTATTCAGTTGATCAACCAAATTCTTTGATTTAGTTGATGATTCCTCCGATTCAAAAAAAAAAAATAATAAAAAAAAAAGTTCCTTCTCTGAGATCAAGTTAATGGTAACTCCGAAAGGTTTGGTTGAGAATATTGATCAACCTTGATCCCAACAAAACAACAAATTCGACAAGTAAAACAAAATAAAATCTCATATATGAAAGCAGCAGTATAACAGTATGAGATGGATATAGAAAAGATAAAACAAATGAGGCAAAGAAAGCAGGTTAAGAACCTGGCTCCGCGGAAGTGTGTAACAGAAAAGCAAAGTGTATTGAAGATATAAATCACAGAAAAATCTAAACAAAAACATCTTTAACCTATTCCTAATTACAAATCAATAGAGCTTCATTTGTCACTGTATACACTCTTAGAGGGGCCAGAAGATCTTATAGGCACCCTGGAACGCACCAGTTAAAACAACAACAAGCTTGCCCACACTAAACCCCATACTAAGTAAACGAAACGTCATACCATCAAACTCAATGGCTTTTCTGGTTATAGATAGAGATGATTCAAAAGAACTCTGGGTCAGTACAAAGCAATGCACAATAATCCAAGTCACAGCAACAAAATCCAATGGACATCTCAATATGATATATGAATGGCTATCATTGTTCAATGTGCAATGTACCTATAAGGCAAGATTGATAAAAATCATGCATGATTTAACTGAATTTGCTTGAGCACAATTTAAGGTATATTAAATTCAATCCAACTGTCGGCCATTAAACAGTTGGTGGCGGATACTGAAGAATTCAACTTCAATTAAGAAAATGTTCATAATCTGTAACAAAATATCTAGTTGGTTTCGAATAAGAACATTACACTTACATATCAAAATTAAGACGTATACAGATCACCAAGCTCGAAAACTAACAACTGTTTCTCTTCTTTTGTGTTTTGCATAATAAATTTAATGGCGTGTTTGTAATGGTGGGAAGGGAATCTTATTTCCCGAAGAGGGGAAATCGTTAACCCATCACCCCCATGGGTTTTGAATTCCCTTAGTTTTTGGGTATCCTATTACTGTCCCCCCTCTACTCCTAGTTACCAAACATGGGAATGGGATTGAATTCTCAGGAAACTGATTTCATTCCCTCCAACCGAACACGCAACAAAAGGAACCTACAAGCTACAGATGATACTCCGTCATTTACATAATTAATCAGATTACACAATTGATCAAGTGCTAACAGATTTTTCTATTTTGTTAGGCTAAGATTCTACATAAGTGATTACTTGAAGAAGAAAAAAACTCAATTCTCAAGAGTCAACACTGATCAACTTTGACCCCAGCACGAGAACAAACAAACACACAAGTTCAGACTGCCAATGATGTTCACTTGATTAGAGAAAGATCTTTACAGCTTTATGTTTCAGAGGTTAGTTTATCCAAGGTGTTGCGCGTTTCTAAAAATTAATCCCCTATAAGTTTTCCTCTAGCAGAATTTTTCCCCCTTTCCATACCAACTATCACACTTTTATAGACTAGAAGATCATTCCTACATATAATGCATACTTGAATACTCAGACTTTTACTAGTCCTCTTTGCATCCAACTTCTTCTTTTGTCTGATTTCCATCTATAAACTTTATTTCTCGATTTTCACCATCAACGAAAAAATTCCAAGAAAAAAACTTGTTTCCAAAGAACACGAAACTAAGAGAAAATCATAGAAAACAAATAATCTAACCAATCATTTACATATACTAGTATAACACGCAAGCGCGATGCGTCTGCCTTTATCTTTCAGGGAAAAAAAAAGAAGCGGTCAATATTTTTTTTCCTTACAACACCCTAATTTCCCAAATTGACATTAAAACATAATATATGAAGAAGTTGTATAAAACAGTTAGTATCCAAATCTTATAAAGAAGAAAAAAAAATAATGCTGAGAGGAATAATGTTAAAGGTACTCGTAATTTGGTTTATTCATCAGTGGATATGTATGTTAAATGTGGCTGCTTAACGACTGCAAGAGAAGTTTTTAATAAAATGGAAGCTAGATGTCTTCTCTTGGACTAGTATGATCAGTGGATATGCCAAAGATGGAAATTTAAACTTGGCAAGGAAGTTTTTTTGATGACATGCCTGCAAGGAATGGACTCTCTAAAACTCTCTCAAACTCTATACACTTTCCCAGACTCCCTGAACTCAAAAACACCAAACTCTCTCAAACTCCCTACACTCTCTCAAAATCCCCAAAATTCAAAATACAATGAACTCCCCCCAAATCACCCGAGGACTAACCCTCTGAAAGAGTTATTTAGAACTTGAAGCAGCAGAGTCAAGAACAACTTAAAGAAACTTAGAAAGATAAAAAATGAGAAATTTTATAGGTACTCACTACCATGCTGCATTGTTGCACAAAAACTAACCAACAACAGATCAACGTTTAAATTAACACCTCATGTATAAACACATCTAGATACAAATCTGCAAAACAAAAAGAAAAAAAACTTGTCATTTTAGACTACATTCTTAGGTCATGAACTTTGAATCAACCCAAAATTTTCTAGTGACATTCGCAGTTGGATGCATTCATAGAAAATATGACTGGAAGCACACACTATTGGAAACATAATACCAATGTTGCATCCATGCAATCTACAACATTTTGCATAGCCTGAGATAAATTTTGACAATGAGAAGTCATCTGGTTGTGTTCTGCATGAATTTAATAAACGATTGACACTATCTAAAGTTCCACACTTTGGATGTTAGGAAGGGAACTCAACATCCAAAATTCACATTATTAGTAAGTGTATCAGAACTCACATTGTTGATAAACAATTTGTTTGTCAAAGTCCACATCTGTCAAACTCCTGACAAAAATGCAGAACTCAGTTACAACTTAGTAGATTAAAGTACCATGGATAATTAATATCTTGAAGTTAAAAACATAAAGAAACATAATTAATCCTTAAGCATATCTACTTAACTCTTCTCTAAGAAATTTTGTCAACTAACTAAAAGGCATACACCTAAAATAAAAAATTTAACAACTAAAAGGCACACACCTAAAATCTAAATCACAACCAAGAAGGTAACAAATCCATATCAATCCTAAGCAAGTAAAATACATACATTTAAAATTTACAAACCCACTAAACTTTACCAATCCTTTTTCTGAGAGAAGAAGTAAGAAAATTCGTGTGGGCAAGCTTGAAACTAACCAACATCTACTGTTCCCAAAAATGCGTAATGCAAAATTGGAAAATCAGCGAAGCCTATAACAATACAACATGTGACACTTTAATCTCTAAAACAATAAAATGCAATAACATGTATAGTAAGGCAAATATCATTCATTATGTTTAAGTAAATACTTCAATTTTACTAAGATGGATCGCCAAAATAGTCTTATTATGCAATTATTAAGAACATGTTATGGTGAAATTCGATTTACTTCAATAATTTACTTCAAATTCTTTGTCCATGGACCGATGGTCACCAATAATTTACAATACCTAGTGGGGAACTTTTGGCCAGATTTTGGAGCCCCTGAAATGGACGATAATCATCATCAAGCAAGACATATATATCTGGCAATTTCCAGGAACTTCTATCCTACAAACTTTAGACATTCTACACTATCGATACCAATCTCAGATTGTGGTTCTACTTTAATGTAATAATTATCACCAAACTACTACTACCTTTCAATTCAGTCCAACATGAGCATACATGCAATTTGCAGTCAGCTATATTGAGAAATTGTCATATTCACTATTTGGTAAATTCCAGGAATTATATTCAACCAAGTTGGTACAATCTATGCTAAGGAAACCTTTTTGTTAGTACACTGATCTATTGATGATGTTCCAAGCACATTACACTTCCTACTCATTGAATTTGAATTTTGGTTTGTAATAAGAGTGGAGAAATACTGGTTCCTCAAAGTCAAATTAAAAAGGATATCAGCAGCTGTAAACTTATCACTGAAATTGAACTTTAAACATGTGTTTTCTATTAGGAAAATTAACAAACAGTTGAAGTTCACAAATTAAGTTGTTAGGCGTTTCTTGAAAAATTGCCATTCTAATTAAAGTGGCATATTAAAATTAGTAGGATCATCATTTCATGAAAATCCATTCAAAGATTAAAGGTTGCATTTCATGAATCACTCCATCAAAACCCATTCAAACTAAAGTCACTCACCTGTACCTCCGCTTATTTTCTCCTGTCTTAGATTTCTTTGATGCCAGTCTAAGTGTGAAAAGTCATTACTAAATGATACATAACGATTGAATATGGATGAATTGAGTTTCTGCCCCAAGCTTGATGTTGGGACACCAACACCAATTACTCCCTCTGTTTCTGAAAGACCGTCCTCTATTCCTTTTCCGGCAGTTTCAAAATTGTGTCCAGCTTCTGTTTATAGTCATACTTTTTCAATGAACTCTCTAATATACCCTTGAATTCTTTATATTCATAAATCTATTTTTAACGCGACTCAATCTAAAATATTAAATAAATTAGTATAATTGAGGAAACAAATATATCCTTCATTCCTTTTAAGGAAATATACATTTAACTCTAAAAATTAGATTCCTTATAAAGTTTATACTTCTTAAATTCAATATCTTTTAAATTTCCCTTTTATATTTCGTATTTATAATTCTCAAACCAATTTTGGATAGTCTTTATTGCTAGCATTTTTGTGAAAATAAAATAGGTAAGTAACTAAGGGTAGTCAAGTAAAATAGTATGGTCTCCTTAATATTTTGAGAAAGTCAAAGCGGACTGTCTTTGTGAAACGGAGGGAGTAGTTATTTTAGGAATTAGAATATCTTTCCTTATTTGTTATTAGCTTAGGACTCAAGTCATGTTCTAATATATATTCATAGTTTGTTCTAGGGTTTAATCAACCAATCAATTAAACAAACAACTTTTTAATTATTTTTATTATTTTCTTCTTTATGTTTATAATTTGGTGGCTGATCTCCAACTCAATGGATCAAGGTTTGGTGTTCTTACGTGGTTCTTGTGCTTAGGACCCAAGTCATGTTCTAATATATATTCATAGTTTGTTCTAGGGTTTAATCAACCAATTAATTAAACAAACAACTTTTTAATTATTTTAATTATTTTAATTATTTTTTTCTTTATGTTTATAATCTGGTGGCTGATCTCCAACTCAATGGATCAAGGTTTGGTGTTCTTACGTGGTTCTTGTGCTTATTTGGTCTAGAACCCTAATATCTGGATCAAAGCAGGTCGATTTTTACTCAAATTTTCATGCATTTTTTTTTTCTTCTTCTTCTTCTTTTCTCTTCGCCTTCACTATTCATCATGAGAGCAGCTAGTATGGATGTTTTGCTTGCTAATCTACAGGATTCAAGTAACGAAAATATGGATAAGTTGATGGAAGATCATAAGAAGGGCATGGCTGCACTTATAGAAGCAAACAGGAAAGACTCAACAACACTTGCTGATACTATTTCCAGAAATATGGCATCAATTTTTGTGGAACGATTTCCTCTCAATACTTATCCTCCTGGTTTCACTTGCCACCTTAATGGCACTGGAAATTATTTCGACACTCAACAGGGTACTTGGAGTTTGCTGGGAAGACAGACTGTAGAGAAAGACGCTGAGCAGTTTACTAAGGCAGAAATTATTACGTCAACAACTCCTTCACACCCTATCAATATAAATAATCCATGTAACGATGCAATTATTACACGCTGATCGCGCTTTGCTTCTATATTAGTTCAAATCAGAAGAAACTGATAAATCCAAGATACAGTTGTTGCGTTACCAGCTCCACTAGAAGATGACCAAACCGAAGAGAATGCCAAGAAGATTGCTCAACAAAATATTTCTGAGAAGAACGCCGAACAAATTGCTGATAAGTTAGAATCCGTTAATCCGTTACTCTCAATGAAAGCACCATCCAACTTACACTTGGTCGAAAGTTCGGAGGTATCAACAAATGCTCCAAGTCAAAAAGAAGCTGAGGTTACAGAAGCAACGATTGAGGAGATCACGGATTTCGGTCGAGAGACTTCTTTTCCATCAGGAAAAGTAAAGCATGATGGTATTGAGAAAGCGACTGGTGTGACAACTAAAGGAGCTGCTAGAACAAATACAGACAACTTCAAAAAAATTCGTCAACCCAAAATTGCTGATATGGGTTACAAACAAATCGCAAACTCTAGGGTGTTACTTAAAAACAAACTTAGAGAAGTTCTGAGTACCTTCAAGCTGAATCAATCCAAAACTATGGCAGAAGAAAGTGATATTGTACCTGATAGCGTTTGCAGTAATAGAACGAGAGGAATCTCTCTTAACTATTACAACCAACAAGATGCTAATACTGCATTGGAGGCAATAAACTTTATTCCTGTTATCTTATCTCATTGTGATTCCGGTAAACGAGAAAGTGTGAAGGAAAATATAATTGTCAAGACATTGGATTCATCCCTATATAACAAGGGATCGTTGGATACCTTTGTTGCATTTGGTAGTGTTTGTCTTCTTATGTCGGATTTTGAGAGAAAAGTGTTAGAATACGGGCGTCCAACGCAAAACCAATTGGCAATGAGTGGAGAGGTCCTAATAGATTATAAACCGCAGGATCTTAAATAACCCAACCATGTGGGACTAATAATCTCCAACACACCCACTCACGTGTAGCCTCGGCGGGTCTTACAAACACGTGGACAATTAAATCGGGTGACGCGGAGTAAAGGTGCGGTCAACTGACTTGACACAAAATAATCTGCTCTGATACCATATTAAAGTCTGTGGGCATCCAACTCAAAACCAATTGGCAATGAGTGGAGAGGCCCTAATAGATTATAAACCGCGGGATCTTAAATAACCCAACCATGTGGGACTAATAATCTCCAACAAAAAGTAAGGGTTTCACTAACTGAGACGGATACAGATGCTTTGTGCTTGACTAAGAAAGACACTAATGATCAACTCAATCATTGTGTTATCGATCAAGATGTGCTAATCCGGGACGTTGACCTGGATAAAAAAATGGGAGGGCACATTATGCCTCAAGGTGTACAGAATATACTAGGTCTTAGCGAGCTTGAAGGAGCTAAAATATGCTCGGCACTTGAATTTGTTTATACTGTATCTAAGAGGCAGAACTGGATAGCCTCATGGCTTGAGAATACTACACATGTTCAGGAGTATTTTAGAGTTAATCGTGTCTACAATGGAAAACTTATTCATGGCTATATTGGAAAACGTCTAAGTTGGGACTTCAATATCGGCAATCATATATAATACAATTGAAGAGACGTATTGCAAGCATCTAGAGGCATTAGTTACTACTGACGTCAAATTAATTGGTAAGAAATTCTTTGCTCGTTCCTTTGTGCTTCCTCGGCTCTTATTTGAACGTGGGAGGGAATTTGGACGTTTGAGTCGTCTTTCTCCAATTAGTGATGCACATGCCGAAAATGAATAGTTCGGGGCTGACTGTTATCAAATGGATAGATATGTTTACAATGTTACTGGATTCGGAGCTTCCGGTGTGGGCGATGATAATCAAATTCTGTTTTGGAGTTTCTCTAAATTATCGTTTTCGGTACAAGACCCTGAGGATTTACTAGTTTGTGGTGCTTTACAAACGTATGATCGTAGTTATGATAAGACTGAAAAATGTTTGGAAAGGTTTAAGAATAGGTATTTCTTTAAGGTTACTACTAGTACTGATGATCATGTTATTCGTCGACTCGCTAACGAAGATAAAGCGACTGTGTTTGCTACTAATTCGATTTTGTCTACATTGATGTGTGCACCAAGATCTGTTTACTCTTGGGATATTATGGTTCAGCGTGTTGGGAATAAGTTGTTCTTTGATAAGAGAGATGGGTCTCAGCTCGAATTGTTATCGGTTAACGAGACTTGTCAAGAAGTAGCATTTCCTGAAGCTAAAGAGGATATTAATTCGGCTTATTCGTTGAGTGTTGAAGCTGCTTACATTAATCAGAACCAAGTGAAGTTATGGTTTTATCTTCATCTCAACTATGCTCTTTGTTATTAACATCTGGATTCAAACTTAATCAAAGGTTTGGAGATATTATTCGTGACTATCATGGCAAACCCATTGTCACATACTCTGGATATGAGGCAAGTTTGGTTTCAGAAATTTACCATGCAAAGCATGGTAATCAAGGGGATGATGATGGTATTGTAAGTAAGCAATTGATACCGAGTGAAGAATATGGTTCGTAGCATGGAAGTTATATTCCAACAATGATGACTTGTAGAGATGTTTTTAAATGGGTGTTTATCCTGAGTTGCGGGAATTGGTTACAGGAATTGAACCCTTACAGTGGTCGTTTTGGACCCTTGACGACTATTGGGTTTCATAATGATCATATGCAATATGGTAAGTGTAAAATCTCATCTTCCTTGTGTTTGCAGGACTACTCTCCAAGTGTCACACTTGTACTATTGGGTAGAAATTTTTTCCGTACAACATCCTTGGTTGTAATTTTGCCAGATAACGTAACTGCTAGCTGTGGAAATTCAAATTTTAGAGTGTAGGAAGATGCGTCAATGACGGATCAAGAGTGCCGGCCTGAATGTCGTATGGAACTTATAGAAATGGTCATCTCAATACCACAAAATTTGGTGGTTTTAATTACTCCTCATGCCTACGATCATGTTGAAAGGCTTTCGGTTATTCAAAAATGCGATCCGGAAACTACTCTTGTAGCAATTGAGAGCACCACCCCTCATATTGGAACATTTCATTGTTCTCTTGGTTATAGAACATTATCAGGTGCTACAACAAATTTCATTAGTAGTGAATGGTTATGCGTCTTTATAGCTACGGGATATTCAGACACATGGGGTGATATATTTAAGCACTAATGGTGTACCTATTTACCTTGGGCGTAAGCAGCATGGACCGGTAAGAGCTATTGAAGACGATGGCCATAGTGATGTATTAAGTGCATTACTGGTGGTAAGGCGTGCCTGTAGAATGGCAAGTCTGCAAATCCAAGAAGCTTTTTTGCCTAGTCGTGTCGAAATTTCTGTGCGTGGCTCCAACAGTACCGTTAATAATTATGATCATGACGACATCAAGGATATATCATTTGTTGGTTCAAATATTACATCTTGCATGCACACATGTCTGAGAGTAGCTAAAGGGGAATATGCTCAGTCAATTACAAGAGCCAAAAATCATGCAATTCACATGCCTAATGCAAGCATAGATGCCACGATGAATTCCTTTGTTACTGCTAGATTCAGAGTTTGCTGTAAGAACGTTGATGAGCCACTACACGACTTATTTGGATTAATTATTTCTTTTCATGAGTCCACCGCATCAAGATTATGGAAGCCACCTTGGTTATCAGTCCCAGAGTCCAATGATGATTCCGTGATGAGTTATGGCGATCAACTTGAGGAAAAATTTCATTTCAAGGGGCTGGGAATATCAAGATGTGATTCTATTTTTTGACTAGATATATTTAGGAATCAATTTAGTCTTATGATCCAACTTGTGGACAAGTTGTGTCTCATGGGGTTGGGGATTTTGGGACGCCAACACCAATTAGTTATTTTAGGAATTAGAATATCCTTCCTTATTTGTTAGAGGGAGGATCCCTTTACATGGCTTGTGTGACATTATCTCACACATTACATGTCTTTTTGCGAATAAAAACCAAACGATAGCGTATTTGAAGCTAAGATTTTAGGGATATGTTCTTCTTATAAAGCTCTACATACCCATCAAAAATCAGCACATTCTGAAACGTATAACTTTACCATCTACTACTTCGAAACCCAACCGTCGAAAGTCACAAATTCTCAACCGTTTAAAATAAGATTGATAGATGATGAGGTTTGGTATTTCAGAATGTGCTGATTTTTGGTGGGTATGTAGAGCTTTATAAGAATAACATATCCCCAAAATCTTAGCTTCAAATACGCTATCGTTTGGTTTTTATTCGCAAAAGGACATGTAATGTGTGAGATAATGTCACACAAGCCATGTAAAGGGATCATCCCTCTATTTGTTATTAGCTTAGGACTCAAGTCATGGTCTAATATATATTCATAGTTTTTTCTAGGGTTTAATCAACCAATCAATCAAACAAACAACTTTTTAATTATTTTTATTGTTTTCTTCTTTATGCTTATAATCTGGTGGCTGATCTCCAACTCAACGGATCAAGGTTTGGTGTTCTTACGTGATTCTTGTGCTTATTTGGTCTAGAACCCTAATACTTGATGGTTCAATCAAGTAAATTTTGAGAACCCTAAATCAGGTGAAGTAACCCTAATACTCTCTTCTTCCGTTTGTCTCATATAGGACTAGTAGAACCGTTGCCACGGTAGGAGGGCCGACCAAAGAACTTGACGAAAGGACACCACTACGTGATTTGGGAGGCAACTTGCGACTGCAAAGTCAACCTTAGACTCCTAAGCAGTGGCACGATTTCGATACATCTTTGCACTTCACATCTTCCTTCTTTCCGAGGCTGTTTATTATAAAAAAAGGCAGAAGCATAAACTTAAATAAATGCCTGAAGTTAGAAATTCAAGCCAACATTCAACTATATAATAAGCAAAAATAATTGGCGAAACCACATACAGCCTTCCCTTTTCTCTTGCGGGATGTGTCACAGTCAAGGTTTTGTGGAATTTGCGCCTGCGGAGTTAGCCATTGACTTCTACCCAGTGATACTACTGCTGCCATGTTTTGTTTTTCAAGCTTTCTCTGTGCGCGCAAAGCCCGTCTCCTTTCATTACGCACCTTTCTTTTTTCATCTTTCTCATTCTCAGCTAGCTCTCGAAGTCGAGGACTTCTCATCTACAATGGTAACAATCAGGTAAGTATTATTTCAATGATGACAGTTACCTATTATTCCAAAAGGAAATTAACGTGAAGGTGTTAACAGAATACGTGAATTAGAATTTACAACATCAACGGAGTAGAGATACATTCCTACTAGAAAAGCAGCCTTGCACATATTTGTAATAAAAATACTTTTATGTAGAAATAAAAATCACCACACTAGCCCCTGCTAAAGTATTAGGAATAACTTACTCAGCATTTCTAGTCATATGCTCCGGCAGAGGTCCCAATTCCCTCTCCATCATTGCCAAGTGTTCAAAATTTTCATGTGTCTGAAACAATGCATTCCCCTGAAACAAAAGTTCCTGCAAGTCAGCATTTCCCAGAAATAGGTAATTGTTCAACTGGTTCGACAATAAAGGGACTAACCAAACACAGCTCAACAAGTATGCAACCAATACTCCATAGATCACACAGAAAAGACCATCCTGAACCTGAAAAAACAGTACATTTAAAAATACTATAATTTACCAGGCTCATGACACAAGGAGTAGCGAAGCATTTGCATCATATATATATATATATATACTCCATTTTACATACACCGATGCATATATACAATATCTACATGTATAAATTGAAGTTAAGGTCAAAATGGTACAGCACTGTGTCCCCCAAGAACTCTGAAAGACTGGGACCAGCACACAAACTGAAGCACTTGAAGACAATTTAAGCACCCAATGTAGGTGTAGTAGGTGACCCAGGGAAGTAGAACCCACTGACTCAGGTGAGGGAAAGTGAATTTTATTCAAAATAACTAGCGTACCTAAAATGATCTCAGGTGCTCGGTAATGCCTTGTTGAGACAATAGAGGTGTGTTCTTTATTATCAAAGACAAATACTACCAAAATCAATCAGCTTTATAGAACTTGATTTCGGCAAGCACCTGAACTGCGTCTCCACGAGAATTCCTCTGCAGTATTTCATGAGCCCCATTTAAGTTTGTTACCAAGTTAAAATACTTGAAAAACATGATCATCCTAGTTACTATTAGAATCAACTACCTTGGAGCTCGGGAGTTTTACACTCTCAGCAGACACGAGCATGATGTTTTCTGGCTTCAAGTCAGTGTGGATCATGTGCAAGTCATGAATATCTGCCAGAATACGTGGACTTTGTCACTCACCAAAAAAAATGACAATAAATGACACGAGACTCACCCCCCTCCTTGTTCACAAAATGAACCATGCAGCCAAAACATGTTATTAGTTTCTAAATAACAGAAAAGACAATGAGAAGCACAAATATAATCTATACACATGCTACAGATTCCAAAAGCTGACGCCCGAACTCTCGGACAAGATCCACAGGAAGTGAGCAGTATTTATTTCTCCTTAGAAAATCAAATAAACTTGGTCCAAGCTTCTCAAACACCTGGTAAAACCATGGAAGTTCATTTACATAAATGTTTCAATATCTAATACTACGATAACATGTAGTTGCCAGACATTCAGAACCGTCAAAAGCAAATGTAAATGAACCAACCCCATACAACTTCATGAGAATAGAAACAGGACAACCACATTGCCAGCCTTTCAAGCAGTAGGTCAACAAAACATCTGTTTCTTACTGTCAACCCCACATACACAAAGACTCACCGTGTAAAGGAGGAAAATAGCAAACATCAGCATTGAGTTTGAATTTTGAATATCAACGCGGTTTATCTCCTGACCAGTTGAAAGAAGAAAAATAAAATCCAAAGACTTAATTATTCCAAAGCTCTCGAGTCACCATGAATCTTAGAAGGGCAAGCAAGCCTAACTATAATAAGATTATATGATAACAAGCCCTAAAGTATTACAATAACACTTATGCTAATACAAATCCCAGTCGCCAATATTTTTGACCTAATGCTTTTTAAATACTTATTTTATTGATTCTACATCTATTTAAAAGGACATAAAACTCTTCGTATTTGATCCATAACAATAAGTTCCAGCGACAGCAACTTCATTTTTGTTTAGCCAAGCCTAAGTGTCAACAATCAACAATATTATCTATTTTGAGGTTTACAAATACTTTGCATTTAAGCTCTCACAGCTTTCCAGTACATATCATATTCATCTATATTACTTGAAATGGAGATAATGAGCATGCAAAAGTGCCATAGGTGCTCTACTTATGGAATGACAATCTCCACAGCTAAAAACCTTAAATATTGCAAATTTTCGACAAACGATTCCAAACTCCCGGAATTATGCCAATCATCCAAAATTCAATGGTTTCTTAAAATACTAAGTTCAACCACTAAAGATTCATGCATAGATAACAACACTTATATCCAAAAAAATGAAACTAAAATGGACAGAAAGGGGGAAAAAAGTACCTGGAATTTTAAATCCAGCTAGCTAACCTAGTCAAATTATGCATGAGATGTGCCAACCCACTATCAGCTAACTTTGTTGTTGTTATCATGAACCTGTAACAATAGTTTTACAAGACCCACTGTGAAATGAAATTCAATAAGAGAGCCCTTTAAGGATTTGTAGTAAACAAGCATCCAAAGTAGGCATACTCTTAAAGTTGCTTGCTCTTATCCGACAAATCTTTAGAATCATCGGACCTAGACATGCAGATGTGGAACCCAGAATATTCAGTCACTCAAGTAAAACTCAAGTAAAAGATTTCTAAAGTTTGGCAGAACAAAATTCTTTCAAAGGAATATAGTAAATTCTCACCAATGACATCTTCTTCTCGAGCTGAATAATTGAAGGGGGCCTTCACCTCCACATTGTACTCTTTTAGTAAGTCTAGGAGACAAAAGTGGATACGAACATATATATCAACCAAAATTCATTTATTTGACAACTAGTATCTTCAGTAGAAGGTTCTTCACGTTTGAAGGTTACACAAGGTACACAACCTAATCTTTGACACACCAAAATAAACCAGAAAACACCAACAGCTACATGTGCAACTTCCTCGTCGGAAATCCTAGATACAATGTTTGATGTCCTACAATCTCCAAAGCCAATTAACTTTTGCACAAGCCACGGCCCAGCATCAAGCCCTCTAGCCTCCTGATAAGTAATACAAACAAATGAAGTATCTCTAGTAAGCACCCTTGCCAGAAAAAACAAATGTAATTTTTAGAAAACCCGTCTAGGCCACCAAACGATGAAAGTACTTGGGTTTTAACCTAATATAAACTTGAGAACATCATGCACCATGTGAACATTACAGCTGTGACTTGTTTGCTCCTGGAAGAGCACTGAGGGGAGAAGCCTCTTAGGGGAAAAACATGCTGATTAAACAATATACATGCAAGATATCAACATGATTGCACAAACCAGTCGAGGGTACCAAACAATGAGACCCCAATTGTAACTTTAAGAACATAGTGAATAACATGTGACCATTACAGTTTCAACTTGTTCGGCGCAAGAAGAGCATGGAACTAACCTGGTCATTGCTTGCCCATAATAAGTCAGGTAACAAATCAAACAACTACTATTAATAAGCAGAAACTTGGTTTGTTATCCAAACTAGAATTAAGATAAATTAGTGGCTTACCCAATCCTTAGCACCCTCTGAAATGCTACTTCTCCAATAACCTCAACTGAAACCCTAGAACTATTGTTCTAGAAAAGACGAACTCCTCAATTTCCCAATTAATGTTCTTCTTTAAAATAAAATACTCAAATTAAAACCATAACCTTCTTCTGAAAGAAAAACAACATAATAAGAATTCAGGAAGTAAAAATTTGATTCATGCATAAGAATTTCAGAAATAAGAAAAAACACACATATCACAGAATTGATTCTTACCAATGTTTTGAAGATCGTGATGGTGGTAGTTCAATTCAATGAGAAGTAGGCGAAAGTTGAAAGAATTTTGATTCTCGTTCGGTCTCAATCCTCCTTGAACTTTCGAAAAATTCTTATTGAAATCTAATCACCAAATTAAACATTCCCATTCACCAATTTCAATTTTAATGGTGGACTTTGAGTTCAAATTAAACATTCCAAATTTGAACTCAAAAACCCTAATTTTCCTGTGAATGGATAAGAAATCCTAGAAATAAATCCTAGAAATAATCTATATAATGGTGATGAAGAGTGATGGCGGTGGTGATTGAATCTGCTGATGAAGAGTGGTGGTGGTGAGTCTGCTAATGAAGAGATTGAATGAACGAAGAGGAGGGGAAGTTGGGTTCAGCAGGGAAACTAACGAAGTCGAAGAAGCAAAAAAAAAATAAAAGTGAAATCATAAAAATGGGTTCAGCAGGGTTCGACCCCGAATCTTCCCAATTCAGAGGGGCATTATTGGTTTTTCAGCCCTAACCATTTTCAATCTTTTTGTGCCAATTGTTAACTTAGATTTTACAAAAAAATGGCCATATAAGGTCCTCCCTCGCTTCGCTCGGTCGGTCCAATAATGAACTTCGATCACAAAACAAATAAAAATAACAATACTCCTAGTCTTCTTCTTCTAGCTAACAAAACCACAAACATCTAACCTTATACAAAGATCAAATCAACTAAACTAAACAAAACATCATCAACTTATAAGAATTGATCAGAATTTGAATCAAAATAATCTAATTCATTAGCTTTTAATCAACATTTCGTGTTTTTTTTTTGGATTAAATTAGAGATAAATGGGGTTTTGATCGGAGGTGTGGAACTTTAATATCTTTTTTGGATCTATGGCTTTTCGGTAGAATCCATAATTGGATCCTTGCTTTCATGTGGAAGCCACTGGATCGAATCCATTATTAGGATTGATATAACGGAGTCAGACTATATGCAATCATCTGCATATGCAATTAATCAGTTCATGTAGAGCCAAAACGGGTACGTAGGATGGAAACCCAATTTATAATCTCTTGCTGTACTATATTGGTGGTATTGGTGGTGTTACTGCAACAAACAAGTGAAGACTAATTGCGCCATCGATGCATTTTACTATCATGCCTAAAAATGTTCGTCTTTGCGATCATATGACAGACCTTTTTCACTTAAGAAGTTTTAAAAATAGATGGGGGCATACGTATAAACAATTTCAGATTATTTTAGGAATTTCATCTGAACATAATTATAACCAACATAACTAACTAATGGGGGTACCATTAGTGTTTTTGTGGGGTATATAAAGGAACACCCTTTTTTTTTGAAGCATGAATTGGATTGAAATTAATAAGAGATTACACATGCCCTAGTGTCAATTAATACATTTTGTTCTAAAAAATCAGGAACTATGTGTTCCCAAATTTTGGTGTGCAATACTCCCTGTTGTCTATAATCCGCCGCGTGATTAGCAAGGGCGTCCGCTGCCTAATGAGTGTGAATTTGTGCACACTCCTTAACGAGTGTGCAAGTAACACTTTAATCTCAACCATTGATTCTATTTAGGGATTTATGTAACGAGGGTTGTGATTCTAAACATCGAGGGTAATGGGGCTATCAGTTAAATAATCAACCAATCAGAAGACTATGTGAAATATACACTCGTTAGAAGAGTGTGAACAAATTTGGACTCCTGCCTGATTCGCTTCTCGGTAATTGTGTTGAATTGTGTATTGGGGAATTTCAGAAAGTCTGTTAATGATTTTCGTAATCATGTCTCTCAGGTACCACTGATGATCCACCCTTTTTTGGATGAAATGGACTAGTCTCTTCGAGTCGGATTCGATGTAGATTTTAGTCAATTGGTATAGAGACACCGTTCTTAGAGCCATCATCAATCCCATGTTTCAGCGAGCAGGGCTGTGGTGATTCCCAGTGGTTTGGCCGTTACTACAATAACTTTGGTTGTGGAGTCTCTACAAATGAAGCCTCCACCCGCGGGACCTGGGTGACCACGAGCAGCTCCATCAGTGTTGATTTTGATCCAATGCTGTTCTGGGGGCTTCCATCCAACTTGAATAACTTTAGTCTTTCGACATGACGAAGTTTTAGTGCTTACAGCATTCATGCCTGGAGACTTAATAAAAGTGAGAGCTCAGATTTCGTACGAAGAAGAAATAGAGTAAAAGGAATTGAAAAGGAAAGAATATGAGCGAGTTGTTCTGCAAATATGCAGTCACGTTAGGGATATATTAGTAATTAAGGGTGGCCACAGTACAAAAACCCCTCTTTTCTTTATATTAGTGTATATGTATGTATGTATGTATGTACTATGTATCTCAAAAAGGAGAGGAAAGAACAGTGATCTAGGATTTTTTTTTAGTCCTATTATAGATGGGGCAAAACGATTTGCTGGTTTTTACGGAATTGAGGAGATTAACGTGCGGAGGAAACTCTTTGAACCGAGTGAAATTCTTAACCTCACATAGATGCACTGCAAGAAGGGAGTGCTTTGAATTCGAGAGATCAATCTGTAGTACTCCGGCCTAAACCAAGACAATGGTCGTTCCAGAGTAAATTATGTCACAAGAGAGGATGGGTCGATATGTAGGAGGGAAGCTAAGAAATGTGTGAGATCAATGGTGATCGAAGATAGTAGGTGTGTTGTGTATTCTGAAAATAAGATAAGTTCTGAATGATTGAATTTGCTTTGTTGAGAGTTGTATTGTTAATCTCGTGCTGTCTGTTTGACGTGAGATTGTCCTTGTTTCAATCATGATTCATAGGCTTATTTATACTGCTAGAATTGTAAACACCATGTTCTCATGAAGTGTGACAGTTTGATGGAATCAAAGAATCGAAAGGTGGAAATCGTGTTAAAACCAGTTGCTCAACGTGAGGAGACTTGGTTGATTTTCCATCCACTACTTTGTTAACTCCTCCAACTGCTTGCACGACTTGCTCACATTCTCATCGTGTGTATGAACACACGTGTCGTAGACCGCCAGACCAAAACCCTAGTTAATATCCCCCCATGTGACATGATTGATGTCTCGTGTGATTGTGGAGTCTGCAAGGCAGACGTGTATTTAGTTAGTCAGTTGCTGACTTCATGACTTCATGGGACAATGAATCCTTGTATAATTGAGTCGAACGTGATTTGAAAATATTTTGAGACTCATGAATTGAACATGTTTGTTAAGACAGGGATATAATACATAAATGAGCAAATATTGCTCATTCAATGAATTGTTGAATATTGATAATTGAACCAATATTCCTTGATTTGAGCAAGTATTTCTCATCTAAGTAAATATTGCTCGTTTGATGAGAATTTGGTAGGATGACCAAAATAAAGTATTAAATCATAATACAGTATAATTAATGAAATGTTGATCATGATATCAATGTAAAATTATTAGCGTTTGAATCTGGAATTATAAACCTTGAACTCAAAACCCTAATTTGATCAATTGATGATTTATTGAAAATAAATCACGGAATCAAGGAGGGACCGACTACATGGGACCATGGATCGACCATGTAGTGCTCAGATGCTCACGTGAGCAAATATCAAGGTCTCCTGAAGACCAGTTGATTTGTTGATGAAAGGATGATTAAATGCTGGTTTAATCATTTATTAAAATAATGCTCATCTGAGACTTTGGTGATAAAACCTAATCAATTATGAAGAGTCGAGGGACTGACCAAGGGGTCATGAAACTGGCCCTGGGTGGACACGAGATCAAATGATGATCGTTTCATGAAGTTCCAGGTTGTTTGGAAGAGAGTTTTGGCCCTAATATGAGCAATTGCGCAGATTAGGTCAAATTGTGAAAATACGTGGGACCGGCCTCTTGCAAGCCAAAGAGCCAACCCTGATCAGTCAAGGTAACATTCTTACATCACCAAAGTGTTCGTATCTCAGTTCTGAGAATTTTGATATTTTCAGATGTGCATTTGAGCAATCATTTGAGAAAATATGAAGAAATCAGGGATTTTTGATGAAACTGTCAAAACCTTCATGAGATGAAGGAAAATAATAAAAAATAAAGGAATCATGAAGTGTGGGATCGGTTATGTCCAAGGCATGGCCAGCCATCCAAGGAGCCTGTCCCACAATATTTTCCTATTTTTTATAATATTTTTTCATGATTTTAAGGAAATATGATAAAACCAAGGAGTTTGTTAAAACCAAGGAGTTTTTGTTGAAATCAAAGAGTTTTATTGAAATCAAAGAGTTTCCATGAGATGAGGAAAACATTAAAAAAAAATAAGGAAGGGTGGGACCGGCTTGGGCATGGACGGCCGGCTAGGGCCCGGTCTCGTGCGTTTTTTCCCAATTTTATGTATTATTTCATGATTTGAAGGAATTTTCATAATTTGAAGGAAATATCATGAAATCAAGGAATTTCATGGGATTAAGGAAACATGACAAATATAATAATAATAATAAAGCAAAATGTGTGGGGCCAGCTAGGGCATGACCGACCGGTTATGGCCCCGTCCCACGGGTTTCCTTAATTTTATATTATTTTTCATGGGATCAAGGAAATATCATGAGATTAAGGAGATTTCATGAGATTAGGAAAATAATAATAAAATAATGAGGAACCATGAGGTGTGGGGCCGACCGTATCAAGGCATGGCCGGTTGGCCAATAATCACGGCCCCACCATATTTTCCCTAATTTTATATTATTTCCTCAGTGTGAAGGAAACACTATGAAACTGAAGAGTTTCCTCAAAACGAAAGATATTTGTTCAGATGAAAGGATTTTGATGAGATCAAAGAAAATAAATAAAATATGATAAAATATATGAATGGGCGTGGGACTGACCACGACATGACTTGCTGGTCGGTGGGCTCAGTCCCCTAACGCCTTGATCAATATTTTATTATTTATCATTTTCTTTCCTATTTTCATAGGTTCATCGTCTCATCATATTTTGAAATACTTGTTTGTTCATTCATGTGTTTGTTAATGTATTATTAGTCGAATACATACACACCATTTTGGTAGGGGCTTACTCGAAGGTAACTCAGATGTCCATGTGTTGAATATTTATTACTAACCCATGGAATTCTGCTGGGAATAACCATAAATTGAAGTAACGAAATATTACGAAGAATATTGAATATTTTTCATAGATTCAGTTAATGAATCTAATGATTTTAAGAATGAATAATTGATGGCTCTATACTTGTACGATCGTCTAGGAGCATTAATTATTCGAGAATTGAGCGATATGAGCTTGTTGAAGTGTCATATTTCTTTTATATAGTCAGGGAAAACATTGTTACATCCTGAAGACGTTATCGCTCTATACTAGCAGGCAAGCTGTCTAGGAGCCGTCTAATCTTTCGATTCTATAAAGAAGTTGTTACTGAAATTGCTCAGTGTTCGTGAGATATGCGGTTGCCTCAGCTGAGAGACTACATATCTATATATACTCTGAGAGACAACATTCTCAGTCAGAGATTCTTGTGGCATGAGCTTTCATGCTTTCGATAAGAGACATTAGCCTCAATATTCATCTGATTGCTGGATCAGGAATACATATAATTATGGGTTTACAATTTTAGCCTTTGTAAAAAATCCACCATCTACACCTATGTTGTTTTTCTATCTCTCTTTTGATAGTTTAGAGAAAAAAAAAAGAAAAAAAAAATCAATTTGAGTTTCTTAGAAAAAATAATTGATTATAATAAATTTTCAAAACAACTTTTTCTTGTTTATGAAAATAATGGATTTTTTCAATTATGATTAAAATAAGCAATTATTATAATGGTTACCAAACGCATAGAATCCATTATTATCTGCATAATGGATTATGGGCTGATAATCCATTAAAATAATGGTTACCAAACAGCCCCATAACTTATATACAGCAACCTCTCGTTTTAGAATTAAGTGTAAATGTTTTAGTTCTTTGTAAGACCTACCATACGACCATTAAAACGCATACTATAAGACCATTAATGACGTGGTGTATTTCATGAAATGTACATGCCTATAAAAAAATATTGTCTCATTAAACACCTAAAATACATCTCGTTAAAATACTATAAGACCATTATAGTAAGCATATTTCTTTTTATTCTTTTTAAAGGAATAAAAAGTATTTCATGACATACATACCGATAGGAAAAATTTATGTAATATTGTTGCTTATCACCCAAAGATTGGTATACATGCTTCAAGGAAAAAGAAGAAGATTGGTATAGTAATTCATACAGAAAGAATTAGGTCATTTTTTTAAAAGGAAGGTAACAAATTACTGTATACTTAATAGTGTATACGATAACACTTCGCTTTGAACTGAATTTAGACAATAAATCATATTCCTTCAACAAACAGAAAGGTGTTAAGATGCTTGATATTAACAGAACGATATGACAACGAATAACAAACAAAAAAACTCATTGAGTAATACGATTCAATATAAAAATTCACAAAACTCATTAACAAAATTGCAAACAAAAAATTTAACCCTTATAAAAGAGTAAATCAACAATCCCAAGCAGAAAAAGAATTAAGAACCCTAGATAGGTACATATTCATACCTACTGCAGTCTGCATTGGTACTTATATCATGTTCAACAAAATATGAAAGAAGTAATATATGCTAATTAAAAATCGACATGAAAATAACCATAAAGTTTAACGTAATTAAAACGTAGACTGACATTACCTTTTAATTATATTGGACTTTTGCTAATCATTTAACTCGAAACCAAATCTATGTATTTGAGTTGCGCTCTAACTCTCGTATTCTTTCTTCAGTTTTATACCCTATAAGACCTTCTTTGCATATTTTCATTCTTTCTCGATCCTAAATTCTAATGTCTTCACAGTGTTTTGATGTAGATGTTCTTTTAACGTTAACATATCCTACATTCTTGTCTTTTTTTTTCATTCTTCTTTGTAGTAATATTTTCTAAATTCTTCTATTTTCTCTTCAGATCCATGATTTGGGAAAAGACTCTTATTATCATGATTTTTATATATTTATTTTAGTATCTTCTTCTTCAAACAATATCAGAAAAACATGATTTTTCTATTTTTTAAACGCTGGAAAGATGTCTCTTTAATTCTTTTGCACCCGGCCCCTAATTAGATTCTGAATCTTCTCTGAAAGTTTTCCGCTGTAAATAAGCTTCAAGCATTTTTAATATCACGCGACAATAGATGAGTTGTATAATTTTTTCCTGCATTGTTGACTTTTTCAGTGTCATCCAATACTAAAAATTGGCTAAAAGTGATGCAATTCTAGTCTTTGTCTAATTTTTTATATTTTCTAAACTTTGTCAATTCGTGTTTTTGTCTTCTCTTTTCACTTTACATATAACCTTATTGTAATGAACTTCAATCCAATCTTTTTTAGATTCATAAAATTCAATCGGATAATACTGCGAAAACATGATCCATGTATATATTGTTCCAACTCATACTTGTCATCGAGATTCATTAGTTTTCTATTAAGGAAATAAGGGTGTCGTGTGTAGGTTTGTTGTTGTTGTTGTTGTTGTTGTTGTTGTTGTTGTTGTTGTTGTTGTTGTTGTTGTTGTTGTTGTTGTTGTTGTTGTTGTTGTTATTGTTGTTGTTTTTGTTGTTGTTGTTGTTGTTTCATACCTAACATTGGTTTGATAACAACCTGTTCATCATCTATTGAACTATTTTGATCCGAAGTTTGAACTATCTTGTTGTGCAGAGATATTTTTCTCTTTCTATATTGCTCTCCAAAACCATATCTTTTATTGTTCTTAAAACCATATATCTTGTTACGAAACTCTATAAGTTTATGTATTAGTAAACCTTGTTATTATGTTGGTTTATATAGCCCATTTTTGATGTATGCTTGTGATTCATATGATTGAGTATATACGGAATTCTAAATGATTTTGGAAATTGTCTAATTTTAGGAAACCGTGTTGATTGTTTGATACATTTGATAAAAAAATTACCTATACATTTGATAAAATAAGCATATGTATTAGTTGTATTAACTTTTTAAACAATTCAGTTTACCTCTTTAATCAATTCTGCTTATTATTTAGTTAAATATTGCAGAAGTTCATAACCGAAGAATCCCTAGAGGAGAGCTTGGAGTTCCAGAGCACATCCTGCAATTGAATAAGAATCTTCTTGATCGCTGTCGTATGCGTCAAAAATAAATTACACTTTCTTACTACTCAAAATATAAATATAGCAAGGGCAATAAAGGATCGATCTCACAGAGAGGTCTAGGTTGTCAAGATGTTTTGGTTTCCTATATAAAATACCGGGGTGATTTTCTGATTTTTATATTTTTTAAAATAAAATAGAAGCAAAACAATAAAAAGTAAACACGCAAATCAAGGATGTGACAATATTGGTTTCATATTTCATCTTCAATTGTAAACAAGTTTTTGAATATATGAATATAATTCGTATTTAATCTCACTATCATCAAGAGCCCTAGAATACCTTATTGCAAGAATACTCCGTAAATTTTCAAAGTCACCAACACACACATTAGAGCTGCGTATGTGAATTCTACCTAAGAATAACCTAACGCCTTGCGCTAATTAAGTTCAATTCCTAGGAGCATTAAGTTCCAGAAATAGGCTAATCAATGCAACTATCACACATTGCGCATGAAAATTCGGAAAAAGGTCAAGGTCTACATATGATTACAGGAGTGTATCACTACAAACCGTAATCATATCATGCTACTCGTATTCAAGGTTATCGCTCGATGAAAACCCTAAAATAGCTATAGATATGGATGCATGTTCAATCAATTCTAGACTCAACTAAACAAACATTCAATCATATTGCAATACATCAATCATGCAATTATTATAATCAGTAGAAAGTGAACGATGGTTTTGAGAGAAAACTAATTCATAAAGATCATAAATTGTTTTCAAAATCCAACTACATCTTTAACCAATAATAAAAACTTAGTTACTCATGGCATAGGAGTTCATAACAAGAAGGAAGAGAAAACCTATCATGTTATCTAAACCCTAGAACACAAAAGTAGTAGCAGCTCCCTAATGGAGATATAAGATAAAAGATATTAGGTTTTGAGAAAAGACTTCTCTTTTATAGCTCTTCTTGTTCCAAAATTAGGTTTAGCCTTAAAAATCCTCAAGTCCACGTCCATCTACTAGTCCACCAAGCCCATTTGTGAGAAATATGTCTCTGGAAATTTTGGGTCCAGAACTGGTCGCCGGAATCCGGTCACCGGAAAAATGTCTCAGGCCACTTAGCCATCGGAAACTATCACCAGGCCAACTGTATGCTCCCAGTACCTCAACTCTCCTTCTCTTTAGTTTATACATTCACAAAAACCAACTAACCCAACTTCACATTTCTTGCGAAAACGCACCCAAAAACGTGACTCGTAACTCATATGTCCGGCCGCCAACTCTAACATCCAACAGATAGCCCCTTCACGATTCAGTGAAATATTGCAATTCATGCTTCAAGTTCCGAAATCCGACAACCGGAACTAGCACCACCGGCTCACCATTTTCGCCCCGTTTTCGCATAATTTCTGCAGCTTCAAAACTATCTCAGGCCATTCCTGTAACTTCAGTCACCATCTGTTATATGCACTAACACACTTCAACAGCTCCACAATCTCTCGCTCCCAGCACGGTAATAGCGCCACTTCCAATTGACAATCAATCACCACGGCAACCTTCATTCCCCACTGCAGCTGCAACCTACAATAATAACAGCACCAGTCTCGACCATTCTGCAGCGGAAACAACTCAGCAACTTCATGCCCACTAACTCAGTTCAAGCTCAACATTACTTGCCATTCCAGCTTCAACTATGCCACTTCTTCTCAAACCAAAACCAATGCCTGCACTTCAACCACAGTTTCCACCAGTTCCAGTGCATGCCTGCAATGCATTCACTACAATTTTACACAAACCCAACAGCTGCATCACTTCCATTTCATCTGACCAGCTGCAACAAAACAATCTTAACTCCCTAACTTCTCGGCCAAACTCTCATATACATATTTGTATTAGTAGTATCTCAGTTTATTATCAAGTCTTAACCATTATCCACCACTGACCACCTTAATGACCACTAGAACCATTGTTATCTACCTGCAACTCAGTCCCAGACATCTTTTAGCTACCCGAGTTCTTTGCTCTACTCTGCAGCTTCAACTCTATATCGTGCCCATGTCAGTTCCCTGCAACATTGGGTCCCATAAGTCGAGCCACTTAAATGCCGTATACAAACCATAACAGCAGAAACTCCTTTCCCAGTTCACAGCGCACCAGTCACAACACATTGCAGTTCAGCTCACCGCCAAAGTGCAGCTGCAACCAGTGACTCTCAGTTCCACTGCACAACAGCACCAGCAAACTCCCAAATTCAACCAACCACTGCCACCAACAACTCCAAGGGCAGCAGCCCATGTAACTTACTACTTCCACTCCTCCAATCCCAATAAACCCTTCACAACATTGCCCTGTAACTCTTCATTCACAACAAGTCTTGCATTCATCGACACCTTGTTTACATCTCCGAATGCAGCTGCTAAACCGACTTGTATTTGACGATACTAACTCTTAAGACTGGCCAGTGATTCAGTCCATTAAGCAAACACTTCGTGGGTCAAATGACTGGTGATCAGGTTCTCTATTTATGGCTCGATTCCTTTCCCCAAATGCGCATTCCGTGCACACAATACAAATTCAAAACAGACCCACATTCATTCAAGCCTTTAAATCATAATTAACCTCTTTAATTTCTCTTCCAACCATCACCGATTTTCAATAGCAGAAGTGACAACTTCATGGCTGCTTTCTCTGGCAGTAAAACACGCTTAAAGCTTCTCAGAACTCGAATTAAATTCGAGTACATTCACCTAACATTCCTGATCCAATAATACCAGTTCAATGTCCTTCTTTCACGACCAAGATCAATGGCAACAACAAATTTCTTTGGCTGCACAAAACGGCTTGAACTCCGTCCAATACCAAAACAGACTCGTACCACTTATGTTGGCTAAACTTCTCATTTTAGGAGATCTCTCTTGACCGAATTTTGGAGCCATGGCAAACGGGAATGAAGAATTGGCCTTCCTTCCTTGGTTCAGCGACTTGGTCTGAAATGTGTTAACATTCAACCTAAGTTCTCTATAGTTATATAAGAGAATTAGGTAGCCCTTATCTGAAGCATGTCTGTATTTAGCAGTTTTCAGTGGTTGTCCCTTATTGTATGCTGGGCTCCTGATAGCACTTGCCTATGAAATGACAATTTTGCTCCTTTTGCACCCGTTTCTTCTTCTTTTACAACAATGACTCCAAAATACCTTCAAAATGCAAAACAAAGCGTAATATACAAAAATACAAGAGAAATAACAAAGAAAAGCAAAAGAAATAGACATTCAAAAGATGTAATTTAGGCACCTATCACTTATGTGAGCTGAAAAGAAGCTAATTGCATTGGGAGTATTAATGTTGATCTCCAAGGTTAGTAAACTAAATCATCATGGTGTGAAATACAGTCTCATATTTTCTTATACTTAAGATTAATATAGTTAACCGTTATATTCTCGCATGAATCACCTCTGCTACAAATAACGATAACGTCTATATTTACATGAGTTCGGCGAGTTTTATTAAAACTTGTACTTTGATTCTAACATTGGACAAATTCTGCAAAATACTAAATGAAATTGTCCAAATTATAATGGAAAAATATATTATAATGATCTAATAATTAATATTAAGGGTTTGTTTACTTGGTGATTACACCTCACGTCCTGATACCTTAACCACGATATTGAAAAATGGGTCATTGTACGAAAAATTACGCATTATAATATCGTCCTAAATGATCAGTGAATGAAGTAATAAGTGATATGAGAAATATTTTGATTCTAAATATGATCTTTGTTTCTCTATTGGTACAATCCCTAACTAAAACAATTTTTTTTATGGGTTTTTTTATCTTGTGCATATAAAAGTAATTTCTGGTACTACTCCTAAAGCCATTATTTTAGGGTTTTATTCTTATTACAGGAGTCCGATCCCAACCTCCCCGATACTTGAGAACCACCAGATAATTACTCGATGCTTATCACTAATAAAAAACTATTTAGATTTTCTTTATTCCAATATTTTTCCAAGGCTACCGCTAATCCAACCCAAACCAAACATTACGTTAGTACCTATATATCGACTCTTCTTCGTCGGTCTTTTCTACCATCAACCTTGTAGTATTTGCACCGGGTAACTGTCCAATATGCACTCCTCTGTATTTAGGATATTTTTCGGAGCATTTATGTGAACTTACGCAATGTAAGGTTCAGCCACCTTGAAATGTTGATATGAATAACTTATTATCCAATGATAGTATTACTAATTATCGAATTCTCAATGAAGTAGAAGCATTATGTTAATGAAAAGCACTTCATGCCCTTTCCCTTAAGATCTCTCTTATCCAATTTGCAACCAAGACAGAAAGATCCCTGAGAAAATAGAGTCTAATGTAAAAGTTTTAGGACTTAAAGAATTTTTCTCATATTTTGTATCTTAGTTATTTATAGGTCATCCGCTTGGTGGGGTAGCGCATTGAATGGGCTCTCTTTAACTCATGAACACAGGCTATTAGATTAGGAAAATTATAAGCATATTGATGTGGCAGGAGATCGTCTTTAATCCCCACCCAGCTGAGATTTACAGTCATTATACGGAAGATATACGGGTACTAATATTGTTTATGATTGATACGACATATTACTTAAATGATACCTTTGCCTCGATCATATTTTCACTCATCTGAGTAATCTTAAGTGTAACACCTTTGAGAATACCATTATCGATCGATGTTCATGTTTCGAAGTAGTAGCATAGTCATTCGCATCCTGACTTCAAGTATTTTGAATTCAAAAGTCTCGAGGTACTTTATGCCACACTTTTTAATATTAATACCGGTAATTACTCTAGGTGCTTTGTGTTCCATAGTATCCCCGCCATAGTATATGCATTCCTTCGGAATTGGTTTGGCCACTTGTTCTATATTTTTGTAGATGTATATATGTATATATATTAGATAATAATAATTATTATTATTATAGAGCGTATCCATGGCTAATCCTGCGAGTACAAAGAGAGGGACAGAGTAAAATTGAAAACATCAGTTTTCTCTAAGAAGGTATAGAATAGATGAAAATGGTACAATGTTAGCTCAATTATATTAGAGCCTACGGAAACATAATTGAAAAGAAACCAAAAACAAACAAACAAAAAAAAAAAAAAGGTAAAAAATACTTCATTGTGCCAACATACCAGTTGTAAATAAAAAATTTAACCCCTTTAATTATTTAATCCAAATTTATGTACTTACAATTAAAATTTCTTTCATTCATGTCGATCCATACAGCCCGCCATATTGCAAACAGAATGATATCTCAGATGTTGCCTCTGACATAAGAGTTCGAGGTCTTTCTTCTCTTCCATTCCCAAATCGTATGCCAGACTAATTCTTGAAAAACTCATTGTAAAAACGCTTGCTCCAGGGTTGTAATTTTTTCATTATGTTATCTCTCCGAATTGAATTGATCCATTCATCAGGCGCACTTTCCTTCCCATTAGTCCAAACATTACCAAATATCTCCTCACTATAAATGTTTGAGAACAATTTACGTTGGAAATCCAACACACATCTAAATTAAGCTAATAAACTGAATGTGATCCATTTATCCATAAAATAGATATGGCCTCAGGTGAATTTTCATGGTAAACTGAAAGAAATAAGATATTCTAAAAATCCAACAGAGGCACTCTAACAAAATATAAAGGGAACATTATCTATACACCCCTACTATGAGGCATATTGTAAAATACCCTTATGAACTTTACAAATACCCCTAAGATAAATACATTACTAAAATACCCTCTTTTGTATAGTGTATACAAACCACTATTAAAAGAAGAAGAAAAACACACTACCTCTACTGCCCACCACCACCACTGTCCACCACCGCCAACAACCACCACCATTGTCCACCGCCGCCGCCCACTACCGACCACCACTGTCCACCACCTCCAATCACCACCACTATCCACCAACACCGCCAACCACCACCACTTCCGCTAACCAACACCACCATTTCCCTCCACCACCACCACCAATCATCACCGCCGCCGCTGCCAACCACCACCACCGCCGCCGCCACCGAAAACCAGCACTACATTCCACCACCATCGACACCATCCACCGCCACCACCAATCACCACCAGGAACCACCAATTCCACCACCACCATGTGGAGTCAACTTATTGAAGTTGTCTCCAAAAGTGGAGACAACCAGCTCAAGTTGCCTCCAAAAGTGGAGACAACCAGCTCAAGTTGCCTCCACATATGGAAGCAACTAGGACAAGTTGTCTACAAAGGAAAAGTATACACAAAAAGTGAACCTGGCGTGAGTCAAACACACATCACCTGACATGGAGTCAGTCATGCTACCGTTGCACCACAGGTTCGTTAATGCAAAATGACATCAAAATCATATCCAAATAGATATACTACACCTACTGGTGTATAAAACTACATAAATGTCCATGGTTTGTAACACATACATACCTAGTAGTTTGCGCGCATCCAACATAAGTTCATATTGTCTCCCGCAACTACCCCCACCACAATTGCAACATCCACTACTATCACCACTACTGCTAACACAACAAACCACCTCCACTGTGACATACACTATCACCAGCATTGCTGCAAACAAAAGAAAATTGGAAGCTCAACAACCCTGTACATTCACCTAATATCCACCAGTTCAACTAGCTATAACAGCAACTCAACACAACCCTGTGTTACCATTGCACCACAGATTCGACACATCTACTCTAAGATATATGTACAAGATAATTTCAGATGCATGAATGGACCCAAAAACAAAACCAAGTTGCCTCCGAACTGGAATCAACTGGCTCAATTTGTCTTCAAATGTGGAATCAACTAGCTCAAGTTTCCTCCAATCTGGAACCAATTAGCTCAAGTTTCATCCAAAAGTGAAAGTAACTTTCTCAAGTTGTCTCCAAAAAAAGGAAGCAACTAGCACAAGTTGTCTCCAATAGTGGAAGAAACTTGGTCAAGTTGTACCTTGTAAACAAAATACTTTACATAGAAAAAGAGGATCCATACCTCAACAAACTGGCATATGCAACTGTCAGTGGAGTACTTTATGTGAACTACAAATCCCCTGGAAAACGAAAGCAGAGCCTTTACTTCAGTAAAACAAAACAACATCTTAATCATAGATGCACATTTTAAGGTATTTTGAGTGATTGTAATGATTTTTCTAAGCTTAATCATGGATGAACAGATCATGGTACTAAGCTTGATTTTTAACAAACTACAATTGATGACCCGTGAGTTGTATCTGAGAAGAAAAGAAATCATTATTACATTTTTGAGCTACTGTTGCATGTAACTATTCTCATGAGTCATACTTGTATCTGAGAAGAAAACTCTACTTCTGCGATTAAAAGCGGATGCAACTAGTTGTGCCCAAAGAATTGAAAGTAAGAAGTAGGTAATATGCGTCATTTGATTACACATTATATGATCATATTCACCTATTGTACAGACAAACTATAAATGGGAACAAAATACTACTACAGTAAGTTAACATCATGTACATTATCTACAAAACTTATCGTTTAAATATATACATGGATCATGTTTTTCCTGTAGGATATCAAATCAAACACCAAAAATGTGTCTTCCAATTAAAAGGTTATTTAAAGGACAATTCATCCAATTAAAAGGTGATTTAAAAGGATATTTTACCTTTTCTCCTGTATGATATCACGTCAAACACCAAGACTGCTTCTTCCAACACCAGGCTTAACCACCACCATCCCAACAACAAATACCACAACAACTATCAACACCAGATTTGCAACATCAACCACCAATACAAAAACTACCATTACCCCCACTACAACCCCCATTGCTGCACAAATAGATCGTCGCTGCAACAATTCCACCACTACCAACCACAATTATACCAAGATAAAATGCTTACAAATTTTGTATATATGTACGAAATCAGTAACAAACAGTCATTATAAAAAACAAATCAAACAAGATTGAACACAAATCAACAATCATTACCGGTAAACATTTAAAACAAATCATACAAAAAATATCGAAGATTAGAAATAGATTTTGTTAAAATTGGCTGAATCAAAATCATAAGAAATGTAAACTAATTGAAACACATAATTGATTCTTTACCTTTTGATTTAATCTTTCATGTTGATTGTTCTTAAAGATTACATTTATCGTTCTTCAAAATCGAATTTCAAACCCTATAAACAAACTGAAATGGTGGTGATAGTGGTGGTGGTGATGGCTGCCGAAAGATAGAAGAAAGAAAGAAACTTTCCAGATCTGAAAATTGAAAAACGAAATCATTGATTTTCCCTTTGAAACTTTAGTCACCGTCGGAGGTAGTGGTGGTGGTAGATGTGGTTATGGTGGTTTTTGTCGAAGAGATCGAGAGAAAAGAAAGGCAGAAATGTAATAATTGATTTTAGATCTGATATATTCTGTCTTACACAAGGAGGGTGAATTCAGAATTTATAATTAAATTGACTGGGTAGGGGTATAAGTAAAGTTGATAAGGGTATTTGTGAAGGACCCATGGATAGCAGGGGTGTTTGTAACATTCCCATAAATATAAAAATAATCCTTCTGGTTTCAATCCATTTTTATGAATTCTCTTGTTTACCTCCTCGATAATGCATGTCATAATAAATTTTCATAGGTAAAGCATAGTTGATCTTTGTATAGTTGTTTTCATTCTTTGTAATAATCATCTCCGTAGGTTGTTTGCATGTGGCTATCGAGATCCACCGGAAAGATCGCCTGGGGCAAAGTTTGTCACTATCCACATATAGCTACCTTATTCTGACTTTGTGCTCACAAAATCAAACTAAACATACTATTTCTTTTCTTTTTTAATGGGAATGCTAAAAGAATTCAGAAATCACCAAGAATATCCTCACTTTTAAGTGATACAAAGACACCTATTTCAACCAAGTAATTTGTAATACTGGATTTATTGAAAGAATGGTCACCGAGGATCTCACCAAGTAAATGTTCTCAAACAAATAACATAATTGTTATTTAAGTCTCGAGTCGACAAAAGCTGGTAATTGAATAACATTGTCATTTGAGTTCAAACAAATGATAGATACACAAACGCAAAAACTTAGCAATCTAATTACCTTCATTACATGGCAAAACATAAATTCAATGGCCAAAGACACTAAAATATAATCAAGATAACAATTGGTGAATATTGTAGGAATTAAAGACGGAAAATAATAAGGTACTATGTAATGAACCTGCCAGTTTATTTGGCTAATGCTGCTTAAAGATGAGCTTTAGGACATTAAGATGTAAAACTTTGGAATACATGAATGCACAGAAGATGTAAGAAAAAAAAAGTAGGATTAATGATTTACAAAAATTAAGATACAAACCTTGCTCTTTCCATCATATAAATCCCTAAATGATTACATTACAGAATCCAACACACAGATTAATTCCATTATAATACCCAGTACAACAATATAAGCATTCTCTATGGACTTACGAATAAACCGTGGTCCGTCGTACGAATATCTGTGTATTGCAGAATATATCCAGTAACATGTGTCCCTGCAATTTACGACCAAAAATATCACAGGCTCAGATGCTTCCCGAATAAAATTTTTACAGAATTATATCCCATTATCCGCTATTGATAAATAACAAAAATCCTTTTTCTTTGTGTCTTCAGAACTCAAATATAAATGACCAAAAATCTAGCCAGAAATCAATCCAAGATAAAATTCATACTTTATTGAGTTCGAGACAGAAATTGGATAATTTTAGTACTACATCAACGACAGGGGTGACGATTTTTACACTATTAAATTAGTGAACTCAATAACTCTAATTTATGTTTCGATTTCATTGTTTGATAATTTATCTGTAGTTATTTATCAATAGCAGATAATGGGTTTACATTAGGTTTAGAAATTTAAAATATAAATGTTCAATTTGTTTTCGTTAAGCTTAATTGCCCACATAATGTCGTAACCTCATAAGCTATTCGTGTTCCAAGCTAAGAACAATCTAAACACTATGAAAAACAATCTAAACACCATGAAGAAAAAAAATAGGGAAAGGGAAAGCAATTACCAAAAGGGGTCCAAAACTAAGTAAGGTTACAATCTAAAAAAGTGTGGCCTCATCAAGCTTTTCAAAACCATATCTTACTTTAAGTGAGTTTCTCTAATCTTTCTTACTAAATTTGAAACCCTTAGGATTGTTCTCCTTTTCTGCAATACTAAAAAACAAAAATATACCAACACTATCCAAATACTCAAGAAATTACAGAACAACCAAGGAATCTTTCTTTGAATTATCGCTCATTAAAACAGTGAGAAATAAATAAGATGAATATAAACTTGATGGGAAAACATTAAATTATGACCTTTCACAGTCCCGAACATTAGATAAGAAAATATCTTGGTCTGAATTTTTTTTTTTTTCATCTTAAATTTAGATGTAGGAATATTAACAAACATGTATAGATTATTTTCATATGCAGAATTGATTCTGGAAGAGAAGATCTTTTTGTTAAAAAGTGATACTGATAGTCTAGCCAAGTCCATCTTTTCATACTAAATGTCTATGATAAATAGATTAAAGGTGTTAAATATAATGAGAAGACCACCTCTATCTTTTAATCATTTAAAATAACAATAAGGTAAATATCTAGTATTGACGCACGCGCGATGCACTTGCCATTTCTCCCTCCACCAAACCTAAAGGCCTGATTGCACTCCACTGAAGCATCAAACTAAAGTGCGATCCACCACACAATTAATCAAAAAAAAGAAAAAAACCTGGGGTTTTGCCTTGGGATTCATGGATATATTTTTCCATCTTTCAAATTTTTTAACAACACGTAGAGTAATCAAAACATTTCAAGCAGCAAAAGATAAAACGAATAAATATATAAAGGATTAAAAATAAGAATCACCATCGCAAATAGTATTGCATTTGAAACAATTTTGGATTATGGTACACCGCAAAGCATAATGGCACGTCTTGTTCATCTTAATACATAACGAATATATACAATATGACATTGTGATACTCAATTAAGATGATTATAAACTTTACATAAGGCGGATGATAGAAAGGTTTTCACTTTCACAACCAAAGGAGAAGAATCTTAATTAGTCGGATTATAATAGTCGGCTGGGGCCGTAAATTAATTATCTGGGCATACGGCCATGAGTCGAGCTTGTAGATTAGCCGCGGTTTGCATCCCCAGTATTTTGTTGATCGGGCCAAATTATCGGGTCATACGGCCCCAGTCGTGGATTAGAAAACCTACAGCTAAATGTAGTCTCCGCATTAAAATTGGTTGTGATTAGGTTGAGATATAATGTTTTAGCCTATAAGGAATATCCCGATGTCTTGTTAGCCTGATCAAATAATGGTGGGTGTTTGTAGAATTCTCAATTTCCAGGAATTTGTAATACCACAGGATAATAAATTCTAGGATTCATGTAAACCCCTCATATATTTGGTAACTTAGTTAAAATTCTTAGGATTCACAAACTTCTCTTGTTATAAAACCCATGTACTTTTTGACATTGCCCTAATAATCTTAAAATTGTATATCTATGGGATTTGGAGTTAAAAAAAAAGTGGGTCCATAAATCCTTTGATAAGTTTTCCAGCAAATCTTGGGGGGGGGGGGGGTAGGACTCCATATGGAGGATTTAATGGGAAAATGGTTCCCGGAAACGTAATTCCAGAGATTTGGGCAACCAAACGTACCGGGAGAAACGTAATTCCACCAAATCCCCTAGACCCATAAATCCCACCTTTAAAATTCTACATCTAAACCCACCACTATAGTATTTGGTATTAAGGGTAGCGGTTTTTAATTCGAAATTAAGTAAGATTAGAAAATCTAATTATATTAGGTTTATTTTTGTCTCATATTCTTTTCAAGAAAGACGATACTTGTTTCAAGGGCCATAGGCCGGAACTCAATCTTTTTGTGGTAAGCATATTTTCAAAGGGGCCCGACATGATTATGTTAAACTTAAGTTAGATTTAAAAGTTTAACTATAAAAACGTAAATTCAATGGTGGCATAGATATATATCATTGTATAGAATACCAACTGCATTGGAAAATCATTTTAACATCGTTGTAATTCACATTAGGCTACTGTTATTGCACTTAAGTATCCAAACACATCTTAATAAGGTTATTCTATATTAAAGATAAACTTTGAGTCTCCTAGGAAGGCATAAATAAGCGCTCACAACCAATAAGCTAGAACCATGCCAAGTAAGACCCAAACTTCTTGTAGTCCACCTTCAAAGTTTAGTGTATCGAAAGTTGGTGAACTCTGTAAAGTTCAGCATCCATAACGGACCTGTAGTTGCAGGAATTCCTAAACTACATCCCTCACAAGAATTCATAATAATCAACACATATTTGAAGATTAAGAACAACACTTTTATTGATTAATTCTCAGAAACATTACAAGAAATGGAAGAAATCAAGAATACAACCGCTCTCTTAAACTTTCTCTCTCCTCAAAACTTTCTCAACACTCTCAAATTGATCTCTCCTTTCTGAGTTCATTAGTTCTCTTTATATAGGGAAGTTACTTAGTGGATGACAGTTATGCTGTCCTTTAATTTTGGATCTCACTCGCGGTAGTCTCGCAGCAGTTATAATGTTAATTCTCGCAGATGCTATAATCTTCGCAGGATTGTCATGCTCTTCTCGTTTTTCAGTTACCGTCATCTCCTACGTCATTCTTTGAGTCATTCTGCGACATTCGCAACATGTTGTTGAAGAGCTCGCAGAAATGTTGTTTATAAATTTCATAAGAGTATTATTGTAGCGATATTCTGATCCTACATATTGCCTCTTCTCATGTATTTTCTGCGAAGGGGAAAGGATCATGAGAATTGAAACTTTTTAAAACGCCGCAGCTATTCATCTTTTTAGGTTCTTCTGCTCTGACACGTTTCTGCATTCGTCGCCAGATTTATTACACGTATCTTTTCTTCCATTTAACTTCTGACACGTCCTTTTCAACCGCTGCACTTCAACCGTTCACGTCTTCTCTTCGCATTAAATGCACTTATCTTCTCGAAAATTCTTACCTTCTATATATATCTTCTTCATTCTTCTCTTTTCTTATTTTTACTTTCTCTTTCCTTCTCTCTACAATTTTACTTTTCTTCCGCAACTTCCGCATCTGCTGCTGTTGTAATTTTTTTTTTTCTTATTCCTTTGATCTTCTATTCTTTTTTTTTTCATTCACATACTAAGAATGCCTCCAGCGGGTCGTAAACAATCTAATTGCCTTTCAAAAAATGCAGAAGAAGCTTCAAGATAAAGGTTTTACTCTATCTACCATTCCCGATCAAAACCCTAAGGCTGAGTTCTCTGTTAAATTATTTTCTAATCATCCATGTAATCGCGAGAAGATCATAGTCTCACTAGGTCAACTTGAAGATGGCCTTCCCATTCCTCTTTATGACCTCGAACTCCCTTTATTCTATGAAATACTTTCTCATGCGAGGTTCTCGCAGGCAATATATCAGTTGTGTGGAGACTGCATTGTTTGATGCTTGAGTTTGCTACTCGCGGTGCCGGTAAGGAATCTCTTTACCCCCTGAAGTGAAGAACCCTAAATTCAAAGGAGTTCCAATTGTCCCTACGAAGTATATCGTAGAAAATTTCTTCGCGATTTATGAAATAATCCCTATGAGGAAAGATAGCACTTGTTGGGGGTATTCGCTTACAGAAGAAGGATGACATTACTGAAGACAAAGTTCTTATGTTGGACATTGACTGGCATCCGAGCAACAATTCATCTCCTCTCCATTCTAATGATGGCAAATGGTGTATTTTCCCATTATTTCTAGGGTGCCCATACATCTCTGGTTCTCACGCTTTACCTGTGAATCTCGCAGAATACCAACCATGGGTGTTCAGATGGCCTGAAAGGAATACATAGGTATGTTCTCTAATTTTTTACTTGAACTACCATTACTATTTTCCTCATTTTATATTCTCACTGACCACTCTAATTTTACCAGATTGAAAGGCTGAAAGCTAGCTACAAGAAGTTAGGGAAACCCAGTACTCTATTAGCTCTCAGATCATTCACAGATGAAGTAAGAAATATTCCTTTCTGATTATTAACAATATATTGTTGCCTCTATTTCTTATCTTTACTTGTGTTTGAAGGTTATTGAAGAAATTGAACATGTTAAGCCTGCAAAAACTAAGGGGAAAGGCAAAGGTGCTCCTCGCAAGGAGAAATCTGTTGCTCCTCTTTCAAAGAAAATAAAAGTCCAATCCTCTCCTCCTTCAACTCCTCAGTCTGGTGAAAGTTCAAGTGATGAAACTGACGATGATGATGATGATGATGGTGATGCTGATATCTCTTCTGCGAAGGAATCCTCCCAACCCGAGTCTTCTATGTCTCAGTTGTCCGGTATTTTTGCTAATACCATGCAAGTAATTGGTGATACCCCTCTGACTAATTCTTGCAAGTCCATAGCTGCCATCTGTGATGCCCCACTCCTTGAAAATAATGAATCTCTTCATAGGGTATCAAGATCTGTATCTCCAAATTTCCTGCATTCACTTAATAGCTTGGTAAATTTTTATACTTATATCTTTCTTCTCTTTATTTTTATCTTGAATTCATAATTAATTCCTAAAGTTTGCTGCATTACTTCGCAGGCTTAGAAAGATTCCTTTGTTGTTGTCTCAGACTTGGAAAAGAGGCGTACGGCCCTCGCAAAGAAGAATCTTAAACTTCTCAACAAAAATAAAAAATTGGAGACTGAAGTTGCTGGTCTTCGTGAGAAGAATAAACAATTGGAATCAGACAATTCTCTTCAGAAGGAAAAAGTATCTAGTCTTCAAGATGCCAATAAGCAACTCTATGGTATGGGACTCTCTTTCTTTCCCCTATATTTTATTCTCTTAAAAAAAAATCTTCTTATAGAGTTTTCCATTTCGCAGACGTCTATGGTCTTACTGATGAAGCTATTTTTCTTCATACATTTCCCAATATTATGGATGATGATACCCTTCTTAATCATCTAAATATTTCTCTAAATAGTTTTTCAAATGATAAGTTTGAATCTCTTCCCATAAATGAACTTAGATCCAAGCTTCATATTTTAGAAATTGAACATAGATCTGTCTTGGATATGGCCAATAAATTTAGACAATTCTTTCACAACTCTAAAGAAGAAACCTGTAAATTAAATGCCAAATATAGTGATCTGATAGATGAAAAGGACTGTATTTCTCTCCAAGGTGCACATACATTAGCAAAATTTCAAGAAACTCTCCTTGAGATTAAAATTGAAAGAGATAGACTTATCTGCGAGAATAGTACTCTTGTTGAAAGAGAAAACCAAGTTTGCTCCCGCCTTCTCATTAGTAATGATGATGAGTTTGCTTGGGCTGCGAATATTTTTGATAACATCAGAAATAATTTAGGTGTAGATGTTAGTCTTCAAGCTGAGCATTCTACCTTGATTAAGGATATGATCTTTGAAAAAAAGGTGGTTATTCTTATTTTTCCACTAATCCATTTTTTAACTGAATCTCCACTATTTTATTAATAGGTTGTCATTTTTTCACAGCATCTGAAGGAAATTTTCACTAAAGAGTTGAAGAGTTGGAAGCAGAAAAAGGACAACTCGCAAAACTTCTATCTTCTCGCAATGAAAAATGTTCCAAGTTCAAGAAGCAGCTACAGATTACCCTGGCGAATTTTAGTAATGTTCTTGTTGGTATTCGCAATGATTCCATTAAGATGGTCTGTAATGACCATAAAATTCCTCATTCTGCATATCCTTATCTCGCGGATGAAATACCAGAGAACGTTCCTAATCTTGTCATCTCTGACAGTGAAGATGAAGAGTATGAAGAAGATAAAGAATTTAATGAAGATGAAGGTGAAGGAGGGAAATCTGATGAAAATGATGATGGATCTAATGAGAAATAGTTTTATCTCCTTCTTTAATCTCTTTGTAATATTTGTACATTTATTTCCTTCTCCTTGTAAGATATTCTTGCGAATTTCTCCAACTTCTAAAGTTCCTTGGTGTATAGATTTCTTTTGTTTCTATTTGCATACATTAGAAAACAATTCTTTTTTGAAATATGGTTAATCAATATGATTATTAATTTTTAACTATCTGTGTAAATCTTCCATATAATGATGAATAACAATTTTATCATTCTATTCATTCCCATACTTGCCTCTATTATTCATCTGCAATATGAAAGATTAAGCAGATTACTTTTTGAATAAGATCTGTTTTTAAATTTTGGCCATAATCTCGCAGCCGTTTCTTGCTCTCTTGTGTGGTCTTATTTTGCCTTCCTAGTTAAAGGTTTTATTTTGCCACGTTTTGTTTGGGCGACAAAATCGCAGGACGTCCTTATATTCGCATATAAAGACCCATTGATCTTGCCTTATCCTCATTTTGTCAATTTGTTGCGACAATATGACAGGCCTAAGTTTTCTTGCGAAAACAAATCCCCATGACATTGCCATCTTGCGATGAAATCGCAGGACGTATTTACACTTTCATGTAAAAACCATTGATCTCATCTTAACTTTTTATCATGGCTTTTTGCCTCTGTATAATTGTTGCACAAATATGACAAGCCTAAATATTCTTTCGAACATAAAGCCTCATGACATTTGCGTCTTTAAGACACTTATCAGCTCCCTAATGGAGGGTGCCGCCCTTATCTTCCCCCTGGTTTCCCCTTCAAGGAGGCGTACATCGGCCATACAAGACTCGCTCCTCCCATCCGGTCTTATAAACAACCATTTGTTTTCGCAGCCTCTTATCCCTTTCGCCTATATGACTTATGGTTACGAGACTTCACCCTAAGTGGGGTTTTCTTCGGGCCGAGTGCATCATAGTCAAGACTTGCCAAGAATGGCCAGGGTAGTTTCATACGCCCAGGGCACCCTTGGCTCAACCGTGTACCTCGGCGCCTTGATCATACTTTGCACTCCTTAGGAGAGACCCTCGGTCGTCCAACTTTTAATATATATATATATATATATATAGTTGGAAATCCAAGGTACCTCTCCTGGATGGGCTTTCATTGACCCCAAATCTCCATGACTCAGGTTCCTGCAGCGGTATAACCTTATCCCTTAGCCATGTAAAGAGATACTCCCTTATATGACGTACTTTAGGTCTTACATTTTCCTATTGCGAAATTTTATCCGCGAACTAGGGTGTACGCCATAAAGGTTCGTCCCGTTCTAATATGTCATTATTCTTTGATTTTCTCTTTTTGCATTTCAGCTCTTGTATAATTTTTCAATTTCATCTTCTTCATTGAGTCAAAACATACTTTTGTAAAATTTTCTTCAACAAATCATTCATACATCTCTTATATTTTACGATCTAGAAGTTTTACCTTTTCAACTTACTATTTTCTGCTTCTACTTATTTGTTGCGCTTTGCTACATTTTCTCCATCTGCGAGACGCCGCCATCTATTGGTTTTGGCACATGTTGACTTTGCAGCATTCCTTCTTCTCGCCATTCTACTGTATCCACCATTATCCTTTCACTTCTTTGCTTTTGTTTGATGTTATGTTTCCAGTTTCCAGTTTCTGTTCCTCGCAGCCCTTTCCTCGCAAGATTCCATATCAATTTCATATCACTTTTTTCCATCAATCCAATCTCCCCTTATAACTCAAACACCGCTGGGATGAGAAAACTTAATGCATTGGTGGAAAGTTGACGCTACACCTAGAATCCCATGTAGCCAAGGCCGGACAATTAAGGAATTATATGAATATTTTACGTCAACAACACAAAATTGAATCTTAGAAGATATTCCCTTCAATGGAATTCGCATTGTAATTTCCCCTTTGGGCTTGTTGGCAGTACCATTGAAACCATAGATCTTATAAGTCGATGGTATTAGATCATCATCTCTGCCTCCCATTGTTTTATAAATGTGATAGAACGGGATATTTACAGAACTCCCCGTATCAATTAAAACTCTATTAATTGCCCATGAGTCTTCGGCCTCATCATCCTCGTCTTCTTCTCCATCCTCTCTTTGTTTTGGATTTATCTCTAGTTTTACCACTAATGGATTGTCATGCATCTCGCCAGGCTCAGGTACTTCTTGTGCAGTGAAAGAAATTTCCTGCTTTTGCCATTATTCTAATGGCGAAGCTTTCGCAATATTCATTATTTGTCTTCCATCATCATCTCTCGCGAAAACTGTGCTTAGGAAATTGTCGTGGAAATCTTCGATTGTTTTGTACGAATGTACAATAGATTTACAAAACAAATTTTTGCTTTTGCTCCAACTTCGATGACAAATTTTTCTCCTCCTTTTGTTGCATTAACTCTGCGAGTTTCTGGTGGTGGTGGTAAGAGTTGAGATTGAGGGTGCCCTATTAAGAAATGATTTAATTTTCCCTGGTCTTTATCATTCTCAATATGATTCTTTTTACATTCATGTATTCATTTGTTGATTGACCATGAAAATGATGATAAGAACAAAATTCTGGATTTCGATTATTTGGGTGTGGCTCTTTTCCCATGTTCCATGGTACGGGTATGTCCTCCATCAAGATTATAGCCTCCCAAATTTTCTCTATGCTAGCATTTAGCGGTGGCATCTTAATTTCTTCCCTTATTGTCTTCTGACTTCCTTGCCCTCTATAATAATTTTGTCTATGACCACCATAAGTCTCTTGTGGCTGATCAAGCCTCTGAATCTTATGATTTCCACCTCGATTGAAAAAATTTCTTTCCCTTTCGAACTCTTCTTGATCTCTGCTTCCCATAGGTACTAATAACTGTTGACCATCATCCATACTCTTTTCTTGCTTTACCTGCGAAGTGCTCGCTACTGTATTTATTAACCTGGGAAGTAGACTTAAGTTTGCTGCAATTGAACTGGTATTTGCAATAGGGTATGATTCCATCTCATTTTGTTTCTCCTCCAAAGCAATGTATTCTTCTTGCAATTATCGCAGCTCTGTCATTGTGATGGTATTATTGATTCTGAAGATTTGCAAGTATAACAAATTGGTTGCGAACATTGCATTAATGAATGATAATATGAGATATCTCTCATCCACGCGGCCTGCCATTTCGCTGCACATTGTTTTCCACCTTATGGTTAGATGTTTTAAGCTTTCACCAACCCTTTGCTTTAATCCAAATACATCTTCAATGCCAGGTCGCGAAGAATTGTTACTTATATATGCTCCCAAAAATGTAGTATGCAAATGATTGAAAAAAGTTATAGTGTTTTTAGGTAAACCTTCGAACCATTTTAGCGCCTCGCCTGTTAAGATGGATGCGAAATATTTGCATAATACAACATCATGGTTTTCCCACTGTAGCATACACATAACATAAGCTTTGACATGTTGAATAGCACAGGTAGTTCCATCAAAGATACTGGTTAACGTTGGAAAATTGTATTTTGGGGGTATTCCTCCTAATTGTACTTCTTGGGTGAATGGAGTTTTCACATCTTCTTCAATGGCCTCATCAAGTTGCCTTCTGCCTCCCTCTCTTCTGTCATTTAACATTCCCCTCATTTCTGCTAACTCTCTCAAGATCTGTTCATTCCCAGCTGAATTTTGCTCTATTGGTCTTTTCAGTGCAGCTTCCCTTCTTCTGCGTTCATGTCTTTCTTGCCTTGTGAGATTTTGTGTTACTTCTTAAGCATCTTCATTCTGCCTTCTCCCGCGATTTTCTTTTTCACCTCCTTCTTGAATTCGCAAATGATTATGCCTTTCATTTTCTATTATGCGACTTTCTTCATTTCTCACCGTTTCTCTTTGCTGTCTTTCTATTCTCCTTTGTATTCTATCATATTCCTCATTGATATTATCATTGTTGCGATTTCTTGCGCGTCTCCTTTCTCGATTGTCATGATTATTCTGACGTATTTCTTCTTTAAACTCTTGTTCTTCCACTTCTGCCCTCAATCTTTCTCTTTCGCAAGCTAAACGTGCTTGTTCAACATAATGTCTCTCAATTTCATCCTCAATTATTCTTCGGTTTCTTTGAATTTCTCGCTCATGTAATATTTTCCTATCTTTTTCTTGATTTTCTTCACCATCTTGGTTATTTCCACCCTCTTGATTTCTATTATCACATCTATCATCTAAAGTTTCACTACGTGGAATGTAGCGATCATTAATCATCTCTTCTTCTCCATAATGTTGCTCTTCATTTGGATTTTGCATTTCCTCTCGAATATTTTCACCAGCATTTCTCACAGGGGAATTTCGCCTTGCTTCTTCTCTAAATGATCTTGAACTTGATCTTACAGTACTTCTTGATCTCCTATTTTGTAATCTCAAATTCTCCATTCTTAACTCGTGATTTTGTCTTGTTAAATTCGCGCGTTCTTCCGCCTCTAACCTCCTTTCCTCTTGTATTCTTTGTCTTAAAGCCTCTACCGCTTCATTTTCATCATCTCCATGGATTAAACCTCCAATTGCTTCTTGATCTCTTCCCTCTCGCCTTCTATTTCTTAATTGATGATTTTCTACTTCTTCTATTGAATTTGATCGCCAAGTATGCACGCTCACTCTGTCATAATCCACAGTTCTATCTTGTATCGGTGTTTGTTGATTTGGTTGTTGAACTTGAGTTTCTCCATTATTTCTTGTTATGTTGCTCCTTGTTCTTAATCTTGAAGATTCTCCTATTCATTCGTCTCTTCTCCAGCAAGTCTTCTACTCCTTCTTACGGTTGTTGGTTGTTCTGATGTATTTCTTTTTCTAGCCATTCCTTCAATTTTGATGTATCACTGTAAATCACGTAAAAATATTTTCCAATTTCTTCAAATTCTTACAAATTACAACTTCAATCTTTGCTCAGAAACATCCCTGTTTCTAGCGCCATTATGTAGTTGCGGGAATTCATACACTACACCCCTCACAAGAATTCATAATAATCAACACATATTTGAAGATTAAGAACAACACTTTTATTGATTAATTCTCAGAAATATTACAAGAAATGGAAGAAATCAAGAATAAACCCGCTCTCTTAAACTTTCTCTCTCCTCAAAACTTTCTCAACACTCTCAAATTGATCTCTCCTTTCTGAGTTCATTAGTTCTCTTTATATAGGGAAGTTACATAGTGGATGATAGCTATGATGTCCTTTAATTTCGGATCTAACTCGCGGTAGTCTCGCATCAGTTATAATGTTAATTCTCGCAGATTCTATAATATTCGCAGGATTGTCATGCTCTTCTCGTGTTTCAGTTACCATCATCTGCTACGTCATTCTTTGAGTTATTCTGCGACACTTGCAGCATGTTGTTGAAGAGCTCGTAGAAAAGTTGTTTATAAATTTCGTAAGAGTATTATTGTGGTAATATTCTGATCCTACAGGACCTATTGGCTTGGACAAACGTATAATTCATCTCCTTAATATTTTACTCGGAACCACACAACACTTGAATGACAAACACTTCAACCATTAAATGAAAAATGGTATATGTTGCATCAACAAAATAGCGAAAATAATATAAGTTAGGTATCTTTTTATTGCTCTCATCTGTCATACAAGAAACTGCAAGTTTATACATGCATATCATATTTTCAGGTCAAGGGAAGCCATCGTTCCAGCTTGTTTTTTACTTAGAACTGTGGCGCCAAATAGTTTCCCGGCTTCCTAATCTGGTACTTTAAGAAATCAACATCTCCAGGTAAACGATAAAAACTTATGTTCTTAGTAAAAGTAATCACTTTATTACTTACTTGGCTTGTAATGACAACTAATAATATTGCAAATAATGTCAATAAGAAGGAACTTCTCTTTCGAAATCGTCCATGAAACATAAAATGAACATGTAGACACTAAGTCTGTACATACCGATAGTCACACATATGAAGAAGTTTAACTTGCAACACTTTTACTTGATCTCGTATTTGGGCTTCGGTTCCAGCACTTTACTTCAGATTCCAAGAAGGAAAGAATCATTTTATTCCGGTTTCAAGAGAAATGAAGAACTCGGATGGTTTCCTGCTATTGCTTACACTTCCTTCCAAAAAAAAAAAGACTCAATAACTATGCATATACGTAATAAATAAGGATTGGCACAGATAGAGAATTAAGTGTAAACTGATAAGAAATGATCCAATTATTTTTTGACCTTGGCAAGTCCAATTGACAAATTGTTCTTCGTCAGAATCAGGTAAGCTCTCTTTGCCACTGCTTTTACCCCCATGACGCGACATAATCGTGGGAAAACAACTTCCCCTGACCATAGTCATATGATTAACTTGAGCAATTTTTCGAAGTGTTGTCAAAGAGGGGTGAGATGCTTCCAAGATATTGATAAATAACTACAGCCAAACATAGAAAACTAAAATAACATATTTGTAGTACACGGTTAACTTTAGAAATTGACATGAATATATCCCCAAAGACTCATTTTATTTGAAAAAAAACCATTAGTTCACCAACAACAACTTAACAAAAAACCGAAGATAACAAACACCTATTTAGATAATTTGACTTCTTAAATATTTGGTTAAATTTAAAAATTCCATGATTTATTTTCCTACAATATTTTAGAATTAGTTTCCATTACAAACTTATGGTTTCAACAAAATAGGATTCAACTTATTAATACGTATGTATTTGTGAAAAAGCGGGGGTCTAACAACCACACCCAATATTTCGATTAGAAATCTGTATGTACTAACTCCAATATACTTTCAAGAGAATCAACTAGACTCAATCTTAATAAAGTATATCAAAGAGTTATATCTCTATTTCTTGATTCAATTCTTACTCAAGCAAATACAAATCTGCGAGTCTAATTGAATACAAGAGAAATCACTTGAACGGTACCAAAGACCAATGTTCAAGGATCAATCAACAACCAAAGGTCGGATTTCCAATTGATTGATTCAAACGAACAACCTATGATATTTCAATTATATAACAAAATATAATGCGGAAAAGAAATAACACAGATACCAGAAGTTTTGTTAACGAGGAAACCGCAAATGCAGGAAAAACCCCGGGACCTAGTCCAGACTGAACGCACACTGTATTAAGCCGCTACATACACTAGACTAATACAAACTAACTTAGGTATGGACTGTAGTTGAACCCCAATCAATCTCACACTGATGCAAGGTACAATTGCGCTCCTTACGTCTCTGATCCCAGCAGGATACTACGCACTTGATTCCCTTAGCTGATCTCACCCACAACTAAGAGTTGCTACGACCCAAAGTCGAAGACTTTAATAAACAAATCTGTATCACACAGAAAAGTCTACGGTAATAGATAAATCTGTCTCCCACAGAAATACCTACGAGTTTTATTTCGTCTTTTGATAAATCAAGGTGAACATGAACCAATTGATAAACTAGACTTATATTCCTGAAGAACAACTCAGTGTTATCAATCACCTCACAATAATCTTAATCGACGCGGTGAAAGAAGATATTTTGGAATCACAAACGATGAGACAAAGATATTTGTGATTACTTTTATATCTTGTCTACCGGAGATATCAATCTCAACTCAATCATTATGATTGTACTCAACACGATAGAGTCAGCAAGATCAGATCACACAACAACAAAAAAGTAGTATCGGTCTGACTTCATAATCCAAATGAAGTCTTCAAGTCGTTAACCTACAGGATCTCGGTGGAAACCTAAGGTTAAAGGAGAATCGAATTTAGCTAATACAACTAGTATAACACAGGAGGTGTGGGGATTAGGTTTCCTAGTTGCTAGAGTTCTCCTTTATATAGTCTTCCAAATCAAGGTTTGCAATCAATGTTAGCTTAGTAACAAAGCATTCAATATTCACCGTTAGATGAAAACCTGATTAGATTCGAGCTAATATCTTTCAACCGTTAGATCAAAAACTTAGCTTGTTACACACAAATGAAATGCACGTTTTTAGGTTTGTGTAACCGTACCCAAACATGTACATTTATTGGTTCAACAACAGTTAACCAAATGGTTAGCCATATGAGCACTTTCATATTAACCATATTCTTCTTCACCATAACTAGTTCAAATGACTCAAATAAACTAGTTAAATAGTTGTTCAATTGCTTAGATCTTATAGAAGTATACAAGACACAATCGAAGCAAAAACGATTTGATTCACTCAAACCGATTCATGAACTTTATATCCACGGTTTGCAAACTTGCATTCACGAATAATAGTTTTTATATATAACCAACTTAAGTACGTGGACTTGGTACGCGGACTTAAGTACCCGGTATAAGTTTGTAACAAGTTTACAAACTCCAACAGAAATTATCGGGAGGAGAACCTCTAACAGTACGTGGACTGGGTTCGCGGACTCTTGTTCCGGTTTTCCTGATCAACAAAGTACGCATACTTTGGTTCAAGAAATAAGGACTTATACATGTATGTGTTTCCACGCAATGGTTATATAATCTAAACTCTCATTTTAATTATTGAAACATTCTTAGAGGACGTTATATAGTTGTTATTCACAAACCATTTTTCGTCAAAGCCATTTTCAAGTGATTGAAACATAACATGACTTATATAATCTAAACTCTAATTTTAATTATTGAAACATTCTTAGAGGACGTTATAAAGTTGTTATTCACAAACCATTTTTCGTCAAAGCCATTTTCAAGTGATTGAAACATAACATGACTTTCGTCACTAGGTAAAGATGAACTTGGTCAAAGCAAAAGCTTACCAACACATATTTCGAGAAATATATAGGCGAGATAAACTCGGATCGAAATAGCAAATGTGTATAATCAAAGTCTATATAGCAAAACGACTTTTGTCTCAAGATAGGAGATAGAGAAGATAGACTTTTGAGTGATAGATAAATTCAAGTCTCCACATACCTTTTAGTCGATGAAGTTCCACCAGTTCCTTGAGTAGCTATTCGTCTTGTATGATCCATGGAGTTCTTGAGCTCAACTACACTTTCTATCCTAGTCTGAAACTTAGCTATAGTAGACTAGAAATCAAGACTTATAGTTTTGATCACTAACATTGACAAACATGCTTGAGATAGCAATGCATACGAGTTCGACCGAGCGGTGCTCTAACAATTTGCCAAAGCATATTTCATTCGCATACCATAAATAATCTGAGAGCACACTGCCAAAAAAGGAATTACCTAGAACAACCTCGTCCATTTTAAGAGAATGAGAGCCTGTTAAAAGGCCATAAGTTTTAGGAAAAAAAAGATGAAGTAGTAAGCTAGCTTCTAGGTTCACGGTTATGATCGGGACAAATAGCAATTTAAATTGAGACTTAACATCTAAAATATTTTAAGCACCCTGATTCTGTAAAAGAGAACAAACATGGGTTTTTTTTTATAGTGGTTTCGATCTGATTCCATGCGTACTTCCTACGCATGACTCGAAGAATCACTAAAACGACATACCTCAACAACGTAATGAAGTTTTTTTTTTCCTGTGGAACTCCCCTGTCCATTTTGAATGATCTCCATAAAGCGCAGGCAAAGGATTGTTGGCCATTCTAGCAATATTCGGCTGCAACTGAATTCCAACTTGCAACGAAATTTATCACCTGAAATCACAAAAGCCAACTGATTGTTAAGAGTTGAACAACAAAAAAGAACAATCATGTAAGAAGATTTGCAATATTTTATGATGAATATGCTCTTTTGATGGTAGGGTTGATGGCTGCAAAATCGAAACAAATAGGGTTATGGACTTGATCCGATCAAAAAAAGAGAAAAAAGAAAACTGTCAAGGATAAAATTATGGGATTTATGTTTACCTTTTTTCTGTTATCCCTATTTGCCGTGTACTCGTGTTTCTGGTTCGACTTTGCCCCTGGTTGCAAATTTGAGCTAGGCACAATTGAGTAACCATATAATGATTTAATTATGACATCACGATCATTCCAACATAAGTTGGGTTAGTATTTACATTTCAAATCAAAGATCCATCTGAGAAGAATACAGGTTAAACTTCCCAGAAACAACTTTCCTTTTCTTTATCTTAGCATGTTAAACGATTAGAACTGTCTAGTCAGTGGTTAATAATAATTACTGGTTATCTACGCGTGTCTTGGTTCTTCAGTTATGTGATATAGCATCTACGTCTTAGATCCGGTCAATTTATAAGTGAACATTGATGTAGATAATGATAACTAATTATGTAAAAGTATATAGAGAGCATGAGAATACTTTTGCCTTATGAGATGTTTTACTATACGGATCGAGCTAAATATTAATTTTAATTTCTCCTATGCAAAGGCAACTTTGCAGCACTTTTTCATCAAATAACTTTTGATATACCAATTTTTCCCAAACTAAAGAAGATATATTCTGGAGAATCTCAAACCTCATCCTTGTTAATACCAAACCCATATTTTTAAATATTTTAAATTAGTTTAAATCGCTAGAAATCAAACAATGTTATCATTAGTATGATCATTTATGTTATATCAGCAATGTAGACAGTGTTGTTGATGGAGACTTAGGTTGGATACGTTATTACTCTGCATTGCTGCAGATTTTTCAATTTCGTTGCAATTGTAGTTCTTTTTAATTTTATTTTATGATTAACTAATGCAACTTATTAAATCCTACTTTCATAAACCCATAACCCAGATAGAAATTACAAATTGAACATCGTCTTACTCTCAAGCATTTTTATAAACAGATAGAGTTCAAAAATATAAGTTTAACTAACATCGGCTAAGTAAATCCTCTGCTAATCTTCATCAAAATGGTGGAAGAAAATCATAATAGAAATTTGGAGAGATGTGACAGTTCAATTTGTCAGAATTGAGAAAATAGAAAATCGTTATGGAAAAACATATGTACATGCAGTATGTTTGTGTAATGATGATGATTTAGCTGGTTACGGTGGTGTTGATGGTATAGTGGCGCTGGTGAATCGGAGCTTAATAGGACGCTGAAATATGTACGGTGGTGTTGATGATTCATCCGCTACTTTAACACACTTCGACAATAAACATACGTTCTAACCTGGATCTAATTCACAAAAGCCATATCAAAAACTTGAAATTTCATAGCTTTCTAAATTTTACACAGGAAGATACAACTAAATAAGATTTAAATCTGGTAATAAGAAACTCATCATCATCAAGATTATTAGGAGTAACAACAACAATATTAGCAATAACAACAGGAAACTAATAAGGGAGAAAATACTATTGAAATCAATATTAATCGGAAATCAATATGAAATATGAAAAGCAGAGAGAATCAATATTAATTGGAAATAAATTTCAATCTTATAAGTAAATCTAATTCAATTTGAAGAGATTCTTATAAGAATCATTAGTGGCTGAGATGTTGGAGTAAAAACCCTAGAAATTGATAAACCCAGAAAACCATAACTCTACCCAAACCATTTGCCTCCATAAAAAAGCATAAATCAACCCCTATCAAAAGTTATTATACCTGGTTTTCCTGATTGTAGTCGGAGCCTATAATGTAACAATGTAAGGTTGTTGATAGTCGTGATTTGACGGCATATCTCCTAAATCGTTCTAAAGAAATAAAGACGGGTATCTCAAGGGTTAAGGTTAGGAAAAATCTCAAGGGTTAAGGTTAGGAAAACTCCCATGTATAGAACAAATTGGTATCACGATTTGTTAAAACTGTGTGCTTCACAGCCGTCCAAATCAAAGCTCGATCCAGATGATGTGGGTCGCCGGATGACCCTCCTCGTTCAATCTTGTCCACTGATTGACTCTTTGATCAAGGAGACAAACACCACAATTTTTTATAACAATGATGGATGTATGTATGTACGTACTAGGGCTTAACCCGTGCCGGGATCAAATTTTTATTAAAAAATAATTAATTATAATAATTTTTAAAAACAATTTTTTTCTATTTTTGAAAATAATGGATTTTTCAATTATGATTAACATAATCAGTTATTATAATGGTTACCAAACATATACAATAAAAATAAATTCTCTACAGAGACCATCTTCGACCAAAACATACTTGTACACCGCATACTACATATATCTTAACACTACCTTAAACATCATCCCGATAATCTACGTTACAAAAAAAAAGTATAAATTATGAGGTATGAAGGTAACCAACATGAAAACTACATCCAATTTAGAGATTTTCTCAAGTATAGTCTACAAAATCATAGTCCCTTGAAACTACACAAATAAACATTCATTACTCCCGAAAATAGGAGGATGGTTTACAATTGGAGCTTTCTTTTTTAGATTTTCAGTGCCATCCCACTCATACTTATTTTCATTAGCCATAGAAAAGAGACAAAATCTAATCAGTTCAGGAAACAATGTAAGTTCCCAATTTTACTCATTTCTAAATCCCCTTCTAAAATAATATGCATCTCCATAACATGATAATTTTATGACCATGCGCTCAATTTATTTCTTATTAATCAGTGATACATGAATGAATTAAACCTTCGTGACTATGTTCCTGTTATCTCCATATGCTTATAATTCAAGTGACATTTCCCCCTATTGTAAGGATTTTCTCTCGTAAAATGCATAGTGGTTTCCTTCCATATCCTGCAAAAAAATATGAGTACCATATGACCCAACAACGTCACATTGAAGTTTCAGTGTTTTAGGTGTTGCAATCCCCAAAGTAAGTATCAGTAGAGACCAAAAGGGACATGTATCATTTAAGTGTGAGCCCCATTTTTGGAATCATAATAACAAAAGTTAGGGACTTTTATATATTTCACGAATCTTCTTTTGTCTAACACCCTTCTTGATTCTCGTTTCATTCAACCCATTACCAACTTAAGACCTCAAATGTGGTATAACTGATGCATATTCATTCTAAGTCTTAAAAAGATGTCACATGATTTGTTTCCAAAAGAAAATAATAGAAACACATATATGGTTCGACTTATATTAGCATCCTACGTTGGAAATTATTAATACCATTAACTGATCCAGTAAAAATCTGATAAATCAATATACAATTTGTAATTGGACTGTCATATTTAATGCAAGATTACATACGATGCTAAAGCATACTACTAATTTGTAAATTCCACATTTACATGCAACATAAAATGTTAATGACTTTGTCTTATCAAAAATACACTTATAATTATATACTTATTACTCAAAGTGAGAGGACAATGTTAGAATACTAACTTAAAGGTGCGAATACATTTCTTCCCATAGTAATAATATATGAAGAGAACATAGGCTTTACCTCATGATACGACCACCACTTCGACCAAATTCCCAGCTGATTTGGAAGATGTATACGGCCAAGTTTTCGTTCATCTATTCCCACTGGATTAATTCATACATGTGGAGTATTTGATGGTTTATTTGTATATAGCCTTAAATGTTGTCGAATCCCTCGCCTTTGTAACATGTACCTTTTAAAAGTTTGTTTGCAAAATTTTCTCAGATTTATAGATTGAGAAATAGAATAAGTTTGGAAAATGCAGAGATAAGGGGGGATAGTTTACCTTAGCTTTGTTAAATCAAAACTATATCCACTCTTTTTGACATGGAAATATATAGTCTTTCAATTGCGGCCGAAAAAAAAACTAACTGAAACAAAGAGAACATGAGATTTAATATGCTAATGGTGGTTTTTCCCAAAATATATACTTACCAAGCTGCTGAAGGGTGAAATTTTCATTTTCAGTCACATCTCCCTGCCCAAGTAAGGCACTCACAATTTCCTATGGCAGATAACTATCTCATTGAACTGCCAACAGATAGTATATCTTAAGTTTAAAGAAAGTGATCAAATAGACTTAGTAGAAAAATCAAAATATCATAAAGGTTGATGGTTACTAAACTACTTTGATATAATTGTTGATATCTGACCTACTGAAGATGCTCAATGCTATTAAAGCAATTACATCTGTCAGGAGCAAGGATAAGAGACACATGAGAAAATTTAGGAATTATAAATCCTTAAGCATGCAACAAAATATTATTTTCATTAAATCAAGGCATTATCTTAGGTTATGCAGTTAAATAATCAAAAGGACGGGATACAAACCACCCAGACAATAACATTAAAGAGTTGAAACAACACTTTGCAAGAGACAATTTATGAGCCTAGAAGACTTTTATCTCTAGGAGAACCTTGAAAAGGAAATTGAAAAAAAAATGTTGATTCATTCAAAATAAATCATCTACTACAAAAGGAAGGGAACACACAATTATGGCGATATTTTTCTCATATAAACTACTCAACTACCTAGGGTAACTCTTTTTTTCTTCATATGCATTCATATTAACACTTACCTTTGTGGGCACTTAACCCTCTAGTGAGCACCACTAAGATACTTAAGTCCCCTTTTTTGTAAATAGGAACCCACCCAATGTTATGCACTTAGTGACGGATTTCACCCAGGCTATGTACCGGTGCTACCCTTACTCTGAGAAGTTTGCATATTTCTAGGTTCTTTGTTACTGCAAAATAGCTATATAGAGGGATTTCTATGCCCGGAGTGGCCTACTTCATACTTTCAAAATAGCTGAGGCCTGAAACTATCTATTGATTTAATCATATTAGTGTGATTTTTGTAAATACAGAGGATCAACACTATACATACATACAACTTTGAAATCAACTGATATAAGAACTTCACTTACTTAGCTGGTCGAGAATTCAAGAATTTTTTATTTTTATTTTTTCAGATACTATATTTTACAGACACCTTCTTTCATAGATATAATTTATTTTTTATTCCCAACCACTAAAACCCCACAACTATTGGGAAATCGATTTCCGAAATAAATCTATGTAAATTTGTAGTCTTATTTCACAAAAAATCATACACAATTCAAAAATAAAATTATGAAAATTATAACCCCAGTGCTACCACATGACCAAAAGCCTAGAAGAGAAGTAGAAATAGGAATGAGAAACCTGAGCAGAGATTTCTTCGAAAATAAACAAATTGTCAACCAATAGTAAGACATTCAAATTTAACATTCCCGTATTATCTATAAAAACTCTAAAATAAATTATTTATATTCTTCTTTAATGGAACCAAAAAATATAAATCAAGTTAAATTAAAAATAGAAGAAAAGTGCTTACCCTAACCAAAGAGATCCTGAGCTCTCTTCTGAGCATTTGTATTGAGACAACGGTACACATGTTAACCAAAGAGATCCTTTGGAAAAATATGACTTAAATGGAACCCAAAATTACAAAGAACAGAACTCGTGTGAGAGAAAGGCAAAGAAGAATACAGAGAGTCTGATAGAATTCTTATATTCAATTAAAAAAACAGTGAAGAATAAATGAAAAACCTTAATTCCCAATTCTTTATGAACATTTATTCTCCGTACACAATCGCATTGATTCTTATACCTACAGAGAACTGCAGCCGTAGATTTATCTTTGTGAGGACAAATCTGAACCGCCACTAACACAAGCAAACTTAGCCAAACCATGTTTTATATTCTTGACTAGCTTGAAACCCGTTCTACACATCAGGACTACTGGAATTTATTATATCGTCAGTTCATGTTCACTGAGGCGGGGCTTCACCCCGCACCCATCCTTATAAAAGTTCTAATAAGCTTATAGAATTACTATCCAACAATTTGACAAGTAATAGTTAAAACTTTATAATAATCAAATATATAATATTATTATGATTTGAAGATCTAACATGGTTTTGAAAACTAATTTCACCCATCATAATAAAATAATAATCAATTTTACAAATAAACTAAAATATTTTAAGTTATAGATACATAATCATTTTTTTTTAGTACTAAACCCGTGCTTCAAACCGGGTACGACGGAATCGATTCTCAGTTGGGCGAAGCACCGCACCCGTCCAAGAAGGGATCTCAATTAACAACTGCAATGTACCATGAAAACACCAATTATCATATTTAATTAGTTTTGAAGCAATCATTTAGTAGATTAACAATCAAAACCAAATTATTCATCAGTTACATATTGTTTAAGTGTTGGAGATTAAGAAATCCTCTTAAATAAAATACTTTTGAAAAATTATACCGACCTTTGAAATCAATAAGTAGTTCATTACATTACATGTATCAGTACTATTGGTAGTTAACTGAAACATCACACTTTCTATACAGTTGTATCAATATCTAATATTGGAGACACTAAAAAAATACGATATTAATATAAAATAGATTGAAAACTTTAAATGGAGCACAACATATGAATTACTTCCCGTCAAAGAAAATGTTATCAAGGAAATGTATTGATATATATTTCTTCGGAAATCATATATTTGTGTTAAGAATTAAGGGACCAAATCAACTGCTCTTCCAGGCTCCAACTTCTTATAGTTAAATGAAAGATCACACTCATTAGTCATTATATAGGCATCGATATCTGAAGTTAGAGACACTAAAAAATCGTGGTATTAATATAAATTAGATTGTAAACTCTAAATAGGGCAAAGCATATGAAGTGGTTCTCGTCAAATAAAATGTAATTAAGGTAACGTACATATATATTTTTCTTTAGAAATCATATACTTGCGTTAAAAATAAAGCGGCTAACTCAACTGTTTTTCTAGGCTCCAACTTCTTTTATTTCTTGCAGTTGAATGAAAAATCACACATATTATGTAGTTATGTTGATATCTGACTTTAAAGACACTTAAAATAACACGATATTGATAGAAAAGAGATTGCCAGCCCTAAATAGTCCAAAGCATACAAAGTGCTTTCCGTCAAACAAGTAATCAAGGAAATGTCATTAGTCATTATATAGGCATTGATATGTGATATTAGAGACATTCAAAAAATCATGATATCAATATAAAATAGATTGCCAGCTCTAAATAACGCAAAACATGTGAAGTGCTTCCCGTCAAAGGAACTGTAATTAAGGAACACACATATATATTTTTCTTTAGAAATCGTATAATTGCGTAAAAAATTAAGCGGGTAACTCAATTGTTTTTCCTGGATCCAACTTCTTGTAGTTGGATGAAAAATCACACATATTATAGAGCTGTGCTGATATCTGACATTAGAGACACTAAAAATAACACGATCTTAATATAAAATAGATTGTTATCCCTAAATATCGCAAAGCATGTAGAGTGCTTCCCATCAAAGAAGTAATCAAGAAAATGCACTGATATATCTTTCTTAAGAATCAGAAGCTTGCGTTAGGAATCAAACAACCAACTCAAGTTCTCTTCCAGGCTCCAAGTCGGTATAGTTAAATGAAAAATCACACTCATTATATGGTTGTATCAATACCTGATATTAGAGACATTAAAAGAACACACGATGTATAACATAAAAATATCTTGCAAATTCTAAATAGTGCAAAACAGATGAAGTGAGTCAAAAGAAGTTGTAATTAAGATAATGAACTAATACTTCCACTATGACCCCGTTTGAATACACGTGATTGTTGCTTTAACTGTAAGGATCGCCTATTAATAACTAAAGTATTTTTGTTGGCAAATGAAATCTAAATTATATTAGTTCTGAATTCTCATCATTTTTTTTTCCTATTTATGACTCTTACTGGTCTGAATTGTATTTATTATTAATATAAAATATATTTTCAACCTTAAATATTGCAAAACATATATATAAATTGCTTCCCATCTAAGATGATGTAATCAAGGAAATTCACCGATCTATATTTTTAAGAATCATATACTTGCGTTAGGAATCAAGCGACCAACTCAAGTTCTCTTCCAGGATCCAAGCCCCTATAGTTAGATGAAAAATCATACTCATTTTATAGTTTTATGGATATCTGATATCAGTGATACTAAAAATTGATATTAATATAAAATAGATTTTCAACCCTAAATAATGAAACAGAATACAAAGTGTTTCCCGTCGAAGATGATGTAATCAAGAAAATGCATTGATATATCTGTAGGACCAGAATATCGCCATGATATTACTCTTGCGAGATTAACAACACTTCTGCGAACATCATCGCGAGTTCTTCAACAATACTTCCCGAGTGTCACAGAATGATTTGAAGAATGACGTAATAGCTGACGAATGAAGAAACACGGGAAGAGTGTGATTATCCTGCATGGTTACAACGCTTGCGAGAATGGACATTATAACTACTGCGATAATATCTCGAGTCAGATCCTAAATTAAAGGACAGATTAGTTGTCACCCACTATGTAACTATCCTATATAAAGAGACCCGGTAGATTCAGAGAGAGGATGATGTATTTTTGAGTGTTGAGAAAGTCTTGAGGAGAGAGAAAATTCAAGAGAGCGGTTGTATTCTTGATTTCTTCTATTTCTTGTAAACATTTTTGGAAATCAAATAATAAAGTGTTGTTTTTAATCTTCAAATATGTCTTAATTACAGTATATTCTTATCAAGGATGTAGTGTAGGATTTCCTGCAACTACAATTTGGCGCCCGAAACAGGTATGAATTGATGATTGTTTAAAGAAAAAGATAAAAATTGACATTGTGATTAGAAGGAATTTGGAACAATTAGTGAAATATCTTACGCAACATTCAACAGATTACTAAGATTAATGGCTAGAAGAAGAACAAACACATCCGAACCACCAACAACCGTAAGGAGGAGTAAAAGACTTGTAGGTGGAGAAACAAATGAAATGGGAGAATTTTCAAGGATAAGAACAAGAATAAATAGAACAAGGAATGAAGGAGAAAATAAAATTCAACAGCTGTAGTTGCAGGAAATCCTACACTACACCCTTGTTAAGAATTTGTAATAACCAACCTAAATTTGAAGATTAAAAACGACACTTTATTATTTGATTTTCAGAAATGTTTACAGGAAATGTAATAACTCAAGAATACAATTCTTCTCTTGAAGTTTCTCTCTCCACAAGACTTTCTCAACTGTCAAAAATACATCATCTCTCTCTGAATTTAGTGGAAACCTTTATATAGGGAATTACATAGTGGATGACAGCTAAGCTTTCCTCTTCTTTCGAATTTTTCTGCGATTGTACCGCGATAGTTATAATGTTCATTCTCACAAGCTTTGTAACCATCGCGGGAAAAACATGCTTTTCTTATGTTTTCTTCAATCGTCAGCTATTACGTCACTCTTTTGACTGCTTTTGTGACACTCGCAAAGTGTAGTTAAAGAATTTGCGGTGATGCTCGCTGGGAAGTGTTGTTAATCTCACAGAAAAGTGTTGCAGCGATATTCTGGTCCTACATCTTGCCTCTTATCATGTCTTCTTCGCAAAGTGGAGAGGATATGAGAATCTTCAACTCTTCATAGTGCTCGCAGCTTCTTTTCTTTCCATATTTTCTTCTCGACATAGCTCCGTTATTTTAGCTTAACCGCCTACACATGTTGTAAATTCTTATTTTTACCGACACGTATCTAACCAACAGGTCATCCCCTTTTGCCTATAAAAGGTAGGATTAGGTTACAAAACTAATTTTCTTCTTTTACTTTTCTATCTTCTTCATCTGTTTGTTTTGTTTTCCGTCTGCAACTTTTCTCCTTCTTCATATTGTTCTGCTACTGTTCTAATGGAGTCATCAAGGTATGTTTTTCAATTATGATATTTTTTTGAACCAATTTTTACTCAAATTTTCCAATCTTCTCTATTTGATTCTTCATAATTCTCATATTATGTTTTCTCTTCAGTGGAACTACTCCTAATGCCCAGTCTGTAATTCAAAACCCTAATCCTTGCAAGAGGCCGACTGAAAAGACGAAGAAGAGTTCTGCGAGTAATAAGGTAGTAAGAAACACATTTTATCTCTTAATAACAATATTGTTGCCTCTGTTTCTTATCTAAGTTATTATTCGCAGAATGACGAGCGTATCGCTAGACCTCCTAAAAGATCTCGCCAAAAAAAAACTCTTGAGGCTGATTTCATCATTCCCGAGTTAACTTCTGCGAGAGATACTCCCATTTCCTTGCAATCATATCTTCATTCTTCTGTTTGAGAGAATATCGCTGTTAACATCCCTGACTCTTTGTTAAATAAAACCCCCACAGTTGTTGTTAATAGTATTCCCTCCAGTCCTTTACAACCTTCAACTGTTACTTTTCCAAATACCCCTCCCTATGATGATGCCACCATTACAAATAACCCAAATCTCCAACTCGCCATTCTCATACTTCTTCCTCTACACCTCTTCCTTCATCTAAAGAAACATCAATTGGGGTCGATGTTGCTTTTGAAGTTCTATCTAACATTTTAGATGATGCTAGAAAATCTTCTACTGATCCTCTCAAACATATTATTTGCGATACTTTAACCAAATATTTTGGTTCTGATGGCACTGCCTCACGAGCGTCTTTAGAAAATGAAATTGAAGTTTTAAAAAGAGACCTTCGCGTTAAGACTTCAGAATGTGATGTTCTTCACCAAAAGCTTCGCAACTCTTCTCTTGACTGCGAGAATCTTCGCGGCAAAAATAAGGAGCTGAAAGGTATAATCTTCTTGCCTCTGTCTTTTTGTTTTTCTGTTCTAGTAAATTTTCATCTTCTCTATACTTAAGTTTCTTTCTTAAATTCTTGTCTTGCATATTTAGTTTTAAATCAGATTCGATTCATTGAAAGACTTAAATTTGAATCTATCACTGAAGAAGCTTGTGCTGAAAAAGATTCTTGGATGGATCAGTTTAATAGGCTAGATAGTCTGTACACATATTCAGTTGATCAAATAGACAATCTCACTAATGAGAATAATCAATTATCACAGAGCTAACACTTATTAAATAGCGAGGTTACTCGCCTCTCATACTTTTTAATCAAAGCTAATTTGGCGACGGAATCTTTATCAGATGAAAATAGAACTTTATCTCAAGAAAAACATAAATTTTCAAGCTTGATGGCGATTTCCTTGCAACAATTGAGTAATATCCAAAGAATATGTGATAATCAAGAGCAATCTCTACGTTCTCTTAAGGATGAACTTAAGGAAGTAATTGAATCATCTGCCGCTGAGAAGGATAAACTCATCAAGGATAGGTTAACTCTTAGTTTAAAGGCCATCAAGCTTCAAGATTAATACTCCCAATTAAAAGAATCTTATTTTTTATTGGCAAAAGAAAATTCATATCTCCATTCCAAAGAAGAAAATATAAAATCTGGCCTGAAGGGTATAGTTGGGGATAAGTTTGACGATGCCATGAATCAATGGGAAAATTGTTGTTCATTAATTCAAAATTTAATTTCTCAAAAAGAAGGTAGTCATTTGACTGCCTCACTTGCTGATATTTTTTTTTTGTTAAATTTTATGTTACATTTATTGCGAGATCTTTGTCTGAAAAATCTTTTGCCATTTCTGTTGCTCGCAGAATCTGAAAGAAGCCTTCACTCTACTATCACTGATTTGACTGATAAAGTGGACAAAGTTCGCAAAGAAAACAGGGTTCTTACTTCTAATCTTGTAAAATGTCGCGATGTGGCAGAGAGAAGACTTGATTATCTCGAATACTTCAAAAATATAGAGATTAGAAATCGTGACAGAGGTTTCCTTCGCAAGGTTCACCTTAGTGATGAAGTTCTCGTGAACAAGATTCTAATTTCTCAATCTCTCCCTACTGTATATGTCCCTCCTCTAGAAGTTGATGATGATGAAGTTCCTCTTCCCATGGATAAGGAATTAGAATATGCCAACGGTGAAGAAGATAGTGAAGAAGATTTTTCTCAGGAAGACCCAAAAGAAAAAAGTCCTCATAGAAAAGTAACTACAGGTGGTGAAGCAACTGTAAATAATGAAGGAGAGACTCGCAAATATAGGAATGTTGGTAAGGATGATCATGCTGGCAAAAATAATGAATCTGGCGAGACCAACGCTGAAGTTTAAATTTCATTTTTTCTTTTCTTTTCCTTCTTCTTCCTTGCGAGCAATGTAACCTTTTGCAACGTTAGAATCTAACTTTTACTTTTGCTATTTTGAATGTTTCAAGAAAGATAATGGGATTTTTGTTTATCCACTCCTCTACTTGCCCTTTATTATCTTTCTTGCGATGGTGAATTATTTCCTGTATTTGCGATTATAGAAATGGATCTGCGATGTAATGAATATTTCTTGCGATATCTTCCGCTAAAAATCCTGATATGTAAATAATGTTTCTGTAAAATCTTGAAGGAATCTTCTTTCTCATATATTCTCCTGAGAGAAACAAATTTTTCCTATATTATTAAATAAAATAGTTAATGTTTGAGATTATTATGTTGGTCTTATTTTGCCTTCCTAATTAAAGGTCTTATTTTGCCAAACTTTTCTTTCTGCGACAAAATCGCAGGACGTCTTTACATTTGTATGTAAAAACCCATTGATCTTTCCTTATCCTTGTTTCTTCGAATTTTCTGCGACAATATGACAGGTCTATATCCTCTGGCGAGAACAAAGTCCTATGACATTGCCGTCTTGCGAAGAAATCGCAGGACGTCTTTACACTTTCATGTAAAAACCCATTGATCTCATCTTAACTTTTCTCTTTTGGCTTGTTGACTTTGTATAATTTTCGTCACGCGACAATATGACATGCCTAAATGTTCTTGCGATCATAAAGCCCCATGACATTGCCGTCTCTAGACACTTATCAGCTCCCTAATGGAGGGTTCCACCCTTATCTCCCCCCTGGTTGCCCCTTCAAGGAGGGCACATCGACCATACAAGACTAGATCCTCCCATCCAGATTTGCCAACAACCAGTTGTTTTCGCAGCCTCTTGTCCTTTATGCCTATATGGCTTATAGTTACAAGACTTCACCCTAAGTGGGGTTTTCTTCGGGCCGAGTGCATCATAGCCAAGACTTGCCAAGGATGGCCAGGGTAGTTTCGTACGCCCCTGGTACCCTTGACTCAAACGTGTACCTCGGCACCTTGGTCATACTCTGCACTCCTTAGAAGAGGTTCTTAGTCGTCCAACCAGGGTATAACCTTATATAGTTTGAAATCCAAGATCCCTCTCTTGGATAGGTTTTCTTTAACCCCAACATCTTCATGACTCAGGTTCCAGCAGCGGTATAACCTTATCCCTGAGTCATGTAAAGAGATACCTCCTTATATGACGCACTATTAGGTCTTACATTTGCCTCTTTCGAAATTTTATTCGCGAACTAGGGTGCACGCCATAAAGGTTCGTCCCATTCTATTAATCTCTGCGAAATTTTTATTCGCCTTTCTTGCGATTATGCTCGCAGCTCTTGTTTTGTATTGATATCAGAAGAACCTTTCAGTTGTAAGAGGGAAAGAAGAATTTATTATTTGTTTCATCATACAACGTACCAGTATCTCTTATCTCGCAGTAGTTGTCATTGATAATACCTTTTCAGAAATAGTCTATTCCATGGTCTATCAAGTCTTTGACCAACATCTCTCCCTTTAGGGTCCATTAGTTTATATGCCCCGGTTCCAACTATCTCTTTAATGATGTACGGTCCATCCCATTTTCTCGCCAGCTTTCCACCATTCTCTCGCTGATAAATTGGTGTTTCTCGTAGCACTAAATCGCCAGGTTGAAACTCATGTTTCTTAACTCGTTTGTTGTACTCGCGAGCTAATCTTCGTTGGTAATTTTCCATATGTTGTAAAGTCTTTTCTCTTTTTTCTTCTAATTCATCAAATTTATTTAAAATCATTCCAGCACTTAAATTTCTTTCCCAAGCCTCTCTTTTTGTTGTAGGAATAGCTACTTCTGTCGGTAACACAGCTTCAACCCCATACGTCAAACAAAAAGGTAACATTCCAGTAGCTTCCCGTCTAGTTGTATTGTAAGCCCATATTGCATTATGCACCTGCTCGCACCATGCTCTGTGGTATCCTTCTAGCTTATTTTTTTAAGATGTATGCGATTGTCTTATTAGTTGTTTCAGCTTGACCATTTGCTTGTGGGTATAAAGGAGTAGATTTTCCACACTTTATCTTAAATGCATTGAGTAGCAATTCTATATTCTGCCCTTCAAATTGCTTTCCATTATCAGACACCAACTGTGCTGGAATCCCAAATCTGCAAATTATATTCTCAAATATGAATGTAAAAATATCTTTATCGCGGATATTTTGTACAACATTTACTTCTCCCCACTTTGTGAAATAATCTGTTGCGACAATTAGATATATTCTTTGTCCAGAGCTAGGTACAAATGGTCCCACAATATCTAATCTCCATTTCCCAAAAGGCCATACACTTGTTGAAGATGATAATGGTTCTCCTGGTGCATGTATCTTCTTTCGATATCGCTGGAAATCTTCGCAACGCCTTGAGAGTTGCTTTGCATCTTCATGCATATATGGACAGTAATAGCCTTGCATTTTTTTATTCTATATGCCAAAGATCTTGCTCCACTATGATTACCAGCATCACCACTATGTAACATCTTCAATATTTTTTGTCCTTCCTCCCTCGTCAAACATCTTAGCGATGGTCCACTAAAAGATCTGCGATATAATACTCCATCTCTTAACTCATAATTTGTTGCCCTACTTTTTAATTTATGTGCCTCTAATCGATTTCTTGGGATTTCTCCTCTCTCCAAGTATGCATGAAGATCTGCTCGCCAATCTGTAATGTTTCTCTTTGATTCTTCCTCGCCAACTTCTACCATCGTCACATCTTCCTCTTCTTCTTCCTTGTTTATCGCTGGTAATAAAAGTGTTTGAATTTTTATGCATCTCGCAGCTGAATTTGTCATCATACTGGATATGAAAGAAAAAGCATCTGCGAGCCTATTATCTTTCCTTGATATGTGTATCCATTTTATTTTTGGGATTCTCGCAGACAATTCTTCAACTATCTTTTATACTTTCTCAAAGATGGTTCGTTTGTTGTGTATTCTCCTTTTATCTGGCGAATAACCAACTGTGAATCGCTGGTGATTCTAGCATTTTCCAACTTCATTTCTACCGTAAATTTTAAATCATGAATCACGGCCTCATATTCTGTCTCATTATTAGTGGATGCAAATTCCAATCTAAATGAAAAAGATGTTTTTTCTCCTTCTGGCGAAATAAAAATAACTCCAATCCCATTTCCTTCTCAATTTGATGATCCATCCACCAATATCTCCCATCTGTCGGGTTCTGTTAATAGCTCTTTCGGATCTCCATGTTCCTTTTCTATATCCATTATCTCTTCTACGGCTTCATCATATTCTAAAGGAAATTCAGCTAAGAAGTCTGTGATAACTTGTGACTTTGGCGAGGATAAAACTTCATATTGGATATCAAAGTGTCCTACTTGTGCATTCCATCTCTCAACTCTGCCTGATCTTTTTGAATTTTTTATTACTGATTCAATTGGCACTTTTGTTAACACTTTGACCTTATGTGCTTGAAAGTAGATGCGAAGCTTAAAAGTTGCATGCACCAATGCTAGAATTAGTTTCTCAATCTTTGAATAATTTCTCTCTGCAGAATTGAATGTTTTGCTGATGTAATAAATTGATTTTTCTACCCCTGCATCTACTCGCAGCAACACAGCACTTAGCGCATATGTGGTTGTTGCGAGATAAATCAATAGTTCTTCTCCCAGTTCAGCTTTCTGTAAGATAGTTATGTTCATTAAATGTTCTTTTATTCCTTGAAAAGCCTTTTCACATTCATCTGTCCACTTGAATTTTGTTCCCTTCTTGAGTATATCGAAAAAATGTTTGCACTTGTATGAAGATCGCGAGATGAATCATCCTAGTGAGGCTAAGAGTCCATTCAATTTTTGCACATCTTTTACCGTCGCAGGCGTTGGCATATCGTGAATTTCTTGCACTTTTGTTGGATCAACTTGTATTCCTTCTTTTGAGATAATATACCCCAAAATATATCCTGAAGTTACTCCAAAAGTACATTTGTTAGGATTCACTTTGATATTAAATTGTCACAATTGATCAAAAATCTCTTTTAAGTCTTGCACATGATTCTCAGCTTCTTTAATTTTGATCAACATATCATCTACATATACTTCTAATGTTTTGTGTATCCACTTTGCGAACACCTTCTCCACCATTCTATGATATGTTGCACCAGCATTTCGTAAGCCAAAGGGCATCTTTGTATAACAATATAATCCTCTTGGAGCAGAAAATGTGGTATGATCTTGATCTTCTTCATCGAGAGGGATTTGATTATATCCTTTATATCCATCCAATGAAGATATTCTAGCATTTCCCGCTGCTGATTCGACCATTTATGGTATATCTGGTAATGGAAAACTATCTTTAGGACAAGCTTTGTTTAAATCAGTAAAGTCTATGCAAATTCTTATCCCCTTGTTCTTCTTTGGGACCACCACCATATTTGCAATCCACTCTGGATATTTTGCTTGCCTTATAATTCCTGCATCAAGCATTTTCTGTAGTTCTTCTTCTATTTGTGAATGGTATGTTGTTGCGATTTTCCTTATTCTTTGTTTGAATGGTCTTATATATTTGTTGATTTCTAATTTATGACATGCTATTGAGGGATCTATCCCTGGCATTTCATCCATGCTTCACGCGAAGATGTCTTTATATTCTCGCAAAAGATTTATAGTTCTTTCTTCCTCCTCTGCCTCCATTTTAGTCCCAATTCTCAATATTTTAGGCTCTTCTTTACTCCCAATATTTAATTCCTTCGTTGGTTCTGCTGCAGTATAACTGGCTTCAGGTTCTCCCATTGGTGTTGGTGCTTTCATGACTCTCGCGAGTTCATATCCTTCTCGCGAAATTTCGATGGGTATTCCTTTTCCTTCTTTTGCTCTTATCATGTAAATTTTAAGCTCTTCTTCTTTCTCTGTTTCTCTCGTCATTTTTATGCGAGCTTTTCGCAGCTTTGGACGCTCTTCATAATTTCTTACTTCGATTTGGTAACACAGCTTCGCAAAATCTGTGTCTCCTCTAATTTCTCCAATTCCACTGGTCATAGGGAATTTGACGCATTGATGCAATGTTGATGCTACAGCCTTGATTTCATGTATCCACGGTCTTCCCAATATCATGTTATACGGTGATTCCACGCCTACCACACATAATGTTACATGTGTTTCAATCTCTCCTAGCGAAATTCGTACCACTATTTCACCTTTAGGTTTTGTTAAAGATTTTCCAAAGCCATGAATATGATATGTTGAACGAGACATTTCTTCATCCTTATATCCCATTTTCTTAAAAGTATGATAAAATATTATATCCACAGAGCTTCCCGCATTTACCAAAGTTCTATTCATAGCCCACTCTTCTACAAATTTTATTGATTCATCCTTTCTCATTGGTATAGTGGATACCGTGATTACCAAAGGAGATGTATGACTTAGATTTACTTATGGTACTTCTGCTGCTGTAAATGTGATCTCCTGCTTTTCCCAATCTTTTAATGATGATATTTTCTCTATCGTCATAATCTTCCTTCCTTCGAAATCCCGTTTATGTATCTTTCCCTTAATACTTTCATGAAATCTATCAATCATTGTTCTTGTTACCATTTCATACTCCAATTTTCTACAATCCTCTTTGATTCTGATCATTCTTTCCTTTAATTATTTCACTGATCTGCTTAATGATTTTCTTAATCTTGAACAAGTCTTATCTTCTTCTTCGCTTTTTCTGTGATTTTTGTTAATTCAATCCCTGTTTCAGGCGCCAAAATATAGTTGCAGGAAATCCTACACTACACCCTTGTTAAGAATTTGTAATAACCAACCCAAATTTGAAGATTAAAAACGACACTTTATTATTTGATTTTCAGAAATGTTTACAGGAAATGTAAGAACTCAAGAATACAATTCTTCTCTTGAAGTTTCTCTCTCCACAAGACTTTCTCAACTCTTAAAAATACATCATCTTTATCTGAATTTAGTGGAAACCTTTATATAGGGAATTACATAGTGGATGACAGCTAAGCTTTCCTCTTCTTTCGGATTTATTCTGCGATTGTACCGCGATAGTTATAATGTTCATTCTCGCAAGCTTTGTAACCATCGCGGGACAAACATGATTTTCTTATGTTTTCTTCAATCGTCAGCTATTACGTCACTCTTTTGACTACTTTTGTGGCACTCACAAAGTATAGTTAAAGAACTTGCGGTGATGCTCGCTGGGAAGTGTTGTTAATCTCGCAAAAAAGTGTTGTAGCGATATTCTGGTCCTACAACAGCCGAATCAACAAACACTAATACAAGATAGAGCTTTGGATTACGACAGAGTGAGTGTGCATACTTGGCGATCAGATTCGATGGAAGAGGCAGAAGATAGACAATTAAGAAATGAAAGAAGAGAAGAAAGAAACCGAGAAGTAAATGGAGGATTAATACATGGAGATGATGGAAATGAAACAGTAGAGGTTTTAAGACAAATAATACAAGAGTAAAGGAGGTTAGAGGTGGAAGAACGTGCGAATCTAACAAGACAAAATCACGAGTTAAGAATAGAGAATTTGAGATTACAAAGTAGGAGATCAAGAAGTACTGCTAGATCAAGTTCAATATCATTTAGAGAAGAACCAAGGCGAAATTCCCCTATGAGAAATTCTGGAGCAAATATCCGAGAGGAAATGAAAAATCCAAATGAAGAACAACATCACGGAGAAGAAGAAATGATTGATGATCGCTACGTTCCACACGGTGAAACTGTGAATGATAGACATGATAATAGAAATCAAGAGCGTGGAAATAACCAAGATGGTGAAGAAAATCGAGAAGAAGGTAGAAGAATATTACATGGGCGAGAACTCCAAAGAAATCAAAGAATCATTGAGGAGGAAATTGAGAGGCATTATGCTAAACAAGCACGTCTAGCTTGCGAAAGAGAAAGATTAAGAGCAGAAGTTGAAGAACAAGAGTTTCAAGAAGAAATATGGTAGAATAATCATGACAATCGAGAAAGGAGAGGCACACAAAATTGCCATAGCAATAATATCAATGAGGAATATGACAGAATACAAAGGAGAATAGAAAGACAGCGAAGAGAAACGATGAGGAATGAAGAAACTCGTAGAGAAGAAATTGGAAGGCATAATCAGTTGCGAATTCAAGAAAGAGGTGAAGAGGAAAATCGCATGAGAAGACATAATGAAGATGCTGAAGAAGAAGCACAAAATCTCGCAGGAAAAGAAATACACGAGCGCATAAGGAGAAAAGCTGCACTGAAAAGACCAATTGAACAAAACTCAGCTGAGAATGAACAAATTTTAAGAGAGTTAGCAGAAATGAGGGGAATGTTGAATAACAGAAGAGAAGGAGGCAGAAGGCAACTTGATGAATCCATTGAAGAAGCTGCGAGAACTCCATTCACTCAAGAAGTACAATCAGGAGGAATCCCTCAAAAATGCAATTTACCAGCATTAACCAGTGTCTTCGATGGGACTACCTATGTTGTTCAACATGTTAAGGCTTATATTAGGTGTATACTACGATGTGAAAACCATGATGCTGTGTTATGCAAATACTTTGCATCTAGTTTAACTAGCGAGGCATTAAAATGGTTCGAAGGCTTACCTAAAAATACAATAACTTCTTTCGATCATTTGCAAGCTACATTTCTGGGAGCATATATAAGTAACAATTCTTCGCGGAACGGTATTGAAGATGTGTTTGGGTTAAAACAGAGGATTGGCGAGAGTCTGAAATACCTAACCATAAGATGGAAGACAATGTGCAGTGAAATTGCAGGAAGAGTGGATGAGAGATACCTCATTTTATCTTTCATTAATGCAATATTCGCAACCAATCTGCTGTACATACAAATTTTCAGAATCAAAAATACCATCACAATGACTGAGCTAAGAGAACTACAAGAAAAATACATTGCTTTGGAGGAGAAACAAAATGAGATGGAATCATATCCAGTCGCAAACACTATCTCAATAGCGGCAAACGGGAGTTTACTTCCTAAAATGATTAACAATGTGGTGAGCACCTCGCAGCCACAACAAGAGAAAGTGGTTATTGAAAACCAACAGTAGTTAGTATCCATGGGAAGCCGAGATCAAGAGGAGTATGAAAGAGAAAGGAATTATTACAATCGCGGTGGAAATAATAAAATTCAAAGACTTGATTAGCCGCAAGAAACTTATGGCTGTCAGAGGCAAAATAATTTTAGCGGACAAGGGAATCAAAGAATAATATGGGAAGAAATTAAGATGCCACCCCTGAATGCTAGCATAGAAAAAATTTGGGAGGCTATCATTCTGATGGAAAATATACCATCCCCCTGGAATATGGGAAAAGAGCCACATCAAAATAATCGAAGTCAAGAATTTTGTCCTTATCATCATTTTCATGGACATTCAATAAACGATTGCAGAAATGTAAAAAGAATAATTTTGAGGATGATTGATCAGGGAAAGTTAAATAATTTTTCAATAGGACATCCGCAATCTCAGCAGTTACCACCAGCACAAGATATTTGCAGAGTGAATACTGTAAAAGGAGCAGAAACATTTGTGATAGAGGTTGGAGCGAAGACGAAGAATTTTTTCTGTAATTCCATCGTACATTCATACAAAACTATTGAGGATTTCCACGACAATGTTCTAAGAAGAGTCTTCGCGAGAGACGTAGATGGAAGAGAGATAATGAATATTGCGAGAGTCTCGTCATTAGAGGAGTGGAAAAAGCAAACTATTTTCTTCACTGCGCAAGAAGTACCAGAGCCTGGCGAGATGCATGAAAACCCACTGGTGGTAAGGTTAGAAATAAATCCACAACAAATAGAAAAAGAAGATGAAGAAAATGATGATGATGAAACTGAGGACTCCTGGGCCATTAACAGAGTTCTAATAGATACTGGAAGTTCAGTTGATATCTTGATTTATCATACTTACAGAACCATGGGTGTAAAATACGAGGATCTGATACCATTAACCTATAAGATCTATGGTTTCAACGAAACTTCCAACAAGCCCAAAGGGGAAATTACAATGTGAATTCCATTAAAGGGGTTATCTTCTAAGATTCTATTATACGTTGTGGATATTAAATCACCTTATAATTCCCTGATTGGCCGACCTTGGCTACATGGGATATTAGGTGTGGCGTCAACCTTTCACCAATGTATTAAATTTCCTCATCCTAATAGTGTGGGAATAATAAAGGGAGACTGGGCTGATGGGAAGAAATACTATGAAATTGATATGGAATCTTGCGAGGAAAGGGCATCAAAGAACAGAAACTAGAAATGAAACATCAAGCAAAAACAAAGAGGTGATAAGCTGATGGTTAATACAATAGAGCGGTGAGAGGAGGGAATACTGCGAAATCAACATGAGTTGCAAACTGTAAATGGCGAGCATCTCGCAGATGGAGAGAAAACAACAAAACGCAACAAAATGGGAGAAGCATAAGGTAGTAAGTAGAAAGGTAAAATGATGAAATTTAATAAGTTTATGAATGATTTGTTGAAGAAAATATTTCAAAAAGATATTTTGTTTGAATGAAAGAAATGAAATTGAAAAATTATACAAGAGTTGAAATGCTAATAAAGAGAAGATCAAATAAAAGAAATTTTATCAGAATTGCAATCTTCGCAAGAAACGCGAATAAAATTTCGCAGAGACATAAGAATGGGACGAACCTATATGGCGTACACCTTAGTTCGCGGATACAATTTCGCAAGAGGAAAATGTAAGACCTAAAGTGCGTCATATAAGGGGGTATCTCTTTGCATGACTCAGGGATAAGGTTATGCCGCTGTTGGAACCTGAGTCATGAAGATGTTGGGGTTAGAGAAAACCTATCCGGGGGAGGTACTTTGGATTTCCAACTATATAAGGTTATACCCTGGTTGGACGACCGAGGGTCTCTTCAAAGGAGTGCAGAGTATGACCAAGGCGCCAAGGTACACGGTTGAGCCAAGGGTGTCTGGGGCGTGCGAAACTACCCTGGCCATCTTTGTCAAGTCTTGACTATGATGCACTCGGCCCCAAGAAAACCCCAATTAGGGTGCAGTCTCATAACTATAACTCATATAGGCATAAAGGATAAGAGGTTGCGAAAACAACTGGTTGTTGTTAAGACCGGATGGGAGGATCTAGTCTTGTATGTCCGATGTGCCCTCCTTGAAGGGGCAACCAGGGGGGGGAGTAAGGGCGGCACCCTCCATTAGGGAGTTGATAAGTATCTTAAGACGACAATGTCATGGGACTTTATGTTCACAAGAACATTTAGGCCTATCATATTGTGGCGTGACAAATACAGAGGAAACAAGCCATAAAAAAAAGTTAAGATGAGATCAATGGGTTTTTACATGAAAGTGTAAAGACATCCTGCGATTTCATCGCAAGACGGCAATGTCATGGGGATTTGTTCTCGCAAGAAACTTAGGCATGTCATATTGTCGCAAACATTTGACAATATATGGATAAGGCAAGATCAATAGGTCATGCGAATGTAAGGACGTCCTGTGATTTTGTCGTAGAAAGAAACGTGGCGAAATAAGACCTTTAATTAGGAAGGCAAACTAATACCACAAGAGATTAACACATGACTGCGAGATTATGGTTGCGATATTTACACAATTTTATTAAGAATCTAATATGCTGAATCTTTTATATTACAGACGAATAACAGAGGCAAGTATGGGAATGAACAGAACGATAATATTGTTATTCATCTTTATATAACAGATTTACGCACAGATAGCTAAAAACTTATAAGTATATTACTTAACCATATTGCACAAAATAAATTGTCTTTTAATATATGCAGGAAGAGATAAGAAGAAGTTCATACACTAGAGAACATTAGAAGCTGGATAAATTCGCAACAAGTATACTACAAAGAGAAAAGGATAAGTGTACAGATATTACAGGGAAGAATATAAGAAATCTAATTAGATCCATCGTTGTCTTCGCCGGATTTCTTTTCTTCATATCCACCACCTTTATCATGACCTTCATCTTCTTCAGAATCTTCAGCTTCGCTATCAGAATGACAAGATCAGGGACATTTTGTGGAAGCTCATGCAAAATGTCAGGATACTCAGAATGAGGAATTTGATGATCATTGCAGCCCAATTTAATGGAGTCATTGCGAACACCAACAAGAGTGTTACTAAAATTCTTTCTCATAATTTCTAATTGTTCCTTCAGTCTTGAATACTTTTCGTTGCGAGAAGCTAGAGTTTTTGCGAGCATTCCCTTATCATCTTCAAGTTCTTTAATTCTGATAGAGTATCTCTTTTCAACTCCTGCAAATACAGAATAGCAAATCAGAAATTTAGTAGCAAACTATAAAAGACGAAATACCAATGAGAATGAATAATTAGCAACCTTCTCTTTCAGAAGTCATGTCTCTAATCAAGGCTGCTTGTTCAGTATGAAGACTAACATCTACACCTAGATTATTTCTGGCATTATCAAGAACTAGAATATATCTTATAATATATCTTAGGAAACTTCTAAGCGCAGAATATATCTTAGGAAAGAGAATAGAGAAAGTTATAACTATTCTAGTTCCATTACAAGAAATAATATGTTATAAGAAAATATATCAGGGAAAATATGTTATAAGAACTCGATAAGATATAATAACATATTATTTCTGATTATTTCTGGCATTATCAGAGAAAAGGGTATAGTTTTGCTGAAAATATGTTATAATATCAGGGAATAATATATCTTAGAATTATTGGTATACCTCGCAACAACTCCATACGCTCTAAGCGTAGTTCTGTTGCGAGCAGACGCAGGAATAGAAAGGCCCATTTACTACATTAGTAAAACTTTAAGATATCTTATCAATATATTTTCTCTTATCTTTAGAATATATATTAGGGAAAATATGTTATAATAATATGTTATAACATATATCAATGAGAATATATTATTCTCTTAGGAAAGAACTAGATTATTCCCTGTTTCTAGCGCCAATTATGTAGTTGCAGAATATCCTACAACTACACCCTCAGTAGAATTTGTAAAACTTAAGAAGTTCTTGATGATGAATGACAATTTTCTTATTAATTCTCTCAATTGATTACATAAAGATATCTAAATGGAACTAGAATAGTTACAACTTTCTCTATTCTCTTTCCTAAGATATATTCTGACACTCACTAAAAGAACCTCTTGAATTTTACATTTGAACTCCTATTTATAGTGAAATTTGTACAACTGTATATGTATTGCGAAGTATCGCAATACATCTTCGTAAGATTATTCTATCTTCGCAAATCTTCATACTTCCCCGTGCTTCCTCTACCATCGCATCGTTTTGTAACTCTTTCCTCTTATATTTATTACGATGTTCGCAAGCTAATATCTTGCGATATTTGGTACCTACAAATGCTTCATCATTTCTAATAAGAAGACAAGAGAGAACTTGGTTCTCTCTCGCAAGAAGATCTCTATTTTCTCCGATAAGTCTATCCCTCTCAATTTTAACATCAGTGAGAATTTTATGGAAATATGCTAGGGCTTGAGCACCATTTTTAGCAATAAGATCTTTCTCATCAATAAGATCACTATTCTTAATTCTCAATCTATTAGTTTCTTCTTTCGAATCAAGATAAAGACGCTTAAACTTATTGGTTAAGCCCAAGTTGAATCTGTGCTCAATTTTTAAGAGATGAAGTTTGGATTTAAGTTCATCTATGGAAAGAGATCTAATTTGATCATCTGAGAAATTACTTAAATAACTATTAAGACGAGCAAGAAGGGTATCCTCATCTACAGGTCCAGGGAAAGATCGGAGGAGTGTAGCCTCATCAGTAAGGTCATAAATATCTGCAAAAATGGTTACTTTAATGAGCCAAAATAAGGCAAAATAATTAAAAGAAAAGAAAGAAAAGTTTATACCATAGAGTTGCTGATTAGGATTTTCAAGATCAGAAATCTTTTGTTTATCACTCGAAGCATCAATTTCTAATTGCTTATTCTTCTTGCGAAGCTCAGCAACCTCAGCTTCTAATTCTTATTTACTCTTGCGAAGATCAATAGCTTCACATTCCAACTGTTCCTTTTGCTTGCGAAGATCTGCAGATTTAGACTTTAAATTCTCATTTTTGTTGCGAAGGTCAGCACGTCTTTTCTCCAAATCTGAGGCAGCAATAAAAGAAGCTCTTCTAGCCTGCGAAGAAATGTAAAAATTGCTAAGACAGATATAGTTCGAAATCTAAGGTATATGGAAGAGGCAAAGAAGTGAAAACATACCAGAATGCCGAGTGAATTCAAAAGACTGGGAGTCATCGATCTCGAGATTCCCTGGAAAGAATCATTGTCAACCAATAGGGAAGCATCATAGACCTTTGCGAGATCTTGAGATACTTCATTAACAGCTTCATCTCCATAATCATTTGAAATACCATGCGTGACATCGCCAAAAATCTTAGATAATTGGGTCATAGGAGATTCAGGAGAAGAGGAATCCTTCATAGGAGAGATGTCATTATTATCTTCGTCTTCATCATCATCAGCATCATCGTTACTCGGATTTTCTTCATTATATTGAGGAGTTGAAGAAGAAGAGAGTTGGGTTTTCTTCTCTTTAAGGGTGGAGCACCAGATTTCTCTCTGCGAGGAGCAGTAGAATTCTCTTTGAGAGGGGCAATAGATTTACCCTTGCGACCAACTATGGATTTCTCTTTAGTTCTCGCAGGTTTCACTGGCTCTCTTTCTTCAATTTCCTGCGAACACAGATAAAGATAAGAAATATAGGCAACAATATATTGTAAAAAGTTATAAAGAAATATTTCTTACTTCATCTGTGAGAGATTTGAGAGCTAAGTAAGTAGCAGGTTTCCCTATCTTATCGTAGCTGGCTTTCAACCTTTCAATCTGATAAAAAGGAAATAGTCAGCGAGAATCTAAAGACATGAAGAAAATAATAATGGTAATTTATTATGCAAAAAATTAAGAAAACATACTTCTTTATTTATCTCAGGCCAGTTGAATACCCACGGCTAATATTTTGTGAGATTCACGAGTAAAGCATGGGTACCAGAGATATATGAACCCTCTAAAATTAGAGGGAAGATATACCATTTGTCATCGCTAGAATGACGCGGACCTTGATTAGTACTAGTATGCCAGTCGATGTCCAACATAAGAATTTTGTCTTTCGAAATATCATCTTTCTTTTGCAAGCGGTATGTCATAGTTTATGAAGAAATTATCTACAGTATACATTACGGGAATAATTGGAACATCCTTGAATTTAGGATTCTTCGCAATATCATGGTAGCGAGATTTTTTATCAGCACCGCGAATAACATACTCCACCAGAAGACGGATCCAATCCCCACCCAGTTGATATACGGCTCGCGAGAATTTTGGATGAGAAAGTATCTCATAGAACAAAGGAAGTTCAGGATTGTAAAGAGGAATAGGAAGACCAGCTTCAAGTTGACCTAGCAAGACTATAATCTTCTCGCGAGAACTTGGATGATCAGAAAATAGTTTAATGGAAAGTTCAGCTTTAGGGTTTTGATCAGGGAAGGTGGATAAAGAAAAACCTTGATCCTTAAACTTCTTCTGCATTTTCTTAAAGGCGATCATATATTTATGACCAGCGGGAGCCATTTTTAATAAAGTAAGTATGGGAATGAAGAAAAGGATAGAAGATTGAATGAAAAGATGCAACAGTAACATATGCGGAATTTACGGAAGAACAGCAAAATTGCAGAGAGATAGAAAGAAGAAAGTAAAAAGAGGGAAAGAAAAGAATGAAAGAAGTATTTATAGAAGAATAAAGTTCTCGAGAAGATGAATGCAATTAATGCAAAGAAAGGACGTGAACGGTCAGATCGCAACGGTTGAAAAGGACGTGTCAAAAATTGAATGGAAGAAAAAGTACGTGAAAATAGCTGGCGAAGAATACAAAAATGTGTCAAAGCGGAAGAGTGCAAAAAGATAAACGGCTGCAACATTATAAAAGATTCAATTCTCATGATCTTTCGTCCTTCGCAGAAAAGACATGAGAAGAGGCAAGATGTAGGACCAGAATATCGCCATGATATTACTCTTGCGAGATTAACAACACTTCTGCGAACATCATCGCGAGTTCTTCAACAACACTTCATGAGTGTCATAGAATGATTTGAAGAATGACGTAATAGCTGATGAATGAAGAAACACGGGAAGAGTGTGATTATCCTGCGATGTCTACAACGCTTGCGAGAATGGACATTATAACTACTGCGATAATATCGCGATTCAGATCCAAAATTAAAGGACAGATTAGCTGTCACCCACTATGTAACTATCCTATATAAAGAGACCCAGTAGATTCAGAGAGAGGATGATGTATTTTTGAGTGTTGAGAAAGTCTTGAGGAGAGAGAAAATTCAAGAGAGCGGTTGTATTCTTGATTTCTTCAATTTCTTGTAAACATTTCTGAGAATCAAATAATAAAGTGTTGTTTTTAATCTTCAAATATGTCTTAATTACAGTAAATTCTTATCAAGGGTGTAGTGTAGGATTTCCTGCAACTACAATATCTTTCTTCAGAAATCATATACTTGTGTTAAGAATCAAGCGGTCAACCCAACCCAGGCACCAACTCCTTATAGTTAAATGAAAAATCACACTTATAAGAGACATTAAAAGAACACACGATATAACATAAAATAGTTTTCAAGTTCTAGATAGTACAAAACAGATGAAATGCTTCCCGTCAAAGAAGTTGTAATCAAGCAATGAACTCACATCTCACTACGACTCCGTTTAAATACTCGTGATTGTTACTTTAACAACGAGGATTGTCCACTAATTAATGATTGGAGTACCTTTATTGGAAAAGAGAATATCTAAATTGTATTGGTTAATTAAATAATTTGGTTGCTACATTTTTAATGATGCATATAGCTAATTTTATTATGTATGTGGCTTGAAACAAAACTCTCTTGGAATTGATCGATTAAAGGGACGTTTTTTTTTACATCAACCGTAGGTCAAGTAAACGAAGTGCCATTACAACATGGTCTATTAACAAAGAAATTTCATGCGTATATCCTGCCCGAGAAAGAAAAAGAATAATAAGAATAGGTTTCACAAAAAACTATAATTCAATAATCTAGCAGAACCCCATCAAAAATATCAGAAAAATTTATAAAGTAAATCCAAGAGAGAGTAGAATGCTCTTAGGACACTAACTTAACAATGTTGTTTGGGATTTACATCCATCCTTATTCCTATTTCCCTATTTCATATTAACATTTATCCTTTTGGCTCTACATAGAATTGAAAATGATAGACGGGACCAGTATCATCCTGATTTGTAATTATATTTTCACTACTACATCATCGAAAAGACTTGAACATGTTTAGAGAATATATCTAACATGGCAAAGAGAATTATTCATTTTACAAATGTGCATGCCGGTGTCCTTAATATAGACCTTTGATACTCGGCTGCAAAGCCAAAAATGAGAATTGAGATATGAAATGGAATAGCTTTGTGTGGCAACAAAATATAGCAAAGTAATGGAAAGATTTTTCTTCCCTAAATTAATTCGAAAATACGGGGTAAGAAAAAGATTTTTTTTAACATACGAAATATTTAAGCCAGCCGTTTGGGATTCTTTACCATAAGTAGGCCTCTAAATATTTTTTTTCCCTAAGGTTTTTTTAGATATTTTGAGTTTTATAAACACTAATTTAAAAATTCTTTCCACATATAATTACAACTATTGAAAAAGATTACGTCATTAATATGTATGCATCGTTCCATAAATGCTTCAAAAAATAAATCTTTCCATAAATATAATATAGGTGTAAATTACTAATTTTAAAGAAATCAACAACCTAAAAACCCCATGACACCTCTCACTCCACGTCGAGAGTTGCGGTAACCTTCCCTCCCATTGGCCGGTGAACAAAACCCTCGCGCATAATTGGTCGAAAAGCAACTTATACCTCTTACATTTCGTGGCAGTAAATTTTTAATAGAATTGGCTCGATCTGACGCTCCAAATTGTTGAAAATTTAACAATGATCTTACACTACATTTACGTAATTTTAATAAAACTAGATATTTGGCCCGTGCTACGCACCGGGCGGCTGCGGAAACATACATCTTTTATTATAAAAAGGATTTAGGAGTTAATTTGCTGTTGTCAAACCTGCACAATCTTAGTTCATTTCCTCAGAAAAGTATTGATTCATACTACAATGTTAGTTCATTTCCTCGAAAAAGTATCTACATAGCTATTTCAAATAAATTTGTGCAGCTCTGAATCCATACACCAAAACACCATATCAGTTATTAATTCCAAAATCATAAGAAGATTGTATCTTAAATACACCTAAACCATAAAAAAGTATCCAAAATCATATGAAAATTGTATCTTAAATATACCAAAACCATACAAAAGTTGTAACCGAAACCATAAGAAAGTTGTATTAAATCTAAGGAAATCTAAAAGGATGTCATGGGCCATTTTCGCCTTCTTTCTCATTACTTCGTAGTATTCCTTTATCTGCAGCTTCTACTTCTGCCAATGCTGCCTCATCCTCCAAGTTTTCATCATCTCCATGTTGGTCAGCCTCTGCGCCATTTGTATTTGGTAATCCCTTTTATGTTAAGTTCGCCAATGCCATCATTTCATCCATATTTTCACCTTCATCTGCTTCTGCACTTACATTATTTGCTGATACCTATAGCAAACAAATATTGTTAATTCCATATTTATTTTTCCTTTATATCCGCTTACAATCAAATAATGTTAATTCATTTTTTTACCTGATGTATGTTTCCCAGCTCGAATTTGGCTTCCAGTTGAAAATTTATCGGATAAAGTTTTCTAATAGAAAAACTATTGTAAACAAATGATTTTGCATTAAGTTGAACTTCGAATATGAAAGACAATCCCATTGCATTCTGTGTATAATAACGGATTTTTTTTTCGAGCGTTCTACGCACCGGGTGGACCCAAAAATCATCCACATTCATTTTTCTTCTTCTTTTTGTAACTATATTTTTGGTACGGTGTGATGCTTAGGGTTATTGATTCGATATGGCTTGGCTTCGCCTCGCTTTATCTTGATATATGCTTAGGAATTTTGATTTGGTGTGGCTCGGATTCGCCTCGCCCCGTGATGATATATGCTTAGGATTTCATATTTGGTGTGGCTCGGCTTCGCCACACCCATCCCAATGTATGCTTAGGATTTTTGATCTGGTCCGGCTTGGCTTGCCTCACCCATCCCAACTGCGATCACAGGAGCTGCAACCATGACTCTAAATGCTTCATCCCCTGCAATGGAAGTTTATAAGATGCAACAATAAGACTGAATCCAAGTAATTCCATTACGGATGAGTAGTTTAGGTTTGTTGTTTATCCACATCACTATAACATGATAAATATGACTTCATAAACAGTAAGAAAAAAGATCTAAATTTATGCACATATACAAATTAATGGAGACTAAATAAATCGGAACACTAAATGATTGGTAGTGAAACTAATTAAAAAAAAATACTTCTCCATCCTGGATATTGTCGATGAGAGTGTGTTTATAGTAGAGGTTTAAATTCAGGTTCATCTTTAGGAGTGTATTTATAGTACCGTGGCTACTTTTTTTTTTTTGTTGCTTTAGAGCCTTCACAAAATTATATGTCTGATTCAGTTTTCCTTGTTAACATATAGATAGCACACAGAACCCAGGGATGAATACTTAAAAGTAATTTTAGGTCTTCCCAAAATAGACATATTAGAAAGAAGTGCAATCATCCGTAAAAGATAGCACACAGAACCCATGGATGAATACTTAAAAGTAATTTTAGGTCATGCCAAAATAGACATATTAGAAAGCAGTGCAATCATCCGTAAAAAGAACTCTTAATGATGAATTCTAAAGCATAAACAAAACAAATAAAGAAAGAGAGAAAAAGCCAAAGAGAAATCACCACTACCTTAAGAGTTCGTATAGCTCGTTTCTTGTAAAAATGAACCTTGATGAGCAATCTGCAAAAGAATTTCACAATAAGAAACACCATAACAGTGAACCATCTAGCAACATAAAAAAACAAATGCATTGTCAAGGCTTATGTTCCACTTGTTACGGCATCCTCTTCATTATACATAACTTTTGAGTGTACTCCAAAATCAGATAAAGAAAAAGTGAAAGAGAAAGCACAAGTAATTAAGAATTCATATAGTTCGTTTCTTGTGAAAATGACTGATGAGGTATGACTTATCCCCCCCACATCAATGACCCTTGATGAAAAATCTACAAAAGCATTTTCCTAACAATGAATATTTCAACAAAGTTTGTAAGATTCATAAACAAACCTCATCACATTCTCTGGCAGTCATTCATGATAAGATTGGAGCATCCCAACACTTCCGTTATTGTTCACTTCCTTACAATTGCTGGTAGTTGCAAGATTTTTTAAAAGTAACGGTAACTCCTTGAGTCTCCTGTATGCATAGGTTTCCTTTGAGAAGCATTAGTATCTCTATATACACGACCGACTGCTCTGGTGACTGGTCTCATTGTCCTGGAGTTGTGGCATGACTTCTAAAAAATTAAATAAATCAAATTCTGTTGAGATGAGTAGGAGAAACAGTCAAGCAACTAAGGAAGCAAATTGAGGATAGCAAAAATAACACCATAAAAACTAATAAAATCCAAAAAAATTTATCCAACTACAATATATCAAATAGTTGGCATTCTCAACAAAATTAAAGAATGGAAAGAAGCAGTTTCTCAATCACGCCACATTGTAGTTTTCATTGTACCATCGAAGCAGCAAATACAAAAACTAAATTTCTGAATCCTAATTGAGGATAGCAAAAATAACACCATAAAGACTAATAAAATCCAATTTTTTTTATCCAACTACAATATATCAAATAGTTGACATTCTCAACAAAATTAAAGAATGGAAAGAAGCAGTTTCTCAATCACACCGCACTCTAATTTTCATTATACCATCGAAGCAGCAAATACAAAAACTAAATTTCTTAATCCTAATGTTTTAGTGTCACTTCAACTTAATGAATAAAAACTATGCATCATTCTTAATACCCTATCTGTAATATTTACTTCAGTCTTTCGATCTAATTATGCTACTTATAAATTTACAACTCTTAGTAGTCATATTTGAGATAATAACTTGGGTTAAGTTTAGACAAAGATGGTGTTTATCGAACAATTTCGTCTGTATGAAAAAACCATTCAACTAAACTATAGTTCTTATACATTAACATAAAAATCTTATTGAGTTACTGAAAAACCAAATGCAAAATTCCATCTTATCTATAATTTGGTAATATTAACACACAAATATGCAAATAATCTACTGGAAAAAATAATTACTTATACGTCACCAATTAGATCATATTAACTACCGTGCATATCACAAAACATCGGGTTGGACAATCGCTTTCTCTTCAACTTTGTTCTTCCTGGACAAAAAACAAAGTGCATGAACTTAGTGTTACTTTTTCATAATCCATCAAATAAAAATCCAAATCAAACCTAATAATAATGGAACCTACAATCACCGATCAGGCACCAAATAAAGCCTCTGACTTAGATTGGATAACCAAGATAGCCAAAACACAGCATTGAATTTATTTACGTGGAAAGGGACAAAAAAATAAATAATCCTGAAACTAAGAAAGCAAAATCAAAATAGAATACGGAAATGGAACAATCATAATCTTCGTTAGTGTGTAATTAAAAAACCGTCGCCATTAGAGAAAGTTATCTTTATCTTTATATCATTTATTCTCTGTTATCAGAGAGAGAAATATCATTGACTTAATCATCACCAAACTCTTTAACCGAACACCACTGCGATGATCAACATTTCTGATTCACTCTTGATTAGTCTCTCTTTCATCTTTCACTCTCTGTCGCCTGCTTTTATTTCTTTTCTTCTCGTTTTCGCTCTCTTTAGTTTTTAGGGTTTTAGTTTCCTTTCGAAAATCAAGTTCAAATCCTCTTCATAATTTGACGTAACGTCCCTGCTTAACATTGTTACTTAACGTCCAGTTAAGTATTTGGTGTAAACCCGATATAATTTTTTAATTAGGTGTAAATCAACACATAAGTCTTGTATACCCACGTTCTACTAACGGTTTTAGTATTTGACCGTTAAAATCATGGGGTTTGGACCAATAACGTTCTCTATTAAGGGGGTGTTTTTTTAAACAAAATCTTCGACCAATAACGTTACGGCACTTATCTTCTCCAGAATTGGTGTAGTTGAAAGTTTTTATCTAATTTAATTTGAGGTGGGTGTCATGCTCACTGTGCAACGTGGGAGCTCATATGACTTATACTTTTAAAGGAGGAGTGATTAAAACCATCAGATTCTTAACACATGAGCGACTATAATTATATTTTTTTACTATCGTATATACGGAAATATTTTTTCCAAAAAAAAAAAAACATTTCGTGAATATTTCTTCCTAAATTGTAGTTTTTGCCCTTTTTCCTAATATTTTTTCTTAACGTACACTGAAAATTCTTTGTACACATTCATTTATTTTTGGACAAACTATATATTCTATTTATTTATTTTTTTGAAACTGAAAGAAAGATATATTGAAGATTTAAGAGTTAACATAGTTTGTATCCTCTTCTAGTTGAGCAACAATTAAACTAGGAGGATCAGAAGGCCAAACATAACTCAATTTATCTACTCTAGAAGTTTGGACAACATGTCCGCTATTTTATTCTTCTCTTTAGGCACATAAGAACATTGCCAAGAGTTAAAATCAAAACGAGATTGCTTAATAGAACGAATTAGATTGTGTATTCTCCAGTCACAGTTGTTGTGATCATTATTCAATGCATCAACTACTAGCTTTGAGTCCAATTCAAATCGAACCTTCTGTAAATTCATATCCTTTGCCCATGTAATCGCCTCCCACAACCCTTTGCACTCGGCATGTTCTGGCCTAGTAGAGACTGCTAAGTAGATGCATTTGGTTCCTTTATGGGTACCTACAAAATCACGAGCAATTAGTCATATACCACCATTATTATGTAGAAAAGAGCCATCCGAATTAATAGTAATGGTTCCTCTTGGAGGAGGAAACCAATGAAAATTATTTCTATTCTGTCTATTTGAGGTAGCTGGATTTTTCCTAGGCATGTCAGTGAAGTCTGAGAGATACTTCCTGCAGTTTTGTATCATAACTTCAGTTGAAGAAGAAACTCCCCTGAAAACAATATCACATCTATGAGACTAGATACACCAAGATGTGATAGCTATTTTGCAAATAATGTCTTCATTAATCTGACTAGATTGTAGCTACATGAAGTAATTTATGAACCAGTCTTTAAGAGGTATATCAAAAGGACTTCTTATCCCCAGCACAACAAACCAAACCAATTGCACCACATGACACTCAAGGATATAGTGATTAGATGTCTCAGTGACTTGATTGCAGAGAGGACATTTGTAATCTCCACTTTGAATAACATGAGTTAATTTGTCTCTGGTAGGCAAGACATCTTTCACACATTTCCAGAGAAACTGGAGAATACTTAGTAGTAAAGGTAATTTCCACAGCCTTTTGAAAACACTCTTCATAGAATCATTGACTGAGTGACCAGCATTTTTCTCTTCAAACATCTTCTTATAAGCTGACTTAACAGAAAAAACTCCATTTTTCTCCAGAGTCCAAACCAGATTATCTTCATAATTAGGGAAAATGGACATGTTAAGAATAAAACTTGCAGTTTGAGCTTCAAAAAGAGAAAACACCAAGTCTGAGTTCCAACTACAGTTATCAGCAACAAAAAGTTGATAGACATGAGTATACTGAGAGTCATTAGAAGCACCTTGTTTAGGAGTTGGTGGCTCATTAATTCCACACACCCAGTTATGTTTCCAGATAAGAATTTTCTGACCATTACCAAGAGACCAAAAACTGAACTTGAGGATGAATTTTATCTCAGAACTGATACTAGTCCAAGACCAAGTGGATTTTTTGGTTTTCTTTATATTAGAAACTTGACCATCTGGGAAGTATTTTTCCTGCAAAGACTTTGCACATATAGAAGTTTGGTCAGTACACAATCTCCATGCTGATTTTGCCAACAGTGCTCTATTGAAGAGATGAAGATCTCTGAATCCCAGCCCTCCTTATTCTTTTGGGGTATTAACAGTCTTCCAAGTAATGATCTGTTTACCTTTGATTGACTCCTTTTTCCTCTGGAAATTTTTCTCTGTTGAGTTCATCTTCTTAATGGTAGAATCTGGTAGTTTGAAACTCAGCATATGATGAACTGGTATAGCATTTGTCACATTTATTACCATGACAGACCTAGCAACTTCTGACATATTAGTGCATCTCCATTTTGTTAGCCTTGCTTCCATTTTAGTGTTAAGAATAGAGAAAGGGATTTTCTTATTTCTACCAAGGAATAATGGAAGACCTAAGTATTTTTCCTCATTGAGATTCATTTGCCTGACTTGAAGAATACCACTTATTATCTGACAAGATGAAGGATTCATATTCTTACTAAAATAAACTGCTGATTTGTGGAAATTAATGAGTTGTCCAGAACAAGAGATGAAATCTTATATAATCTGAAGTAGTTTTCTTGTTTGATCCAAGTTTGCCTTGCATAATAATAGGCAATCATCTGCAAATAATAAATGGTTAATCTTAGGAGCAGGTCTTGAGATTTTCATACCTGTCAACCTCTTTGTGTTTTTACAGTAATTCATGTGTCTAGAGAAAGCCTCGATTGATAGGATGAAAAGATAAGGGGAGAGAGGGCCCCCTTGCCTAATACCTCTTGTAGGTTTGAAAGAAGGAGATGGACAACCATTAACCATAATCTCAATTTGAGTAGTTGAGATACATTGATATATAAGATTGCAGAACTTTCCAGAAAAACCAAACTTCTTCAGCACTTCCATAAGAAACTCCCATTCTAGCCTATCAAAGGATTTTGACATATCCATTTTTAAAGCTAAATGCCCAGTTCTACCTTTTTTCTTCTTCATGGATTGAACCAATTCTTGAACCATACAAATATTTTCAAAGATCATTCTTCCAGGAATATAAGCTGACTGCATGGGAGAGATGATATTGACCATGTGCTTCTTAATTCTCAGAGCAATCACTTTAGAGATTATTTTGTATATTGTATTGCATAGAGCAATAGGCCTAAAATCTTCTGGTTTTTGGGCTGAGTTGGTCTTGGGAATTAAAGTAACTCTAGTGCAGTTAAGTTTCTTCAAGAGAAAACCTGAATGAAAGAAGGCTTGAACCACTTTACATACATCATCTTTAACCACTGACCATTGAGATTGATAAAAGCTAGGGGAAAACCATCTGGACCTGGGGAAGTCCAAGGCTCCATAGACATAAGAGATTTATGAATTTCTTGTTCATTTGGGATTGCAGTTAGTTCATCATTGTCTTGTTGGGTGATACATGGAGGGATATGTTGGAGAAAAATATGACTATATGCTGGATTTCCTATAGTACTGATAGACTGAAAATGATTAACAAGCAGCTGCTTAATGGAAGATCTTTCTTGACACCAAGAACCATCTGAGGCTTTCAGAGAATCTATCTTGTTTCTTGTTCTTCTTTGATTAGCTCTAATATGAAAATACTTAGAGTTTTTATCCATATCATTATAAAACCTGTCTCTGGATTTCTGTTTGTTTGAGCTGGCTTGAATGTCATTTAAAGAATCAATTTGTTTCTCTAATTCTATAACTTTAGCAGTATTACTGCTAAGAACATATGTAGTTTGCATATTAGATAAAACTTGTTTGAGTTCAGTGATTCTTGAGGGAATATGCCCAAAAGTGGACTTACTCCACTTAGATAAGAGATGTCTAGTATTTTCATGTTTTTCAGTCATGATAAAAGCTGCAGACCCAGAGATATTAGAATTCCAAGCATTAAAGATTTCATTAGCACAAGAATTGTTTTGGAGCCAGTGTTCAAAAAACTTCCAGTTTTTCCCTGAAGAGACTACATGTTCATAAATAGAGAGCATGATAGGAGCATGGTCTGATCCTAGTTGGGAAATATGTTTAAGACTAGCATTTGGATAACTAATGATAAATTCACTGTTAACAAGAGCTATGTCTAGTCTAGACTTAATTTTCCCAGTTCCATGCTTGTTGCTAGTCCAAGTATAGGGATTGCCAGTGAAACTCGTGTCTTGTAAATCAGAATGTCTAATGGATTCTATGACTTCCTGAGGAGTTGTTGAGGTTGTAGAGTTTTTATCATGAGGACTTAACGCTATGTTTAAATCACCAATAAGAACCCATGGAATGGAAACAGAAGTACTTAGGTCTTGGATGTAATTCCATTATTTAGGTTGTTGTTCTATATAGGGTGTTCCATAAACGCAGGATAGAAACCGGTCTCCTAAAGCTTGATCATTGTTTATTACAACATGAATCATATTCCTGGAGGAGTTCATAATTTCAACTTTGAAGCCATCTTTCCATAATAAAATAATTCCACCTGCACGACCTAAGGAAGGAACATAACAATAGTTTAGGAACCTAAGTGCACTAGTAAGTTGGACTATACGATCATCATTAATCTTAGTTTCACAAAGAAAAACCATATCAGGAGATTAAAGGCTGTTTAGGTGCAGTAAGTGATCTCTTGTGGTTTTGCCCAGAAAACCCTGACAATTCCAACTAACAATTTTCATGTTATGGTTACGAACAATGTGAGGAATCTTGATACTCAAGAAAAGACTATTGTTGATATAAATCTCCCTAATATATAAACACGAGTCACACAAATACAATATAAGATTTGGAGGGATAAAAGGAGTTAAAGCGAGCGAAAAAAATTTAAAGTAGAACTTGAGTTTAAGAGTAATTAGCAAAGTAGTATTGGCCTCATTCACCCCATGGGAAGTCTCCCTCATTTCTGGACGCCCTTCTTCAATCAGGTCATGTTCCATGTCATCGAAGTCATTGTTAGGTGGATTCTCAGTGTCTCCCTCTATGAAATTTTCTTGGTCATCAGTTCTGGACCTTTTGTGGTTTCTTTTTTGTTCCTCATTGTCAGAGACAACTTCCAATTGCTTTTTGCTAGCTTCAAAAATCTTCTGGAGAAGGAGGTCGAGGTCATCAATAATTTCGACACCATACGCCGTAGCTAGTTCATGAATATAATCAACATATTGCTCATTGGTGAATCTCCTGATCATCAAATAATCTTCGGTGTTTGCACATTCATCTTCATCATGGTCTATGGTATAGCATTTAGGACATAAGTGATGTGGTTGTCTTTCCCAGTGGAAGCGTATCCACGTTTTTCCACCAGCTGCTGTGTTCCACCAACCACCTCTGTGTAGGGGTTTTGAGATATTTATCTTGATTCTTGCATAAATAGTACTACCAAAAGAAGGATTACAATCTTCTAGGTCAGTCAAAATTTTTGTTCCCAGCTAAGCAATAACGTCATCCACAACAACTAAAGAATGATGCTCAAGAAGGATATGTTGAAACTAAACAGTCCATTCTTGTTCATCAAAGACCCAATCTTCTACTGGGATGGCTGCATCATATTTTTTGAGATTCAAGTGAGCCTTAAGAAGGTTCCATGGCCCTTTTTTCAAGATGGCATTCATAACTTCTTCCGAGTTAAACTTGAAAAGAAAGATATGACTGTCAAGACGTCTTAGTTCTTTTATTTTGTATCTATAATAGACCAGCTTAGCTTCCTTCCTGACTTCATCAGTTTCAACATTATCTTTGGTAAAGAGTTTACCAATCAGAGTAGTATTTAGTTTCTTTGAAGCTTCATAGATGAATCCTTCCACTTTGAGCAACTAATCTAAAATTTCTAAATCAACGCGGATGCTTACCTAAATTTAATTTAAGAATTAAATCGAAGATTCCTAAACTACCTTAAATACTTACGGCTAAATAATATATTTGAATATATTTTCGCTAAATCTAAGAACTGCTGAAAAACATATTGATCCATATATATACTTAGATTTAAACTAGGGAAATATTTAAGTTAAACCTACTGAAAGTTTGGTATGTTTCTGAAACAAATGTGAAACGAAAATCTAACGCCAAATATGGCCAAATTTATGCCAAATTTAGAGAAAAGAGAAAAAATAAGGAAATTTCATAGTAACCAAGTTATGAAGGTGTATATAAACAGTACAAGGCAACTATGTTTGCAGATTCGGTTAGGATAGAGGAAAGTCAGACAACGATAGAGAACCGTGAATCTTACAAGTTGTTTTTAAACTTCTCCGTCGAAGATAAAACATGAGGAGGGGCAGTGTTCGTCGCCATAGGTGAAACAACTGAAAATATAATTGGAACGAATCTGAGAGTTGTAAAAGAATTTTTGGGTGGAAATCAGGTAATACACGGTATTTTATGGCTATGATTGATTTTTTCCTCTGCGAGCATGAGTTCATCGTATGTTAACAGATTGCCGAGTAAAGAAAAATTAACATAGTTATCTGTTGTTGACTACATGCGCAACAGTTGGATTTTGCTGAGAATATAACTAAGCAGATAGAAGGTCGTGAGTGGATTTAAATACCATCGGTGATTTACCATTTTCGCACAGGGTATGATGAAGGCGCCCATGAAGGATTTACCACCACGAGACAATCTGAAAGGGTCTCCAAAAATTCTTACGATGTCTTGACGCATTGGTGATTCTATGTGCGGTAGTTTCTCTGCTAATGGTATTTGCAATATTATGTGATACAACTTCACGATTTATCTGGGATTGAGAGATCAATCATAACAATCTTACTCTCTATTTTGATTAGTGCTATTATTTTTACTGAAATCACTTTTTTTTTATTTGTAGGTTGCGTGGAAATATTTATGGGTATATATGTTGAAGATTAAGCATAATGAATATGGTGGATTCAAAATCCGTTACTCAGGTTTTTCCGTTGAATCATTCATTTTTTATGGGGGATTTTGTGTTTCCTCTCAAAATAAATAGCTAATTTGCATTACCCCTCTATTAATTGATAATAGGTGAAACCCCCTTTCAGTCAATTCTGCCGTTACCAAGCAGTTAAATGTGCACGTGCATTTCATATGCGTGTCATAACATATCAACTATCAAGTATCCTAAAATACCACTACCGACGCCATTAACCAGTGAGATTAACTAGTGAAATTTCAACATTAGTCGCAAAAGATAGTCCAATTCCATTAGAGCAAAAACAACTTCCTAGATCCCTCTCTCTAGGAATAGATTCATTAATGGAAATCATGGCTGGGTTTCACTTCTTTTCTGTATTTCATTTCTGTGACTTTAATCTCCCAAAAAAAAAGTGGTAATGGGTTTTTTTTTTTGTAAGAGCTAAAAACCCCGTTGTCGTTACAAGCAGTGGTGATCCAAGAACACAAGAACACACACCAATAAATCACCTGACTATCAAATTCGTATATCAATAAATAATAATTAGAAAAATAAAAATTGCAATTAGACAATCCGTATATGGTGTACACATAGGATCCAAGATAAAAAAATAATAATTACATTCACTTTAATTAGAATCTCCATGGTCTGAACATGGTATAAATTAGTTTGCTTCCATTGATGGCCTAAACCATCGAAGACCCGAATCACTATTTTCAATTGTAATAATCAAACTGACATAATCCAATAAGCACACACAGACAAACTGAAATCAATATTAAATTTTATTCAGACAATCCCATTTATTGATTATTCAAGAACTCACCATGACTTTCTCTAATGGGCATTAAAAATCCCAAATCTTATGTTGTTCATTCTCGATTTCCAGCTGGTTTAGTATAACAGAATGACATGATAAACCACATCTCATTAATTTCAAAGAGTACTTTGAAGTGGCGCTGTTAGTTCATTTAGAGTTGGTGATGAAGAACTTGGAGGAGCAGTCTCCGAGGAAGAAGACGACGGTTTTAGGGTTCATTCGGGGTCTTTGTTTTAGACCGTCAGATTAGATTGGTATAAATATAATATAACACGCATGTGAAATGTACGTGCACAGTTAACTGTTTGGTAACGGCAGAATTGATAGAAAGGGGATTTCACCTATTATCAATTAATAAAGGGGATAATGCAAATTAGCTATTTATTTTGAGGGGAAACACAAAATCCCTTTTTTTTATGTTATGGCTTCCAATCCAATTAGTTTAGAAACTACACAAGTAGGAAAATCTACTGCAAAAGCTGCAGTAAATATCAATGATTATTGCCTTCATTTGTTGTCATTTTTCAACTCTGAATAATGTGTTAACAGGAGGGGCCAATATGTTTATAGAAAATGCGTTTTTGGCTGTGAATTTTTTATCAAATGTGTTTATTTGCTTCTTTAAACTTCTGTAACTTTGTGTAGTATTTTTCAGTCTTGCCTAGAATCATAAATTTTGTCTGCATCTTTAAAAGAGTGTGTTAAAGTTGGCTCTACCTTACAAGAAGGTTCTTATTGTCTGAGTCTTTTTTTCATCTTAAACTTTCCGTTTCTGTCTTTTTCTCTTTATGGTGTCTCCTCAGCAACTCATTGTGTTCGAAAGAATGAGTTATGAACCCATTCAGATGGGTAAGGCCACCACTAAGAGAAAAATTTTTAAAACTCAACCCCTTCCTTTTCATGTACCGTCCTTAAAAGGATTTAACCATGAGAATTCTATTATCGCTAGAATTTTTTCAACAACTTCCTTTTCAAAATCGAATATTGTTAAAGCTCTTAAATGGAGATGGGGTAAGAAAACGTTTTGTAAAACTAAACAAATAGGTTGCAATGTTTTCATAATATCATTCTCGGACAAAGAGGCCATGATCAACATACTGGTCAATGTACCTTGGAATTTGTATGGGGATTCCTTTCCTTTGGCAAGATGGTATCCGGGAATGATTATTGAAAAAAATCTTCTAAAAACGATTGCGGTTTGGGTTAAACTTCTTAATCTTCAATCTTTTCACTATGACGAGTTTGTAATAGCGCAGATTGCAACTCACTTAGGGTTTGTAACGAATATTCATCCAAAAAATGCGCACCCGGAAGTGGGTCAACATGTCTTTGCAAGAGTAGATATAAACATTGAAAAACAGGTAGTAACTTCTGCTAGAGTAAAAGTTGGATTACATCAGGAATCTCTAATTCATTTTACTTATATGGATTTGCCATATCGAGTGTGTAACAACTGCAAACGCTTAGGACATATTGAAGAGACTTGTTCTGTTAAATACAATTTTGGCTTAGAAGATATTTATGATGACAGTCCCGATTCAGAATCGGTTGTGGAATCGCAGAATTGGGCATCAGATTTTAAAGTCCTTATCAATGAACAAATAGAGAGAGAAATTATTTCGGATGCAGGAAACATATCGTCGACTTCTACCTTATCACCTATTTCGATATTTCCTTCTAACCCGATCCAAATACCGAGTTCATCATCTATTTCATCGTTAGATCTGCCAATCTTTGAAATCACTTCTCAATCACCTATCCAATTCAATTCAATCTTGGGTAAGCGTTTAAGGATTTGGGAATCTCCACCTCATCCCCTTATCTATTCATCTAATCAATACCAAGACATCTCTGATTCGGATTACAAGATTAGAAACTCAGGTCTTCTACAAGATGTGGTCAACCAGATATTGTCTTCACCAACGCAAGACGATAATTTCATTTCACTGGGTTCTGATAATGAAGATTGGGAAGACTCAATTGAAAAGTTTTTTACACCGGAGGAGGAGAATCGATCCACTAAACCGGCTTTTTGTATGTCTTTTTCTAATTCGTCTACTTCTGCTAATATTGGTGATACAAGTAGACAAAAAAGGGTAACTGCAAACGGAAAATCTGCTTTTCTAATATCTTTTTCGGATTCTGAAATTTCTCCTAATAGTTCTATGGGCTCTAATGAATTCATAAATGTCTTTGAAAATGAATTTCAAAATGAAAATGTTTTGAATCAATATGGAAACTTTACTTCGATTCCAAACCACGACATCGCAATTCCCATAAACGAAAAGATTGAAAAGTTACAAATCCAGGCTGCAAAAAAGGGGAAACAGAAATCCCAGGTATGTAACCAATTTCTTGAATCTCTTAAATTAATTATTACCTGCTATATATTAATATAGCTACACTGACATTACTCCATTCAAACTGTGAATTGTTTAAATTTCAGTACTTCTATTGCTTGCGTTTTTTTTAAGTTGTTTCAAATTGACCGGCCAAATATTGTTGTCCTGTGCTGATTTATTTAATCTTGTTCAAAGTCTGCTTAGTGCAGCAGTGATTGAGAACACCAACATTAGGGTGTTATTCACTTAGTATTGGACCGGTGCTGTCTTTTAACCTTATTTTCCAAGTCTGCTGAGTGTAGCAGTGTCTAAGAACATCATCAATAGGGTGTTATTCACTGATTTGACCTGAGTTGTTTATCATCTACTTCTTCTAAGTCTGCTTTGTGCAGTTGTGATTCAGAACACCAACATCAGGGTGTTATTCACATTAGTGCTATTTATTTAACTTTATTCTTATGTTTCTTTGCTTTATAAGTCTTCTTGGTGCAGCAGTGTCGTAAGATCACTGACTCTTGAATGTTACTACTGTTTTCTATTGTATGTTGCTTTGCTCTTTTTTTAACAATGAAAATTGTGGCATGGAACACACAGGGGTGTGGTCAGAAAAAAACTACTCAACACTTAAAACATTATTAGAATTAGAAAAACCAGACATACTATTTCTTTCTGAAACTAAATCTAAGAGAGGCTTAATGAGAAGTACTCTAAATTTCTTCCCAAATACCCACATTGTTGATCCAGTAGGAATTGCTGGAGGACTAGCAATTGCTTGGATAGATGTATTTCACTTTGAGGTGGTTCAATGGAACCAAAATATGATTAACATCATAGTAAAAACAATTTCAATACTAAAGAGTGGATTTTAACATGTTTTTACGGGGCACCTAAACATGAGCATAAATTAGAAATTATGGGATATCTGGAAGAAATAGCACACAGAGTAAACATGAGCAAAATGCCATGGCTAGTAATAGGGGATCTAAACATTATCTTTAGTGCTGAGGAAAAAGAATGCGGTTTGCCTTTTGATAGGAAAAAAGTGGAACCAATACTTAATCTAATTAACAGAACAGGATTAGAAGACTTAGGATTCAAAGGCAACATCTTTACTTGGAATAATAAAAGAAAAGGGGCAGCAAACATCAAACAAAGACTAGATAGAGCCTTAGCAAATGCAGAATGGAACTTAGAATTTGAGGAAGCTACCTTAGAAAACTTGGTTGCAATAGGGTCTGACCATGGACCTATTTGTCTAACTATTAATCCTAGTAACAAAGGTCTGGGTCATACTTTTAAGTTTTATGATACTTGGCTTAAGGAACCAACTTGCTTAGAAGTAATTAAAAAATCTTGGAATAATAACAGTAAAGCACCTGCAGAGGCTTTACTTCATAATATTTCAACTTTGGGAGAAAATTTGAATGAATGGAAAAAAAATGTGTTTGGGAAACCTAACAAACAAATTAAAATTTTATTAAAACAAATAGACTTTATCTCGGCTAAACCTGTAGATACTCATAACACAAAACTTTTAGACACAAAATTATCAGAATTAGAAGCTTTGTATGATACTCAGGAAGAAATCGCAAGACAACAATCTAGAAACAATACAATTGCTCTTGGGGAAAGAAACACTAAATTTTTTCATGTTACAACCTTGAAAAGACGGAAAAGAAACAATATTGATTGCATTCAAGATAAAAATGATAAGGTGGTCTCTGATAGACAAGGCATTGAAGAAGTTTTAACTTCTTATTTCTCAGAAATCTTCACTGAAACATCAACAAACTTAGATAATGATATTTTTAAACATGTTAAACCTTGCATCTCAGTAGAAGAAAACAATGTCTTAACTGCTATCCCAAGTCCTGAGGAAATCTGGGATGTAGTAAAGAAACTAAAACCTAATAAAGCCCCGGGGCCTGATGGGTTTCCTGTGAGCTTCTTTAAACACAACTGGGAAATAGTTGGATCTCAATTTATTTCTGTTGTACAAGATTTCTTTAGGACTGCTAAATTACATAAAGATCTTAACCAAACCTTCCTCTTCTTAATTCCTAAAATAAAGAACCCTAAATCTCCTGCAGATTTCAGACCAATTGGTCTATGCAACACACCTTATAAGGTGATAGCTAAATTACTAGCTAATAGATTTAAAACATCTCTAGAAAAAATAATATCACCTCTTCAATCTGCCTTTCTCTATTCTAGACAAATATCAGACAACATAATTGTTGCTCATGAGATTGTCCATTCTATGAAGAAAAGCAAGAAAAAAATAGGAAACATAGGAGCAAAAATAGATATGTCGAAAGCATTCGACAGGGTTAACTGGAATTTTTTGATTAAAACTCTTCAGTCTTTTGGATTTTCGGAACACTGGTGCAACCTAATTTTTCAATGCATTTCAACCACTTCAATCTCTGTTCTATTGAATGGAACCCCTTGTAAGGAATTTAATCCCACTAGGGGAATAAGACAGGGATATCCTTTATCTCCATACTTATTCATTTTATGCATGGAAGTTTTCTCTAGGTTACTTTGTCACTTAGAAACTACAAAAAAAGTACCAGGTATCAAACTGACTCCTAAATCCCCACCTATATCTCACTTATTTTTTGCAGATGATCTGTTGTTATTTACAAAGGCAGACTTAGGGAGCTGCAAAAATCTTTTAGAAGCAATTAATCTATTTAGTACCTCTTCTGGTCAAGTTATAAATTTTAATAAATTTGGTTTGTTTTTTAGTAGGAAGGGCACAGTAGACATCAGGGTATCATTGCAAGAATGATGAAAATCAAAAGAATTAATATTAAAGATACTTATTTAGGAGTTCCACTTTTTGTTGATAAATCTAAACTGAAATCTTTTGACTTCATTATAGAAAGAATGGAGCAAAGAATTAAAAATTGGCTAGCTAAGGTTCTTTCTCAGTCTAGTAAGATTGTTTTAAATAAATCTATTTTGTCTGGAATTCCCATCTTCAGTATGGGCTATTTTGTTCTACCTAAAAAAATTAATAAGAGAATTAATGACTTACAAAGAGATTTTTGGTGGGGAAAAAACACTAACTCTAAAGGGATTTATATAAAGGCTTTTGATTTCCTTTGTAGACCCATAAATCAGGGAGGTCTAGGCTTCAAGGAGGCTAATAAGGTTAACCAAGCAATGATTAGCAGGATTGCTTGGAGGTTAATTAGTAGGCCAGATGACCTTTGGGCTAAAATTTTGAAGGGTAAGTACTTTAAGAAAACTGGTGCTCTTCACTCCAAAAAGAAATCATCAGCTTCTTGGATATGGAAATGCATCTTACAGGGCATAGAACACATAAAAAAAATACTCTATTTGGGAAGTAGGAAATGGTTTCTCTATTAACATTTGGAATGACAAATGGTTACCCAATAGAGAACAACCCTTGGAAAACTGCGTTACTTTTAATCCTAATATAACACTTGTGTCTGACTTGATAAATCACGACACTAAGAAGTGGAATGAAACTTTACTCCTTTCTCTTTTTGATAGAAACCTGGTATCTGAAATTATGAATATAAGATTATATTGTGCATCTGATGGTAGGTTGAAAAAGGATAAATTAAGATGGATTTTAACTAGAAATGGTGACTTTTCAGTGAAATATTTGTATGCTAAGTTGTTAAACCCATTGGGTTCAATATCTAGTGAAACTAAAAGATTTTGGAGAGGTGTATGGAGCATGGACACCTCTCAAAGGATCAAGTTGTTTATATGGAAGTGTCTTCAAGACACTTTACCAACAAGAGAAAAATTAGGGACACATCAGGAGGTTGAAACACATTGCTTTTTCTGCGAAAAGGCAATTGAATAAACTTTGCATATGTTCTTTGAATGTGAGTATGCAACTGAAGTCTGGAACTTAGCACCAATGGCTATGCAGGGAGAAATTTCTAACTCTATTAATGCTTCTTTTTTGGAACATTACAATGAATGGTTGAAAGGAGATACCAACTCTATTTCAATGGCTTTGGCTGCAACTAAATGTTGGTTCATTTGGAAAGAGAGATGCTTAAGAGTTTTTGAAAAACAAGAAAGAACACCCCAACAACTGGATGTTGACATTGCTCCTCATTTCAATTACTGGCATCCTCACAGTAGAAACATTGGCTTATATGAACATAGAACAGAAATTGCAAAAAATATTCACTGGATATTCCCTAGTAGAAACACCCTTAAACTGAATTGTGATGCTTCTTGGGTTTCAAAAGATACTAATTCAGGATTTGGTTTTGTGTTACGAAACTGGTTAGGAACAGGAAAGGGAGCAGGAATGGGCATCTTCAGAGCTTCAACAGCAGAAGAAGCAGAAGCTTTATCACTACTGCACACAACAAGATGGGCCACTCAAAACAAACTGCAAAATCTGGTCATTGAAGGTGATAATCAAGCAACAATAAGTTTTCTACAAGGGAAAGATATTTCAGTCCAATGGCAATGCATAGAAATCTTAGAAGAAGTAAAAACTACAGCTGCAACTTTAATTTCTTTTAAGGGTTTCCAACATGTTGACAGACGCGCAAACAAAGTAGCTGATCTTTTGGCTAAAAAGGGAAGAAAAGAAGATAGAAACGAATGTTGGTTAAACTCCGTACCTAGGTTTTTAATTCCTTCAATAGCTTTGGATTCTGTCAAAGCTCAAAATGTCTGTAACTTAATTTCTATTGTAAACACTTCAGACGGTATTAATTCTGAAGATTCAGTCATCGGAGGAGCGAATCATAACGATTTGATCTCCAAAGAGTCTGAATCAATGGATTAATCCTCTTCTTTTGGTAATCTATTATACTTTCAAAAAAAAAATGTGTTTATGGTCATTTTGTAATGACTGTTATTTGCAAGTTGGCAAAAGGATGAACCTATGGATTCTAGTGTACCTTTGTCATTTGTTCTATTGTGATTTTGAAAAAACCCCTGAAAAATGGTTGGATCTTTGGATCCTAACATCTCTATTGTTTGTAGAGTTGCTATATGGTTTGGATTTTCTACTTTTGATCCAAACTAGACCATTTAAACTTGTTACAATACCTTGGAATCGGTTAAACATGGTAGGAATCTTTTTTCATACTAGGACTTGGGACTATGGTGTAAAATGGGATGAATGTTCTTATTGTCTGTCTGAATTTGTTGTAATAGTTGGAAACAGAGTCAGTCCTGTAACCAGTCCTGATTTTAAATCGGGGTTTATATGATCAATGTATGAGGCTTGCCCTCTTTTATGGAAAAAAAAAGTTATTTGTTCTAAATCTATTTTTCTGTCGAATGTTAACCAATTTTTTGAACAGGTTGGAGTACGTGTAGTTCACCCTTGAACTACAATAATGTATGATTAAGCAACAACGCTTGCAGTTATAGTACTGAAGTTGCTTTTTCATAGAACTGGGATATTTCTCTTTAAGGAAAAAAATATGCTTATTAATTTAGACAAAAGGTTTATAATATATCTTAGTATTTTTATTTTTTCTATTTGTGTGCAACATTTGTAGGTTGAGCCAAGTTTAACCAAAAATTATTGTGGTAATACACGGTCTCTATTTTTAGGAAAAGGCAAAAGTTAAAAATGCTCTTGATACGTTCGATCAAAATGAGGGAAAACGGAAGATTATTGTTTGGACTTTACGCTTACGTGAGAAAATTTCTCAAACAACATTTCTTAGCAATGAGTGAGGCTTTGATTTTATAAAGGAAATTTTTGACCCTATTATAATATGTATATACTAGATGCCAAAGAAAATGGGTTATTTGATATCTGTGAATTCATAGAGTGTAAATTGATCACTTTCCATTTCCTCCCCTGTTTTTCTTTAGTACATAATCGTGTACCCAACTGTACTATTTTGGCCTGTTTGGTATGGTTTTTAGTGAACTAATGAATTTTATTAGATTTGTCCGTTTAGTTTTAGATTTATCTTTGGTCACCTCGTCCTAGTTATAATTAACCATCCGGAAAAGGGTTTATCTAATTTCTCCTTGTCTTTTCTTTTAATGATTTTTGGTCGAATACTTAGTAATCTTAAATTTCTTTCTCCTGAGGTGTATCCTATTTTGAGGTTATTTTCGTTTGTACATATTTTCCAAGCCTTTATGTTGTTTTAGCTTATTTATTAGAAACCGGGTTAATTCAAACCCCATCAACGCCTCTTTTACCTGTACCGAATATGAAAAAATTATACCCTCTATCTCAAACCCATGCTCCTACGATCTTGATAAACCCCTAGGTACGTCCACTCAAAATTTCTTTGATCATATCAAATTTGTCTCACCTAATTCTTATTTTCTCTGTATTGTCTAGTTTCATGTATTTTCCATTCTTTTAAGTTGTATCGAACTTAAAATGTCAACGTGTAACACATTAATTGTGTCCATCATACCTTTGTTACTTCTACTGTAACTTTTTTGTCTGCCAAGATGAGCATTCTAGCATGGAACTGTCAGGATCTTAACCAACAAAACACAATACAACATCTTCGAAGTTTGATATCATTGCACAAACCATCCTTTATTTTTTTATCCGAAACTCTAGCTACCAGAAATCACATGAATTTTATTGCACAATCATTTCAATACCAGAATCATTTCTTTGTCCCCAAAATTGATAGAAGAGGAGGATTATGCTTCATGTGGAAGGATAACTATGATGTTTGAATCATCTTGCATTCCCAGAGTTATATTCACATCCTCATTACTCCCCCAGCACCTGAACATCCTTGGTTCTGCATGGGCATCTATGCTCCTCCAAACCCAGTTGCTAGAAAAGATTTCTGGCATGACTTTCCATCAATTTTTTACAACATCAATGCTCCATGGGTCCTCATTGGCGACTTTAATGAAATAACGAACCAGTCAGAGAAAAAAGGGGGGCCGACAGGTAACATATGCACAAACCCAGCCAATTCTTAACTTAATGGACCAAATGGGACTCATGGATCTGGGATTTCGAGGCGATCCATACACCTGGACGAACAATCAACAAGGAAATGATAACATCTTGGAACGACTAGACAGAGCAATGGCAACTCAACGTTGGCGTACATCTAATCCACATGCAGGAGTTACTCACCTACCAAGAATAGCCTCAGACCACGCCCCAATTATGCTCCAAACTAGAGCAATTGACTGGCAGGGAATCAAGAACTATAAATGTGAGCATTTATGGCTTACCCACACGCAACTGCAACAAGTGGTGACTTCGGCGTAGACCAGACTCCATGACATGGATCCCGCGGTGAATTTGCAGCTCAAGATTATTTCAACCAGAGAAATCCTTACCGAATGGAACAAGGAAACTTTTGGCCATCTTCCCACCATGATCAAGAAATCAACAGAGCAAATAAAAATGGCTCAACATCAATAGGCAATCCGTACTGGAAATGATTTAACATATTTGCAACTCCATGAAAAACGACTCAGAGAACAACACATGACATTACTTGATTGTCATGCAACGTATTGGCGACAAAGATCAAGAATTCAATGGCTACAATCGGGCGATCGTAATACCACATTCTTCCATACCAAAGCAATAATCCATCGAAGCTGTAATAACATCCAATAACTTCAAGACCATCAAAACAATTGGGTCACAAAAAAAGATGCCGTGGTTGGATTAATGATCGATCACTTCACCGATCAGTATACGACTCCAAGTACAGTGATAGATGAAAGCCTATTTGAAGCAATATCCCCAAGGTTAACACCCAACCATTGTGCATCGCTAACGAAAGAAGTAACTCCCATAGAGATCAAACAAGCCTTATTTTCCATTAACTCTGAAAGTGCTCCAGGTCCCGATGGATACACTAGTAAGTTCTTCAATTTTTTTTGGGAAACAACCCACGTACAATTGATAGAGATGGTACATAGTTTCTTCAACTCCTTCAGTATCCACCCACTCATGAACCACACGAACCTAACTTTAATCCCAAAAATAGACCACCCATCCAAACCATCGCAATTCAGGCCTATAGGACTCTGTAACGTCACCTAAAAAATCATTTTAAAAATCTTGGTCAACCGCTTACACCCCTTGATCCCTTTCCTAATAAGCCCATTTCAAAGCGCTTTTGTACCCCAAAGATCAATCCAGGATAACATAGCAATTGCTGGGGAACTCTTTCATTATATTAAAACTTCAACCAACACTAAAGACCCAAAAATAACACTTAAATTGGATATCCAAAAAGCCTATGATAGTCTAGATTGGGGTTTTGTTAGAAAAGACTTTACAAAGTTAGGTTTCCCGACAACTTTCATAGAATACATCATGCTTTATATATCAACGGTCACATACTCAATCAACATCAGCGGCACACCGCATGGGTATATCACTCCAATTAGAGGAATAAGACAAGGGGATCATCCACTTTCTTCATATGTGTTTATTATTTGTGCGAAAATTCTCTAAACAAACTTGGGACACCTTGAGGCCAAAAAAGCTGTGGAGGGACTACACATTTCACAAAAAGCTTCATCAATTCTTCATCTTATGTATGCGGATGATCTCCTCATCACGTACAAGGCTACAAAGGAGGGCACGAATCAACTCAAGAAACTTCTCCAAGCATACAACACATTAGCAGGTCAGCACATTAATTTTTCGAAATACATTATCATCCATCATCCAAAGCTCACCCAACAATAATTATTAAACCTTCATCAAGCTTTTAATATCTCCATAACCTCGATTCCCCCAATCTACCTAGGAATCCAATTCAAACATGGAAGATCCTCTCGCCACATTTTTGAACCTCCTCTAAATCGATTGGCGCGCAAGGAAAAAGGATAGATGACGAAATTCCTAACACCATCCGAAAGATTAGCTCTCATAAAATCATCCCTAACCCCTACGTCAAACCATATCATGCAAGCAAAACTTCTACCTGTCAATGTGAATAATAAAATAGATCGCATCACCCGAATTTTTTTTTTGGGACATGACTCCTCAGTCAAAAAGCTTCATCCACTGGGTTATGATAAGCTAACTAAGCCCAAATCAGAAAAAGGGCTAGGAATTCGAATAAGTAACGATCATAATAAAGCGCTAATGATGAAATAGGTATGGATCATCCATGAGAAACTGGATTCAGTATATGCTAGCCTTTGCAATGAAAAATATCTGAAGCAGCAACCTCTCTTTTTAGGAACTCCAGCAACCCCATCTTCAATCAGTCCCTAGTGGATGCAACTAGCATCCCTAATTCTCATAATCAAACAACATATTTTTCATAAAATCGGAGGTGGTTTAACAACCCCTATTCAGGAAAACTGGATCCCGCAATTCACTAATTCCTTGGACCCAGTAAGCTGTTACCCAATCCAGACAGTCGCTGATCTCATTAATCCTTTCACTCACACATGGAATCATGATAAACTAAACCTCATGCCGCCTCATATAACCCAACTAATCGTGAATATCCACTTACCCCAAAACAACTCCTCAGACAAAATCATCTGGACTTTCACCAAATTAGTAAAATACACAACATCATCTGGATATCACTGCCTAACTAGCTTATCAGATCATTCTCATCTAAACCATTTTACACCAACTAAGTTTCTATGGACACTCCCATGTCCTCCAAAACTACAGCTTTTCTTGTGGAAAGCAATCAACGAAGGCCTTCCGACCTTCACCATTCTAAATCATATCCACCTCACCAATACCAACATATGTCCACAATGTAACTCTAATCCGGAATCTGCTGGTCATATTCTCCTCCATTGTCAAGTGACAGTGGCCTCATGGAACATTCTCCTCACAAGACTCCATACTCATTCAATCACAAACCAAGATCTTCCCAATTTACTAATCCCTCAGATGACTATCACCCAAATTCTAAAATTGAAAACTCATCATTCTGTCAAAACAGCCTTCTGTTTCATTTTCTGGTCCTTATGGCTAGCTAGGAATGACTATATTTATCGACAAAGGCAACCAAATATAGATAACATTTCCCATATGGCTATTAGTCTGCAATAAGAATTCTCTTGGGCACATGAGAACCTCCCTCATGTGCTACCTGGAATGCCATCTCTTACAAAACCAAGAAATAGAACACGGACGACTTCAACAATCCACATAGGCTGGGTCAAACCTAATCTAGATTGGATCAAGATCAACACAGACGGAGCAGCGCGAGGACACCCAGGAATAGCTGGAGCAGGTTTCATTTGTAGGGATGCTTCTGCTAACACCCTAGTAGCCATAGCACAACCACTAGGAATCGCCACCGCCCTCACATCTGAATCATGGGAAATGCTGATAGCGACCAGGACGGCAAAAGAACGAAGCTGGCCAAAGGTTGAATTTGAAACCGACTCGGAAAATTTTCTTCGATTCTTAACCTCCGATACGGATCCGCCTTGGTACATATCAGGAATTATATATGAAACCAAAAAGATCATGAGATAGATCCCCCATTGTACAATCAAGCACAACTATAGGAAAGGCAATCAGGCAGCGGATGGATTGTCCAATCTGGCGGCAGACAACAACCAACTGGAGAACCTTACAACTTTATTTTGGGACCATACTATCCCACCATGCATTAATCAAATTGTAATGGATGACTCCTTGGGTATCACCTACCCTCGTATAATTGCCGCTTAATTTTAATAATATTTCCATGCTTCAAAAAAAAAATGATCACTTATCTTTTCACGCGGGTGAGTCTCTAAACCAAATATCTGTTGTCGGTTATTTATTTTTGCTTTAAATTTATAATTTTTATCTTCTCGATTGTTTATTTCTTCTAATTTTTTTAAATTTTTTGCATGTTGTGTTGTTTGGTTATAACGGGGAACGTCATAGCAAGTGAATTAGCATCATTAGTTAATTTCAGATTTCAGATACATTGTTTCATATTTCAAATTCATCTCTTTCTATATCCTCTGTTTTTTATTTTCTGAATACATAGGTCACTGAGTTTAAAATTGTAAGGAGTCACCGAGAGGCATAATCTAAATTTGTCATAGAACTTAAATTTTATTTAGTCCATCTAACTTAATCTTAATTAAGCAGTTACAGACATCCTGAATTCAATTGGCCTATTAGAATAAGTAAGGTTTTTTTTTTTTAATTAAAACGAACTTAGAAAGATGAGCAGTCTTAAACTTATCTTAATAGCTAACTAATGAAGTTTCCCAGCATCAAACTGTCTCCCTGATAGGTGGGGAGTTCGCAATCAGCGCAAAGGTGGAGCCCGGAATGAAGGCTAACTTTTTCTTTATAGCGAAAGGTTAGTTTGCTTTGCTAAGCACCACCGGAAGGAATAAATTTGTAAAAATTATTATTTGGAGGTATTGTATTTTTCTTGGAACAAATTTGTAAAAATTATTATTTGTAGGTATTGTATTTTTCTTCATGTTAACGTGGTCTTAAAATTAATAGAGAACCTATAATTTCTCTTACCACACACACACAGTTTAGTTTAGGTCTTTTTATACAATGTTTTCTCTGTTTCCTATCCCCGGTTTTCCTATTTCGTATCCTCTTCACAATTTTAAAACCAATTTACTTTTGAATTGTGGGTTTTCCCACAATTTTAAAACCATATAACACCTACAAAAGTCAAATTGCTTTTAACTACGAATATTACCATTTTTTTTTATCTTCTTCTTCTTCACCCATCGCTCGCTTATTTTTATTTAACCGAATCAAACACCAAACACTGTAAGTTATATTTAACAAAATCAAAAACCAAACACCATAAGTTAAAAACCCTAGATTAGATTTTTTAGAGCATTGCTCGGTCGAACTCGCATGCGTTGCTATCTCAAGCATGTTTGTCAATGTTAGTGATCAAAACTATAAGTCTTGATTTCTAGTCTACTATAGCTAAGGTCTCGGAGTAGGATAGAAAGTGTAGTTGAGCTCAAGAACTCCATGGCAACTATCATACAAGACAAAGGACTACTCAAGGAACTGGTGGATCTTCATCGACTAAAAGGTATGTGGAAACTTGAACTTATCTATCACTCAAAATTCTATTTATCTCCTATCTTGAGACAAAAGTCATTTTGCTGTATAGACTAAGATTATACACATTTGGTATTTCGAGCCGAGCTTACCTCTCCTATTTATTTCTCAAAATATGTGTTGTAAAGCTTTCACTTTAGCCAAGTTCATATTTACCTAGTGACGAAAGTCATGTTAAGTTTCAATCACTTTGAAAATTGCTCTGACGAAAAGTGGTTTGTGAATAACAACTATATAACGTCCTCTGAGAATGTTTCAATGATTGAAATGAGAGTTTAGACAATATAACCATTGGAGGATATAAGCATTGTTGTGGAAACACATATATGTATAAGTCCTTATTCCTTGAACCAAAGTTTGCGAACTTTATTGATCAAGGGAACCGGAGAAGTGCGTGAGCTTCAGTCCGTGAACTGGCGGAAGTTCTCGACCCGAGAATTTCTGTTGGAGTTTGTGAACTCCATCCGGGAACTTAAGTCCGCGAACCCAGCCCGGGAACTTGAGTATGTTATGGCTAAAAATGATGTTCATGAATTTATCTTTATAAACTAAGGGATGCTATTGCAAACCGTGGCTATATAGTTCATGAACCGATTCGAGTGAATAAAATCGTTTTTTCTTCAATTATGTCTTGTGTAGTACATGAGATTTCCTTGCAATTGAAAAACTCTCTAATTAATTCATTTGACTCATTTGAACTAGTTATGGTGAAGAAGAATATGGTTGATATGAAAGTTATCATATGGCTAACCACTTGGTTAACTGTTGTTGAACCAACTAATGTACAAGTTTGGGTACGGTTACACAAGCCTACAAATGTGCATTTCATGTGTGTATAACAAGCTATGTTTTCGATTTAACCACTACACCATTTGGATGATTAGAAACAGATTTGACATGTTACAAAACATGGTTGTAATAGGCAGATCCTGTTTCAAAACATGGCGTGACAAATATTTGTAACGGCCTTGTAGCTGTTACGAATTTCGGGTTGTAACAACGGTTGTAATAGGCATCACCTGTTACTACGTGTAATTTCGTAACAGGCCAGAGCTATTACGAAATATTTGTAACAATGACGTCGTAACAGGGCTCAACCGTTACTACGTGTCATTTTGAAACAACTTGGAGCTGTTACTACTTGATGCTTTGAAACAACTTAAGGCAGTTACGAATTTTTTAGTAACATCAAAAAACATATTACTGCCAGTCAAATATTCCCTCTTTGACCTAGTCAACATTTACCATAGTCAGTACACTTGAAGCCTGAATTACGCCGAAATTCAAAATAACCTGCAAATCTTTCATTCCATCCATCCCACATATTCAATCACACATTCAATAATAACTACCTTTTAACAATAACTTTTGTTCTTTCTACAACCGAATCGGTTCGGAACCTAAAAGACAATCCCTAAGTTTTATTCTATTGCATAATTCCTAGGTTTTATCCAATGCCGCAATAACTATGTAGTAACTTCAACAAGCTGAACTCATTTGCCAACCGTCAAGGAAATAGAAGACGAGGCTTGAGGAGATCGAGATTAGGAACAAGAAGGGGATGCCGGAGAATAGGTTCCCAAGCAGGAACACCAATGTTCCTGAATGCTCATTAGATTACTCGTGTATATATATATCTGTGCAACAGGAAGTACAAGAGATCATTAAAATTACCAGAATTCAGTTACATGCATAGCGAGTAACGGTCTCATTTTCCATGTATAGAGTTCAAAGTTTGTACGTTACCAAATAAGATGAATATGATAATCACCTTAATTTCTTTTATCATCATAGCAGGCAACCCAGCAACACTTAGCAGTGTCGTAAATGATATAAACACAAATACTGCAACAACTCTCACCTGCAAAATACAAATTAAGTATGTTTAAAGAGGAAGGATAAATCCATCAAACTGTTTTTTCAGCTTCTTTTTTTCCAACTTAATATAATACAAGCTCTCAACGGAAGACGCTCACCACAATAGATGACAAGAATGCCCCATATTGGAAAATATCGTACCAACACATAGTGAAAAGAACATGCAAAGAATATGTCGAAGCCAGAAATATTTCTATTCCCTCGACATAATTAATAACGACCTCCATGTCAAAACTGCAGTCCGTGTAGAACCACTCGCCTTACCTCCGCTTTTCAAGAGTGGACCTTCCGATGGACATGATAAGGCCAGAGATATAATAAACACACTGAAGCAACCAAGACGCCCTAACTTACTTAATAAATACACAGCCTCACTTAAAGGACCATGTGTAATCTGCCAGAAATCATTCATTTAGACATTAGAAAGGAAATCTAGGATTCTAGGAAACATACATGTGGTCTGAAGAGGACGGCAGAAAATAGTAATAAATCAAATGATCGATTTAGTTTCTACAGAAAAGATAAGCTAACTATACAAAGCAAATTAGCAGTATTTGGAAGGTAACTGGTAAGTGTTGCACCTTGTCAGTGAGTATCTGTATCATAGACTCAACTTCAGCAGCATCATTCGATCTATATGTTGCTTCAAGGGTACGTATCGCAACAACAGTGTCCATATTGACTGATAAAAAATCACCATGGTCATCCTGTCAAAATTGTTCCAGTCCTCGTCAGGTATTTGTACATATACAAATATACATATGACAATATAATTGACTACAACTAAAAGACGAGATATCAAATATTCATGATTGGTTCAACACTTAATACAATACAACATAATGTTATCTCAGTAATCCCAACATCCAAATAAAATTACCTGCCAATTTTTAAACATGGCAATGATCCGGTCAAAGTCCGTATTAATTGCACGCATAATTGGGTAAGAGAATCCAGTATTAGAGAAGTGTTGCATCACACAGATGGCACGCGTGGAACCATATCCATTTACGAATTCGTAACAGCTTAAGGACAGTTACGAAATATGACAAGATTTGTAACAATAATTTCCTGTTACAAATTTGTAACAGCTAGTAGGCTGTTACGAATTTTAGTTACTAATCCAAGAAAATGGTGTATGGTTGATAAATATTAGCTTGAATCTAATCAAGTTTTCATCTAACAATGAATATTGAATGCTTTGTTACTAAGCTAACATTGATTGCAAACCCTGATTTGAAAGACTATATAAGGGAGAACTCTAGCATATAGGAAACCTAGTCCCCACACATTCTGTGTGATACTAGTTGTGCTAAGATAGAGTCGATTCTCATTTAACCTTTGGTTTCTTCTTCTAAATCAGGTTAACGACTTAAAGACTTCATTGGGATTGTGAAGCCAAACCGATACTATTTTTCTTATAGTTCTTGTTGTTTCTATCGTACGAGTGTAATTGTAATAATTGGCTTGAGATTTTTATCTCCGATAGGCAAGATAAAAAGTAATCACAATTATCTCCGTCTCATCGTTTGTGATTCCACAATATCTTTTTTCGCTGCGTCGATTAAGACTATTGTGAGGTGATTGATAATACTGAGCTGTTCATCGAGAATATAAGTCTGGTTTATCAATTGGTTCTTGTTCACCTTGATTTATCTATTACGGAAAAAAACTCGTAGGTATATTCGTGGGAGACGGATTTATCTATTACCATAAACTTTTCTGTGTGATACAGATTTGTTTATTAGAGTCTTCGACTTTGGGTTGTAGCAACTATTAGTTGTGGGTAATATCAGCTAAGGGAATCAAGTACGTAGTATCCTGCTGGGATCAGAGGCAAATGAGCATAATTGTACCTTGGATCAGGGTGAGATTGATTGGGGTTCAACTACAGTCCAGACCGAAGTTAGCTTGGAGTAGGCTAGTGTATGTAGTGGCTTAATACAATGTATGATTAATATGGACTAGGTCCCGGGGTTTTTCTACATTTGCGGTTTCCTCGTTAACAAAATTATGGTGTCTGTGTTATTTCTTTTCCGCATTATATTTGTTATATAATTGAAATAATATAGGTTGTGCATTGTTTAGTCAATTAGAATATCTGACCTTTTGGTTGTTGATTCAAATTGATTGACACTTGGATATTGGTCTTTGGTACCATCCAAGTTTATCTCTCTTGTATTTAAATTGAGACTCGCAGTTTGCTTGAGTAAGATTTAAATCGAGAGATAGAGATATAAACTCTTTGATATACTTTTCTATTGATTGAGTCTAACTGTCTAGTTGATTCTCATAATAGTATATTGGAGTTTGTCCATACAGATTTCTAATTCGAAATATTGGGTGTGGTGGTTAGACCCCCGCTATTTCAAGATTCCTTTAAATTACGGTATGATTTTAGTACACCTAACCTAATTAATCACCGATGTCCAATTAATAACTCTTTTTTCTTTTTCTTATGAAGAACAAGTGCGACAACAATTGTGAACTCTAATCTAGCAGGCATGTCATTCTGTGTAGCATTGTAAGATGCATGCGCAAGATGCTTTGGAAATTTTGAAACTACAGATGCCATGTTACTCTTGGTAACAGACATGAGGTCTGGGAAAGAATGTTGATAAATCGATACAACTCCTTATCAAAATACTAATTCATTAGTGACCTGTGTATATAAACAACTCATCACTAGCCATGATCATTGTTTATCTCTTATCTTAATTGATAATCTGGCTATCAAACAACCCTTAACTAGCTTAATATCCAATCTCCACAAAACTTTCAAACTCTTCTTATTCCGATAACTATATCAACTCTCTTCTAAACTCTAAACAACCACCAAGTACAAAAATTAACTTAATTGTTAGTGGCCTTCTTAAGAAAGCTATGGAATGCACATTCAAAAATTTGCAATTAGGTTTAGGTTTTAACTATGTCGTTTTTGGATTATTATTATTTTTATTTATATTTCTCGCTTTTAGGAAATAGTTTTAGATACAAATAAGCAAAAATTGAAGAAAGATTATTAAAGTTGAAGGAGGTGGTGGATTAGGGAGATGTAGGAGAAGAAGCAGTGATAGGTGCTGGAGATAGAGAAGAAGAAGCGGTGTGTAATGTAACTTATGTTTTTTTTTTCCTTTTCTTTTTGTGTAATTGTTGGGTAGTTTTATTATTGGGTGTAAATAAAATGTCAAATGGCTAGTATGTAGGATATATCAAAATTAATAATATGATTTCAGGTGAATTCCCTCTGTTGTGGTTAAAAAGCTGAACAAAGCTCTCTTCTGAGAGCTTCTGGCCCTACCGGGATATATTTTATCCAATGGGATGGTCCTGTTATTTCACACCACCAAAAATACGTCTGGGAACACCGATTTATAAAAATATTTTCTTTCTCTCAAACCTTTTTCTCTTTCATTCACCACTTCTTTTTTCTTCTTCGTCCTTTCTTCTTCTCAAATTTCTCTGTTTTTTTGCTGATTTACTGTTGATTTATTTTGGTTTTGCTGTCGCAGGTAAATACTTTGACAGAGAAAGGGGATTAATTCTTTTACCATGCAATTCTCAAAAGGATCAAACAGGATTCATAATTTGTTGGTAAACCCTAACCCTATTGTGTTTGATTTTATTTTCCAGGTATGATATTTTCTAATCAAATACGATTCGAAATTTGTTGGTAAACCCTAACCCTAATTTCTTTTTTATGTGACTACGTCTTTTGTTTATCTTAATCAATAAACCCTAACCATTTTTTTCTTCTTCTAATTATGTTTTTTGAATTGAAAGATTTGCTTAATATGCCTGTATTTGTAGTTTAATCTTGGCCGAACTATTTTATATGATGAAAAAAAAATGATTCAAGACATGACTTTTATTTATATTGTTAAATCTTTCAGGTGGCTTCTACAAAATAACATTTGAACTATATTGGTTTGAACTGAGAAATTGGGTACATGGCTAATGGTATAGGATTAAGAACAATTAATTTCCCCTTTCTTGGATGTTGATATTTGTGCCTCCGGATACTAGGTAATTATCTTTTGTATTTGCCCCTATTTCTTAAATTTACCTCTGCAAAATAGTTTCCTTATACCTCTGTTGTAGATGGAAAATAGGTTGATCTTTCTTAAATAACTTAATCCATTCAATTCTTATCACAATCTTATGCATTGTTATATAGTAGAGCCAATATTTACTTTGTAATGATATAGCCTCATTCATGTCTCATACTACTTTTTAACCATGGACGAGGTGGTAGTAGCATTCAAAATGTTGACGTCTGATACAAGGGGAAAGATCGTTTTCATATAGGTAGTCATTTAGTCACCAACAGTTGATATTACCTAAATATATATATGTGGTACATAGGATTATTGGGAATTAAAGTGGATGGGAAATAGTGAAAGCGGGGATCGGAAAGGAAAACTTTATACAAATATCATTTTATTTTTTAGCAAAAACAAACTATATATGACTAGAGGTGAAAGTACATTTAATTTTGTTTTTTACTGACTGATGTTAACGTTGTAGCAAGCTTTCGTGCTTAACTCCCTATGCTACAAAGGGAGAAAATATCGTTCCCAACTGAACTAGGTTAGCATTTGTACATCTAAAGTTCACTACAATGAAAAGCACATCATGTTATATGTATTAATGCTAACCCAATTCAAGCTAGGAAAATGGTTAGTGCAGCTTCTGCTCGGTTTTCTTCAAGTTAAAGGTGAATATTCATGTTTTTTTTAAATTTTTTTTTTTGAAGCATGAAATTTATTTGATTAGACTGAAATTACACGGGGGTATGTAATACCCATAGAGTCTGCTATTACAATAAAATTGATAGACTGCAGAATTGTATGTTCCCAAATTGTTGTTGCGAGTCTCCCTATGGAGCAATCATCCACTGCTCGATTTGCTAAACCGTATGCCGCTTGATTTGCTTCTCTTTAGATGTGTGTAATGGTATATTGCTGGATTTGGGTGAGCCTTTGTTTGATTTCTGCAATCAGATCTGATATATACCATGGGGCCCCCGTATCCGAGGTCAGAAATCTCATTAAATTTTCTGAATCCATTTCAAATTGGACTTTTGGCCATCCTCATTTCGTCGCCGTTTTAGAGGTTATGTGTGTAGTAGCAGGAAATCCCACACTACACCCTTCCCAAGAATTCATAATAATCAACACATCTTTAAAAGATTAAGAACAACACTTTTATTAATTGATTTCACATAAATATTACAAGAAATATGGAAGAAAACAAGAATACAATCGCTCTTTAAACTTTCTCTCTCCTAATGACTTGCTCAACACTCGAAAAAGATCTCCCTCTTCCTTACGCTTATTCAACTCTTTATATAGGGATTTACATAGTGGATGACACCTAAGCTGTCTTTTAATTTAGGATCTGACTTGCGATATTCTCGCAAGAGTTCTATTGTCAATATTCTCAAGCACTACAAACATCGGAGAGTCAACACACTTTTCTCATGTTTCTGCAATCGTCATCTGTTATGTCATTCTTCAAATAGTTCTGCGATGCTCGCAAAGCGTTGTTGATCAAGCTTCGCAAATGTATCCTTTTTGCGATATTCTGATCCTACATCTTGCCTCTTCTCATGTCTTCTCTACGAAGAAGGGAATGTCATGAGAAATTATTTTTCAAAATGCCGCAGCTGTTCATCTTTTCTTTCAATTTCTTTTTCTATCGACAAGGCTCCGTGAATTAAGCATAACCGTCAACACGTGTTGAATACTCCTTTAATTACTGGAACGTTTTATCATTAACCGGTCATCTTCCTTCGCCTATTTAAAGAGGAATTCGGAAGAAAAATAATTTTCTTCTTTTGTTTCGTTTTCATCTTCTTCATCTTCATATCTTCTGCAAATCTTCATCATCTGCAAATTTCCTTATTTATCAAATTCATCTTCCTGCTACTGTTCTCTTCTATTTCCATGGAATCACCAAGGTTAGTTCTTCTTGTTTTTCTTCTTTTGATTTTGCTGAAACTGATTTTGTTTTTGTGAGATCATCTTATCATCTTATTTGTTCTTTGTGTAATTCCCATAGTGTTTCTGTTTCAGCAAGAACACATCCAATACTAAATTTATAGTTCAAAACCCTAACGCTCCCAGAAGTTCGCAACTCAAAGTTCCTGCGAGAAAGAGAAAATCTGCGAATGACAAGGTAGTAAGAAACACCATTATTTTTTAATAACAATATTGTTGCCTCTGTTTCTTATCTAAGTTGTGATTCTCAGGGTGATGGAGATGCCATTAAACCTCTTAAAAGATCTCGTCAACCCAAACCTGTTGAAACTTCTGTTTCCTTTCCCAAACTCGGTCTTTCAACTTCTTCTCCAACACTTTCACAAGCTAAACCTCTACTTCCTGTCTGCGAAACCATCGCAACAGATGCTAATATTTCAACCAATATTGTTATGGATGAAATTCCCTCTGCCGAGTTTGTTGCGAATGACACTTTTTCTTCTCCCGAGACCAATACTCCTCAAATTAATTATATTATAACCTCAGCCATTGATCTTCCTCAGACTTCTCCCTCAAATGACATCTGATGTTATTTATCAATGATAGTTGTAGTAAAGAGTTCGTTGGACTTGTGAAAGCAATAGAGTTCTAGACTTAATAAAACTAAAATAAGATAGAAATATATATACAAAAATTGTCACAGGATGAAGAGATGTACTGGGACTCAAGATTCGGCCAAACTCACAACAAAAGGTTCAAAAATTAATTCTTTTAACAATTATCGCTCAACAAATAAAAACCTGGACTCTTATTTTTCCAAACTAGATCCTCAAAACATTAATTGTATCCCCTAAGCATAGATTATCTAAACACAAAGCATAACCTATCTAATTGAATCACAACTAATGACAAAAATTATGCAAACAATTAAAAACTCCGCAAAAGCAGTGATTGAGTGAATTATAAAATATAAATTAGAGAAAATAAATTAATTACCAATCATTCATGCGTAAATAGCTTCCTCATTGCCTTGGTTGTGGGAGAATTAGCCGCTCATCATGTTGGAAACACACTCAAAATTCATTATTATTGCTCAAAATCGTTTTTCAAATGTTGAAGATGGTGTCCCCCTAACCAGAACTGGGGTGCGAATAGCAGGTGCCTAAATGAGGTGCCCCTTATCCAAAATGAGGGTGCCTTTAGCAAATGTCCTCCGAGGGTTTTCCGAGCAACTTTTCAAGCCGAATTTTCCAACAATCTTTATTTCCAAAAAAATACCTACAAACACACAAAACACCATAATAAGGACAAAAACGAGTACTAACAATATGAAACATTGAGGACAAATTAGACACATAAATGCGTCTATCAATACATAAACAAGATTTTGAAGGAAAGAAGATTATGACGGTAGAAAAAATATCTCCGTTGAAGGATTGGGAAAAGCAAAAAATTACATTCACAGCGGAAGAGATACCGGAAGAAAATTTGAACCACACATCTCCTTTGGTAATCACAGTAACAACTATACGAAAAGAAAAGGAGAAATCAGCAAAATCTATAGAAGAATGGGCGGTGAATAGAACTTTGGTAGATACGGGAAGCTCAGTGGATGTAATATTTTATCATGCATACAAAGGAATGGGATACAAAGATGAATAAATGTCTCATCCAACATATCATATTCATGGTTTTGACAAGTCCACAACTAAACCAAAAGGAGAAATAACAGTGAGAATTTCGTTGGGAGAAATTGAAACACAGATAACGCTATGTGTGGTGGATATGGAGTCACCATCTAACATGCTGCTGGGAAGATCGTGGATACACGCAATCAAAGCTGTAGCATCAACGTTATATCAGTGCATCAAGTTTCCTATGCCAAGCGGGATTGGCGAAATTAGGGGAGATATTGAAGGTGCGAAACTATGTTATCAAATTGAAGTAAAAAATTATGAAGTACGAGTGAAGAAGCGTCACAGGGAGATGGCGAAAGAGGCAAAGAAATAAGAGGAGTTTAAAATTTACATGATAAGAGCATAAGAAGGAAAAGGAATACCCAGCGAAATTTCGCAGGAAGGAGATGAACCAGCGAAAATTATAAAAGAACCAACACCAATGGGAGAACCTGAAGAAAGTTACACTGCAGCAGAACCAACAAAAGAAGTAAATATTGGAACTGAAGAAGAACCTAAAATGTTGAAAATTGGAACTAAGATGGATACAGATGAGGAAGAAAGAACCGTCAATCTCTTGCGAGAATATAAAGATATTTTCGCATGGAACATGGACGAAATGCCTGGAATAGATCCATCAGTTGCATGTCATAAATTGGAGATCAACAAAGACGCAAGACCATTTAAACAAAGGATAAGAAAAATCGCAACAACTTACCATCCCAAAATAGAAGAGGAACTGTAGAAAATGCTTGATGCAGGAATTATAAGACAAGCAAAATACTCAGAGTGGATAGCAAATATGGTTGTGGTTCCAAAGAAAAATAATGGGATAAGAATATGCATAAATTTTACTGATCTAAACAAAGCTTGTCCTAAAGACAACTTTCCATTACCAGATATACCTCAAATGGTCGAATCAGCTGCAGAAATGATATAATATCTTCTCTAGATGGGTATAAAGGATACATCCAAACTTCTCTCGCCGAAGAAGATCGAGAGCATACTGCTTTTTTCGCTCCAAGAGGATTATATTGCTATACAAAAACACCATTTGGTTTGCGAAATACAGGAGAAACATATCAAAGGATGGTAGAGAAGGTATTCACAAAGTGGATACACAAAACATTAGAGGTGTATGTAGATGACATGTTGATAAAAAGTAAAGAAGCTAAAAACCATGTACAAGATCTGAAGGAGATTTTTGAACAGATGCGGCATTTTAACATCAAGATAAATCCAGAAAAATGCATTTTTGGAGTTGCGTTAGGAATTTTTTTAGGATACATTGTATCCAAAGAAGGAATACAAGTTGATCCATAAAAAGTGCAAGCAGTTCGCGATATGCCAACACCAGCAATAGTAAAAGATGTGCAAAATCTAAATGGACTCTTAGCTTCGCTGGGAAGGTTCATTTCGCGATCATCTGATAAATATAAACATTTCTTTAGCATATTAAAAAAGGGAACAAAATTCAGATGGACAGATGAATGTGAGAAAGATTTTCAAGGAATAATAGAATACCTGGCGAATACATCTATTTTACAAAAGGCAGAACCGGGAGAAGAGCTGCTAATCTATCTTGCGACAACTTCGCATGCATTAAGTGTTGTGTTATTGCGAGTAGATGCAGGAGTTGAAAAACCAATTTACTACATCAGCAAGACATTAAATGCCGCAGAAAGAAATTATTCTAAAATTGAAAAACTAATTCTAGCATTGGTGTATGTGACCTTTAAGCTCTGCATATATCTTCAGGCGCATAAAGTTAAAGTGTTAACAAAGGTACCAATTGAATCAGTAATGAAGAACTCAAAAAGATAAGGCAGAGTAGAGAGATTGAATGCACAAGTAGGAAATTTCGAAATTAAATATGAAGTGTTATCTTCACCAAAGTCGCAGGTTATTGCATATTTTTTAGCAGAATTTTCTTTAGAAGATGATGAAGCTGTTGAGGAGATGATGGATGTAGAAGAAGAACAAGGAGACCCAAAAGACTTATTAACAGAACCAAATAGATGGGAGATATTGGTGGATGAATCCTCAAATGGGGAAGGTAATGGAGTTGGAATTATCTTGATTTCACCAGAGGGAACAAAGATGGCTTTTTCATTTAGGTTGGAGTTCTCATCCACTAATAATGAAATAGAATATGAAGCTGTGGTACATGCCCTAAAATTCGCAATAGAAATGAAATTAGAAAATGCTATAATTTCCAGTGATTCACAGCTATTCATTCGCCAGATAAAAGGAGAATACACAACAAATGAACCATCCTTGAAGAAATACAAGAAACTTGTTGAAGAATTGTCAGCGAAAATGATACAGGTGTATCTGTACTCCTTTAGGGAACTTAGTTAACCTCAAGCTAAGTTGAGGGAAGAATCCTAATATAGGCAGGAATCCTTGTTTAGGATGAATTCCTAGTTAGGTAAGAGTTTGTTTTAGGCAATACTCTTAGTTTAGGAGATAGATTCCTAATAGAAGTCCTTGGTCGGCTGAGTATGATGAAGATATAAATAGAGAGCTTTGGCTAATATCTAAACGTGCACAGAGAAGATACAGAAACTAGGCATAGAAAACCTATAGGAAGCTAGGAACAATACTTGTGCAAGCTTAGTAAACAGTTTAAGGTTAATCCATTGTTTAGATAAGATTGTGAGCGTAACAAAGAGAGAATTGTAATCGTTTTCTTGTTCATAATCTAAGAGAAGATATTTTTCTTCGAATTACTACTTGTGTTCTGTTTTCTAACTTTCTCGTATATTATTATTCTGAATTCCGCCTTTATAGTAATAGCTACCAAGGTATAGAGATCATACGTATCAAGTTTGGCATCACGAGCAAGGTTAGTTTTTAGGGTAAATCCCTGTGGTTTATGGTTTTCACCAGATCTCTCTACATAAAGCTTGGTGAGGTACTCGAGAAGTTAGAAGACTTTAGGAGAACAAGGGGATCATAGATGACAAAGTCAGATGATGAACCCAAGCATAGCGAACCACAAACTTTGGAAGAAAAGGTGGCTACTTTCCAAACAAACATGAATTCGATTAAAACCACCCTTGAAGAATTGACTGAATGTATTCGTTCTCATACACCAAAGCCAAGATGAAGAAAAAGATAATACCTTCGCCTGAAGCTTCGAAAAAAGATGAATAAGAAGAAGACGATTTAGAAGAAGAAGAAGAAGAAAAAGAGGAAGAAGATAAGGATGAAGAAAAGTGAGTTTCTTAAAAGTCCTACATCAACTAAACCTCATGGTAAGAACCTGAAAATTGATTTTTGTGTTGATATTCCACTTTATGATGGGAGTGTCGATGTAGAAAAATTGGATGATTGGATTAAATGTCTAGAGACATATTATTCTTTCTTTGAATATGGTTCAAAGGAAAAGATTGCTTTCACGGCATTGAAGATACAAAAGCATGCTCTAACCTGGTGGAAAGCTTATCAAATAAAAAACCTAGGTAAAGGAGTATTGTCGTGGAGAAGATTCAAGGCAGTTGTAAGGAAACAGTTTTATTCGGTTGGCTACCTTGAGGAAAGATGGTTCAAGTGGTACAACTTGAAGTAGACTTACAACCAAACCGTGCAATAATATACTTCGGAATTTCAGAATCAAGCTGTGATTTTGGATTTAGACTTGGGAGATTATGTTATCTTTATGAAATATATTTCTGGGTTACATGAGTATATACGGAAGGAGTTGTAGATGTTTTCGGTGGATTATATCTCCGAAGCAAGTATAAAAGCTAATGCTATTGAAGGCAGGCTTAAGAATCTGATTCAAAGGGGAATACTAAGGCGAAATCTGGAGGTACCACTGTAAAAGGAGGTGAAAGGAGCAAAGAAGAAGGGAAGTTTAGTGACAAGGAAGATTTGACTCGCACCCATTGCAAACAAACATGTCATGTTATCGACAAGTATTGGGTTAAGAACCCTCATCTAAAGCCTAAAGGGTTGCATAGGAAAGAAGGCAGCACTAGTCGCTCAAACTCCAAAAAAATTCCACGGACTAACGGAACCCAATTCAAAGCTCTCTCTTATGACAGGGGTAAAAGAAACACCTTCACAGTGAAGATGCAAGTCAAAACATCACTAGTCGATGCTGTTATTGATCCGGGAAGTCAAAATAATTTACTTTCACATTCTTTGGAGCATAAGTTAGGATTGAAGACTATCAAACATCCTAAACCATACCCTTTAGGATGACTTCAAAAGGAAGGGGGCTTATAAGTTTCACATCAGTGCACATTCAAATTTGCTCTAGATGAGTCATATATTGACGAAGTTACATGTGACATATTTCCTTTGGATGTTTGTCAGGTAGTATTAGGTAGTCCTTACCTATGGGATAGAGATGAAACTTCATACAGGAGGGAACAAAAATATACCTTTACCAAAGATGGAGAAAGTTTTTTGATTCGGGCTATAGATTCTCCTCTAGAGGGAGCAAGCTTGATTACAGCCACTCAGGCTAAGCGGTTGGTGAATTCTAGCATAAAGTTCATTCTCCTTGTGATCCGTTCTCTTGAGGAAAAGCCGAGTAGAGTTTGTTTGGCAGCCTTGACTGCACAACAAGAAGGCGACCTAGAAAGGTTGAAGTTGAGATACAAGGATTTATTTTCTGATGTCACGGGGTTACGGCCAAAGAGGAGTGTGGAGCATGAAATTATGTTGACCAGGGAGAGTTCTCTTCCTAATGTATGTCTTTATCACACGTCCATAGAGGAATCTGATGAGATCAAGAAAAGAGTCCAAGAACTTTTAGAATTGGGAATGATAGTGCCAAGTACTTCACCTTGTGGATCATCGGTATTGTTGGTACCAAAGAAAGATGGAGGTTAGCGTATGTGTATTAATTATAAAGTATTGAACAAGATTACTATCAAGAATCGTTACCCTCTACCTAGGATAGACGACATGATGGATCAGTTGGAAAAAGCTCGAGTCTTTACAAAGTTAGATTTCAAATTTGGATACCATCAAGTGAGAGTTAGAGAAGATGATACATGGAAAACTGCTTTCAAGACCAAACAAGGCTTGTTCGAATGGTTGGTGATGCCTTTTGGTTTGTGTAATGCTCCAGCGATGTTTATGCGTTTGATGAATGATTTGTTATGACCTTTTATAGAAGATTTTGTGATTGTTTATTTGGATTATATCCTTATATACAGCCGAACTTGGGAAGAGCATCCCATTCACGTTGAGAAGGTATTTAAAGTGTTACATAAAGGCCAGATGAAGTTGAATGTGAAGAAGTGTGAGTTTGGAAAGGAGGATTTGGTGTACCTAGGATTCATTGTTGGTGGTGGACAACGGAAGATCGATCCAAGGAAGGTCGAAGTGATCACTAAGTGGCCTATACCTAGTACTGTAAATGAAATCAGGAGTTTCTTATGGGCTTGCACATACTTGCGTAAGTTTATCCGGTATTTCTCAACTATTGCAGGACCATTACATGGTTTGACGGGAGCTAAGGCAAAGTTTGAATGGCAGCAAACCCATGAAGACGCTTTTCAGTTACTAAAAAGGAAGATTTCAGAAGCACCGTTGTTGGCATTGCCTAAATTACAACGTACTTTTGAAGTTGAGACCGACGCTTCTAACTATGCATTGGGAGGAGTGTTGTTGCAAGATGGTAAACCAGTGGAGTACCATTTAGAATTGTTCTCAGGTGCTATTAAGAACTACGCACCTTATGACAAAGAATTTTATGCTTTATACCAATGTAACAAGCATTGGCGAGTGTATCTCTTAGGTAAAGAAGTAGTGGTACATTCAGATCACAAACCATTAGAGTATCTACACGCATAGACGAAACTACAACAAGCACGACACATGAAGTGGATGTCTTACTTGATGAGTTTCAACATTATCATTAAGTACAAGAAGGGAGCAACAAACAAATTGGCAGATATGTTATCTCGTCCACCAGTCCGTGCATTAATGGTGGCCATGAGAATTCATCTGATTGTTCCTCAAGAGTATGCAGAGTCATACGCATCTAGCAAAGACTTCAAGAAGGTGTTAGAAGGTATAAATAGTGGATTGAAAGGCGAGTTTTAACTCCGAGATGGATTGTTATACAAGGGTCAGTTACTTTGCATTCCAGAAGATGGAGATCATTTACAATGGTTGAGAGAAGCACACACATCCCGAGTTGCTGGACACTTTGGGATGAATAAGACTCTTCTTAACCTTTGTCGTTATGTCTTTTGGCCAAAGATGCAAGATGATGTGACTAAGTTAGTTAGAGGGTGTAAGTTGTGCAGTACATCTAAACCTTCCAACAGAAAACATGGGTTATATATACCATTACCAGTACCATTAAGACCTTGGGAGAGTATTTCTATGGATTTTCTTAGTGGATTACCAAAGACCAAGTCTGTTCATGATTATTTGTTCGTTGTGGTTGACCGATTCAGCAAGATGATTGCATTAATTCCATGTACAAAGACGGTAACGGGAGCCGGTGCAGCAAATCTCTTCTTTGAGCATGTGTGGAAGTATTTTGGTTTACCTACTTCGATTATTTCTGATAGGGATAGTCGATTCCTTAGTCATTTTTTGGATTCTTTATGGAATATGATGAACACTAGGTTGAAGAAGAGTACAGCTTTTCATCCACAAACAGACGGACAAACAGAAGTGGTCAACAGGACTATGGTTCACATGTTAAGGGGATATAATTCCAAGCATCCTAAAACTTGGGATGAGAGTTTACCATATCTATAATTTGCATTCAATAGAGCAGTTCATAGTTCTTAGGGAAAATCTCCTTTTGAGACGTGCTATGGTTACTTACCACCTAGTCCTTTCGATCTAGTATTTTCTAGTGACACCTCAATGGGGGGAAGGAAGGAAGTGAACGGAAAAAGGCACAAAAGTTCTTGGAGAAGATATCTCAGATTCATGCAACTGTTGAAGCACAATTAAAGAAGTCACAAGCCAAATACAAAGCAAAGCATGACAAGCATCTTGTTCCTTGTAATTTCGGTGTTGGTGACTTGGTATGGTTGAAGTTAGTTAAGGAACGACTGAAGGGGGAAGGAAAGAAGTTGAAGCCATTGAGGTATGGACCATTTCATATTCTCGATCAGATTGGTGAAAATGCCTTTTGTATGGATCTGCCACCTTATCTAGGAATGTACTCGGTTATAAATGCTGAATACTTGAAGTTTTTTGAACCACCATTACTAGATGATGACAGTGATAACACTATGATCTTACCACGGGTAGAAGACTTATGGTTTGATAGAGAGGAACCATTCAAGGAAGACTGCGTATTGGAGCGAAGAGTGACTAAAACACGACAATGAGAGAAAAAATCTTTTCTAATTGGATGTAAAGGTCAGGTTCCTAGCAAGGCCAAGTGGTTTAACAAGGAAAAAGGGGCTCTCGAGTTCCCTAACCGTACTCCTTTAGGAAACTTAGTTAACCTCAAGCTAAGTTAAGGGAAGAACCCTAATCTAGGCAGGAATCCTTATTTAGGATGAATTCCTATTTAGGTAAGAGTTTGTTTTAGGCAATACTCTTAGTTTAGGAGATAGATTCCTAATAGAAGTTCTTGGTCGGCTGAGTATGATGAAGATATAAATAGAGAGCTTTGGCTAATAACTAAACGCGCACAGAGAAGACACAGAAACTAGGCATAGAAAACCTAGAGGAAGCTGGGGAACAATAATTGTGCAAGCTTAGTAAACAGTTTAAGGTTAATCCACTGTTTAGAGAAGATTGTGAGCGTAACAAAGAGACAATTGTAATCATTTTCTTGTTCATAATCTAAGAGAAGATATTTTTCTTCGAATTAATACTTGTGTTTTGTTTTCTAAGTTTCTAGTCTATTATTATTCTGAATTCTTCCTCTATAGTAATAGCTACCAAGGTATAAAGATCATATGTATTAGAAAATCCCAAAAATAAAATGGAGGCATATATCAAGGAAGGATAATAGGCTCGCAGATGCTTACGCTTTCATTTCAAGTATGATGACAGATCCAACTGCGAGATGCATAAAGATACAGACACTTTTATCGCCATCAATCAATAAAGAAAGGAAGAAGAAATAGATGTAATGATAGTAGAAGGTGGTGAAGAAGGGCCAAATGACAATATCGCAGATTGGAGAAAAGACTTTCATGCATATTTAGAAAGAGGATAAATACCAAGAAACATATTGGAGGCACACGAATTAAAGAGTCATGCAACAAATTATGAATTAAGAGATGGGATATTGTATAGAAAATCATTTAATGGACCATCACTTGGATGTTTGACACGAGAAGAAGGAGATAAAGTGTTAAAAATACTGCATAGTGGAGATGCTGGCAACCACAGCGGAGGAATATCTTTGGATTATAGAGAAAAAATACAAGGTTATTATTGGCCATATATGCATGAAGATGCAAAACAAGTATCAAGGCGTTGCGAAGATTGTCAGCGACATGGAAAGAGAATACATGCACCTGGAGCACCCTTATCATCCTCAACCAGTGTGTGGCCTTTTGGAAAATGGGGGTTAGATATTGTGGGACCATTTGTACCAGGATATGGACAAAAAAGATACTTAATTGTCGCAACAAATTATTTACAAAATTGGCAGAAGTAAAAACAGTACAACATATTCGCGACAAAGACATATTTACATTCATTTTTGAAAATATCATCTGCAGATTTGGAATTCCAGCACAGTTGGTATCTGATAATGGGAAGCAATTTGAAGGGCAGAATATAGAAATGTTGCTTAATGCATTTAAAATAAAATGCGGAAAATCCACTCCTTTATACCCACAGGCTAATGGGAAAGCAGAGGCAACAAATAAAACAATCGCAGATATATTAAAGAAGAAGTTGGAGGGACATAATAGAGCATGGTGCGAACAAGTAGAAAATGCAGTATGGGCTTACAACATAACTAGGCGAGAATCAACTGGAATGTCGCCTTTCTGTCTAACATATGGGGTTGAGGAAGTGTTACCAACAGAAGTTGCTATACCCACGACGAATAAAGAGGCCTGGGAGAAGAATCTTAGTGCTGGAATGATCCTAAGAAAATTGGATGAATTAGAAGAGAAGAGAGAAAAATCTTTACAGCATATGGAGAATTATAAGCAGAGATTAGCACGAGAATACAATAAACATGTCAAACCACGTGAATTTCAGCCAAGTGATTTGGTTCTTCGCGAGACGCCAAATTATCAGCGAGAAGGTGGTAGAAAATTACGAGAAAATGGGATGTACCTTACATTATAAAAGAGATAATTAGAACAGGGGCATACAAATTAATGGATCTAGAGGGTAAAGATGTTGGTCAAAGACTTGGTAGACCATGGAATAGGCTATATTTAAAGAGATATTACCCGTGAGAAACTTTGAGAATACCTATTTGATGAAACGATGTATGATGCAACAAAGTAAGTATTAACAAAAAAAATATGAAAAAATTACTGCGAGATTATTCAAGATCAAATAAGAATGTGCGAAAATTTCGCAAGAAATGATCATTTAAGATCCAGAATGGGACGAACCTTTATGGCGTACACCCTAGTTCGCGAATAAAATTTCGCAAGAGGCAAATGTAAGACCTAAAGTACGTCATAGAAGGGGGTATATGTTTCATGGCTCAGCGATAAGGTTACACCGCTGCTGGAACCTGAGTCAACTTGAAAGCCCATCCAGGAGAGACACCTAGGATTCTCAACTTGAGCATATGACTTGAGTTAGGCGACTAAGGTAATAAGAGATATCCTAAGGGTTGCAGAGTATGACCAAGGCGACAAGGTACACGGTTGAGCCAAGAGTGCCCAGGGCGTATGAAACTACCCTGGACATTCTTGGTAAGTCTTGGCTATGATGCACTCGGACCTAAGAAAACCCTACTTAGGTTGCAGTCTCGTAACCATAAGCCATATAGGCAAAAGGGATAAGAGGCTTCGAACAAAACTTGTTGTTGTTAAGACTGGATGGGAGGAGATAGTCTTGTATGGCCGATGTACAGCTTCTTGAAAGAGCAACCAGGGGGAAGATAAGGGCGGCACCCTCCATTAGGGAGATGATAAGTGTCTTAAGACGCAAATGCCATGAGACTTTTTACTCACAGGAGTATTAAGACTTGTCATATTTTTGCAACTTTCCTGAAGAGGAAATAATACAAAAGAGAAGATAAGACGAGATCAATGGGTCATTGCATGCAAGTGTAAAGACGTCCTGCGATTTCGTCGCAAGACGGCAATGTCATGAGGCTTTGATTTCGCAAGAAAATTTAGGCCTATCATATTGTCGCAACAAAAATACAAAGAACAAAAAGTTAAGGCAAGGTCAATGGGTTTCTACATGAAAATGTAGAAACGTCCTGCGATTTTGTCGCAAAGAGAAAAGATGGAAAAATAAGACCTTTAACTAGGAAGGAAAAATAAGACCACAAAAGATTTATAAATACTAACTATTATTTATGCAGATCATTCATAGCTAGAAAGATAATGAGAGGCAAGTATGGGAATTAATTAACAAGATGACATTATCTTTCTCGCAAGTACCTAAAATACCAAAAGTATAACTGAATTCGAAAGTGGTCCAAAGTACATTGTTCGTAAGAAAAGAAAGAGTAATTCAAGAAAATAAAACTAGAACTCAAGCTTCAATATCTTCTTCGCCAGCCTTATCATCTCCACCAACGTTATCATTTTTCCAATGTTCTCTTCATTTTGGTCGACTCTAGTTTCTTCCTCATTTGGCTTAGCGCCAGTAGTTGTTTCATCACCAGCATCTCTTTTTTTATTAGAGATTTTTTATTCTTCTTCTAAATCTTCTTGGGAAACATTATCTTCACCACTTCCATAATCAAGGTCACTATCGGCAGCCCGAGGAGTTTCATCTTCATCTACTTCCAGAGGTTTGAGTGATACTGGAGAAAGAGATTTGGACATCAAAATCTCATTCACAAGAACTTCAGCACTAAGATGAGCTTGGCAAAGGAAAGCTCTGTCACGGTTTCTAATCTCCATGTTTTTGAAATATTCAAGATAATCATCTTTTCTTTCTTCCTTATCGCGAGAACGGGCAAGGTGAGCAGCAAGTAATCCATTTTCTTTGCGAAGCTTGGCAAGTTTAGAATCCAAAGAAAAAACGGAAGAATGAAGCTTTCTTTCAGATTATGCGAAAAATAAGAAAAAAAATTATATAGGCGAACACCTCGCAAGGGAAATATTGCAAATAAGTTTAACAAAAGAAAGATGTATGAGGCAGTCAAAATGACTACCTTCCTTTTGCGAAATTATATTTTGAATTAGTGCCAAGCAAGTATTTTCCCAATGATTCATTGCGTCATCAAATTTTTCTCCAACTAAACCCTTCAGTCGAGATTTTAAGTTCTTTTCTTTGGAGATGAGAAAAGTGTTTTCCTTCGCTAGAGAAGAATAAGATTCTTCTAATTTGGAGTACTGTTCTTGGAGTTCATTTTCTTTTACACTTAAAATTATCCTACCTTGCATGAGTGAATTTTTCTCAGCAATAGATGATTCAGTTACTTCTTTAAGTTCATTTTTCAGCGAGCGAAGAGATTGTTCTTGACTATCACATACTTTTTGGAGAACAATTAGTTTCTGTGAAGAGATCGCCACCGTATTTGATAGAGCTCGCTTTTCATGAGATATAGTTTTATTTTCATCTGATAAAGTTTCCATATCTAAGTTAGCTTTAGTCAAAAAATAAGAGAGGCGAGATATTTCGCTACTTAATGAATTTTGCTCTTGAACTAGTTGAGTGTTCTCTTTGGTAAGATTATCTATTTGATCAACTGATATGTATGAAGATTATCTAATCGGTTATACTGATCCATCCAAAAATCTCTATCAACGCGAATTTCTTCAGCGGCAGATTCAAACTGAAATCTTTCCATTATATGTTTCTGGTTTAAAGCTTAACAAGAGAAAAAATATTTTAAGAGTAAAAAACATGGAAAGAACAAATTTGTGAAAAGGCAAGTTAAAGTTGAAGATAAGAAATTTATACCTTTTAGTTCACCATTCTTCCTGTAAAGAAGCTCGCAGTCTAAAGAAACATTTTGAAGTTTTTGATTTTCAAGACGAAGAGTGTCACATTCAAGGGTCTTGGTTTGAAGACTTTTCTTCAAAATTTCAATTTCTTTCTCCAAGGATGTTTGCGAAACTATCCTATCAAACTAAAATATTTACCCAAAATTTCGCAGACACCAGACTTGACAGGGTCCACAGATGATTTCTTGACATCATCCAAGATATCAGATAAGGCTTTGAAGGCAATATCCATTATGTCCGCAGTTTCTTTAGAAAAAGGGAGAGACTCAGATGGAGTTGCAGTAATAATAAAAAGCTGATGATTATCATTCTTTGATAAAGGGATGTTGATAGACGCATTTATGTGTCTAATTTGTCCTCAATGTTTCATATTGTTAGTACTCGTTTTTGTCCTTATTATGGTGTTTTGTGTGTTTGTAGGTATTTTTTTGGAAATAAAGATTGTTGGAAAATTCGGCTTGAAAAGTTGCTCGGAAAACCCTCGGAGGACATTTGCTAAAGGCACCCTCATTGTGGATAAGGGGCACCTCATTTAGGCACCGCTATTCTTTTGATTAAAGTTAGGGGACACCATCTTCAACATTTGAAAAACGATTTTTGGCGGGAAAACCATGCATGCAACTGGCAGAACTTTCGATTGATTTTCGAACATGTTATAGGGAGATTAAATGGCTAATTCTTGGTAGGAAGTTGTGTTATGTCCTAGAAAACATGTTTTGGGCTTTTGGTTCGATCAAATTTGGCTATAATTGGCTATCCAATTCACGAGCTCAAAACAGATAAACACGTGTGTTATGGAAGAATTTGTGTGTTCTGATCGTGTTTGATGCATCGAGCAACCTTGTGGAGCATGTGTGATAGAAATTGGAGCGTGCTGGACTAAAAAAAACGCGTGAGAAGCTAAAACAGGGAAGAAAATATCCCGAGATTATTTTCTTTCACTGCCGAGAAATGGGAAGATTTTTGGGAGTAATGAGGGAAGATTCTTGGTCCAAAGGTGTATAAATAGGCTACTGGGGTCGAGTAGAAGAAGATCGAGAGTAGGGGGACAAGAATCAAGAGTTGCAGAGCAACTTCTCTGCTGCTGCAGAGAAGAAGAAGAAGAAGAACAGACTACACTTGTAGTCTGTCGTTTTAAACTGTCATAGTTCTTTCCCATGAACGACAGGTTTTACATGACAGTAAAACATTTGTTTTTCGTAATGACAACACTAGCAACAGTTTTGGAATTTCATTGTAACGGTGGCCTTTGTAACACCGTTGAAGCGTTGCAAACAAGTTGTATTATTAGTTTTCTTTAATAAAAACACCATTTGAGCCATAAATTATATTTTTGAGTGTGTTTTTATCATGAGAAGCTAGACCCCTACACTGGGTCGATGGAGGAAGCTGAATTTTATACATGGGTGAATTTGTTTTATTTTCTATATGACTTTGCACTTGTTTTGAATTTATTTATGATTCGATTAAATTAGTTGTGATTCAATTAGATAGGTTATGCTTTGTTTAGATAATCTATGCTTAGGGGATACAATTAATATTTTGAGGATCTACTCTGGCAAAAAAATAAGAGTCGGTGTTGTTTTGTTTAATGAGCTTAAATTGTTGAGAATAAGTAAATTGAACCCTATGTTATAAATTCGGTGAAATCCTAAACCCACTGACTCTCTCTTTTATTATTTTCGTTAAACCTTTTAATTTAATCTTAACAACTTCCGAGAGAACGAATCTCAATTACTACAACGAAAACATTGAGAAAAATCTTAAATCATGTATCCTCCCTCTAATGTTTTCATGGAATTCATTAACCATAGTTTTTGTGATTACATTACACTCCAATCTTCTTTTATTCTCATTGATCTCAACCATCTTTTCTCTAACTGATTTGTTGTTTTCTTTTATCATTTTCTCGATTTAAACAGTTTTCACAATAATCTCCACAATCTTTAGTCAATTTTTTTTGATTTCATAATCTTCATCCCTGTTTCTAGTGCCAATATGTAGTAGCAGGAAATCCCACACTACACCCCTCACAAGAATTCATAATAATCAATACATCTTTAAAAGATTAATAACAACACTTTTATTAATTGATTTCACAGAAATATTACAAGAAAAATGGAAGAAAACAAGAATACAATCACTCTTTAAACTTTCTCTCTCCTAATGACTTGCTCAACACTCGAAAAAGATCTCCTTCTTCCTTACGCTTATTCAACTCTTTATATAGGGATTTACATAGTGGATGACAGCTAAGTTGTCCTTTAATTTAGGATCTGACTTGCGATATTCTCGAAAGAGTTCTATTGTCAATCTTCGCAAGCACTACAAACACCGGAGAGTCATCACACTTTTCTCATGTTTCTGCAATCATCATCTATTGTGTAATTCTTCAAAACGTTCGGCGACGCTCGAAAAGCGTTGTTGATCAAGCTTAACAAATGTATCCTTCATGAAATATTCTGATACTACAATGTGCATGGCCCAAGTCTCCGCTGCAAGTGTTGTGGTGATGCCTAGCGATTGTGTTATTGCTAGGATTGTGTTGGTTTCCTAATTTCGACATATAATACCAGCTCCCATTATCCCGGGGCTTCCCCTTGCTGCCCCATCCGTGTTTATTTTGATCCAATCTGATTGAGGCTTGAGCCATCCCACAAATATGGTTGAAGTTGTTACTGTTCTTTGTGCAGGGTTTGCAAATGGAAGCATTCCAGGGAGCACCGGTGGGAGGTGATTCCGGGCCCATGAATATTCCTAGTGGAGCTTGATGGCCATTTGCATTACACTTGTTTGGTTTTGTTGTTGTTGGAGAAATATCACGTCATTTCTGGTTAACTATAAGGACCAAAAAAGTAAGCAAAAGGTTGTTGTGATCGGTGCAAGAACTTTTGTTTGAAGGAGTTCAGATATGGTTGTTTGGTGAGGTAGTGAGTTGGGTATTCCTTGAGTGGCGACTTGATGGTTTCTGAGGTGGTGTAGTAAGAGGTTCCAAGAATCTATAGTTATTTGACAGTGTAGCAAAATGTGACTAGATGTTTTAGGATTAGAACTGCATTGAGGGCATAGGTTGGAATTGGTGAGTTGGATGCGGTGAAGAATGTTGAGAGTTGGTAAACCCTCATTAATTGCTTTCCACAAGAAAAGTTGTAATTTTGGGGGACATGGTAGTGTCCAAAGGAAATTGGATGGTGGATGGGGATTTTGTTGAGTTTGCGCTGAAGCGCTAATGAGGCAGTTGTATCCTGAAGCAGTAGTATATTGTATGCTTTTGATAAAAGGCCATATAATCATATCTGGTTGGTTGTTTTGTGGAATATTGATGTTAATTATTCGCTGAATTATGGGGTGGGGTAGTAGGCCTGGTTGATGAGTCGATGATGTCGGCAACTGATTTTATTGGATAATAAGAAGCTGGGTTAATGTTATTTTCAAAGTGTGGAATCCAGTTTGCTTATATGGGGGTGTGTAAACCATCCCTTATTTGGTGAAAGATATGTTGTTTGAAAAATGGTATGAGCGAGGCCACCTGTCTCCATTGTGGGCTAGGGGAAGAAGGGAGAGGCGGGATGCTCTCGAAAATGGGGTTCTGGTCATGGTATTTTGTGTTGTACAATTTGGCTAAGACAGAGTTGGGGTTTTAGTGAATGTTCCAAACTCGTTTCATGAGTAGCGCCTTGTTGTGTTCCTTGCTACTTCGGATACCGAGCCCACCTTGTGATTTGGGTTTGTGGAGATTATCTTTTCCTAATAGGTGGAGTTTCTTGATGGAAGAATCGTGGCCCCATAAGAAGTTTGTCGTGATACGATCCATTTTCTGGTGGACATGAGAAGGAAGGATTTGGGTTTACATGAGATGGTTGGCAGCAGGGGTTAGGGACGATTTGATGAGTGCGAATCTTCCTGCTTAGTTTAGGCATTTGGTCATCCATCCTTTTGCTTTGCGTGCCAGGCGTAGAAGTGGAGGGGAAAATATGTGGCTAGAGGATCCACCTTGTTTAAATTGTACTCCTAAATAGGTAGGGGGTTTGAAGTTGTTGGCATGTTGAAAGCTTGGGTTAACTCTTCTAGCTGGAGCGGATCTAGCTTTGGGTGATGTATTAGTGTGGATTTCTAGTTGTTGATGTGTTGACCCGCCGAGGTGCCATAAGAATGTAGCAGAAGTTTGAGGTGGTTGGTTCCTTCTGGAGTTGCTTTATATGTTATCAAGAGATCATCCGCGTACATAAGGTGCAGTATTGATGGAGCTTTTTTAAAAATACGGAGCCCCTCTATCTTTTTGTGTGCTTCAAGTATTCCCAAATTGGTGGACCGTATTTCCGCGCAAATAATAAATATATAAGAAGAGAGAGGGTCTCCCTGCCTTATTCGTCTAGTTGGAGTGATGTACCCATGCGGTATGCCATTGATGTTGATTGAATAGGTTACTGTAGATATGCACATCATAATATAATCCACAAATATTGGGGGGAAACCTAAGATGGTGAAAGCATGTTTTATGAATCCCCCGTCCAAGGAGTCATATGCCTTTTGAATGTCTAGTTTAAGTGCTATTTTAGGATCCTTCGTACGGTAAGATGTTCTGATATGGTAAAAAAGTTCAGCTGCAATAGATATATTATCATGAATGGATCATTGAGGCACAAAGGCACTTTGGTATGGACTTATCAAAAATGGGAGAAGACGTATCGTATGCGATTGACCAAAAAATTTGAGATGATTTTTTGTAAGTGACGTTACATAATTCTATCGGTCTAAATTGAGATAGTTTTGAGGAGTGATCAATCTTTGGGATTAAAGTGATGTTAGTGTGTTTTATGAGAGGGTGGATGTTGAGTGACTGAAAGAAACTTTGGACCATAGCTATCAGTTGTGGTTGGGTTGTTTCCCAAAAAACTTTAAAAAACTTACTGGTGAATCCATCTAGTCCTTGAGCACGGTCCGATCCTACGGAGAAAAGACCTTGTTTGATCTCCTCAGTAGTGACCTCCGCTATTAGTTTCTCACATTGTTAGTGGGTTAACCTTGGTGTTATTGCCTCAAAGAGGTTTTCATCGATTACTGTATTCAGAGACATATACCAATCTGTGAAGTGTTCAAGTATGATCCTGATAATTTCCTCTTTGTCGCTAATCCAATTGTTTTGATGATTCTGGAGTTGTTGTATGTTGTTGCAACTTCTATGAATTGTGGCCTTGGTATGAAAGAATGTGGTGTTAAGGTCACCTGACTGAAGCTATTTTATTCTGGATCTCTGCTGCCAATATGTTGCGTGGCAATCTAGTAAATTCAGGTGTTCAATTCGAAGTTGCTTTTCCCGTTGAATCCAGTTTTCCAATGCAACACCAGTTTGTGTAGCGCATTGATGTTGGGCATCTTTAATTTTTGCAGTTGACTTCTTTATTAATGTGGGTAGGTGGCCAAAGTTAATCTTTTTCTATTTTGTTAGAGTTTCACTACTTAATATGAGTTTGAGATGGAGGTTCAAAGGTGGATCTAAGTCCTGTAGTTTATCCCGTGCTGAATTAAACACTTGATGAAGTTGAGGGTGAGATATCCAAAGATGCTCAAATTTATAATTCTTACTCCCTTGCCAGTCTAAGGCTTTCGTTTGAAGCAGAATAGGAGCATGATCTGAGGCTATTCATGGGAGGTGTGTGATTCCAGCATGTGTGTTGGATGTTTTCCATTGCTGATTTGTTACAGCTCCATCAAGTCTTTGTTGGATGTTGTCAAGACTTTGTTGGTTGTTCTTCCAAGTGAACGGGTCTCCTCGGAATCATAGATCGATGTAGCCCATTTGATCCATTAAATTAAGAAACGATTGCGTTTGTGCATAGGTAACCGGTATGCCTCCTTTCTTTTCCGATTGGTCTAATACTTCGTTGAAATCTCCCACTAGCAACCAAGGCGTTGAAGTGTTCGGAAAAATTATTGGAAAATCTTCCCATATATTTTTTCTTGGGTCCGGATGTGGTGGGCCATATATTCCAGTGCAAACCAAAGGTTGGGCTGGATCGGCAGGTGTGACGAGAGCATGAATATAACTTTGGGACTTCAAGATGACTTGGATGTTGACCTCATTTTTCCATAATAGGCATAGTCCCCCCTCTTCTGCTTATTTTAGGAACTGTGCAGTGATTTGGAAAGTGTAGAGTCTGCGCGATGCACAGTATTTGAAAGTCATTGGCCAAAGTTTCACATAGAAATAATATGGTTAGTTTGTACATTGATATAAGGCCGCTAAGGTGCTGAATTGTTGGTGTCTGGTTCAAACCTTGACAGTTCCATGCGAGAATAGACATGTCTTACTAATTGAAATCTAAGGGATAAGGTGAATTGGGGTCGGAGATGGCTTGACAATTGGAAGGTTGTATAGGGTTATATCGAGTGTGATTGAATGGTAATGGTAGCAAGCAGTAGGCTTGGGTTCCTGGATTTGCGAAAAGCGTGAATGTGAATGGGTTTAAGGGCTATGGTGGTAGACTATAGATTCGATAGTCGTTTGCCTAGGTTCTGTAAAAGTTTCAACTATTATACACATATGAATACGTAATACAATTTAAAAACTGAACAAAATTTAAGACGAGAGATCAAGCTGAATGATACAGAGATATCTGCAAAGAGAATGAGAGATTTAATATGACCAAAGTTATTTGAGTGGACTCACCCGGGGGAGTAAGATCATATGAGTATGAGTTCGGGACAGAGGGTATATTTCTTCATATATTTGGCATAAACAAAAGAGGCGCTAAGGGGTAGGGGCGGAGCCACATGGAGAGGAGGGTGTGCAATTGCACCCTCTCAAATGTGAGCTCCCAAGCCTAATTTGGTCTAATTTACCCCATTTTTTTGTCAATTTAACCTTTTTTTAATTTATATGTGGCATCCAGGCACGTAAGAACCTGAATATGATGCCATGATATGAATGTTGGGAGTTCAACCTTACTAATCAAAGATGCTCTTATCCTCCTACTGCATTATTACTTGCATTTTGCTTACTTCATTCCTCACAAAATAGTTTAATAAGGGGAATATTATCTATATACCCCTACTATGAGACCCCTTGCAAAAATACCCTTATGAACTTTACAAATACCCCTAAGCCTAATACATTACTAAAATACCCTTTTTTGTATAGTATATATACAAAACCACCACCAACACTATTCAAAAAAATAAAAATAAAAATAAAATCTCTAATCCCACACCACTGTCCACCGCCAACCAGCACCACTGTCCACCGCCTCCCACCACCACCGATGACGACCACCACCACCAACCACCACCACTTTCCACCGCCTCCCACCACCACCGACGACCACCATCACCGACGACCACCACCACCGACGACCACCATCACCGACGACCACCACCACCGACGACCACACCGCTGACCACCGACCACCACCGCCAACTACCACCACTGTCCACCACCACTGCCAACCACCGCCGCCGCTAACGAACACCACCACTGTCCACTACCGCCGCCGCCGCCAACCATCACCGCCGTCAACCACCATCGCCGCCGCCAACCACCACCACCATGTGGAGTCAACTTGCTGAAGTTGTTTCCATATAAAAGGCAACTAGCTCAAGTTGTCTTCAACAAGTGAAAGAAACTAGCCTAAGTTGTCTCTAAAAAAAATAAAAATTATACACAAAAAAAGTGAACCTAGTGTGAATCGAACACACATCTTCTGACATATAGTTAGTTGTGCTACCATTGCACCACAGGTTCGCCACCCCATCAATGTTCAACCAATAATTCAAACATCCACCATACAACACCACACCATCCATCTGCCTCTACGCAACTCTACATGAATGACTTCATGACCACAACCGTTTATGCACACTTGAAACATGAGCCAATAACTGCAGTCACTTCCATGCCCCTGCTCAAACACCATCAGCAACACACAAGCAGTAACAACTTCAATGCCTGGATTCATATTGAGTTCCTTCTCAACTTCCTAAGCATTCATCTACTCTCTTGACTTTAAAGCATGAGCACCAGCAGCACAACCATCGTCAGCAACTCAACACAACCCTGTGTTACCATTGCACCACAAATTCATCACAAATACTCTAAGATATATATATAAGATAATTTCAGATGAATAAATGGACCCAAAAACATAACCCAGTTGCCTCCGAACTGGAATCAACTAGCTCAAGTTGCCTCCAATCTGGAATCAACTAGCTCAAGTTGCCTCCAAAAGTGAAAGCAACTTGGTCAAGTTGTCTTCAAAGTTGGAAGCAACTAGCACAAGTTGTCTCCAAATATTAGAAGCAACTTGGTCAAGTTGTCTTGATAGGTGAAAGCAACTAGCCCAAAGTTTTCTTCAAAACGAAAGCAACTATCCCAAGTTGCCTCCAAAAAATGAGTGAACCTAGTGTGAATCGAACATACATCTACTGACATACATACAATTGTGCTACCATTGCACCACATATTCATGCATAACATAATATAAAATGCACATAAAAAACTGCAACTGCATCAATACTATCACCTTACACTTCATAATCATAACCTGCAGCTTCATGCCTTCCACTTATGCCATCTCCAACTGCAACTGCGCCAGTAAATCTTCAAGCATAACTGCTAAACCAAATTCATCTCTGCGTGTCTTTCTACAGTACAAACCACTTATGGGTCATGCATAAACAAGATAGACAGGACATGCCTAGCCAGACCTAAAAGACATTAACAAGACCGTGATCATGCACCCTTGCCAACAGAACAACCTATACAGCAGCAGCATTGAAGCTCATCTGCATTTACTTGCATAAGCTCAACCTGGCCCGTAAACTGGCTTTCTGTGACTTCTATGAGTTCTATCCAATTTTTAGTATATGGCGATAGCCAAAACACCATTAAAATAGCATCACTCGTGTCCAAAAATTACATCAATCATATACAAATTGGAGCATTATCCACAACATAATTGCAAGTTCTAACACTCTTATTTCAGAAACAATTGAAAAGATACAGACATTTCAGAGGTGTAAACAAAGTTTGTAAATAAGTTTCAGCAAACACAGATAATAATTGGGTTCCATGAACCCTAAATCATAAAATCAAGATTCTTCAACAACAGGTTTTTTAAATAATTGATAAAATACGACGAGTACCAACCGGAAGAGGCTTCTCAAAATGAGATTCAGATCGTTTCTGAGGTGCTGCTCCCACCGAAGGATTCGACTCAGGCATTGGAAGAGAATCGAGTAAGAAATCACTAGTGGGTTGAAGTCTTTTGGCTGCGATTCTCCAATGTTCGAGTTTGATTGTTTTTCTCTTCTTCTCTAATACGACTCGAGTTGATTTATCAGTTAAGAATTGAAGAACTAGATCTATTGAGAGTGAAACTAGATTTAAAGCTTATGAGTTTATCTTGTTTATTTCTGGATCTATTTTCATGATTTTTTTGATTCGGCTCAATGGAAATACTGAAATCCATCTAGGAAAATTTCTTTTTCCTTGATTTTGCCGATGAAATCGTGCTGCTGCTGCTACTGGTATAAATTGATTAAGTTGTTGTGAATCAACACAACTAATCTTCTAAAATCTTTGAAACCAGATTCAAAATCATATATACACTGAATTATTTGGCTTCAGCGAATCGAACATGCAAAGATCTCTCTAAAATTTCTCTGAAATTATGAAACCGGAAATTAAAAAATCAGATATATAGATCTATGAATATGTGAAATCATTATTTCACCTATGAAGAAGAAGAACAATTAATAGCCAGTTGAAATCGAACTTGCAACGGAGGCGGAGGGGTGGTGGTGATGGAAGAGGCGGTGGTGTTGTAGAAACAGAAGGAAAGAGAAGACGGAGATGGTGGTGGCGACAGAGATGGAGTATAATAATAATAATAATAATAATAAGGAGAAGAAGAAGAAGAAGAAGAAGAAGAAGAAGAAGAAGAAGAAATAAAGAAGAAGCTGGAGTATAAGAATTAAAAGGTTAAAAATGAAATTATGTGAATTATTTTTCTGTTAATAATTTCACTTCTGCTATTAGGGGTATTTGTAAAGACCCATAAGGGTGTTTGTGCATGACCCATGGATAGTAGGGGCATAAATAACATTCCCACTTTAATGATTCTAGATTTGGTGGAGATGAGTACAAAGTTTGGTTGGGCTCTATTACCGCCACGAGATACTATTGCGATGGGGTTCGTCTAGGTCATGCTAAATTCATATTTTAAGAACCAACGAATATCAATGATAATATTAATTAAGGTATGACTTGGAGAGTTGGAGTTTAACTATCATACATAAGCATGAAACCACACCAAGGTTTGAAAAATGTGTCACGGCTCAGGTCACGACCACTGGACGTGACCGTTATAATGCGTTTTGACATATGTGAGCACGCTTCGGACAAAAAACGCGTTATTTAGGAGAGAAAAAAACGTGTTTTTTATATGTTATTCTAAAATAATGGGCGTTATAACTGTTAAATAGTAAATAAAAAAGAATTCTGGCTTGAAATTCATGTCTAACAGTTACCACGGGCGTCAAAACAGTTATAATGGGTCTAATAACGTTTTCTATACATCATTATTTTATTATTTTATTTTTAAAATATTAATTATAATTTTTTAATCTTTTATTTAAAATATAAATAATTGTAAGAAAATAATTTTATATTCATTTTTTTTTTCAAAAACAGTTATAACTGACGTGAAAACGGGAAAAATGGTCTAAAAAACTTGCATCAAAATGTTATTTAAAAGGAAAAAACGTAAAATTCAATTTTAGAAAAACAGTTATAACATGTGTGAAAACGGTTACAACGGGTCTAAATAACGCCGTTATTTCCTATTCCTCGGTAATATGTTGGTGACCATCAAGGACACGCTACATAGGCGTGACCGTTTTAATGGGTTTTTTTCCCGGAAATAAAGGTCGTTTTTCGAACCTTGAACCACAGTACCACACAGAAAAGCCTGGAAAGATAATGACTCTCTACAAAATAACAATTAAGAGGTGTTCTCGCACTCCAAAAATGAGCACTAGATCATCTATATAAAGGGCATAATCCACCTAGAAGGTGAAACATCTATTGCTCCATAATGCATTTATTTGTCTTTCGATGGCACTGTAAGCTACATTGTATAACAAAACAACATAATCTCATTGAAGGGAATATGAAATGGATTGCTTTTTTAATATTTTGAAGTCACAACACATTTACTCAATAGTGATGAGTACATATAACCCTACTATCAAAGTCTCTAACATTGTATTTTCATGGTTATAAAAAATAAAATAAAAAAATAAATCATTGATTGATGTTGAATATATTCAAGGACACAACATATTCTACTCTGTAATATTTCTTTTTAGTGGTCATGCAAAGAATGAAATGTGTTTCATTATATTGTTGTATGCATTGTGAATGAAATATGTGATTGCTACGATTGTGTTGCAGGAGTAATCAGTAAACCGAAACCTCGAAAATTTTAGATACATAACACTTTAAATTAATTAGACGTGAAACTCTCGTTTAACACTTTAAAAATTTGATTATATATTTTCTTAAGCTTTAATGTTTGAAAATAAAGTCTTGGATTATAGAAGAGTAATGGGTTTTTAACCTAGACTCAATTATCTACGTTCTTATTGTTATCAATCCTATGTTCAATTCTTATGATTATCTTTGTTCTAGGTTTCTTTTTGTTATCCCTAGTTTTTTTAGGAGGAGACTTTGATTATATATTTTCTTAAGCTTTTCTGCGGATTATAGAAGAGTAATGGGGTTTTAACCTAGACTCAATTATCTCGTTCTTATTGTTATCAATCCTATGTTAGAAACAAAACACACCAGCAAACCCTAGTTTCTACAATGGTAGGTAGAGATAGAGGTGGTGGTAGAGATATTAGATACATAGATTCTACTGAGTCAAGAACCTTGATTGAGGACATGTTGCGACAGAAGTTGTTGCGACAGGGACGTGCGAAATCTCGAATGGAGATACCGAAGGGCCGACGCAAGCCTTTAGATTCACCGGAAGGAGCTTCTGAAGAAGGTGAACACACAAAGGTCGATGAGAATCGTCGTTATGTTGTTCATGAGAATCCAGTATTCTCAAAACACACCCCTTTGTATTCACCGGAAGGAGGATCAGAGGATGACGAACACAAGTTTAATGAAAATATTTTTCATAACCGTGTTGTTCATAAATCACAACATGGAAAGTTAGAAAACAAATTAATCAGAACCTTTGACTTGAACACCAGACGGGTGAAAGTTGAAGTGGATGATATGTCTGGAAGAATACATGTCGAAGATTTCCTAGATTGGGAGGCCAGCATAGAGCAATATTTTGAATGGCAGCCTATGACCGTAAAGTGAAGTTTGTCAAGTTAAAATTGAAGGATTCAGCACTACAATGGTGGAAAAGGCTATAAGAACGGCGTAAGAGGCAAGGCAAAGCGAAAATCAACACTTGGAATCATATGAAATAAAAGTTACGCAAACCATTTCTTTCGCCAGATGACAAGGTGGAGACAAATAAGAAGTTTCATAATTTGAGCGACCTAAGTAAGAGCAAAAAGGAAACCAGCACATCAAAAACTGCTCAGATTACAAACAGAGCCCACAAGCAAGAAGCTCACTTCATTGAGGCTAATAGTGATGAAGATATGTCAGGGGAGCTAATATATGATGAACTCGTGAGTCAAAAGTTTGAATATGATGAATTTGTCAGTGAAGAGACGAAATACGATGAACTTGAGAGTGGAGACGAAGTCGTTATTGATTGGGACTTACCCCAAGTCTACGACTGCGGTCCAAAAGTTGAAGATATAGTTTTGTATACTTCTGTTGGTATTGATATTTCTATCAAGGAAGACCTGGAAGCGGAAGCTGAAGTTTTCTTCCAATCAGGTCAGGAACATACGAAAATTGTAAGTATTCCCGTTAACCAAACTCTCTCAGTTTATGAGAATCAAGCTACATATCTAGTACATGGTTTTAGTTTGGGTTCTAAAGCTTTACATATAGTACAAACTTTAAGTACTGTTGATGATCCTAAATTGAGATCAGACTATCACAAGGGAGAGGATAGTCGCAAAGAAGTTTGTAAAGAAAATTATCTCAGTAAAATTCGTGGGCGAATTCTCTCTAACAAGGGGAGGAGTGTTATGATGGAAGATTTAATAGGAAAGCTTGGAACAGATAATTGCTACTCAATCACAATATATCATAAAACTGGTGTTGAAGCTGAGGTAGTGGATGCAAACTTCAAGCACTTATTACAGAATTCTGAAGGAGATTGTGATCTATCCGTATACAGTGATATTCCTTATAATAACTTTTTCAGTTGTGCTGCTAGTAATGTACCTTTTGAGGGTACGTATGCATGTCATCCACACTATATTATTGATCCAGTAGCACCATCGTTGGACCAGCAAATTGGCGAGGACGAAGAAGCTTATGCTGATAACATAAAACATACCCATTACGAGGTGTGCACAACCATTAACAAGAAGAAAACAGTGACAGTGGAAGTATTTTCAATTGTTGATAATAATCAGAGCATTGATTTGGTAGAAGCATCGAGGAACATCTTCCACTCATGTGAATGTGTTCATGGTGAGGTCTTCCATAAGATGTTGGATGGCTGGGATTTGATGAGAGTTCTGGTAATAGAGATAGGTGATCTTATTAGAACTGAATCAGAACTTAGTTACTGTGCCAAGTGTCGCTGTCAAGGGAAGCGAACAGTTTTAATCCAAAGTTGGGTTGCTACTTATAAGGATTGGGTTATTAAAGTTGCAAGTCAGTACCTAAGAATTATTCTGAAAAGCAAAATTGTGCCAAATTTTGGTATTCGTTTGGAGTTGCATTGCAGTAATAGGCTGGGAATAGAAACTGGAGATATGTTTGTCACCATTTTTTGGAGGTTGATTGATTTCAGACATGAACATGGCGGTGCTGCAAAGGATGGGATTTATTTCGACACTAGACAACCTAAAAACTACTGATCACATTCATAGGACTGTTAAAGAACCTGATAAAGCATGAAGTTCAAACAAGTTGCAACTGTATACAAGATGGACTCCCTGAAGTGTGTGAATCCAACATTCAAAATTTGGGTTTGGAAAGTCAACAGCAAAGGTTAGAAAATACAGTGACTAAATTGGTCTACTGTATATGGTTGTTATGGATAGTTTCCATCTTCTTAGAGATTATGATTACTCTTTGGGAAGAATATTTGGTTTCAGATACGAGGAATTCACATTCAGGGGTGGATATTATTCTTAAGGTAACAAATGCAAGAAGGAGATTAATGACTAGAAGTACTGACAAGCTAGATCATTTGCTGCTTACCGAAGGCAAAAGTGTTATGCATGATACAAATATAGCTACTGGTCATGTAAGGCACAACTATAAGGCGTGCTATTACATAATATTTATATATTTGGCAATGGCCGAGGTCAGTCTTAGGACTCCTGATTTGATTTATGGGTTGTGTTATGCTGTTAACACAAATGATATGGTTGAGGTGTTAGAGCGAATTCTTATAACTGAAATGAGATCAGCGTGCAAAGGTGAGTTAATGGATACTATTCATGAAGAGAAGCTCATACCCTATCGATCATGCCAAGAACCAACAACAAGGAAAAACTATAACAATTTCTTACTACAACAATGATCAAATCATGTAGCTTTTGTTTTTGATCGAGGAAAGACGAAAAGGAAAATGGTAGTCACTGGTTTCAAAACAGAAGATGGTGACCAGACATTAGTATTTTCAGATTCTAAAGACGGGAGGACGGAATCAATGCTTGTTGTTGATGTAAGTAAGTTCAGAAGTGAAGATTTTAGTTTTGTGTTTGATCACGGGAAAGCAGCGAGGACATCATATGGTGAAGTGAAGATAAACATTTCTGGTTTATTGCCTTTTACGATCTCTAAGGCTACGAGTTTTGTTTTTGATCGTGGGAATTCAGTTGGATGTTATACAAGGGTACATAAAAATGAGAACGAGGCGACATGTGCTAGAAGTTATTAAGACATTCTCGTCCGGAGACGATAAATCTTTAAACCGGGGGTGATTGATGCAGGGGCATATTGTCCTTCTTTAGAGATATTGTTTGATTAGGAATGTCTTATTATTTAAGGACGTTTTTACTTGTTTCCGTACTTAGTTTAGGTTTCTTTTCGTAGGGGTTATCTTTCTAGTATAAATAGGCTATAGGGTTTTCTTTAGGAGGAGACTTTGATTATATATTTTCTTAAGCTTTAATCTGCGGATTATAGAAGAGTAATGGGTTTTTAACCTAGACTCAATTATCTACATTCATATTTTTAACAATCATATGTTCAATTCGATTATCTTTGTTCTATTTGCGCTAGTTTTCTGTTTTAGTTCCTAGAACTGCATCATGTTCACTAGAAAAATCACGAAATGTTTTTAAGGAATGCTTACCTTTGCATGAATACATAAACTAGTTGACTTGAGATGATTTGGTAACAACCAAAATTAATAGCCTTACATGTTGGTGGTGGTGTTAAAATTCAACAATTTTGCAAAATTACACACCTACCTGGCATCTAACAAAGACGCATAGAATTTGGAGACAGTTTCGACACGGTATTCGGGTCATCCAACTCACAAAGATGAGGGAATTACCATTCTGATTACTACAAACATGTGTTAATATGACGTTGTTTCCGTACTCACATCTTGCCTATATATCTCAAGATATTATATGTTAAACACTATAATAGCTTAGATCAATTATAAATAGCGAGCTAGACCCGAAAACTCATCGAATGTCAAATGGTTAAGATACATGACAACTTAAATTATCATAACAAGCAATTATTCTATTTTCATCTTTTATGTATAAATAACGTAATAACCTACCATGTGATTTTGTTACATGGGTAGAATTCTCTCTATAAGAAATTTACCTTTTATAGGATTCAAAAAAAAGTTTAAGTAGATGTAAAAAAATGTGACAAATTATTAGCCTTACAAGATACTACTTTCATTTCCTTACACGAATTTCATTCAAGTCTTTCCAAGATAGATATGATATGGATCCACTGAGGATAAGTTTTCTCATTTTTTTAAAAAAATAAACTGGACAAGTATTCTCATTGACTATCAAAATTTTAGTCAAATCTGAGCATCATATGGTTGTTTTTCTTCCACGAGATTATATATACTTCAATTAAATCAAAATTGATATATTTAGTTAGGTTGAGTTAAACATTTTTTTTTTATATTACACTATCATATTCCACTCTAAACGAACTTTCATTCCACTATATAGGAACATGGTACCAAACCCAAAAACAAAAAATCCATGCATACCACACATGATAAATACAGGATCTTAAGTACGTTTTAATTGAATTCCAAATTTGTCTTTTAAATTAGTGTTGTCTAATATTAAGATTAGTCTTTTGAATAACTTTAGAAATCAGTCTATTGAATAAACCCATCATAACTCTAGAAAAAGTGTTGTCCAACATTAAGCTTTGGTGAAGATGAGGTTTTGAATAATCAAATAAGAAGACAACATGAGGATACATGAAATAATTGGTGGTCCTTTTCGAATAATGTTATGTAATATGCATATCATTTAGACCTCTAGGTTTAACAAAAAAGAAAGATGAAGATCAAAATATTTTAAGAAGCGTACAACAATATATGGGCAGGATTCACAAATTTTACGTTTGGGTATTTCTAATGCCAAAATGCATTTTCGATTTATAGGTGTTCCAATGCATCTGGTCCACGGGAGCGGGGTGGAACCCCGCCACACCAATCAGCAGTTTCCATCGGTTCCGGTGCGTAGCACGAGTTACATACTAGTTAAGCTAACAATTACATAAAGTCTAAAGTCGCCAACATTTTGGTTTACTATGTTAATTCTAATAGAGAGTTATCTAATTTAAACCTACTCACATTTCCATCCTCCCTCCTCTAACATGAGAAAAGATTTTTTTACATGTAATGGAGTAAATTTAAGCAATTTTAAGCCCAAAAGTATCAAATTATTAGAAATCCATTTGCAGCGTGCATATAAAACTTAGGCATAACACATCTGATTCACGGAATACAAATTATAAGCACCATTTAGTTAACCTGCACCGCACCCTGTGATAGGAAAAACCTAGAATTTGTGTCAAGCAAATGATACCAACAGCATAAAAATACAACTACCATTATAATGAATAGGTTGTGTCCCTCCTTCCCAAAATTTAGAATTTTTAGATCATGAACACGTGAACTGTAGTAACCATTATGAACAAAGAATCTCAATGAACTAAATATTTGTGTGAACTCAAAATATCATACCGTGAACAATATTACAAAAAATTAACAACAAAACGATTAAACACCTACTTATGTTATACATATTTTATTTTGAGAGAATAATCATAATAAAACTGAAAATGAAGAAAACAAAATAAACAATCTTACATTGCATCTTCATAAGCTAAACCCTACTACTTCACACCACCATTTTCCTCCACAATTTTTAATAAAAATTACTCCACCATATCAGTTACCTGCTCTCAGCATAATTGTTTGTAGGCATCATCTCAACCCCGCAGAAAATAGCCAATAACAATTTCTACGTGTAAAATGTACCCACAAATAATCATGCTTACCCCATTCTAATGAAATTATTCTGGAATTGCTCTCGCACCTGAAACACAGAGATAGTGAACAAAAAAACTATAACCTTAGGAAAAAACTAATTGAGACCTAATTGAAATTGGTACTTCAATTTCACCTTTTCAAACAGACACTTTTTTTGAGATGTCGACTTCCTAAACCACCTTTCCAAACTAAATATTTTGATTTTTCTGAAAAGATCAAACCCATAAACATCATGGACTATATTGAGAATAGGTAAGAAACATACCACCAGTAAAAACTTAATAGTGACCTCCCATCACCGCAACCTATTGATTATATGCAAAACAAACAATAAAAATAGATTAGACAACAAAATCCTAGATTGTAAGAAACCGAAAAAAAGGAAGAAAAAAACCCGAAAAGAAAAGTAACGCGCAAACAATGAGGTTTGTCTTTCGCTTGAATTATTTATATTCAGTCACCAAAACTAAATTTCGATAAGAAATTAGAAACAATATCAATCAATATCTTAAAGGAAGAAAATTAGGAAAATTATTTTCATAATTTATTAACAACATATTAGTATTAATTAAAATATTTTTAATAATAATAGCAACGACAACTTGATAGTAGTATTATTAAAGAAATTATACTCGTATTGATTTTTTTTCTCCCAAATAACCGTGTGTATATTAAAGGATACCATTTTTAAGACCATATTAATATTAATTTAAAAAACAATTACCCCATTAAAATGGATAAAATCTTTGAAATTATTTTTTGTATCAGATTTATGAACCTGCCGAGATTGGGGTATACCCTATTAGAGCATTTCTTGGCTGAACCCACCAAGCGTTAGTATGTCAAGTTTGGTTGTCATATTTTAGTGAAGCAAAACTCATTTAAGAATCGCTTGATTTAAATGTACTAGAGTCAACTTCGTATGGGTTAGCTTGAAAGTATTAGGATGAGACATTACAAGTATTGCGAAGACTTGAAGAAGTGAAGAATAACGGAGCTACAATGACAACATAATCCTTCCACTTGAGGTTAGTGATATTTGACTTTGCATAATCATTATTCCCTAACGTATCTTTCAAGTCGTGCATATTGAAAACATAAAACTGCGAAGCATGAACACTCTAGATAGACATAGTATTAAGGAATACAATATAAAGTTTCTTGCTTAACCATTAAACTTTGTCTATAAGACATCGACTTAATCTTATGGATGTTATTATGATTATGTATGGGTATGAGGTGAGGATTTCATCCTAGGGAACAATGTTTACATGTGTTCTAAGGAAGTAAGTTCATGATATGTGTTGTGAACCGAAAAGGAAATCGCCAGGCGTTATTGGGGGCTGTTCTTCATTATATATCTTATGAACGACCAATATGTGTGATTAGTATAACATCTCACGACTTGTTTGTGTTCTTGGTAGAACTATTCACATGAGGCCTGACTTATGTATTGGTATGACTTTTATTAGTGAAACCGATCTTAAGTAATCACCTGGGGTATGATCGGGTTGTGTATTTTTGAACTTATTACTAGGAAGAGGGGAACCGATCCTAGTAAGAGGTGCAGTGCATCACAAGGGGAACCGGTCATTGTATGAGGTGAAACAAGGTTTATGGAAGAAAGGGGAACCGATCCTATGAACATGATCAACAAGTTTTTGGGAAGGGGGAACCGATCCTATGGACATGTGGAGTGCATACAAGTTAGATACCAAATATATGTGGGGAACCGATCCTAGTACCTAGTTATCAGTATCTTTGGTAAGCTAGTGTAACTATGTACAGTACTCATATGGAGGTAGAACCGAAATTTTTTTTGGTAGAACCGTAAACCCATAAGTTGTGATTGAGTGGAACTTGATCAATCATATAGTTCTTAAAAGTCAGATGAACCAATTCTAAACTTGTTTGGAAGTGTGGTAAATCGGTTTCAAGTGAGCAAGGATGGTAAAGACTTGCAAGAGTAAGATGTCATCACTCTTTGAACACGATGCATTAATGCTTATTCTATTTTGTTCAAAGATATTCCATAACGGCTAAGAAGGAAGTAAATCCCAAGATCGAATTAAATAAGTTAAGAATCTTTTTAATTAAGGGTTTTTAATTATATATGGAAAATAAGAATTAGTAATGTGCTTTTTCTAATTAAAGATTTTCCAAGGAGATTTCGATCATTATTTTTGGACAGTGCATTCACAGGAATTATGAAAACCGAATCTAGTGGAGTAATGAAAAATATCTTGAGAATACTTTCGGTTTTGGAAATTTCTTGGTGTCCAAACTTCCTTGTCTATAAATACTTTGAGTTTGATTTTCTAGAAAACTAATCCTTCGTAAACTAGACTTACTCTTTTGTCTTTGTTACTGGTGAAGCCGCCTATCGGAGAGGAGAGTAATCTAATTAGGTGAAATCTCTTACGACCGCTCAATTTAAAGTCTTCTTTGGGATTGAGAAGCTCTAGCGCGACCCGTTGGTGGGAAACTAGATATTGCGGTTTATCTTTAGTTTTCGTATTGATTTGATTGACTAACGGTGGTTGAATCTTGATTCCACCTAGTTTGTTTATGCTTGAGAATCTTCTCTTCTGATATAAGATTCACTCAAACTAGTTCAAGGTTTCGACATGGATATTTAGACTGTTGTCAGATATAAAGACGATCTTGTGATAATCCATTGTTAACATACTCCGTTCTATGTGTGATTGATCACAAGAGATTCAATTGATTATGTGCAGGTGTTTATTGAAGATCTAAGAAGATTTGAAGATAAAGAAGATATTGAAGATTTCTTACTTGGTGTTTTTATAATATTTGGTGTGCACAATACTTGTTTGGGGAAAATAGGATCCAATTAATAATCTGTTTATCCTTGTGGTAGATTGGATTGATTAATTGAGGAAGATCGGCATCAACACATATCACTTTGTTGAATAGTGTTATTGGGTTAATCTTAGTGATTACCTTTGGGTGATTAAACGTAAGATAGATCTTGGAACATGGCAAAGGAGTTTATGTTAAGATAAACAATGGAACCTTTGCACAACTCATATCACTTGGTTGAAGAGAGTTGATACCATACAGATTTGTTGTTCCTTTACTGTTTGGAATACGAACCAAAGGAATTGGTCCAAGTACGTGACTTGTTTACAGGTTGGAGGCGTGGGAATATAAATGGAACTAGGTGAACTATAGGTTTAGTTTCTTGGTCTCAAATATACGAAGTTTTCTTTTTTGGATAGTGGCTTAATCCTGAGAGTATTCAATTCTGGACTAGGTCCCGGGGTTTTTCTGCATTTGCGGTTTCCTCGTTAACAAAAACTTGATGTGTCATTTACTTTATATTTCCACATTATAATTGTTTTATTATGATTAAAGTAAATTGCACAAACGTTAATTCATATTTACTTGATACGTGAATCCTATTGAGTTTGGTTAAGTCTGAACCTTTATATCAAGTAAACACACTTTGTTGTTGTATTGTCTCGATCTCGTATCCATAGACGATCACAAAAAGTGTGAACCGATTTGTTGTATTGTCTCGACTCAGTCTATAGACAATCACTTTCGAGGAAAGGACTTATAGGAAGGAAAAGTTATAGCTTGAGGTATATTTTGGGTACCCTCACCTTTTCATACCCAAATTTAAATGGACATGTGCCCTTACTAAGGGGAGGTCAAAAAATAATGAATTTACTTTAGTACCCCTGCACTAATTAACCTAAAATTAAACCCTAAACTTAAAAACTAAGAAAATGTTTAATCTTCTATAATCTATCTTCTCTAATCCCTCTCCTCTTATCCTTCCTTCATCTTATTCCATCATCCAAAAATCAACCCAAAATTTCAACTTTGGTATTCTCTCAAAAATGGTTCGATCCAGTAGCAAGAGAGATTCAACAGGAAACATGAGAAGATCCAAATCAGAAGGAAAAGGTAAGGCAAAAGTTGGAACTAGCAAACCCTAAAATCCAATCCCTGAGAATGTTGAAAAAAAAACCCTCCGCCGGTGAAAAGAAGACTATAAGTGATTTCTAAACTCAAACCATTATTCTGATGTGTTATATGATTATTATGTTAGGATACAAATCGAAAATTATGATTTTCAGGGTTTTTGGTCGACAGGGTCGATAATTTCAAACCATGTCGACTGTTGTTGTTTTGTAAGAGCCGGCATGGTATCAGGATGAATAACCTGCCGACTTTTTTCATAGCAGCCATGGCGACTGTTAGACAATAACCAGGGCCGGCAGGGTATATTAACAAACCATGCCGACTTACATCTAGTCGGCATTGTCTTAGGCTTGTATCATGCCGAATTTAGGTCACATGAACTTGATTTTGATTAGTTAATTATCGGCATCTTTATTGAATGAGACCATGCCGACTTTGTATCAGTCGGCGAGGTATACGATTACAACCACTCCGACCATTTTTTGGTCGGCAGTGTTTAGATTCTATACCATGTCGGCTTTATTACCAGAACCATGTTTCAATGTTTATAATTTTTATATATCTAATTTGTGTATTGTTTAGGTTCCCAGAGGCAAAAATATAAGATTCCCCTTGTCTTGTTAACAATGCAGAAGAGTTATTCCAATTTAATGGCGCGATTTATCCCAATTTAGAAGATCCTAAAGATGAAACTGAAAAGAATTTCCCTGTAAGAAAGTTACTTCTGATGGGTAAGGAAGATCCTGAAGAATTCCTAAGGTTTATGAACAGTCCTAGCAATCCCTCAACTATCAAGAATGCACATCATCAGAGGAAGAAGAAGAGGAGGTTGATCCAAGGACTTTTTCAGGGCATGTGACTTTTCTGGAGTGAACCCCTATTACAACGAGGCCGGTGACTACATAGGTCCAGATAAGGGAAAATCAAAAGTTGATGCTGCTGAAAAATCTAGTGATGGTGAAACAGCTAGTGATGTGGAGGAAGATAACAACAAGAAGAAGGATCCATGAAATGCTTAAATTTTATTATGTTTCACTTGGTTTAGAAACTTAGATTGTGGTTTGAACTATTACCTTATGTTTGAATTGTTAGTTTTTGGTTTTAGACTTGTTAAACTGATGTTAATTTTCAGTTTCAGTTGCTTTAGAAGTTATTCTTTTTTGTGCAGTTTTAGACAATATTAGAGTTGCAGTATGTCGGCATGGTTTGTAAGGTCGGCCTTACCGACCATACAATGTTATATACTATAGTGCTATCAGGGATTGGTAGTCGGCATGGTTTGAAATCTCAACAATGCCGACCTAAATGCTAGTAGTATAAAAATATTACTTTTTAAGTACAAAGTACAAGCCATTGAATGCTCAATGGATTTTAATTTCAAAATCAAGATATTAGGTATGTTGTTATTATAAAAGCATTCTCAACTTCATCTTCAACCTTGCATAAAGAATGGAAGTTTCAAGTGCAACACAACCAAATATTTGTAGTATTTGTACACTAAGTAGTCATTTGGGAAATGATTGTCCCTTTGAAGGAACCAAATTCACTATTGAAGGTTGTAAGGGATTCTTATTTCTCATGAAAGCTGCAGTAGGAAATGTATATCATCCATATGCTTCAAAATGCACTTGTTGTGGGTATTTCTATTGGATAGATGATCGCCTAGCTCCGTATGAAGATGAAGTTTCTAAAATCAACCTTTTACTATGCACAGATCCATATTGCAACGGTAATATGAAACTAATTACCTCTCCTAAGAAATTGGGTACCGGAAAAAGATACTATGTATGTCCCAAATGTGTTAGGGTTAAGTTTTTAACATTTGTATGCTTTAATTAAGGTTTTTATGCTCTAATTAAGTTTTTAAGGTTTGTATTCGATGTGTAGTCGGTATTGTACTAAATTAAAAGCGTGCCGTCTCCTTAACATTCAACACTTAACATTTTACAAACCATGCCGGTGAATTTGATATCGGCAGGGTTTGCCTAATAAACACTGCCGACTATAATATATGAGAACATCCGGGAACAAGTGTTTTTTTCTTTTCTATCGGCATGGTTATCCTCAGAAAAAATGTCGGCGGATATATAGTCGGTAGTGTTCTCCTAATCCACCCTGCCAACTATAAATTATGAGAACATACATGAACAACTTATTTTTTCCTGTTCTGATCGGCATGGTTATCTTCATAAAACATGCCGACCAAAAAAAATCCGGCAACCTAACGAAACCAAGACCATGCCGACCGTCCCAGGCTTTTTTTTCATGTGCTGTCATGCAGTGACGCCGGCAGTCTGACGAATTTATAACATGCCGACCCTGGTGGATTCAGCAGGGTCGTGTAACAAATACAATACCGACCAAAGGAGTATACACCAAAAAACACACATCCATTTCATTCATTTGTAGTACTCCAAAGTACATTACACAAAACACGAATGCGATTACAAAAGTACTCCAAAAAGATTTCTTATTTCCTAATCATAATCGCTCATCACTCAAATCTATCGGAGGGAGTTCATTCAAATGTATTGAACCTCCTTTAGTCAAATCCGTGGGACATTCCTTAGACCCATCTAAAGCATTCCAAAGGTGCATGTTGTCCACATAAAGTTCCATCCATTCCCTGTTGTTGTTGCATATGAACTTTTCCCAAAAACTAAACCTACAAAGAGGAGGTAATGGACATTCCTTGTTGAGTTGTGGACCAATAAAATGATTACCATCAACCAAATCCATAACAATTCTTCTATACTTGAGCTGCTCCACACAAACCGCATGTTTCGGCGCAAATGCTACACTTAGTACTTTACTAAAATAATGTTCCACGCATCCGCGAATAGATGGCCACACTCCGGAATTCTCAACCAATGCTACCATTTGATCTGTGCATTTCCCTCCGGGCCTTTAACACTAGTAATCAATTCTTTAAAAGTCGTTTCTTTGTCCTCCATGGAACCTTCTATCATCATTGATATATAAAACTCCTTGTCTATTTCTAGTCGGGCTGCCATCTTCTTTCTTATGTATTGACATTGGGTGAGATTCTCCTCAACCGCTCCACCTAGGTGTCCCAATTGTTGGGATGCAACGTGAAACCCACAATTTTCATCCTTTGGGACGTCATCGGTACCAATGATGAACTCTTGAATAATTTGAGGGAGTTGTATGCGATACTATTCCAATACCGGTTTTACTACCTTCCTCTGACGACCTCTTTTCTTCAAAACATCTCCTTGACTTGCTTGACTCTCAAGAAGTGGAGTTTCATTCAAGTTTGAAATGGTTGGTGTAGCTTTTTCTTTGCTCGTCTGACCCCTTTTCTTTACAACACTTGCTTGACTCTCAAGAGGTGGAGTGTTATTTGGATTAAAGTTTGAAACCGTTGGTGTAGTTATTTTTTTTCTCGGACGACCTCTTTTCTTTTTCGCCGTCTCCTCTTTGCATTGCGCCTCGGTATACACATGTCCGGATGGATCGCTTTTTGTACTCAAATAGTCTTTAATTTGTTCCCTTTCTTCCGCCCTTGTCTTTGTGGTAGGTGGTCTATGATAGGGTGTAGAATACATCTTATTTATTATCTATTGTTTATGCTTTCTCTGCTATTTTTCTTGTGAATTATGTATTTTACGCGTGTTTTTGAGTTATTAGGTACCCTGGAGTCACATGAAAGAAAAGAAGAATAAATCAATCCACAATTGAGAATAATAGGGCAAAAGGGTCATTTCACTGGGAACAATATTGGGACACAGCTAAGGATAAGGGGCAACCCGCAGAAATACTAAAAGCACCCAGAAAATGACTATGAGACAACCAATCTGGGGTGGTTCCTATTGAGTGGGATGTCATAATCCTATCCTACCCCAATGATTAACCTAACCCTATAATCGAGAGACCCTTCTCTCATTCATCTATTTCAATCGGTTCACCTGAAATTGAGAAAGTAAATCAGCAGCTGCCTCTGTTGAGCTCGAGGTGGAGATGTTGTTCGAATTTGAAGACAGGGAAAAGAGTATTGAAGCAAATAATCAAGAAGAACAAAGTGGATCTACTAATGTTGATTTTGTCTGTGAGTGATAGGGTTTCTGAAGGACACGAAGATGATTGAATTGAGAAATTGAAGCGGAAGAAATGGAGCCGATTTAATGTTGATTTTCAAGGGTTTGGTGAATTGATAAAAGAAAGGAATATGGGTTCTGTTGGTCGAAAAATTCTGTGGTAGCTGGAGGTATGGAAAAAGAGCTGGTGTTGCATCTGTAAATCGTAGATGAAGAGGAAGATTGAAGAGATAAATGAAGTAATGGTGAATCGGTAGGAGATTACAAGTTGGTTGTGTGATGAATTCGATTTTTAATACCTGAAGAGTTTGAATTAAAAGACAAGATGTGTTGTTGCTCGAATTACATAATGAGTTATGGAGATTACATGGAGAGATTGGAATAAATCTGTTATTGTTGTTGGGGTTTAGAAGATGGTGAGGAGATGTTGGTGGTCACTACAACTGATAGAGATGAATTGAAGACTAAATGGAGATGCTCGCTCATATGCTGTGAATTTATGGTGTTATTGGTACTGCAGTGAAGAATGCTTAGATGTATGTCTTAGGATTGCAGGAATTGAAGAGAAGAATGGCCGGAAATTGGCCTGGGAAATGCCATAGGAGACTCTGTCCAATTTACTGCATCGGCGAGTCAACTCAGCGATGACCGCTAGTAAGCCAACGCAGCCTGATTAAGATAGCTGACTCAAAGCTGACTGAGACTCGGCCCTTTGACCCTTGACTAACGGTTTGACCCTTCTGACTGTTAATTTTAACGGAATCTGATAGAATATTATGTCAACGGCGACAGAACTCAGGTGACCGGCAAGTAGCTTTCTTGCCGGATTCCGTCAGAAAATCCAGTTTCCCGGCGACCCAAAGTTGCATATTTTTGTATGAGTTTTGCTCATGAGTGTGAAGACTTGGTTTTGGAATTGGGCTTGGATTTGGAAAGATGAGATGGAAGATTTGAGAAAGGCTTGGACTTGGAAATTGAATTGCTAAAGGAAAGGGATTTTTTTCCTTGGAAGATTTGGAGAGCATTGAAGCGCCTAAAAATAGAGAAGTTCTCTACTTTTCTACACACACTTTTACATCTTTCTACACCTCTACACACATAACACTTTTCTTTTCTTTTTTCTTTGTGTGAACACTTTAGCATGAGTAGCTAATTTTCTTATTGATTGAGGATGAATTCCTAGTTCTTAACATATGATTTGAGTTTTTGTTTTCAATTCTATCTTGAATTTTTTCATATGATTATCGTTTGTTTTTACTAATATTAATGTTTATGATTGATTGATTGATAGGTTGTTTAGGTGTGCAACTAAATTGATTTGTTAATTGATCTAAAGCTAGTGAAAGTTAGGGAACACGTAATAGTTTCTTGACTCTTTACACAAGTAGAAAACACGAGACCTTGCGAAGGGATTCCGTGGAGCAATTGTGTGTGAAAACAACGCTAGAAAGTGGACCAAGCGAACCGAGTCTAACTACTAGTACTAAACCTAAATTCATAAATCTTAATGCGTTCGGGGAATTACATATTGTAAGCGAACCTCAAGGTGGTTCTTTTGAATAAAATCTGATAACTAAGCGGACCTGTTACTCAGTGAAACAAGGAATTTCGGGGTTAGCTAAGCGAACCTGCTATCCTACGGTTGGTGATAATCTGTGACTAATAAAAAGTGGAAAAGAACATAACTTGAATTATTGTTTTGCAACGAAGAAGGATTCCTTGGTCTTGTTTCTCTTATTGATTTCTTTTATCTTTTTAATTGCTTTATTTAATTTTATTTGCTTATAAAATCTAAAACCAAAACCCCCCTTTTGTGACATTATAAGACAACTAAAACCTCTTGCTCCTCGTGGGAACGAACTTGACTACACTATATTACTTGTTAATTTGGTAGTAAAATATTAATTAATTTGTCGTAGTTACGACACGCATCAAATTTTGGCGTCGTTTCCGGGGAGCAGCGGATGATTTTAGTTGTTTTTATTTTTATTTTTGCTTTATTCTTACTTTGTTAGATTCTATATCGTATCTAACTTAGTTTTTGAGATTTATTTTTTAGGTACCGGTTTTCCATGTATGGTGGACAAGAGCAAGCATATTACAACAATTAATACAGTTTTCAACCTCAACATTATGGCAACTTCCAACAATCCTTAGGATACAATCAAAACCAATCTTTTGGCTATGATCAATATCCTACGGAACCTTATGGATATTCTCATACATATCAACAACCTTATAATGGGTATGTAAGTCAAGCACTAAGGTGGGATAAATCTACTTCTAATTGGCTTCATTCGAGTTGTATGCAGATTATCAATGAATTGCAAGACATGCGACAAATACTAGACCGTGATAGAAAGAACGTCGCACAAACTAATTTCTGCAACACTTTTTCTTACCCTACTCTGGATCGTAGTTATGATCATTCACCCATTCAAAGGGAAGAGTCATGGGAAAGAAAACATATTGTAGCCAACGGTGGTAAGCGTGTGAACGTCAGGAAACTTGCATAGAAATTATACAAGTTGGAAGATGATGGAGACTCGGAAGAGCTTGTCGCAGAAATTATTAGTACCATTCATATGGAACTTAAACGACATATGGATAAAGGTTATGAAACCGATAAAGATTCTTATTATGGTGAGTCTGAAAGTGAAGATGATTGTGTTGAAAAGGACCAACCTTTGGATACTTTTGATGACGCTAGTGTAGCTTACTCGAGCCTTGATCTTAATAATGATCAATCACCTATTCAAAAGGTATAGCTTGAGGAAGATTCCTTTAGTGCTTGGAAAAAATTCCTTAGGGAAAGATATGAGTCCGTGGAAGTGTATGAGCGTTGCAACAATGAGGAAGTTATTCCAACTCCGGATCATAATAACGATCCTTCACCTATTCAAAAAGAGGAGATTGGGTGTGACTTACCTATTGTTATAAATGGTGTAACACCTTCACAAGAAGATCTTACAATTTATACCGAGGAAGATTTTATGAGAGAAGAATGGCCCGATTCCGATGATGAGGATGTTGAAGCGCTAATGCTCGATAATGAAATCGAATTGATTGAATTCGTGGAAGACCCAATTGAACTTTCCAATGATTTTAATGATGCCAAGACTTTAGTGAAGGTAGAAAATGATGAAGAATGGTTGCAAGGTTTGATAGAGGACCACGATATACAAGAGGTAAGTAATTCACTTGAATTCTTTAAGAATGAATAAGATTCTGTAATACAAGAAATTGTGCAAGGTTTGTCTAACCCTTTGCATATTGATTCTTCTCCTTTACCTCTTATTGGTTTGAATGTATGTGCTTCAGAAGTATTTTTGAATGACTTTGTTTCTCGATATCCACCATTGGAAACACTTGATGCTAACACCATGTAGGTTTGCCAAGAAGAATCCATAGAAATTCCCAAATTCTATGTTCTTTATACACTTCCGGGTGTGGACAAGAATAAGTGTGGGGGAAATTTCTATCGGGCGATAATTTCACTATTGTTTTCTTGTGCTATCATTTGTATGGAGATTTTGTTTGCAAAACAGGTACTATGAGTGGATCCCCAAATTTTCCGATTGTTAGTATATGGGGAATGAATCTTACAAGAATCTAAGTCGGGCCGTCGACTTTAAAAAAAGCGTTAAATGGGAGGCAACCCATAGGTTTTGTATTTCTTAACCTTTTGCTTTTTATTTTGTTATTTATTTTTCTTGTTCCATATCATGTTATGATTTCCCATCTTGACTTTACTTGAACGATTCAATTACATTGAGGACAATGTAAGGTTTAAGTGTGGGGGAGTGGCTAAGCATATTAAAAAAATAATTGCATAAAACCTCCAACTTGTAGAGATTTTAGAGTCACTAGCATACTTATAGGTAAGTTTACATAGAGAATTCTGACCGACATAACTGAACTTGGAAATGTTAGGGAACTACGTTCGAATTTCTTGCTTGTTAGAGTGTTAAATAATGGATTTAATCATGCCGGTGATGCAAATTAGGAGCAGAGAAGAATGCATTATTAGAGTTGCTGATCAATCATTAGTGGAGACTACCCGTTTTTATATCATGTGAGGCACCGACCATAAATTCTTCCACTTGACTAAAAAGCTTTCTTTTGAGTGTGTGTCACCGTACGTTAATTCCGGGTAGAATGGTGAGCTACCCAACTTCACACCAATTTCAACACTATTTTTGATCTATTGAGTGCTAATTTTTGTCAATCATGAGGGTGACGTCTATAGATGAAAGCCTCCTTCTTGTAGTTCGATTTGCAGTTAGCACCATTCTCTCGACAACAACGGGTCCATAGAAACACCATCATCATCAACAAGGAGCGACATAAAAATCTACAAGGAAAGTTGAAGACGTTTAAGGTTTCCAATCAACGGAACAAGAAAAGAGCAAATTTCAAATTCAAGTAATGCAACATACAATGAGAAGATTTTTACATATATGTTGAAGACTTACAATACAATGAGCATAATTATATATCCAAGTTGAAGAATGATTTACAAGAGCAAAGAAAATCAAAAGGTGAGAATTATTGAAGTTTATGATTTCAAGACGATACAAGTTGTGAAGAATCAAGCGGTAAAGTACTATTCCCACGGTCATGGTTTGTTTTATTTTCACTTTGTTTTGTATTATTTTTCTTGTCATTAAAAAAAAAATGAAAAAAAAAATGAGACAAGAGAAATTTTATTTTTGTATTTGTTTAATAAGCCGTGGGGAAGGAAAATATATAAAGAAGTTTCAAGCGACAAGGATTTTAAGGAAAAAGGTTACAAATTTTCAAGGATCTAGTTCAAGAGTTTAGCATCAATAGTTGAAGCCGAAAACGAGGATCGAGCGGAAGGCGATTCTATTGGATGCCGTGAGAGTGGTGTTATCATAATTGGCAATCGAATGTGAAGGTAAGTAAGTAATCTCATCCTCGACAATGGTGGTTGATTTCCTTTCTTAGAGATTGGTGCGTGTCGTAACCACAACAAATTAATTAATATTTTACTAACTAATTAACAAGTAATATAGGGTAGTCAAGATCGTTCCCACGAGGAGCAAGAGGTTTTAGTTGTCTTATAATGTCACAAAAAGGGGGATTGTTTTGGTTTTAGATATTAAGAGCGAAATAAAGTAAAATAAATAAACAAAGAAATTAAAAAGATAAAGGAAATCAATAAGAGAGATTAGATCAAGGAATCCTTCTTCGTTGCAAAACAATGATTCAAGTTATGTTCTTTTCCACTTTTTATTAGTCATAGATTATCACCAACCGTAGGATAGCAGGTTTGCTTAGCTAACCCCAAAATTCCTTATTTCACTGAGTAACAGGTCCGCTTAGTTATCAGATTCTATTCAAAAGAACCACCTTGAGGTTCGCTTACAAGATGTAATTCCCCGAACGCATTAAGATTTATGAACTTAGGTTTAGTACTTGTAGTTAGACTCGGTTCGCTTGGTCCACATTCTAACGTTGTTTTCACACACAATTGCTCCACGGAATCCCTCCGCAAGTTCTCGTGTTTTCTACTTATGTAAAGAGTCAAGAAACTATTACGTATTCAATAACTTTCGCTAGCTTTAGATCGATTAACAAATCAATTTAGTATGCATCCTAAACGACCTATCAATCAAGCATAAACATTCTTATTAGCAAAAACAAACGATAATCATGTGAAAACGTCAAGATAGAATTGAAACAAAAACTCAAATCATATGTTAAGAACTAGGAATTCATCCTCAATCAATAAGAAAATTAGCTACTCATAGTTTGGAGTTCACACAATAATAATAATAAATAAAGAAGAAAGAAAAACTTATTGAAAAGATGATGGTTGCTCCTTCCTCCAATCCTTGTGCACTTTAACTCCTTCTCCAAAGTAGATGTGTGTGTAAAAGTTGTAGAGAACTCCTTTATTTATAGGCTTCAATACACTCCATATCTTTGTAGGAAAAGAATCCACATTCCATAAGAACACCACTTTCCCAATTTGAGCCATATTCCAATTTCAAGTCCAATTCTCCAAAACTTCATAGTTTTCATCAAATTCCCAATTCTAAGTCTTCACACACATGAGAGAAGTCCACACAAAATTCTGTAATTTTGCTCACCGGAAAACTGGGTTTTTGACCGGAAATAGACCGGAATCGGTCACCTCCGGCAACCTGAAAATTCTGTCTGTCGACGGAATATTCCATCAGTCCACCGTTAGAGATAACGGTCAGAAAGTTCAAACCGTCAGTCAACGGAGTCAAGTGAGAAGAGTCAGCCATTGAGTCAGTAACGAGTCAGCTGCCTAGTCAGCTGAATGGTCTTACTCAGCTGAGTTGAATCGATTTCGGCCTCGTCTGGATCGATCATCGCCGACACCGAGTCGACTCGTCGGAATATAAAATCGGCCGAGTTTCGGCTGTTTACAGGACATTTCCTATCCAAGTTCAGGCCTCTCTTTAGCTCCATTCCTGTACACAATTCCTAACATTCATCTACCAAGTTCTTTTCAGTTACATCAACCATCCAATACAACCATCATTCCCTGAATCGGCAACAACATCACTTCATTCTTGACAATAACAACACCAGCAATTGCAGCTTTGTTCTGCAGCAGTTCATACCACCCACATCACCAGCTTTACCCTGTAATTTGGTTGTTCTTAAATTCAAACACTTTGATCTCAGAAACCCATTCTTAGAAGTTTATCAATTCCTTCAATCCACCACCAGCCATACCAATTTACAAGCATCTCATTCAACAATAGCTACATATGAACTTGGCACACTTTTCCCAACACCAGCAAACCCCATTCACGGTTCAATTTCTCTTCTATGCAACACAACAGTCGTCAACAACACATGTTCTTCATTAATTTTGTGATTCAAATCCATATCCATATCTTGACCACCACCATCACAACTCACAATTTTGAGCACCAACAGACCCATCTCATATTCTGCTCAAAACCCAAGTCTGAATTCTCATCTTGACTTCATTTATCTCTCCAATTTCTTGATTCGATCTTTAATTTCTAGGGTTATAAATCATCACAGACTCACGATCTGTGTTCTTCTTAAGAGAAACAGCTTCGAACCCTAATAATTATCTGAATTTTCTTGGCAACAAACCATTGATTCATGCTTTCCACCATTGATAGCAGTAGATCTCTAGCAATTTCTCGATTTAGGTCTCTCCATGGGTGCGCCCTTCTCAATTTCAGTGAATGGATGAATGATTGATAGAAGAGTTTCTTCATTTAGGGTTGGGAATGATTGGGGTGGATTTAAACGCCCCAGGGATAGGACCACCCCAGTTTGGGTGCTAACAACACACATATTTTCAGGATAAGGGCTACCCAGTGATGACAACCCCTTAACCATAGATGGCTGCCTTTTATAATTCTTCCAAAGAAAGTTGCCCCTTAACATGTGACTGAGCTCCAAATAGTGTTCTCCCTTGAAATGACAGATTTGCCCTTTTTGATCAAATTTGGTGATTTCTTCTTCTTTTCCTCCGTGCGAATCCATAGTACCTAATAACTCAAAAACACGCGTAAAATACATAATTTACAAGAAAATAGCAAAGAAAGCATAAACTCTATAGATAGTAAATATGGTGTATTCTACACCCTATCAAATTCCCCCACACTTGGACTTTGCTAGTCCTCGAGAAAATCAAATCAAACCAAAACTTACAACTTCAAAGCGTTCCAAAGATCCCAAGCATCCAAAGAGCTATGAGGACATAGAGTTTTTGCATGCTAGTAATAAGAAGTTAGAAATACTAAAGAACATATTCTCATTCTTAAATGTTGAGTGAGAAATAACCATACCATAATGAGAGAACGCGTGTTTGAGAAACGATCAATAAGCATTTCTCCTCGACTTCTACCTCACCAAAAAGGGTTTTATGATAATTGCACTCAAAAAGACGGATTTTTTATGGGCCTCACATGTGTGCAGGTAGGAATTAAGGGAGAAATCCTGCAACACGTTGAATGGTGGGAAGGATAACTTCCGAAATATTTTAAAAACCCACATCTTTTAACATTTTGAAAAACCATTTTTCTAACGATCTCTAAGAAAGGAAATCAACCACTATTATCGAGAATGAGATTACTTACTTACCTTCACATCCGATTGCCAATTATGATAACACCACTCTCACGGAATCCAATAGAAATATCTTCCTCTCCTCGTCTTCATCTTCTTGGTCTTGGCTTCAACTATTGATAAAAACTCTTGAATTTCGTAGATCCTTGACAATTTATAAACTTTTTCCTTAAAATCCTTGTCGCTTGAAACTTCCTTATAGATTTTCCTTCCCCACCGCTTATTAAACATATACAAAAATAAAATTTCTCTTGTCTCATTTTTTCCTCATTTTTTTTTCAATTTTTTTTTTCAAGAACTAAAATGAAAATAAAAACAACTAAAATCGCCCGCTGCTCCCCGGCAACGGCGCCAAAATTTGGTGCGTGTCGTAACCACAACAAATTAATTAATATTTTAGTAACTAATTAACAAGTAATATAGGGTAGTCAAGATCGTTCCCACGAGGAGCAAGAGGTTTTAGTTGTCTTATAATGTCACAAAAAGGGGGGTTGTTTTGGGTTTAGATATTAAGAGAAAAAGAAAGTAAAATAAATAAACAAATAAATTAAAAAGATAAAGGAAATCAATAAGAGAGATTAGATCAAGGAATCCTTCTTCGTTGCAAAACAATGATTCAAGTTATGTTCTTTTCCACTTTTTATTAGTCATAGATTATCACCAACCGTAGGATAGCAGGTTCGCTTAGCTAACCCCAAAATTCCTTATTTCACTGAGTAACAGGTCCGCTTAGTTATCAGATTCTATTCAAAAGAACCACCTTGAGGTTCGCTTACAAGATGTAATTCCCCGAACGCATTAAGATTTATGAACTTAGGTTTAGTACTTGTAGTTAGACTCGGTTCGCTTGGTCCACTTTCTAACGTTGTTTTCACACACAATTGCTCCACGGAATCCCTCCGCAAGGTCTCGTGTTTTCTACTTATGTAAAGAGTCAAGAAACTATTACGTATTCCCTAACTTTGGCTAGATTTAGATCGATTAACAAATCAATTTAGTATGCATCCTAAACGACCTATCAATCAAGCATAAACATTCTTATTAGCAAAAACAAACGATAATCATGTGAAAACGTCAAGATAGAATTGAAACAAAAGCTCAAATCATATGTTAAGAACTAGGAATTCATCCTCAATCAATAAGAAAATTAGCTACTCATAGTTTGGAGTTCACACAATAATAATAATAAATAAAGAAGAAAGAAAAACTTATTGAAAAGATGATGGTTGCTCCTTCCTCCAATCCTTGTGCACTTTAACTCCTTCTCCAAAGTAGATGTGTGTGTAAAAGTTGTAGAGAACTCCTTTATTTATAGGCTTAAATACTCTCCATATCTTTGTAGGAAAAGAATCCACATTCCATAAGAACACCACTTTCCCAATTTGAGCCATATTCCAATTTCAAGTCCAATTCTCCAAAACTTCATAGTTTTCATCAAATTCCCAATTCTAAGTCTTCACACACATGAGAGAAGTCCACACAAAATTCTGTAATTTTGCTCATCGGAAAACTTGGGTTTTTGACCGGAAATAGACAGGAATCCGTCATCATGCAAGCAACCTAAAAATTATGTCCATATCGACGGAATATTTCAAGTCAGTCCACCATTAGAGATAACGGTCAGAAAGGTCAAACCGTAAGTCAACGGAGTCAAGGGAGAAGAGTCAGCCATTGAGTCAGCAATGAGTCAGCTACCTAGTTAGTTGAATGTTCTTACTCAGCTGAGTTGAATCGATTTCGGCCTCGTCTGGATCGATCATCGCCGACACCGAGTCGACTCGTCGGAATATAAAATCGGCCGAGTTTCGGCTGTTTACATGACATTTCCTGGCCAAGTTCAGGCCTCTCTTTAGCTCCATTCCTGTATACAATTCCTAACATTCATCTACCAAGTTCTTTTTAGTTACAGTAACCATCCAATACAACCATCATTCCCTGAATCGGCAACAACATCACTTCATTCTTGACAATAACAACACCAGCAATTGCAGCTTTGTTCTGCAGCAGTTCATACCACCCACATCACCAGCTTTACCCAGTAATCTGGTTGTTCTTAAATTCAAACACTTCGATCTCAGAAACCCATTCTTAGAACATTATCAATTCCTTCAATCTACCACCAGCCATGCCAATTTACAAGCATCTCATTCAACAGTAGCTACATATGAACTTGGCACACTTTTCCCAACACCAGCAAACCCCATTCACGATTCAATTTCTCTTCTATGCAACACAACAGTCGTCAACAACACATGTTCTTCATTAATTTTGCGATTCAAATCCATATCCCTATTGCTTTCAATTTCTTGACCACCACCATCACAACTCACAATTTCGAGCACCAATAGACCCATCTCATATTCTGCTCAAAACCCAAGTCTGAATTCTCATCTTGACTTCATTTATCTCTCCAATTTCTTGATTCGATATTTAATTTCTAGGGTTGTAAATCATCACAGACTCACGATATGTGTTCTTCTTAAGAGAAACTTGACTTGAACCCTAATAATTATCTGAATTTTCTTGGCAACAAACCATTGATTCATGCTTTCCACCATTGATAGCAGTAGATCTCTAGCAATTTCTCGATTTAGGTCTCTCCATGGGTGCGCCCTTCTCAATTTCAGTGAATGGATGAATGATTGATAGCAGAGTTTCTTCATTTAGGGTTGGGAATGATTGGGGTGGATTTAAACGCCCCAGGGATAGGACCACCCCAGTTTGGGTGCTAACAACACACATATTTTCAGGATAAGGGCTACCCAGTGATGACAACCCCTTAACCATAGATGGATGCCTTTTATAATTCTTCCAAAGAAAGTTTCCCCCTAACATGTGACTGAGCTCCAAATAGTGTTCTCCCTTGAAATGACAGATTTGCCCTTTTTGATCAAATTTGGTGATTTCTTCTTCTTTTTTCCTCCGTGCGAATCCATAGTACCTAATAACTCAAAAACACGCGTAAAATACATAATTTACAAGAAAATAGCAAAGAAAGCATAAACTCTATAGATAGTAAATATGGTGTATTCTACACCCTATCAAATTCCCCCACACTTGGACTTTGCTAGTCCTCGAGAAAATCAAATCAAACCAAAACTTACAACTTCAAAGCGTTCCAGCGTCCCAAGCATCCAAAGAGCTATGAGGACATAGAGTTTTTGCATGCTAGTAATAAGAAGTTAGAAATACTAAAGAACATATTCTCATTCTTAAATGTTGAGTGAGAAATAACCATACCATAATGAGAGAACGCGTGTTTGAGAAACGATCAATAAGCATTTCTCCTCGACTTCTACCTCACCAAAAAGGGTTTTATGATAATTGCACTCAAAAAAGACGGATTTTTTATGGGCCTCACATGTGTGCAGGTAGGAATTAAGGGAGAAATCCTGCAACACGTTGAATGGTGGGAAGGATAACTTCCGAAATATTTTAAAAACCCACATCTTTTAACATTTTGAAAAACCATTTTTCTAACGATCTCTAAGAAAGGAAATCAACCACTATTATCGAGAATGAGATTACTTACTTACCTTCACATCCGATTGCCAATTATGATAACACCACTCTCACGGAATCCAATAGAAATGTCTTCCTCTCCTCGTCTTCATCTTCTTGGTCTTCGGCTTCAACTATTGATAAAAACTCTTGAATTTCGTAGATCCTTGACAATTTGTAAACTTTTTCCTTAAAATCCTTGTCGCTTGAAACTTCCTTATAGATTTTCCTTCCCCACCGCTTATTAAACATATACAAAAATAAAATTTCTCTTGTCTCATTTTTTCCTCATTTTTTTTTTCAATTTTTTTTTTTCAAGAACTAAAATGAAAATAAAAACAACTAAAATCGCCCGCTGCTCCCCGGCAACGGCGCCAAAATTTGGTGCGTGTCGTAACCACAACAAATTAATTAATATTTTAGTAACTAATTAACAAGTAATATAGGGTAGTCAAGATCGTTCCCACGAGGAGCAAGAGGTTTTAGTTGTCTTATAATGTCACAAAAGGGGGGTTGTTTTGGGTTTAGATATTAAGAGAAAAAGAAAGTAAAATAAATAAACAAAGCAATTAAAAAGATAAAGGAAATCAATAAGAGAGATTAGATCAAGGAATCCTTCTTCGTTGCAAAACAATGATTCAAGTTATGTTCTTTTCCACTTTTTATTAGTCACAGATTATCACCAACCGTAGGATAGCAGGTTCGCTTAGCTAACCCCAAAATTCCTTATTTCACCGAGTAACAGTCCGCTTAGTTATCGAGATTCTATTCAAAAGAACCACCTTGAGGTTCGCTTACAAGATGTAATTCCCCGAACGCATTAAGATTTATGAACTTAGGTTTAGTACTTGTAGTTAGACTCGGTTCGCTTGGTCCACTTTCTAACGTTGTTTTCACACACAATTGCTCCACGGAATCCCTCCGCAAGTTCTCGTGTTTTCTACTTATGTAAAGAGTCAAGAAACTATTACGTATTCCCTAACTTTCGCTAGCTTGAGATCGATTAACAAATCAATTTAGTATGCATCCTAAACGACCTATCAATCAGGCATAAACATTCTTATTAGCAAAAACAAACGATAATCATGTGAAAACGTCAAGATAGAATTGAAACAAAAGCTCAAATCATATGTTAAGAACTAGGAATTCATCCTCAATCAATAAGAAAACTAGCTACTCATAGTTTTGAGTTCACACAATAATAATAATAAATAAAGAAGAAAGAAAAACTTATTGAAAAGATGATGGTTGCTCCTTCCTCCAATCCTTGTGCACTTTAACTCCTTCTCCAAAGTAGATGTGTGTGTAAAAGTTGTAGAGAACTCCTTTATTTATAGGCTTCAATACTCTCCATATCTTTGTATGAAAAGAATCCACATTCCATAAGAACACCACTTTCCCAATTTGAGCCATATTCCAATTTCAAGTCCAATTCTCCAAAACTTCACAGTTTTCATCAAATTCCCAATTCTAAGTCTTCACACACATGAGAGAAGTCCACACAAAATTCTGTAATTTTGCTCATCGGAAAACGGGTTTTTGACCGGAAATAGACCGGAATCCGTCACCGCCGGCAACCTGAAAATTATGTCCGTCGACGGAATATTCCGTCAGTCCACCATTAGAGATAACGGTCAGAAAGGTCAAACCGTCAGTCAACGGAGTCAAGGGAGAAGAGTCAGCCATTGAGTCAGCTGCCTAGTTAGTTGAATGTTCTTACTCAGCTGAGTTGAATCGATTTCGGCCTCGTCTGGATCGATCATCGCCGACACCGAGTCGACTCGTCGGAATATAAAATCGGCCGAGTTTCGGCTGTTTACATGACATTTCCTGGCCAAGTTCAGGCCTCTCTTTAGCTCCATTCCTGTATACAATTCCTAACATTCATCTACCAAGTTCTTTTTAGTTACAGTAACCATCCAATACAACCATCATTCCCTGAATCGGCAACAACATCACTTCATTCTTGACAATAACAACACCAGCAATTGCAGCTTTGTTCTGCAGCAGTTCATACCACCCACATCACCAGCTTTACCCAGTAATCTGGTTGTTCTTAAATTCAAACACTTCGATCTCAGAAACCCATTCTTAGAACATTATCAATTCCTTCAATCTACCACCAGCCATACCAATTTACAAGCATCTCATTCAACAGTAGCTACATATGAACTTGGCACACTTTTCCCAACACCAGCAAACCCCATTCACGATTCAATTTCTCTTCTCTGCAACACAACAGTCGTCAACAACACATGTTCTTCATTAATTTTGCGATTCAAATCCATATCCCTATTGCTTTCAATTTCTTGACCACCACCATCACAACTCACAATTTCGAGCACCAATAGACCCATCTCATATTCTGCTCAAAACCCAAGTCTGAATTCTCATCTTGACTTCATTTATCTCTCCAATTTCTTGATTCGATATTTAATTTCTAGGGTTGTAAATCATCACAGACTCACGATCTGTGTTCTTCTTAAGAGAAACAGCTTCGAACCCTAATAATTATCTGAATTTTCTTGGCAACAAACCATTGATTCATGCTTTCCACCATTGATAGCAGTAGATCTCTAGCAATTTCTCGATTTAGGTCTCTCCATGGTTGCGCCCTTCTCAATTTCAGTGAATGGATGAATGATTGATAGCAGAGTTTCTTCATTTAGGGTTGGGAATGATTGGGGTGGATTTAAACGCCCCAGGGATAGGACCACCCCAGTTTGGGTGCTAACAACACACATATTTTCAGGATAAGGGCTACCCAGTGATGACAACCCCTTAACCATAGCTGGATGCCTTTTATAATTCTTCCAAAGAAAGTTGCCCCCTAACATGTGACTGAGCTCCAAATAGTGTTCTCCCCTGAAATGACAGATTTGCCCTTTTTGATCAAATTTGGTGATTTCTTCTTCTTTTCCTCCGTGCGAATCCATAGTACCTAATAACTCAAAAACACGCGTAAAATACATAATTTACAAGAAAATAGCAAAGAAAGCATAAACTCTATAGATAGTAAATATGGTGTATTCTACACCCTATCAAATTCCCCCACACTTGGACTTTGCTAGTCCTCGAGAAAATCAAATCAAACCAAAACTTACAACTTCAAAGCGTTCCAGCGTCCCAAGCATCCAAAGAGCTATGAGGACATAGAGTTTCTGCATGCTAGTAATAAGAATTTATAAATACTAAAGAACATATTCTCATTCTTAAATGTTGAGTGAGAAATAACCACACCATAATGAGAGAACGCGTGTTTGAGAAACGATCAATAAGCATTTCGCATCGACTTCTACCTCACCAAAAAGGGTTTTATGATAATTGCACTCAAAAAGACGGATTTTTTATGGGCCTCACATGTGTGCAGGTAGGAATGAAGGAAGAAATCCTGCAACACGTTGAATGGTGGGAAGGATAACTTCCGAAATATTTTAAAAACCCACATCTTTTAACATTTTGAAAAACCATTTTTCTAACGATCTCTAAGAAATGAAATCAACCACTATTATCGAGGATGAGATTACTTACTTACCTTCACATCCGATTGCCAATTATGATAACACCACTCTCACGGAATCCAATAGAAATGTCTTCCTCTCCTCGTCTTCATCTTCTTGGTCTTCGGCTTCAACTATTGATAAAAACTCTTGAATTTCGTAGATCCTTGACAATTTATAAACTTTTTCCTTAAAATCCTTGTCGCTTGAAACTTCCTTATAGATTTTCCTTCCCCACCGCTTATTAAACATATACAAAAATAAAATTTCTCTTGTCTCATTTTTTCCTCATTTTTTTTTTTTCAATTTTTTTTTTCAAGAACTAAAATGAAAATAAAAACAACTAAAATCGCCCATTTGCTCCCTAAGGCGCCAAAATTTGGTGCGTGTCGTAACCACAACAAATTAATTAATATTTTAGTAACTAATTAACAAGTAATATAGGGTAGTCAAGATCGTTCCCACGAGGAGCAAGAGGTTTTAGTTGTCTTATAATGTCACAAAAAGGGGGGTTGTTTTGGGTTTAGATATTAAGAGAAAAAGAAAGTAAAATAAATAAACAAAGCAATTAAAAAGATAAAGGAAATCAATAAGAGAGATTAGATCAAGGAATCCTTCTTCGTTGCAAAACAATGATTCAAGTTATGTTCTTTTCCACTTTTTATTAGTCACAGATTATCACCAACCGTAGGATAGCAGGTTCGCTTAGCTAACCCCAAAATTCCTTATTTCACTGAGTAACAAGTCCGCTTAGTTATCAGATTCTATTCAAAAGAACCACCTTGAGGTTCGCTTACAAGATGTAATTCCCCGAACGCATTAAGATTTATGAACTTAGGTTTAGTACTTGTAGTTAGACTCGGTTCGCTTGGTCCACTTTCTAACGTTGTTTTCACACACAATTGCTCCAGGGAATCCCTCCGCAAGTTCTCGTGTTTTCTACTTATGTAAAGAGTCAAGAAACTATTACGTATTCCCTAACTTTCGCTAGCTTTAGATCGATTAACAAATCAATTTAGTATGCATCCTAAACGACCTATCAATCAAGCATAAACATTCTTATTAGCAAAAACAAACGATAATCATGTGAAAACGTCAAGATAGAATTGAAACAAAAACTCAAATCATATGTTAAGAACTAGGAATTCATCCTCAATCAATAAGAAAACTAGCTACTCATAGTTTTGAGTTCACACAATAATAATAATAAATAAAGAAGAAAGAAAGAAAAACTTATTGAAAAGATGATGGTTGCTCCTTCCTCCAATCCTTGTGCACTTTAACTCCTTCTCCAAAGTAGATGTGTGTGTAAAAGTTGTAGAGAACTCCTTTATTTATAGGCTTCAATACTCTCCATATCTTTGTAGGAAAAGAATCCACATTCCATAAGAACACCACTTTCCCAATTTGAGCCATATTCCAATTTCAAGTCCAATTCTCCAAAACTTCATAGTTTTCATCAAATTCCCAATTCTAAGTCTTCACACACATGAGAGAAGTCCACACAAAATTCTGTAATTTTGCTCATCGGAAAACTGGGTTTTTGACCGGAAATAGACCGGAATCCGTCACCGCCGGCAACCTAAAAATTATGTCCGTCGACGGAATATTCCGTCAGTCCACCATTAGAGATAACGGTCAGAAAGGTCAAACCATCAGTCAACGGAGTCAAGGGAGAAGAGTCAGCCATTGAGTCAGCAATGAGTCAGCTTCCTAGTTAGTTGAATGTTCTTACTCAGCTGAGTTGAATCGATTTTCGCCCTCAAATGCTGGATCGATCATCGCCGACACCGAGTCGACTCGTCGGAATATAAAATCGGCCGAGTTTCGGCTGTTTACATGACATTTCCTGGCCAAGTTCAGGCCTCTCTTTAGCTCCATTCCTGTATACAATTCCTAACATTCATCTACCAAGTTCTTTTTAGTTACAGTAACCATCCAATACAACCATCATTCCCTAAATCGGCAACAACATCACTTCATTCTTGACAATAACAACACCAGCAATTGCAGCTTTGTTCTGCAGTTAGTTCATACCACCCACATCACCGACTTTACCCGATAATCTGGTTGTTCTTAAATTCAAACACTTGATCTAAAACCCATTCTTAGAACATTATCAATTCCTTCAATCTACCACCAGCCATACCAATTTACAAGCATCTCATTCAACAGTAGCTACATATGAACTTGGCACACTTTTCCCAACACCAGCAAACCCCATTCACGATTCAATTTCTCTTCTCTGCAACACAACAGTCGTCAACAACACCTGTTCTTCATTAATTTTGCGATTCAAATCCATATCCCTATTGCTTTCAATTTCTTGACCACCACCATCACAACTCACAATTTCGAGCACCAATAGACCCATCTCATATTCTGCTCAAAACCCAAGTCTGAATTCTCATCTTGACTTCATTTATCTCTCCAATTTCTTGATTCGATATTTAATTTCTAGGGTTGTAAATCATCACAGACTCACGATCTGTGTTCTTCTTAAGAGAAACAGCTTCGAACCCTAATAATTATCTGAATTTTCTTGGCAACAAACCATTGATTCATGCTTTCCACCATTGATAGCAGTAGATCTCTAGCAATTTCTCGATTTAGGTCTCTCCATGGCTGCGCCCTTCTCAATTTCAGTGAATGGATGAATGATTGATAGAAGAGTTTCTTCATTTAGGGTTGGGAATGATTGGGGTGGATTTAAACGCCCCATGGATAGGACCACCCCAGTTTGGGTGCTAACAACACACATATTTTCAGGATAAGGGCTACCCAGTGATGACAACCCCTTAACCATAGCTGGCTGCCTTTTATAATTCTTCCAAAGAAAGTTGCCCCCTAACATGTGACTGAGCTCCAAATAGTGTTCTCCCCTGAAATGACAGATTTGCCCTTTTTGATCAAATTTGGTGATTTCTTCTTCTTTTCCTCCGTGCGAATCCATAGTACCTAATAACTCAAAAACACGCGTAAAATACATAATTTACAAGAAAATAGCAAAGAAAGCATAAACTCTATAGATAGTAAATATGGTGTATTCTACACCCTATCAAATTCCCCCACACTTGGACTTTGCTAGTCCTCGAGAAAATCAAATCAAACCAAAACTTACAACTTCAAAGCGTTCCAGCGTCCCAAGCATCCAAAGAGCTATGAGGACATAGAGTTTTTGCATGCTAGTAATAAGAAGTTAGAAATACTAAAGAACATATTCTCATTCTTAAATGTTGAGTGAGAAATAACCATACCATAATGAGAGAACGCGTGTTTGAGAAACGATCAATAAGCATTTCTCCTCGACTTCTACCTCACCAAAAAGGGTTTTATGATAATTGCACTCAAAAAGACGGATTTTTTATGGGCCTCACATGTGTGCAGGTAGGAATTAAGGGAGAAATCCTGCAACACGTTGAATGGTGGGAAGGATAACTTCCGAAATATTTTAAAAACCCACATCTTTTAACATTTTGAAAAACCATTTTTCTAACGATCTCTAAGAAAGGAAATCAACCACTATTATCGAGGATGAGATTACTTACTTACCTTCACATCCGATTGCCAATTATGATAACACCACTCTCACGGAATCCAATAGAAATGTCTTCCTCTCCTCGTCTTCATCTTCTTGGTCTTCGGCTTCAACTATTGATAAAAACTCTTGAATTTCGTAGATCCTTGACAATTTGTAAACTTTTTCCTTAAAATCCTTGTCGCTTGAAACTTCCTTATAGATTTTCCTTCCCCACCGCTTATTAAACATATACAAAAATAAAATTTCTCTTGTCTCATTTTTTCCTCATTTTTTTTTTTCAATTTTTTTTTTCAAGAACTAAAATGAAAATAAAAACAACTAAAATCGCCCGCTGCTCCCCGGCAACGGCGCCAAAATTTGGTGCGTGTCGTAACCACAACAAATTAATTAATATTTTACTACCTAATTAACAAGTAATATAGGGTAGTCAAGATCGTTCCCACGAGGAGCAACAGGTTTTAGTTGTCTTATAATATCACAAAAAGGGGGGTTGTTTTGGGTTTAGATATTAAGAGCAAAAGAAAGTAAAATAAATAAACAAAGCAATTAAAAAGATAAAGGAAATCAATAAGAGAGATTAGATCAAGGAATCCTTCTTCGTTGCAAAACAATGATTCAAGTTATGTTCTTTTCCACTTTTTATTAGTCACAGATTATCACCAACCGTAGGATAGCAGGTTCGCTTAGCTAACCCCAAAATTCCTTATTTCACTGAGTAACAGGTCCGCTTAGTTATCAGATTCTATTCAAAAGAACCACCTTGAGGTTCGCTTACAAGATGTAATTCCCCGAACGCATTAAGATTTATGAACTTAGGTTTAGTACTTGTAGTTAGACTCGGTTCGCTTGGTCCACTTTCTAACGTTGTTTTCACACACAATTGCTCCACGGAATCCCTCCGCAAGGTCTCGTGTTTTCTACTTATGTAAAGAGTCAAGAAACTATTACGTATTCCCTAACTTTGGCTAGATTTAGATCGATTAACAAATCAATTTAGTATGCATCCTAAACGACCTATCAATCAAGCATAAACATTCTTATTAGCAAAAACAAACGATAATCATAAGAAAACGTCAAGATAGAATTGAAAAAAAAGCTCAAATCATATGTTAAGAACTAGGAATTCATCCTCAATCAATAAGAAAATTAGCTACTCATAGTTTGGAGTTCACACAATAATAATAATAAATAAAGAAGAAAGAAAAACTTATTGAAAAGATGATGGTTGCTCCTTCCTCCAATCCTTGTGCACTTTAACTCCTTCTCCAAAGTATATGTGTGTGTAAAAGTTGTAGAAAACTCCTTTATTTATAGGCTTAAATACTCTCCATATCTTTGTTGGAAAAGAATCCACATTCCATAAGAACACCACTTTCCCAATTTGAGCCATATTCCAATTTCAAGTCCAATTCTCCAAAACTTCATAGTTTTCATCAAATTCCCAATTCTAAGTCTTCACACACATGAGAGAAGTCCACACAAAATTCTGTAATTTTGCTCACCGGAAAACTGGGTTTTTGACCGGAAATAGACCGGAATCGGTCACCGCCGGCAACCTGAAAATTTTGTCTGTCGACGGAATATTCCGTCAGTCCACCGTTAGAGATAACGGTCAGAAAGGTCAAACCGTCAGTCAACGGAATCAAGTGAGAAGAGTCAGCCATTGAGTCAGCAACGAGTCAGCTGCCTAGTTAGCTAAATGGTCTTACTCAGCTGAGTTAAATCGATTTCGGCCTCGTCTGGATCGATCATCGCTGACACCGAGTCGACTCGTCGGAATATAAAATCGGCCGAGTTTCGGCTGTTTACAGGACATTTCCTATCCAAGTTCAGGCCCCTCTTTAGCTCCATTCCTGTACACAATTCCTAACATTCATCTACCAAGTTCTTTTCAGTTACATCAACCATACAATACAACCATCATTCCCTGAATCGGCAACAACATCACTTCATTCTTGACAATAACAACATCAGCAATTGCAGCTTTGTTCTGCAGCAGTTCATACCACCCACATCACCAGCTTTACCCAGTAATCTGGTTGTTCTTAAATTCAAACACTTCGATCTCAGAAACCCATTCTTAGAACTTTATCAATTCCTTCAATCCACCACCAGCCATACCAATTTACAAGCATCTCATTCAACAATAGCTACATATGAACTTGGCACACTTTTCCCAACACCAGCAAACCCCATTCACGGTTCAATTTCTCTTCTCTGCAACACAACAGTCGTCAACAACACCTGTTCTTCATTAATTTTGCGATTCAAATCCATATCCATATTGCTTTCAATTTCTTGACCACCACCATCACAACTCACAATTTCGAGCACCAACAGACCCATCTCATATTCTGCTCAAAACCCAAGTCTGAATTCTCATCTTGACTTCATTTATATCTCCAATTTCTTGATTCGATCTTTAATTTCTAGGGTTATAAATCATCACAGACTCACGATCTGTGTTCTTATTAAGAGAAATAGCTTCGAACCCTAATAATTATCTGAATGTTCTTGGCAACAAACCATTGATTCATGCTTTCCACCATTGATAGCAGTAGATCTATAGCAATTTCTCGATTTAGGTCTCTCCATGGCTGCGCCCTTCTCAATTTCAGTGAATGGATGTATGATTGATAGAAGAGTTTCTTCATTTAGGGTTGGGAATGATTGGGGTGGATTTAAACGCCCCAGCGATAGGACCACCCCAGTTTGGGTGCTAACAACACACATATTTTCAGGATAAGGGCTACCCAGTGATGACAACCCCTTAACCATAGCTGGCTGCCTTTTATAATTCTTCCAAAGAAAGTTGCCCCTTAACATGTGACTGAGTTCCAAATAGTGTTCTCCCCTGAAATGACAGATTTACCCTTTTTGATCAAATTTGGTGATTTCTTCTTCTTTTCCTCCGTGCGAATCCATAGTACCTAATAACTCAAAAACACGCGTAAAATACATAATTTACAAGAAAATAACAAAGAAAGCATAAACTCTATAGATAGTAAATATGGTGTATTCTACACCCTATCAAATTCCCCCACACTTGGACTTTGATAGTCCTCGAGAAAATCAAATCAAACCAAAACTTACAACTTCAAAGCGTTCCAGCGTCCCAAGCATCCAAAGAGCTATGAGGACATAGAGTTTCTGCATGCTAGTAATAAGAAGTTAGAAATACTAAAGAACATATTCTCATTCTTAAATGTTGAGTGAGAAATAACCACACCATAATGAGAGAACGCGTGTTTGAGAAACGATCAATAAGCATTTCGCCTCGACTTCTACCTCACCAAAAAGGGTTTTATGATAATTGCACTCAAAAAGACGGATTTTTTATGGGCCTCACATGTGTGCAGGTAGGAATGAAGGAAGAAATCATGCAACACGTTGAATGGTGGGAAGGATAACTTCCGAAATATTTTAAAAACCCACATCTTTTAACATTTTGAAAAACCATTTTTCAAACGATCTCTAAGAAATGAAATCAACCACTATTATCGAGGATGAGATTACTTACTTACCTTCACATCCGATTGCCAATTATGATAACACCACTCTCACGGAATCCAATAGAAACGTCTTCCTCTCCTCGTCTTCATCTTCTTGGTCTTCGGCTTCAACTATTGATAAAAACTCTTGAATTTCGTAGATCCTTGACAATTTATAAACTTTTTCCTTAAAATCCTTGTCGCTTGAAACTTCCTTATAGATTTTCCTTCCCCACCGCTTATTAAACATATACAAAAATAAAATTTCTCTTGTCTCATTTTTTCCTCATTTTTTTTTTCAATTTTCTTTTTCAAGAACTAAAATAAAAATAAAAACAACTAAAATCGCCCGCTGCTCCCCGGCAACGGCGTCAAAATTTGGTGCGTGTCGTAACCACAACAAATTAATTAATATTTTACTAACTAATTAACAAGTAATATAGGGTAGTCAAGATCGTTCCCACGAGGAGTAAGAGGTTTTAGTTGTCTTATAATGTCACAAAAAGGGGGGTTGTTTTGGGTTTAGATATTAAGAGAAAAAGAAAGTAAAATAAATAAACAAAGCAATTAAAAAGATAAAGGAAATTAATAAGAGAGATTAGATCAAGGAATCCTTCTTCGTTGCAAAACAATGATTCAAGTTATGTTCTTTTCCACTTTTTATTAGTCACAGATTATCACCAACCGTAGGATAGCATGTTCGCTTAGCTAACCCCAAAATTCCTTATTTCACTGAGTAACAGGTCCGCTTAGTTATCAGATTCTATTCAAAAGAACCACCTTGAGGTTCGCTTACAAGATGTAATTCCCCGAACGCATTAAGATTTATGAACTTAGGTTTAGTACTTGTAGTTAGACTCGGTTCGCTTGGTCCACTTTCTAACGTTGTTTTCACACACAATTGCTCCACGGAATCCCTCCGCAAGTTCTCGTGTTTTCTACTTATGTAAAGAGTCAAGAAACTATTACGTATTCCCTAACTTTCGCTAGCTTTAGATCGATTAACAAATCAATTTAGTATGCATCCTAAACAACCTATCAATCAAGCATAAACATTTTGATTAGCAAAAACAAACGATAATCATGTGAAAACGTCAAGATAGAATTGAAACAAAAACTCAAATCATATGTTAAGAACTAGGAATTCATCCTCAATCAATAAGAAAACTAGCTACTCATAGTTTTGAGTTCACACAATAATAATAATAATAAATAAAGAAGAAAGAAAAACTTATTGAAAAGATGATGGTTGCTCCTTCCTCCAATCCTTGTGCACTTTAACTCCTTCTCCAAAGTAGATGTGTGTGTAAAAGTTGTAGAGAACTCCTTTATTTATAGGCTTCAATACTCTCCATATCTTTGTAGGAAAAGAATCCACATTCCATAAGAACACCACTTTCCCAATTTGAGCCATATTCCAATTTCAAGTCCAATTCTCCAAAACTTCACAGTTTTCATCAAATTCCCAATTCTAAGTCTTCACACACATGAGAGAAGTCCACACAAAATTCTGTAATTTTGCTCATCGGAAAACTGGGTTTTTGACCGGAAATAGACCGGAATCCGTCACCGCCGGCAACCTAAAAATTATGTCCGTCGACTGAATATTCCGTCAGTCCACCATTAGAGATAACGGTCAGAAAGGTCAAACCGTCAATCAACAGAGTCAATGGAGAAGAGTCAGCCATTGAGTCAGCTGCCTAGTTAGCTGAATGGTCTTACTCAGCTGAGTTGAATCGATTTCGGCCTCGTCTGGATCGATCATCGCCGACACCGAGTCGACTCATCGGAATATAAAATCGGCCGAGTTTCGGCTGTTTACAGGACATTTCCTGACCACGTTCAGGCCTCTCTTTAGCTCCATTCCTCTATACAATTCCTAACATTCATCTACCAAGTTCTTTTTAGTTACAGTAACCATCCAATACAACCATCATTCCCTAAATCGGCAACAACATCACTTCATTCTTGACAATAACAACACCAGCAATTGCATCTTTGTTCTGCAGCAGTTCATACCACCCACATCACCAGCTTTACCCAGTAATCTGGTTGTTCTTAAATTCAAACACTTCGATCTCAGAAACCCATTCTTAGAACTTTATCAATTCCTTCAATCTACCACCAGCCATACCAATTTACAAGCATCTCATTCAACAGTAGCTACATATGAACTTGGCACACTTTTCCCAACACCAGCAAACCCCATTCACGATTCAATTTCTCTTCTCTACAACACAACAGTCGTCAACAACACATGTTCTTCATTAATTTTGCGATTCAAATCCATATCCCTATTTCTTTCAATTTCTTGACCACCACCATCACAACTCACAATTTCGAGCACCAATAGACCCATCTCATATTCTGCTCAAAACCCAAGTCTGAATTCTCATCTTGACTTCATTTATCTCTCCAATTTCTTGATTCGATCTTTAATTTCTAGGGTTGTAAATCATCACAGACTCACGATCTGTGTTCTTCTTAAGAGAAACAGCTTCAAACCCTAATAATTATCTGAATGTTCTTGGCAACAAACCATTGATTCATGCTTTCCACCATTGATAGCAGTAAATCTCTAGCAATTTCTCGATTTAGGTCTCTCCATGGACGCGCCCTTCTCAATTTCAGTGAATGGATGAATGATTGATAGAAGAGTTTCTTCATTTAGGGTTGGGAATGATTGGGGTGGATTTAAACGCCCCAGGGATAGGACCACCCCAGTTTGGGTGCCAACAACACACATATTTTCTGGATAAGGGCTATCCAGTGATGACAACCCCTTAACCATAATTGGTTGCCTTTTATAATTTTTCCAAAGCAAGTTGCCCCTTAACATGTGACTGGGCTCTAGATAGTGTTCTCCCCTGAAATGACAGATTTGCCCTTTTTGCTCAAATTTGGTGGTTTCTTCTTCTTTTCCTCCGTGCGACTCCAGAGTACCTAATAACTCAAAAATACGCGTAAAATACATAATTTACAAGAAAATAGCAAAGAAAGCATAAACTCTATAGATAGTAAATATGGTGTATTCTACACCCTATCAGAGATTGTTAGAAAAAAAATGTGTTAAAAGATGTCGGTTTTTAAAATATTTCGGAAGTTGTTCTTCCCACCATTCAACGTGTTGCAGGAATTATCTCTTCATTCCTACCTGTGCATATGTGAGACCCATAAAAAGCCGTCTTTTTAGTGCAATTTCATAAAATCCTTTTTGGTGAGGCAGAAGTCGAGGTGAAATGATTATTGATCATTTCTTAAACACGCGTTCTCTCATTATGGTGTGGTCATTTCTCACTCAACATCTAAGAATGAGAATATGTTCTTTAGTATTTCTAACTTCTTATTACTAGCATGCAGAAACTCTATGTCCTCATAACTCTTTGGATGCTTGGGACGCTGGAAAGCTTTGAAGTTGTAAGTTTTAGTTTAATTTGCCCGAGGACTAGCAAAGTCTAAGTGTGGGGGAATTTGATAGAGTGTAGAATACATCTTATTTATTATCTATTGTTTATGCTTTCTCTGCTATTTTTCTTGTAAATTATGTATTTTACGCGTGTTTTTGAGTTATTAGGTACTCTGGAGTCACATGAAAGAAAAGAAGAATAAATCATCCACAATTGAGAATGATAGGGCAAAAGGGTCATTTCACTGCAAATAATATTGGGACACATCTAAGGATAAGGGGCAACCCGCAGAAGTACTAAAAGCACCCAGCAAATGACTATGAGACATCCAATTTGGGGTGGTTACTATTGAGTGAGGTGTCATAATCCTATCCTACCCCAATGATTAACCTAACCCTATAATCGAGAGACCATTCTCTCATTCATCTATTTCACTTGGTTCACCTGAAATTGAGAAATTAAAGCAGCAGCTGTCACTGTTGAGCTCGAGGTGGAGATATTGTTCGAATTTGAAGACAGGGAAAAGAGTATTGAAGCAAATAATCAAGAAGAACAAAGTGGATCTACTACTGTTGATTTTGTCTGTCAGTGATAGGGTTTCTGAAGGACACGAAGATGATTGAATTGAGAAATTAAAGCGGAAGAAATGGAGCAGATTTAATGTTGATTTTCAAGGGTTTGGTGAATTGATAAAAGAAAGGAATATGGGTACTATTGGTCGAAGAATTCTGTGGTAGTTGGAGGTATGGAAGAATGATAGGTGTCTAAAACACCTTATTATTTATCTATTGCTTATGCTTTCTCTGCTAGTTTTATTGAAAATTATGTATCTTATGTTTTGTTTTTGAGTATTTAGGTACTTTGGAGTCATTTGGAACAAAAGAAGAGGAAACATCGCTTACAAGGAAAAAAGGTGCAAGTGTTGTTGGGAACGTACTATTTCTCATTATTCGCTTCTATTTCTTGATTCTTGTCTGAAAAGTATGTCGACTTTAGTGATGCAATTTTTGTCTGAAAATCATGACAACTTTAGTGATGACTCTCATTGAAGAGTATAAGTGAATATGAGAAATAAGGGACGATTGCTGTTAGCGGAGGAACTCGAAAGAAGGAGAAAGCGTTCAATTGGAGCATAAAGGGGCATAGTTGTCATTTCCTAGGAGAACACTATCCGGAGAGTCGAACCAAGGTTAAGGGTCGACCAGTCCTACAGGAACACTAAAGACCGCTGATGTTAAGGGGTGGCAACTTGTTATGGGGTACCCATTGGGGTGTCCCTTAGCCTATGAACTAGAGTGTAAATAACCACCCCAATCATTCCCTAACACCTAAATCGAGATACCAGTTTTCTTACTCAATCATTAGCAGCTGAATTTGAGAAAGAAAAGTAGCCACTGCTGCTGTGTGATGTCGTCTGAGAAAAGTGCATCTGGGATCGAAATTCAGAGAGATTTCAAGAGAAAATGGAAAAGAAGATCGAGTTGAGAAGAAATTAGGGGTTTGAGTTGAAATGGACAGTTAGGGTTTGAATATGTGAAATGGGTGATGTGTTGGTGGTTGATGTTAATATGAGAATGAAACGACCCAGATGTTGTTGATTTATGGAGATATAGCAGAAGATGAAGAAATTGGGATTACTGTGAAAATGAGTTAACAAGTATAAAGTTGATGTCAATAAGTTTTATGGTTGAGTGGTTTGATTTTGCAGAAATTGGAGCCTGTGTATGTATGGGAAGATTGGGTTGGCTTGAATTGGTGATACATGACATAAACTAAGCCACAAATTAAGGTTTGTGATGGTTGCTAATGAACGAAGATGTCGAATGAAGAAGAGATGAAAATCTGGTGATGTCTATGAGATGATTTAGGAGATGGGATTGGCCTAAATCTGAGTTTAATCTCAGATATGAGCTAAATCAAGAACTGGGTATTGGAGTATGTTATTGGAGAAATGGCCATGTACTGGTGGTGGTTCTACAGTGGTACTGAGCTACATCTGAAGATGGTGTTGTTTGGAGGAGAGATTGAACTAGAATCATGGAGGTGGTGCTTGAGGGGTGCTTATGGAACTGAAATTGTAGAACCATGGAGTTTGAAGTGTGTATCATATGGCTAGGCAATGGTGGTGAACTGAACTACAGATTGCAGTAATAATGAACTGGTGCAACTGAGTTTTGATGGTGGTATTGAGATAGAGAGATGTTGTTGTAGGGGACCTGATGAATTGAGCATATGGGTTTGAGATGCAACTGAAATGGTTATATGAGTTGCAGTTGTGTAAACCAATGCAGTGGTGATGTTGTTGCTGGTGATTATATGGCTGCTGTGAAGAAGGGGAGCGTCATGGTGATGTCTAACTATAGCTGCAATTCAGATGGTTGAGTTGAGATGGAGTAGTGGTGGTATTTGAGCAATATCAGGTGAATGTTGAGGCTACAGGATGAAGCAATAGAAGTGGAGCCACGAATGAAGCTACAACATGGGAACTGGTGCTTGAGATGGTGGGAAGAGTTTGCACTGGAAAGAATGAATTGCAGTGGTTGCAGTGGATTTTAGGTGGCTATAGGACTATAATTGAGATGTGCTACAAGGCTGAAGTCTGGTGATGTTCAGATGGATGAGGAATTGGAAGTTGTTGTTCTCAAGTTACAAACCAGTGAAGCTCTTGGATTGAATCTCAGTAGCGTGTGCTTATGATTCAGATTTGGCTACAAGTATATTGCTCTCTTTATTTGAGATGGGAAGATGATAAAATGGCAGTGGTTAGGGTTGTGAAATGATAAACAGTTGGTTTGAGGTGGATGCTCTGGTGAGATTATAACAAGGGATGAAGACTAGTGATGCACATAGATATATGCAAATGGAACTGAAGTTGCAGCAGGGATTGATTGTGAGTATGTGTAGGAAGGAATGGAAGTTGCAAGAGAGCCTCATGGCTGGGAATGAAATGCAAAAGGTGCAATGACAGGCCATCTTGGCCGTGAATCGAAGCGCTGCAGAAACACAGAAGACAGCCATCTTGGCCGTGAACTGCACAATACTGGCCTGGACTAAATCATGTCAACTGGCTTAGTTGACACCGACTTGACTCGCTGAGCTTGACCGGGTTGACTCGGTTGACCGTATCGACCCATTGACCGTTTGACTTTTCAGGTTGCCGGCGGCGACTTTCTGGCGCCGGATTCCGGCCAAAAACCCAGTTTTCCGTCGAGCGTTTTTGGGACATATTTTCTACACGGATTTCTCTCACTCGTGGGTCGGGTGAATTTCCAACTAATGGACTTTGAAGAAAAAAAACCTAATTTTGGAAGGAAGAAAAGCTACAAAAAGAAAAGTTCTACTAACTTTTGGATATAACGTTTTATTCTATTCTTGGGAGCTTTTGCAGAGAACTACTTCTAGGGTTTGCTTTCTTTTATGTTTCATCTATTTTCTTTGAATATTATGATGATGAACTCCATGAATATGAGTAGCTAAATACTATTATTGGTTATGGGATAAAAGTTGATTTCTTCATGCATGTTATTTGATTCTATGAATTAGTTTTGTCTCAATTTTATCGTTTATGATTCATTGTTTTTATTATCATATGATTTGAATGCTAGTTTGGTTGAGTCCGGAATCAATTGGATTTGTTTTCATCTCTATAGCTATATTAGGGTTTTCGTAAAAGTTGGATTTCTAGTAGCATCTTGTGGTTAATACTTGTAGTGATACATCTTTTTAATCGCATATGAATCATAACCTTTGTTAAAACGAATTAGTGCTTTTACACGTTTGTTTGCATTGATTAGTCTTATTTCATAGAACCTATTGCTCTTAGGGAGTTAAATCTAATTGTGCTTTTACACTTTAGGTTGCTTTTTAAGTAGATTTCACAATAGCATCTTTTAATGTTGTTTGTGATTAAATCAGGAAATAAACGTGATACTCTTGCGATCAAGATATCCTAGGACTTTTGATAATTGAGAGATTAAATACCAATTCTAATCATAGATGAAAACTACATGCTTGTGAATGATACTATCCCTTGACCAATATCTTCTCCCTATTGATTATTCCAATTATTTACTTTTCTTTATTTAGTTTTATTACTTTGATAAAAACAAAACACACTCTTGGGTTATTTGGTTACTTGGTTACTTAAGAATCTGAAAATTGCATAACAACAATCGTCTCTCTGTGGATAAGAACTCTTTCTTATCACGTACTTCATTCATATTTAGTAGAGTGAGAAAGTGAAATTATTTTTGACGCATACGACACGCATCAAATTTTGGCGCCGTTGCCGGGGAGGCATTCGGCTTGTTATATAGTTTTTAGTTTCTTTTTATTATTTTTGCTTTTATCATTGCTTCTTATTTCTGGTTTCGTTTTTCTGACTTGGTTTTGAGAATTGTGTTTCCGGTACCCTACTGAAATACAAACCGGAAGAAGCAATGGGTGATGCAAACCGTACACTCAAGGAATTGTCTTCTCACAAGCTAGATACACAACAGGGGTGTATTCAAACAAATTCTACTTTCGAGATCAAACCGGGGCTGCTTAGAGAATTACCAAAGTTCCATGGCATGGTGAATTAAGGCCCAAACAAGCATCTTATGGACTTCCACACCATTGTCATGGCCGTGCTTCCAGCGGATGTTGAGGAGAATGGTGCAATGTTGAAAGTTTTTCGATTCTCTTTGGTGGATAGTGCTAAAGATTGGTTGTATTATTTGCCTCCCGAAAGTGTCACAACTTTTAATAGGTTGAAGAAACTCTTTTTAGAGAGATATTTTCCTGCATCAAAGGCTATTCAAATTCGCAAGGAGATTTGTGGGATGAAGAAAATGTGGGAGAATCTTTATATGAATGTTGGGAACGATACAAGAGATTGGTGGCAAGCTTCCATCATCACCAATTTAGTGATGTAATGATTATCCAATACTTCTATAAAGGTCTCCAAGCAAGTTATAGGAATCTTATTGACGCTGCAAGTGGCGGTGCACTTATGAACAAGACGGTGACACAAGCTAGGGAGTTGATTGAGAGTATGGCAGCAAATTCTCAACAATTTTCAAATCGAGGATCAGAACCACCTACCAAGGGAGTTAATCAAGTTGACGATATTATCTAATTACGTCAACAAATGAGCAATATGATGTCAATGATGCAACAAATTGCAGCAGTGGTTGTAAAACCATCACGCCCAGCTTATGAGAACGTAGAGCATGTCAATGCTATATTCTCAACTCAGCCGTATGGTATTTATTCCAACACTTACGAGCAAGTTACAAGTGCAAGTTCTGTTTACATCCATCCACATGAGTTCCAACAACAAGTGCAACAACCACAACAAGGGCATAATCCAGAATTGGAGAAGATGGTTACTTTGGTGGAGGCTCTAATGTCCGTGGTACAGCAAAATCAACAACTAGCGATCTTAAATTAGCAGAAAACGGATAATGCAATTAAGGAGTTGCAATCACAAGTTGGTCTACCGTAACAACAACAATTCCAGCAACAATAACAACCACCTGAAAATCAAGGGTCTAATATGGAAGAGTTGCTGAAATCTTTTATGCAAAGAACGGAGGTTGTGGTCCAGGACTTGCAAACACAAGTAGGTTCAATGGCCGAGGTGCTTAATCAGTTGCATGCACAAAATGGTGAGAAACTCCATTTCCAACCTCTTAACTCAAGTGATGGTGTCAATGCTATTAAGTTGGGAAGTGGTACACAATTTTTGCAACCCGAAGTTACAAATTCGGGTGAAGAAGAAGCGCCAAAGGAACCAATTTTGGAGGAAAAAAACGCAGATTTTCCCCAAACTCCCGAGGTAACTAAATCAAACTCTAAACCTCTTGTTTCTACTTATGTTCCTCCTCTACCTTTTCCTGGAAGGTTTGTTAAAGCTAATGAGAAGGTGGAACAAGATAGGGATATTTGGGATGTTTTTAAGAAGGTCCAAGTGAATATTCCACTTATTGAAGTAATTATGCAATATCCTCGCTATGCAAAGTGTGTAAAGGAATTGTGCACTAACAATCACAATCTAACCGGTAATGAGGTAATGAGTGTGGGGGAAAACACTTCTGCGTATCTTACAAAGAAACTCCCACCTAAATTGAAAGATCCCGGTAGTTTCACTATTCCATGCACTATTGGTAAAACAAGGTTTGCAAAAGCTATGTTAGATTTAGGAGCGTCTATTAATGTTATGCCTACTTCGATTTATGATGCTTTAAATCTTGGTCCTCTCAAGAAAACCGGCATAGTTATTCAACTTGCCGATAGATCTAATGTTTACCCTAAAGGGATTGTTGAGGATGTTTTGGTGCAGGTTAAAGGACTAATATTTCCAGTGGATTTCTATGTTTTAGACATGAGTGATGTGAATTCATCCTCGTCTACACCTTTACTGTTGGGTAGACCATTTATGAGTACCGCTAGAACGAAGATTGATGTCCACAATGGCACCTTGAATATGGAGTTCGATGAAGAAGTCATACACTTCAACATCTTTGAGGCGAGGAAACATCCAAGTACCATTCAATCAGATTTCCATAATGTGTTGGAAGCCGGCTAAGGCGTAACAAGCAAGTAGCAAGTCGGGCTGACGACTTTAAACCAAGCGCTAAGTGGGAGGCAACCCACCGGTTTTGTATCTTTATCTTTATCTTTTTATTTTTAAGCATTTTATCTTATTTTCCTTGTTTTTTCATATCATTTGCGGAATTTCCCACCTTGAACTTTCTTTGGACGATTCAATTTTACATTGAGGACAATGTAAAGTTTAAGTGTGGGGGAGCATTTATATGTTTGAATAGTTTGTTTTAGTGTGTTTTATGCCTTTAGTAAAAAAAAAAAAAAATCAGAAAAATAGAAAAACCAAGAAAAAATTTGTGCTTTTTGAACTCCGAAATCTAGAAACTTGTGCCTTTAGGATGACACCATTAGTGGATGGAACCATTTTGAATGCAGGAGTTGAGGAACCAATTAACTAAAAGGGACGAACATAGCTCAGAAATCACAAATAACATGATAGTTGTTACCATATCTCGGAATATCACCATATCACATTCTATTTTTATTTTTCCATATTTATCTATTGTTCTCTAAGTGCTTTGGTGGGTCACTAAACGTCGATGTGTTATTACTGCTAGGATGAAATAGAATGATTGAGTTACTAGAAAAAGAAAGGAAAAAAAAAAAAAAGACCGACCAATTAGACCAAAACGGAATAAGAATGACACTTGGGAATAACAGTATGTGTGAAACGTAGTCCCTGTATCTGTCGCCTAAACAAGCGTGGAATGCAGGATCCAAGGCAACTATCATGTACTTGCTGACAAGAAGCATGCGCTTGGATACAAAAGATCTAATCATGCTGTCTAGAAAAGAAAAAAAAGTGAAAAAGAAAAAAAAAGTATTATATTGGTTGAATAAAGTCACTTCTGGTTCCCTTGTATATGCTAGTGAGTTGATGTAGAATTCAAACCAGTAGCTCAATCCAATAGGATGCATATGTTCATCTTGGCAGTGACCTTCAGACAGATATGGGATACATCGATCACTTGTGAACATTCGCCAACATCTACATCTATATCCATCTTCTTAATCTTTTCATTGTGATTTTTTGGTTTGTTAGTTTCCGAGTATTGTGGCTTGTTCGACTATCTAATTAGAGTTTATTTACTAATATATGAATTAAATTTGCACAAGGTACCTCTTCCTGTAGTCATTTTGGATTTATTCATTGATTTATCACAAATAGACGGAGTTGGAAATATAGGTTTTGTAGGTAGACCTCTTTTAAACCTTCACGAGACTATAACTCGTCCACTAGGGACACCTAGGGGTTCAAAGGCTTGTTATTTATGCTAAAAGTGACCATAGCCTCGATGAGACAGAGTTGTATGTATGCTTTATAATTATTTTGTTTGATTTTCTCGAGGACTAGCAAAGTCTAAGTGTGGGGGAATTTGATAGGTGTCTAAAACACCATATTATTTATCTATTGTTTATGCTTTCTCTGCTAGTTTTCTTGAAAATTATGTATCTTATGTTTTGTTTTTGAGTATTTAGGTACTTTGGAGTCATTTGGAACAAAATAAGAGGAAACATCGCTTACAAGGCAAAAAGGTGCAAGTGCTGTTGGGAACATACTATTTCTCATTATTCGTTTCTATTTCTTGATTCTTGTCTGAAAAGTATGTCGACTTTAGTGATGCAATTTTTGTCTGAAAATCATGACAACTTTAGTGATGACTCTCATTGAAGAGTATAAGTGAATATGATAAATAAGGGACGGTTGTTGTTAGCGGAGGAACTCGAAAGAAGGAGAAAGCATTCAATTGGAGCATAAAGGGGCATATTTATCATTTCCTAGGAGAACACTATCCGGAGAGTCGAACCAAGGTTAAGGGTCGACCAGTCCTACAGGAACACTAAAGACCGCTGATTTTAAGGGGTGTCTACCTGTTATGGAGTACCCATTGGGCTGTCCCTTAGCCTATGAACTAGAGTGTAAATAACCACCCCAATCATTCCCTAAAACCTAAATCGAGATACCAGTTTTCTTACTCAATCATTAACAGCTGAATTTGAGAAAGAAAAGCAGACATTGCTGCTGTGTGATGTCGTCTGAGAAAAGTGCATCTGGGATCGAAATTCAGAGAGATTTCAAGAGAAAATGGAGAAGAATATCGAGTTGAGAAGAAATTAGGGGTTTGATTTGAAATGGACAGTTTGGGTTTGAATATGTGAAATGGGTGATGTGTTGGTGGTTGCTGTTAATCTGAGAATGAAACGACCCAGATGCTGTTGATTTATGGAGATATAGCAGCTGATGAAGAAATTGGGATTACTGTGAAAATGAGTTAACAGGTATGAAGTTGTTGTCAATAAGTTTTATGGTTGAGTGGTTTTATTTTGTAGAAATTGGAGCCTGTGTATGTATGGGAAGATTGGGTTGGCTGGAATTGGTGATACATGACATAAACTAAGCCACAGATTAAGGTTTGTGATGGTTGCTAATGAACGAAGATGTCGAATGAAGAAGAGATGAAAATATGGTGTTGTCTATGAGATGATTTAGGAGATGGGATTGGCCTTAATCTGAGTTTAATCTCAGATATGAGCTAAATCAAGAACTGGGTATTGGAGTATGATGTTGGGGCAATGTCCATGTACTGGTGGTGGTTCTACAGTGGTACTGAGCTACATCTGAAGATGGTGTTGTTTGGAGGAGAGATTGAACTAGAATCATGGAGGTGGTGCTTATGGAACTGAAATTGCAGAACCATGGAGTTTGAAGTGTGTATCAGATGGCTAGGAAGTGGTGGTGAACTGAACTACAGATTGCAGTAATAATGAACTGGTGCAGCTGAGTTTTGATTGTAGTATTGAGATGGAGAGATGTTGTTGCAGGGGACCTGATGAATTGAGCATATGGGTTTGAGCTGCAACTGAAATAGTTATATGAGTTGTAGTTGTGTAAACCAATGCCGTGGTGATGCTATTTCTGGTGATTATTTGGCTGCTGTGAAGAAAGGGAGCGTCATGGTGATGGCTAACTGTAGCTGCAATTCAGATGTTTGAGTTGAGATGGAGTGGTGGTGGTATTTGAGCAATATCAGGTGAATGTTGAGGCTATATGATGAAGCAATAGAAGTGGAACCACGAATGAAGCTACAACATGGGAACTGGTGCTTGAGCTGGTGGGAAGAGTTTGCACTGGCAAGAATGAAATGCAGTGGTTACAGTGGAGTTTAGGTGGCTATAGGACTGTAATTGAGATGTGCTACAAGGCTGAAGTCTGGTGATGTTCAGATGGATGAGGAATTGGAAGTTGTTGTTCTCAAGTTACAAACCAGTGAAGCTCTTGGATTGAATCTCAGTAGCGTGTGCTTATGATTCAGATTTGGCTACAAGTATATTGCTACTGTTACAGATGGGAAGATGAGAAAATGGCAGTGGTTAGGGTTATGAAATGATAAACAGTTGGTTTGAGGTGGATGCACTGGTGAGATTATAACAAGGGATGAAGACTAGTGATGCACACAGATGTATGCAAATGGAACTGAAGTTGCAGCAGGGATTGATTGTGAGTATGTGTAGGAAGGAATGGAAGTTGCAAGAGAGCCTCATGGCTGGGAATGAAATGCAGAAGGTGCAACAGACAGGGCCATCTTGGCCGTAACTGAAGCTGCAGAAACACAGAAGATATCCATCTTGGCCGTGAACTGCACAATACTGGCCTGGACTAAATCATGTCAACTGGCTTAGTTGACACCGACTTCACTCGCTGATCTTGACCGGGTTGACTCAGTTGACCGTATCGACCCGTTGACCGTTTGACTTTTCAGGTTGTCGGCGTCGACTTTCTGGCGCCGGATTCCGACCAATTTCCGGCCAAAAACCCAGTTTTCCGGCGAGCGTTTTTGGGACATATTTTCTACACGGGTTTCTCTCACTCGTGGGCCAGGTGAATTTCCAACTAATGGACTTTGAAGAAAAAAAACCTAATTTTGGAAGGAAGAAAAGCTATTAAAAGAAAAGTTCTACTAACTTTTGGATATAGCGTTTTATTCTATTCTTGGGAGCTTTTGCATAGAACTACTTCTAGGGTTTGCTTTTTTTTATGTTTCATCTATTTTCTTTGAATATTATGATGATGAACTCCATGAATATGAGTAGCTAAATACTATTATTGGTTATGGGATAAAAGTTGATTTCTTCATGCATGTTATTTGATTCTATAAATTAGTTTTGTCTCAATTTTATCGTTAATGATTCATTGTTTTTATTATCATATGATTTGAATTCTAGTTTGGTTGAGTCCGGAATCAATTGGATTTGTTTTCATCTCTATAGCTATATTAGGGTTTTCAATACGTAAAAGTTGTTTATCCCTGATTTCTAGTAGCATCTTGTGGTTAATACTTCTAGTGATACATCTTTTTAATCGCATATGAATCATAACCTTTGTTAAAGCGAATTAGTGCTTTTACACGTTTGTTTGCATTGATTAGTCTTATTTCATAGAACTTATTGCTCTTAGGGAGTTAAATCTAATTGTGCTTTTACACTTTAGGTTGCTTTTTAAGTAGATTTCACAATAGAATCTTTTAATGTTGTTTGTGATTAAATCAGGAAATAAACGGGATACTCTTGCGATCAAGATATCCTAGGACTTTTGATAATTGAGAGATTAAATACCAATTCTAATCATAGATGAAAAATGCATGCTTGTGAATGATATTATCCCTTGACCAATATCTTCTCCCTATTGATTATTCCAATTATTTACTTTGCTTTATTTAGTTTTATTACTTTGATAAAAACAAAACATACTCTTGGGTTATTTGGTTACTTGGTTACTTAAGAATCTGAAAATTGCATAATAACAATCACCTCTCTGTGGATACGAACTCTTTCTTATCACGTACTTCATTCATATTTAGTAGAGTGAGAAAGTGAAATTATTTTTGACGCATACGACACGCATCAAAGGAGAGCTGGTGTTGTATCTGTAAATCATAGATGAAGAGGAAGATTGAAGAGATAAATGAAGTAATGGTGAATCGGTAGCAGATTACAAGTTGGGTGTGTGATGAATTCGATTTTTAATACCTGGAGAGTTTGAATTAAAAGACAAGATGTGATGTTGCTCGAATTACATAATGAGTTATGGAGATTACATGGAGAGATTGGAATAAATCTGTTGTTGTTGTAGGTACTGAATATCGTAAGATAATAGTTCACGAGTATCGTAATAAATAAAGGAGAAAAGAGATATAAAATGATACGATGATAGAAGTAGCGCGGAGAAATATGAAGTTTTGCGAAGATGGAGTAATTTTGTGAGTATGAGTTGCGATACTTCGCAATTCATATACAGCTGTATAAGTTTTACTATAAATAGGAGTTCAAAGGTAAAATTCTAGAGGTTCTTTTAGTGAGTATTAGAAAATATCTTAGGAAAGAGAATAGATAAAGTTGTAACTATTCTACTTTCATTTAGATACTTCTTTGTAATCAATTGAGAACATTAATAAGAAAAATTTTATTCATCATCAAGAACTTCTTGAGTTTTTACTAATTCTATTGAGGGTGTAGTTGTAGGTTATTCTGCAACTACATAACTGGCGCTAGAAACAGGGACTTGAGAATTGTGGTAGCCTAAATTTGAGGGAATTGTGGAAAATTTGAAGATCAAATGAAGTCAGTAGATGGAGATTGCAAAAAAGAAGAATGTAATATTATCACAAAGACGATGATTGATGAATTTCATAGTAATATGAAGGGAAAAATATACAAGCGAGATTGTAGAGGAAGAAAGATCATGGAGGAAGAAAAGATAACAACTTTAGAAGAATGGGAAAAGCAGAAATTCACATTTTTAGTAGCAGAAATTCCAAATGAAGACTTGAACCACACCTCACCATTGGTGATCACATTGACAATAATGCTAGAAGATAAGAAAGCTGTAGAAAAATGGAAATTAAACCGAATTCTGGTTGATACAGGGAGTTCTGTTAATATCATATTCTATCATGCACTTAAAGGGATGGGAATTAAATATGAAGAAATCACAAATTCAAAATGTCTTATTCATGGATTAGGAAAATCTACAACAAAATCTAAAGGGGAAATCGCGCTGCGAATATTACTGGGAGAAATCGAAACACATGTAATCTTGTGTGTGATAGATATGGAATCTCCATATAACATGTTGATAGGGAGGCCGTGGATTCATGCGATCAAAGTTGTTGCTTCAACATTACATCAGAAAATAAAATTTCCTACACCAAATGGAATACAAGAAATAAAAGGAGATCTTGATAGTGCAAAATTTTGTTATCAAATTGAAGTAATGCAATGCGGAGGAAGAGCAAGAAAGAAAAAGCTTCGTAGGAAACTTGCGAAGGAAACAAAAAAGGAAGAAGAATTCCAAGTGTATACAGTAAGAGCAAAGGAAGGGAGAGGTATACCAAATGAGATTCGAGAAAAAGAAGGGGAACCAGCAAAAATAATCAAAGAACCAACACCTATGGGGGAGCAAAATCCAAGTTATATTGCAGTTGAACCAACTAAAGAAATAAATATTGGAAGTAAAGAGGAGCCTTTATTCTTGCGAATTGGAACTAAGATGGATGAAGAAGAAGAAAAAAGAACTATTGATCTTTTACGAGAATATAAAGATATCTTCGTAGGAAGTGTAGATGAGATACCAGGAATTGATCCAACAGTGGCGTGTCATAAATTGCACATAGATAAAAATGTAAGACCATTCAAACAAAGAATAAGGAAGATATCACAGAATTATCATGTACAGATAGAAGAAGAGTTACAAAAGATGTTGGATGCAGGGATCATAAGGGAAGCAAAATATCCAGAATGGATTGCGAATATGGTCATTGTTAGAAAAAGAATAAAGGAATAAGAATTTGCATAGATTTCTTGATCTAAATAAGGCATATCCCAAAGACAGTTTTCCATTACCGGATATACCACAAATGGTGGAATCAGTTGCAGGTCATGATAGAGTCACTTCACTTGATGGATATAAAGGGTATAATCAAATATCACTCATGAAGAAGATCAAGAACATCGCCTTTTTTGCTCCAAGGGGTTTGTATTGTTATGTGAAGATGCCATTTGGTTTGCGGAATGCGGGTGCTACATATCAACGTATGGTTGAAAAAGTGTTCGCGAAGTGGATACATAAAACTTTGGAGGTATATGTAGATGATATGTTGATAAAAAGCAAGGAAGCTAAAGACCATGTGCAAGATTTGAAGGAAATATTTGAGCAAATGAGAAAGTTCAACATCAAATTAAATCTGAGAAATGTATAATTGGGGTTTCATCTGGAAAGTTCTTGGGATACATAGTATCGAAGGAGGGAATACAAGTTGATCCAGAAAAGGTCCAAGCAGTTCGTGACATGCCAACACCGCAACGGTAAAAGAAGTACAAAAACTAAATGGACTCTTGGCTTCACTTGGAAGATTTATTTCGCGAATGTCGAGATAAGTGCAAGCATTTTTTCAACATACTTAAGAAGGAGCAAAATTCAAGTGGTCTCGATGAATGTGAAAAAGCTTTTCAAGGAATCAAAGAGTACCTCACAAATACATCTATACTACGAAACCAGTGAGAAAGGCGAAGAATTATTGGTATACCTCGCAACAACTCCATATGCTCTAAGTGCGGTTCTGTTCTGAGCAGATGCGGGAGTAGAGAGGCCCATTTACTACATTAGTAAAACTTTTAATGCAGGAGAGAAGAATTATTCCAAAATGGAGAAGTTAATCTTAGCCCTGGTTTATGCATCATTCAAGTTATGAATATACTTTCAAGCACATGTGATAAAAGTGGTAACCAAAGTCCCAATTGAATCAACCATGAAGAACACAAAAAGTTCAGGAAGAATAGAAAGGTGGAATGCACAAGTAAACCATTACAAGATAAAATACGAAGTATTATCATCGCAAAAAATCACAAGTTGTCATGATTTTTGTGAGAATTTCCTTTGGAAGAAGATGAAGCATTAGAGGAAATGATGGATGTTGAAGAAGAATTTGGAAATCCAAAAGACTTGTTAACAGAACCAGATGGATGGGAAATTCTAGTGGACGGATCATCCAATAGTGAGGGAAATGGAATTGGAGTCGTGTTGATTTCACCAGAAGGAGAAAGAACAAGACATTCTCATTAGAATATAATTTGCATCCACGAACAATGAAACAGATCTGAAGCTGTAGTGCATGCATTAAAGATCGCAATAGAAAAGAATCTCGAAAGTATAAGGATAACAAGTGATTCGCAGTTAGTGATTTGTCAAATTAAAGGGGAATATACCACAAATGAATCTTCTTTGAAGAAATACAAGAAACTCGTTGAAGAATTATCTGCGAAGATACCAAAATTAAAATGGAGACATATATCCAGAAAATATAATCGTCTCGCAGATGCTTTTGCATTTATTCCAAGCATGATGACAAATCCAAATACAAGAAATATCCAAATACAGACAATTCAACACCCATCAGTGGACAAAGAGAAAGAAATTGAGGAAGTTGTTGCAATGGAAGTAGAAAAAGAATTATCAAACAACATCGCAGATTGGAGAAAAGAAATTCATGCATATCTCGCAACAGGAGAAATATCCAGGAACAGACTAGAAACACATAAATTAAAGAGTCGTGCAACAAGCTATGAGTTACGAGAAGGAATTTTATATAGAAAGTCTTTCAATGGACCACCTCTCAGGTGCTTAACTCGCGAAGAAGGAGAAAAAATATTGAAGATGTTACATGGAGGAGAAGCTGGAAATCATAGAGGGGGAAGATCTCTAGCATATAGAGCAAAGATACAAGAGTATTACTGGCCTTATATGCATACATACGCAAAATTGTTCGTACGAAGATGCAAGGAATGTCAACGACATGGTAAAAGAATTCATGCATCAGGAGCCACATTAACTTCTTCAACAAGCTGCTGGCCTTTTGGTAAATGGGGGTTGGATATTGTTGGACCATTTATACCTGGATCTGGACAAAGGCGATACTTGATAGTTGCAACAGATTATTTCAGGAAGCTCGCAGAAGTAAAAGCGATCTGACATATTCGTGATAAAGATGTTTTTACATTCATATTTGAGAACCTCATTTGCAGGTACAGGATTCAAAGCACAACTAGTATCTGATAATGGAAAACAATTTGAGGGGTAGAATATAGAGATGTTACTCAGTGCTTTTAGGATAAAATGTGGGAAGTCAACCCCGTTATATCCACAAGATAATGGACAAGCAGAAGCAACAAATAAAACAATCGCAGATACAATCAAAAAGAAATTAGAAGGACATCTCAAAGGGTGGTGCGAGCAAGTACCTAGCGCAGTTTGGGCATACAATACAACTAGAAGAGAAGCAACTGGAATGTCTCCTTATTGTCTAACATATGGAGTAGAAGCAGTATTACCCACAAAGGTTGTAATTCCTACAACAAAGAAAGAAGCTTGGGAAAGAAATTTAAGTGCGGGAGTAATATTAAGTGAATTGGATGATTTGGAAGAAAAAAGAGAAAAGGTGTTGCACCATATGAAGATTTATCAAGAACGATTAGCTCGAGAATACAACAAGAGAGTCATTGAACGTGAATATAAACCAGGTGATTTGGTCATGCGAGAAACACCTAAATATCAAAAAGAAAATGGAGGAAAATTAGAACCAAAATGGGATGGACCATACGTTGTTAAAGAAGTTGTAGGAAGCAGAGCTTATCGGCTGATGGATCCATAAGGGAGAGACATGGGTTTGAGGCTTGGTAGACCTTGGAACAGGCTATATTTGAAAAGGTATTACCCATAAAACTCATGAATTTTTTTACGAATATTGTTTGCTCGCAGGAAATTGGGAAAAGTTACGAATTTTCAGAATTTATATTCCGATTAAAATTTCATTAATTTGCGAATAAAAGACCGCAATCTGTGATCAGCCTCCAAAAAAGAAAGAGAGCCGCAGAAAATTTTATACAGGCAAACCTTTGTGGCATACACCCTAGTTCGCGAAGCTATATTTCGTAAGAGGCAAAGTCCTAAAGTACGTCATTTAAGGGGGTACCTATAACGTGGCTAAGGGTAACCGGAACACCACCAAGGGACCTTAGTACATGGTAAAAATTTTGGGGTACAACCCAATAATGGGGTACCTATCCGGGTTAGACACCTTGGATTCTCACCTAATCTAGCGACATTACGCAATATAAAATGCGGTGTAAGAGGATTTAGGTTGGGCGACTAAGGCATACTGTCTTTCCCAAGAAGTGCAGAAAACGATCAAGGCGCCGAGGTACACGGTTGAGTCAAGAGTGCCGGGTGAGGTTGAACCACATCTGCCATTTTTGACAAGTCTTGGAAAATGATGCACTTGGCCCAAAGATACCCCATAGGGTGCAACCTCGTAACTATAAGCCATATAGGAAAAAAAAGGATAAGAGGTTGCGATCAAAAGCTGGTTGTTGGCAGAACCGGATGGGAAGAGCTAACCTTGTATGGTCGATGTACGCTTCCTTGAAGTGGAAATTAGGGGGAAGATAAAGGGAAGCACCCTCCATTATGGAGCTGATACGTGCTATAAGACGCAAATGTCATGAGGATTCTTGTTTGCGAAAACATAAAGGTTTGTCATATTTGTGCAACAAATGAAGTTCTGCGAGCCTTCTAAAAAAAAAAAAAAAGAATAAAGAATAAAGAACATAATAAAGAAGTTAAGATGAGATCAATGGGTCACTACATGAAAGTGTAGAGACGTCCTGCGATTTCATCGCAAGACGGCAATGTCATGGGGCTTTATGTTCGCAAGAATATTTAGTCCTGACATATTGTCGCAACAATTCCTGAAGAGGCTAAAATACTATACAAAGAAGTTAAGATGAGATCAATGGGTTTTTGCATGAAAGTGTAAGAACGTCCTGCGATTTCATCGCAAGACGATAATGTCACGAGGTTGTATATTCGCAAGAATGTTCAGACTTGTCATATTATCGCAAATACAAAAATTTACTACAAAAGAGGTGGCAAAATAAGACCTTTACTTAGGAAGGCATGATAAGACCACAGAAATTAATGAAATTCATTGCATCAATATCATTGAAGAAATTATACAAGAATATACATTATGAAGATTTGAAGAGAAGACAGCTTCGTCAATACCATTGAAGAAATTATACAAGAATATACATTATGAATATTTGAAGAGAAGACAGCTTCGTCAATATCATTGAAGAATTTTTACAAAAAGTCCTATCAAAGAAGATAACATCATTAAAGAATTGTCACGAAGACTTAGCAAAAGATGCGATTTTGATAGCAATCAAATACAGATAAGTTCATACTCGTAAAATGTTACGAGAATTACATACTTCTTATACTTCTCCATATATTGAATATTTCTCCAAAAGATTGAATACTTCTTATAATTCTTCAAGAATATATCATATTCATTATACTTCTTTAACGGATATTTCATTTGGTGAAGGTTAAATAATCATTATACTTCGTCATATGTTACGTAATTATTCACAGATTGAATACTTCTTATATTTCTTCAGTTGGTGAATTGAGTACTTCTAATACTTCTTATATTTCTTCAGTTGGTGAATTGAGTACTTCTAATACTTCTTATATTTCTTTATTTGGTGAATTGAGTACTTCTAATACTTCTTATATCTCTTCATTTGGTGGATCGAGTACTTCTAATACTTCTTATATCTCTTCATTTGACGGATTTGGTACTTCTAATACTTCTTCAAAAGTATTGTATATGTACTATACTTATTAAGGATATTTCGCAAAATATCAGAAAGAAAGGATAAATCATCTTCGCAAAATATTAGATGTACTTCTTAAAAAATATAATTGTTCGCAAAAAGAAAACCAACAGTAATTAAGGGAAGGAATTCAAAAGAAAGGAGGACAGGAGAGTCAATGATAAATTGAAAAAAGAATGTTATCATGCTTCATCAACATTCTGTGCTGGATATTCAAGATCAGTAGGGTCATTAGCAGCCTTTGACTTTTGCGAGATATCATCCTTGGAAGAATATGCAACAAAAATATCTCCTTGAGGAATAGATTCTTTCTCATCATCAAGATCTTCATCATCACTCTCATAATCAAAATCACTATCAGGCTCACGAGCAACTTCATCGTCAGATATCTTCAGAGGAGTAATTTTCACAGGAGGCAAGCCTCTTGATAAGAGAACGTTATTCGTAAAGACTTGAGCTTTCAGATGACTTTCACGAAGTATAGCTTTTTGATGATTGGTATCTTCGATATCTTTGGAATAAGCAAGATAGTTGAATCTCTGAGTAGCACGGTCACGAGAGTTGATTAAGCGGGTAGAAAGCAAAGCATTCTTCTTACGAAGCTCGGAACAGGAGGCTTCTAATCCAGCTTTCCCATTACGAAGGTTGTTCTCAGATTCTGCAAATAAAACAAAGTTCAAAGAATAAAATTTGCGAGTATAACGAAATTTAAAAGATATACAAGAGGCAGTCAAATTTTAATGACTACCTTCTCTTTGCGAAGTAAGAAATTGAGTTAAAGATAGACAACAGTTCTTCATCTGATTCATCGCATTGTCAAAACCATCACCAACTAATCCTTTAAGTCGAGATTGAAGCTTTTGATCTTTAGAAAGGAGAAAATTCTTATCCTTCGCAAGTTTGGCATTAAGACTTTTTAATGATGAATAATCTTCTTCAAGTTGATTCTTCTTAGCACTCAAGACTATGTTCTTATTAATAAGGGAATTCTTCTCAATAACAAAAGAATTTCTTTTCAAAGATTCAAGACTTCTTTAATTCCTCAAGTTCACCTTTCAACAGAAAGAAGATTTTCTTGATCGCAACATTTATTCTGAAGAGTTTTTAATTCTTGCGAAGAAACAATCATTGTATTCAAAAACGAACATTTTCTCTCCGATAAGGTTTTGTTCTCTTCTAATAAGGTTTCTATTCTCAAATTAGCTTTAGTTAAGGAAGAAAAAAGTTGAGATATATCATCATTCAAAAATTTTCGATCATATATCAGTTGAGTATTCTCTTGAAAAAGAGCGTCAGAGTTGTCAAGAGCACACGAGTAAAGATTAGATAAATGGGAGAATTGGTTTAAGAGGCTTTCATGCTTGGTTCGATATTCTGTTGCATCGATTCATGGTGAAGTACCAATCTTCTACATTTCGGATGGATTCTATAAAGGGGAATGGGTTTTAATGGATGTTTCAAGCATATGAAGAATATAAGTAAATAAAAGGGAAAATATGAAGATAGTAATCATACCTTTCAATTCATCATTTCTTTTGCGAAGAATCGCACAGTCGAGAGAATTATTTTGAAGATGATGATTTACTTTACGGAGATCCTTGCATTCTGCTTGAGAAGATTTCAAAGATTGGCGGAGCAATTCAATTTCTTTTTCCAAAGATTGACGTGAAGAAGAAATGTCTGGATTGACGAAATTATTTAGAACTTCGCAAAACTCATAGTGCGAACGAACATTAGTAGACTTCGCAGTATTGGTCAAAATCTCAGATAACATTCGGAAAGTTGAATAAATTCCATCTCGAATTTCCTGAGGAAGAGGAGAAGAATTTGAAGGAATAAGAGCAAGCTGCAAATTGTCCGGAGAAATAGCACTCAAAGGATTTGGGGACAAGACAGGTTTTTCAAAAGAAGAAGTTGAAGAAATATTTTGCGAGGGTTGTTTTTCAAGAGAAGAAGTTGAAGAGATATTCTGTGAGGGTTGATCTTGAAGAAATGTTGATAAATTGACACTGATGGGAGATTGAAAGATAGGTAATGGAGTAGAGGAAGGAGTGTGTGAAGAAGCATTTTCATGAGGAGGAGAGGAAAATTCCTTATCAACTTCAGGAAGGAAATCATCAATCGGAATTAATGGTGTGGGTTTAGTTATTCGAGATCTCTTACCAGGGTTTGGTTTTTCGCCAACCTGCGAATCAAAATGTAGATTAAAAGCGAGGCAACAATATATTGTTCGGGAAAGAAGGCAAAGTATTTTAACTACCTTTTGATTCTCAGATTTTCTTCTTCGTGAATTAAGGCTTGGATTCTTTAGTTGAGATTTCATCTGAGGAGTTATTTTCTTTGAAATAAACCAAAATCAGATAACAAATTATACAGAAATTAAAGAGAAAGAACAAATGAAATGCGCGGAGATAGAAGGAAATTACCTTGGAGAACTCATGAAGATATAGCAGAAGAAAAAATTGCAGAGAAAACAGTAATAGAGAGTATGAGTAGAAGATAGAATTTCGGAAATAAGAAGAAAAAAAGGAAGAGAATATAAAGGAGTTATATAAGGGAATAACTAGAAAAGAACGGTTACAAAAGACGTGTCAAAGTTTTAAAAGACTAAGTAACGGTTATGTTCTCACGATCATTTCTTCTTCGTAGAATTGACATGAGAAGAGGCAAGATGTAGGTACTGAATATCGCAAGATAATAGTTCACGAGTATCGTAATAAATAAAGGAGAAAAGAGATATAAAATTATACGATGATAGAAGTAGCGCGGAGAAATATGAAGTTTTGCGAGGATGGAGTAATTTTGCGAGTATGAGTTGCGATACTTCGCAATTCATATACAGCTGTATAAGTTTTACTATAAATAGGAGTTCAAAGGTAAAATTCTAGAGGTTCTTTTAGTGAGTATTAGAAAATATCTTAGGAAAGAGAATAGAGAAAGTTGTAACTATTCTACTTCCATTTAGATACTTCTTTGTAATCAATTGAGAACATTAATAAGAAAATTGTTATTCATCATCAAGAACTTCTTGAGTTTTTACTAATTCTATTGAGGGTGTAGTTGTAGGTTATTCTGTAACTACAGTTGTTGTTGGGGTTTAGAAGACGGTGAGGAGATGTTGGTGGTCACTACAACTAATAGAGATGAATTAAAAACTAAATGGAGATGCTCGCTCATATGCTGTGAAGTTCTGGTGTTATTGGTACTGCAGTGAAGAATGCTTAGATGTATGTCTTAGGATTGCAGGAATTGAAGAGAAGAATGGCCGGATATTGGCCTGGGAAATGCCATAAAACAGAGGAGATTCTGTCCAATTTACTGCACCGGCGAGTCAACTCAGCGATGACCGCTCCATCAGCTGAGTAAGCCAACGCAGCCTGATTAAGATAGCTGACTCAAAACTAACTGAGACTCGGCCTTTTGACCCTTGACTAACGGTTTGACCCTTCTGACTGTTAATTTTAATGGAATCTGACGGAATATTCTGTCAACGGAGACAGAACTCAGGTGATCGGCAAGTAGCTTTCTTGCCGGATTCCGGAAGAAAACCCAGTTTCCTGGCGGCCCAAAGTTGCAGAATTTTGTGTGAGTTTTTCTCATGAGTGTGAAGACTTGGGTTTGGAATTGGATGGAGAATTGGGCTTGGATTTGGAAAGAGGAGATGGAAGATTTGAGAAAGGCTTGAACTTGGAAATTGAATTGCTAAAGGAAAGGGATTCTATTCCTTGGAAGATTTGGAGAGCATTGAAGCGCCTATAAATAGAGAAGTTCTCTACTTTTCTACACAAACTTTTACATCTTTCTACACCTCTACACACACAACACTTTTCTTTTCTTTATTCTTTGTGTGAACTCTTTAGCATGAGTACCTAATTTTCTTATTGATTGAGGATGAATTCCTAGTTCTTAACATATGATTTGAGTTTTTGTTTTCAATTCTATCTTGAAGTTTTTAATATGATTATCGTTTGTTTATACTAATATTAATGTTTATGATTGATTGATTGATAGGTTGTTTAGGTGCGCAACTAAATTGATTTGTTAATTGATCTAAAGCTAGTGAAAGTTAGGGAATACGTAATAGTTTCTTGACTCTTTACACAAGTAGAAAACACGATACCTTGCGAAGGGATTCCGTGGAAAAATTGTGTATGAAAACAACGCTAGAAAGTGGACCAAGTGAACCGAGTCTAACTACTAGTACTAAACCTAAATTCATAAATCTTAATGCGTTCAGGGAATTACATCTTGTAATCGAACCTCAAGGTGGTTCTTTTGAATAGAATCTGATAACTAAGCGGACCTGTTACTTAGTGAAACAAGGAATTTCGTGGTTAGCTAAGCGAACCTGCTATCCTACGGTTGGTGATAATCTGTGACTAATAAAAAGTGGAAAAGAACATAACTTGAATTATTGTTTTGCAACGAAGAAGGATTCTTTGGTATTGTTTCTCTTACTGATTTCCTTTATCTTTTTAATTGCTTTATTTACTTTTATTTGCTTATAAAACCTAAAACCAAAACCCCCCTTTTGTGACATTATAAGACAACTAAAACCTCTTGCTCCTCGTGGGAACGAACTTGACTACACTATATTACTCGTTAATTAGGTAGTAAAATATTAATTACTTTGGTGTGGTTACGATACGCATCAGTCTACCACAAGGATCTTGTTTCCCTAGTTCTTCAAGTTCTTCCATAAAAGGGTAAACAATTGGCATAAACTTGTGCTTCATAGTTTGTTTGTCCAACCTATTCTCTCAAGTTCCATGTCACCAAACTCTTCACTGGGATCTTCTCTTAGAGCTGGTTTGAAATATAGTTGCTTCCAATAAAGATCGATAACTTCAATCGGAATTGGAGTTTTATATACCAAGCATATGACGACATGGAAGTCCGATAACCTTCATTATCCTACACTTACAAGGAGTGTCCGGCTTGTCATACTTTTTATACAATCAAAGATGTTTCATCATGAAAAACATTGCCCAATGCAAGATGTTTCTATGTATACCAACAAGAAACCAATCATCCTCCTTAAACTCCTACAACTTACGGAAGCTACTTTCTTGGAATTGCTTTGTTATCTTGTTGATATCATTATTAGTGTACTCATGGATAGCATGTTGCACCGTCACAATCCCATTTTGACTCGTGAAAAGTAGAGATTTTAGTCTACCATGAGCTTGCTCTACCATACTTGTGGATTCAAGTTTGAAATGTTTATAATCGTAATTAAAAGCATACACAAACCTATCTTTGTGTGGCGTCAACCATTGTCTCTTGCAATATTCCACTACTTTGGGGTAATTAGTTCCCCAATCATCCTCGAACTCCTTCAAGTTTATCTCATATCTTGCCACACTCATCGACCAAACCAACTTATCCCATACTTTCATGAATAACCCAAATTTTATCTCGTTTTCTTTCCATTCTTCGTCTTCTTTCTTCTTCTCTTCCCCTCTCTTCTCTTTAGTTAGTTTACTAAGACGTCCATCTTCCTGTTTTTCACTTTTAGTACCTTTGTTTGCCTTTGGATTTTGGATATGATTCCTACAATTCTTTCTAAGATTGCATTGTATATGCCAAGTGCAAAGCAAATTATGTGCATTGGGAAAGACTATCCTCACGACATTCATTATTGCTTGCTCATTGTCGGTCACCACAACCCCGGGAGTCTCGTCTTCGTGGTAGAGAAGCTTTAAAGTTTCCAATGCCCAAATATAGCTATCATCCTTCTCACGATCCATAAATCACCATGCCACCGTGAACGCTTGCTTATACGAGGTTTGTCATATAATGTTCAACAAAGGCATGTTGTACATATTCGTCTTATAAGTACAATCCATGAACAAAACTTGGTAAAAGCACCGCGCCAATTGAATCATATCGGGATGCGCAAGAAAAATACGATCCACATTCCCCTCCGATGACTCATGGTGTCTCACCGTGTAGTTATATTTGTGTGCCAACCATTGTGATTCTTCTATTACCTTCCATCCCATTCAATTCTTTTGATAGTTACCTTGGCCGCATAAATTGTAGACAATGAAGAAAGGTTATGCGGGTCGTCCCTCTTGAACTTACTAAGGAGATTGCTTGGTTTAATTCCCCAACTTGTTCTTAATTGTTCGAACTCGTACGGTTTCAACTTGGCAACTTGGAAATGCCCAAAAAGACTTTGCTGATCTTTATGGTTATGCCAACCAACATCAACTTTACTCATTCTCCACTTGTGATCGGTGTGTTCGTTCCTCCAAAAAATAATCTTGAATGGGCATCCACACTTCTTTGACTTCGTCTTGTACACCCTAGTCGTCTTCTTATCATACACATAACCCTTTCTCTTGTGACTTGTATAACACCGTAAAATTTTCTTCAAGGCTTTGAACTTTGGCCCAACCCAGGATGAGTGTTTTGTAATTATCCCTTAGTAATGTTTTGGAGCATGGTTAATGGGTGCTAAGGAAAATACTAGAAACTATGAGCATGAAATGCACATGTCATGCATGAGCAGCAAGGGGCATTATTGCCTTTTCTTTTTCTTTCCCGTCTGGGGTTTTAAAAAAAAAAAAAAAACATCTCTTTTGTTTTTCCTGTTCCCTATCATCTCATTTTCTACTCAAATCAATTTCCGGAAGAAAACAAGTTTAGTTCCGAATTCCAAATTTGAGTTGGATGCAGTCTTCGTTATCGGCTGAATTCGTCTTCTAAAAAGATAGGGGTTCTTTCTCTTTGTTTTTATTTTTATTTTTCCCTTAAAATTTTACATCCGTAAACTCGGTTTGAATCCTCTTCTTTATATGTTCAATCCTTGCATAATATACTATGATTTCAAATGTTACAAATGATTTCATGAAAGATTGAAAATGTTGTGCAGCTATTAAGTTTGATTTCCGTCAAAAATCGAGTTGTAAATTGGTTTTTAAAGTTGCCTACTACCTGTTTGTAGAAATGGTACAATGAGCAATGTTTTGAAATATCCACTGGAACCTTAAATTTTTATAAGCTAATCTTAAAACTCTACAAATGTTTCTAGTATTTTCTATTGAGTAAGCAAGCATTTGAAAACTCACCTGATGTTCTTTTCTTTTAGTAAAATTTCAATCATTTCTTAAACTGTGCTTAGTGTACTTGCTTGCTATATTGGATTTTTAACACATGCATTTGAAAAATGGAAGGAGTGGTTACTTCAGAAATTCCTTGATTTTATTTATATCAAAGTAAATTTAGCCGCCACGTTAGTTCACCGAGTGTTTTCCGATTTCACTTGGAAATGACGATCCAACTTAATTTCTCTAAGATTTTGTTTGATACGTGGTTGTTCCCTATCTCGGATTTTCATGCAAGCTGAGTGGAATAGGAAATAATGGATTTTAAATATAAAGTTTCACTAGTCATGCTAACTGTGGTTCCATTGATTTGACCCTTTAATTTGTTTTACTTTTGCAAAAACGTTTGAGATTTTTCCACTCACCTTAGCAACCCATTTTGAAATGTGTACAGCTATAAAAATGAAATCTTTTGCTTAAAGGATTGTCAATGATTTCAGTAATTACCTGCTTAAATGAAATGTATTCATTGAATTTCATGACAACATTCACTTGTCTACAATCATTTGAATGATTGAATTTTATTGTGAAATGCACACTGGAATTTGGCGATCTTTGGGAATATTTTCCTTCAACCCAGTACTTGTTTGATTTATCATTGTGGATGTTTTCCTTGGCAACTGGCCATATGGAAATTAATTAGTTTGGCAATTGGCCATATAAATAGTTAGCTGGGCAACTGGCCGTTGGGAATAGAAGTGTTTGGCAATTGGCCATATAAATAGTTAGTTGGGCAACTGGCCGTTGAGAATAGAAGTGTTTGGCAATTGGCCATACAAATCATTAGTTTGGAAACTGGCCGTTAAAACTAGAGAAGTTGGCAACTGGCCATTGAACTAGAAGAGTTTTGGCAACTGGCCATGAAGGAATTAGTAAAGTTGCTTCTTGTGGTTTCCAACTCTTAATTATGATTACCACTTTGATTATGAAAGGCTTGTATATCTTACAAATGTTCTCGCTACTGTTCTCGTGTTTATTTACATTATCCGCAGGCACTTTTTGTTTCGCTATTAACTCCTACTGGGCATTGCTCACCCCTTTTCTTGTTTTCCTCCGCAGAGTACGAGAGGAGCTTGCAGCAGTAAGCCGGTCAGAGCTTACGGCATGCTTTTAGCGCGTCAAGAGTTAGTATCTTGCTGTCTATAATGTGTATATCACGGGGTTGCTGGGTAGTTATAAATGCAAAACATCCATGCCTATTTTCTTGTCATTTTCTTTTGGTTTTATAGGCTTAGCCCATATTTTGATGTGAATACATAAGCTAAGATGTTTGCAAAGATTGTAAGACTTCTAAATATATGGTTTCGTCGCTTTCGATCCATGCCTCTTGTTTTAGTTCTCACATTTCACTGTGTAAGAAAATGTACATTGTGGTCGTATGCGAATATATGTGGACTTCCTATGAATCTCATTTTCTATCATCTTGATTACATATGGGACTCCTACTTGTACATTTCCGTGTTTGTTTTGCTCTTATTTGAGTAGACTAATATCATTAATGTCTGCTCTTAGATGTTTGGAATTTATGGACTCTCTTGGAAAAAGTTATGTTGGAATTTCTCAACCAAACATGTCCACATATCTCACTGTATAGCCCTTACATAAGTTTTGTTTTATATGTAAATATACTTACGTATCCTCATGTTTAATTTGCTGTCAATGTCAATGGTCTTATTTAAGTAAAGTGTGTGTGCCCAATATTTTCTTGGCTCACTAACTGGATGTTTGTTTTAACAAAAACAAAAATCAAAGCATATTTCATGTATTAGACTTTGTAAAAACATTAGCATGGTCCTGATCCTTTATTTTATTTATGTTCTTTCTCTGTTTTTTTTTTTGTTTTTTTTCTTTTTAAATTTTTGAGTGACGAACCGGGGATTTGGCCTTGCTGACGGGTTGAAATCCAACCCATTAGAGGGTAAATTTGCTGATCCGTCACAACTTGCGTCCGACTACCCACTACACTCGCATACCATTTCAAACCGCGTAGATTTTTGTTGGGTGTTTTTACTAAAACGCACATCTTCTCTTTTGCTTTCTCAACAATACAATTTACCGCGTCGTCTTTTTCCTTCCATTCCAAATCATTAGCATAATGTGCGGAAGTATCAGGACCCCTAACATTGTGATCTTGAGGCTGATCCGTCATCGATACCAATGTAATCTACAAAGCAACACAAGTTAGTTGATATGTACTACACACGTCAGCATGGTCTATATAAAAAGCATTGCCGGCTAAATAACCGCCGGCTTTTTCAAAGAAAACAACATCGCTGACCAAACCACAGTCGGCAGGGTAGACGAACCAGAACAATGCCGACTTAACCATGTTTCAAAATCGTTTTCTGTGCTATAAAAAATCTAATAGTCGGCAGGTTCTATATATAAAACAACGCCGGCTACAATACAACCGTCTTGGTTGGAAAATAAAAGATAGCAGACCAGACTATGGTCGGCAGGGTCTACGTACCACTACAATGCTGGCTTGAACATGTTTCAAATCATGTCTCCTGTGTTGCAAAGATACTTATAGTCGGTGGGGTTCAAATTTTAGACCTTGCCGACCATAATACTGCTCATGAAAAGTCGGAGCATTGGGTAATATATACCATGCCGGCTTTTAAGGTCGGCATGATCGACAATCGTCGACCTTGCCGACCCTGTACAACAGAAGTGAGAAAAAAAGAGGCAAAATCGATCATTTGCATGGAAAACTCACAATCTTCACCACGTAAGTTGTCTACCTGATTACTTGCAACTCCATTATCTTCTTCTTGGTCATTGGATTCTACGTTTGGCTCAAGACATTCATCACTTCCATACCCATCTTGAGTTTGAGGAAAATAAAAGTGAGGATCATGCAAATAATCCATTCGATCATGGTCTGGTAGATCATCATACAAGTACTCATCTGTATGAGGAAAGTTAGAAGACTCCCCCACTTCTAAATCAGGATGAGAATCACTCATCTCACTCATATCACAAATTTCACAAAAACCCTAACTTTTTTTCCCCTAAAACCTCCTCTACTACTTCATTCTACTTCTCTCTCTAAATTATTCCTAAAACCCAACTTATAAATCAACTAACTAATTTAACTAATCTAATCATTTCAATTAAATTAGTGTTAATCATTGTGGGGGCATTTTTGCCATTTTGAAAATATTTGGTTAATGGGCTTTCTGTTTTACTTCAAAATGACCTTATTTTGTCTCATTTGGTATACCCCAATTAATCTGGGTATACCCCAATCTCGCCATATGCTTGGATTTTTTGTCAAACGCATAAACATGTCTGAATTTTCTAGATGTTTATTATTAATACTAAAAATTAATATAGTCATTTCTAGATTCTTTTTTCCTTATAAGAGATTCAAAAATATAAATCTTATTATTTCATTCCATAAAATGTTGAATTGATATTTTTTTTATGTCATAAATGTACGAAATGAATATAGTAGTTGTTGATTCAGGAGAATCAGGTTGAAAGAAGGAGATATAGAGACAAGAGGAAGAACCATTGTATTAGAGATTAGTAATTCTCTTACATAGGTTACAGTACTATATACATATAAGAGGGTAAGTGGATGGACCGCACATCCAAGGGCCATAGGCCCTGTAACACTCCCCCTTGTGCGGTTCAATAACAAAACTTTATACATAGTGCTTCGCATATAGTGCTTTGAATGTATTTCTTCAAATGACGTCCTCTCCTTGATGGCTTGTGCTGAAATCAATCGCCTCGTTAAAACTTTGATAAGGAAAAACCCAGTGGGAAAAAACCTTGGTACAGTTCTTCACATGTAGTACTTCACATGTTGTCTTGTACTTTACATGAAGTTCATCACATGCAATACGATCTTCAGAGATCGATGATTCTAAGTTAATTGCCTCGTTAAAACTTCGCCAGGAAAACCCAAAGGGACAAAACCTGAACTTAAGAAAAAGAGTACAATATTAACTAAACTTAGAACATAGTTGGATGCGTATACGTTGCCTCATTAAAACCTTGACAAGGAAAACCCAATGGGATAAAACCTTGACGAAGGGAAAAGAGTACAACGTGACAGATGCAAGTAAAGATGATCCATTGCAGATGATCACTTTGTTCCGTTGAAGTTGATTAGTTTCTTCACAACTCCTAAGGCAGAAAATCCTTGTGGGAAAGACAATAGCCTTAGTTGGGAAATTATATTCCCAGTGTTTGTTGTTGCCTCATTAAAAAAAAAAAACCTTGCCGAGCAACAAAACCCTGTGGGAAAAAATAACCTCGGTGAAGGAAAAGAGTTCAACACACCATTAGATGCTCCCCTTGATGTCAGACAATTTTCATTAGTCTAATGCAGTCAAAAGGAGTTTATCACACTGTACCTTGGTGACTTGAAAGTTTATAAGACCATGTGGTTGATCCTGGAAGTTACGTTGCTTAACAGAGTATCGCGTTTCATTTCTTTGATTCAGATATTTTCAGTAATATCAACGTGATCTTTATGTCTTCAACGTTCAACATACTTGATGTTTTTAGTGTTGTCTCGCTAAAAACCTTGTCGAGTAACAAAACCCTTTGGGAAAAACTATTCTCGATCGAAGGGAAAAAGAGTACAAAGTAAATTATGTCGACATCATATCCTTGGATCCTCCCCCTGATGTCGGCATTTCCCCCTGATTACTTCCAGAGTTATTCCTGACAGTTCCTTTAGTCATGTACTTTTCGAAACTGAATATCGGTAATAACCTACAAAATAATCTACCATATCTCCTTCGGATTACATTCGTTGGAGAAGAGATTATTGTTCCTTCATAATCAACAACTTTTGGATTGATCTTTTATTAGCATTCCTTTTAATGTCTTTGTAGGGATAAATAAATTTTACGTCAATGGTTACTTTTAGGTACATAATATTCACTATACCATTTCAATGACGTTGCGTTGGCGCGGAGCTATATCTAGATAACAAGTTCCTTGAGGATGTAAAATTTAATTAAGTACAATATTATGCTAAGTACAACAATGCGTCTATTGTACTTAGATATGGGAATTTCATCTCCCAACACATCTTCGTCATATTCCTTTGGACGAAATGGTTACTTACTTACATTTGAACCTCGACTAATCATGAGAGTGCTATCAGGATGCATGTCTTTGTTAAATTGCCTGAAAACTTTAGACATATGCAAACTGGTGGAATAATATACCACAAGCTCAGTATTCGGTCGAGCTTTCCCTAGATTTTTCATCTCAAATTCGGATTTTAAATAGCTTTTAAGGTCTCTTATTACATAAAGAGTACCCATCATGTCTGTACCATTGACATAAATAGCTACAATTCCAAATCAGGAACTTTCTTGTGAATACACAAGGAAAAATAACTTACTTGTCTATCCCCTCCAAATCAAATAGTCACTTAGACAGGTATACCACATCCGCCTGATTGCTTCAATCTATAAGCGAGCGTTATATCTAACTGTAAACGCACTCTGTGGTTTAGAGTCATTTGATTTGGGCAAAAAAAAAGTCTATCAAGTACTTTTGTAAATATCTTCTATCTCTTGATTCTTTCAGAGATACATAACAACCACATACATATGCTGCATTTCAAGTCCTTTTGAAATTACCAAGCTAACTAGGTAGCGGAACTTTATAATGTTCATTACAAAAGAACAATTCCAGGATTTATGAGAAACCTCGTGCCACAAGGAGAGTCTTTATCCTTTGAGACTGCTTTCTTCTCATTACGCTTTGTGACAAATTAATCATGTATGTCCAATAGGCTTTACACTTGGTTGGTTAGCACTACCACACCAAATACCTATACATTTGTCAAAGAACTAAGTTCTACCTGGATTGTATAGGCCAAATATGCTATTTATTTGAAATTAATCAAAATAAAGCATGGTTCGATCTCATTGTGCTCTACTTTCGGAGCAACTATTTATGGATTATATCATCACTTTGCACTCATGATCCTTCCATTGACTCATGTGCATTCTCACAATCCTTCAGGATTTCATTGTTCTCTAGAATCATTTAAAACTTCGGAGCGTCCTCCAGTTTGATTCATGGACATATTCAGAGACAATATTATGAGATGATTGTTGATGATATAAATAAGTTGTGCCTTACTCACCTACTTCCTTTCTAAGTGAGGATTGATCGAACCAAATGGTATATCCAACTTCCTTTATGGATCCACGGCCTCAACTACACTTCCACTAAGTGTAGTCGCAACACCTTAGTTTATGGTGTATATCCCGTATTGAGGATTTGTAACTTTGCAGGTAGGTTTGCAGCTGGTATGTGTGATCTCATCACTTTAGCAAAATCAGTTTACATTCTGAAAATCGAATATTCTTTATCGCTTCATATTTACATTTATGGAGTATAAGAATCAATATGAGACACAGTGGGAATACACCACGACAATTTCTGTCGTTCCCATAGAAAATACTTTTTCTTATCTCCCCCTAACGATGGGAAGACTGTCTCATTAAAGTGATACCCCGCAAATCTAGCGGTAAGAGATCTCCTGCCAAAAGTTTTAAAATGCGGATAATTGTTGGGAACTCATTTCCAACATAACTACTTAACAGTTTTGAAGACCCATCATAATACGATGTGGAGTCGTAATGGCACATATATAGTGCAACCAAAAATGTGTAAGAACACGAATGTCAGGCTTAAATCCAGTTACCAACTGGTACGCAAAAAAGGTTGACTAATATTGGGTTCTAAAAACGAATTAAGTAAGATGCGTGTAATATTGCATATCCCCAAAGCAATAAAGGATAGGTTGGTATGCATAACCTATTCCTTAGGCACCATCTGTAACCTTTGATGGTAGCATGTGCGAGACCATTGGGTATAAGATATTCTATATTGATCTTATTAAACATGCAATATTTATGAAGTCCTTTTGATGTAAATTCTCTAGCATTAACAAGGGTGGTTAGCCTTTGCACTTTGCATTGTGTGGTATGTGCTAGTAGTTTTGAAACGCAAATTTCTTAGGAACTATAACTAGTCCAAAAAGTCAAAACATTCACCAGATCCATCATTCACTTTAATGGTCTGCATTCTGCATGAATATTTTTCTAAAGTTCACCTTGTTTTCTTTGTAATATGGATTGTTTACCATTTGCATCTTAGGATGGTCTCGATCCTGTATTATTGAAGACTATGTAAAAAGAATGAGTGATGTGCTCTCTTACTTAAGAGCATAATGGGAGGGAGGAGGGGGTTGTGCATCTAGTACTTTAGAAAACACTTATTGAGAGATCTTTCATTATTTCGCATTCTGTCAATATTGTTCCCATTTTTGTTCACTCAAATAAAGTGATGTTCGCATGAGTCCTTTCAAAACGATCATCATGTCACAACCAAAGTTGCTTTATGGTTATGTCCAAAGCCTGTGTGAGTCAATTTCCAAAGTTTCATCATTGAAATCAATATGGATTCAATAAATCCAAATTAATACTATAGTGATTTACGTTTTACTAAATTGACTCATTAATCTCTCTAAAGTATGTTTCCTTCCAAATACTTTAGTGACTATAAAAGATGCAATCAATTACATTCTCATCGTTTTGATATTCCACATGGTATCCGTTTACACGGGTTACTTGGGAATTTAACAAGGTGTGATTATCTCTGGGTACATATAGAGATTTTGTGACATATTTGTTCTATCTTGAAAAGAAAGAAAAATGAGCAGTGTTGCGCTCAATAAGATAGTCAATTGGCCAGGCAAGTTCTTGTTGCCATTAAAGTTGATGTGAAAATTAGTTGCTACTATGATACACACATTACATTGTATATATCAACACCTATGACCAGGTGCATTTCCAACCCTTCCTTTTTCCTTAGCTAGAGTTACATCTTAGCTTCATCCCATAATCAGTTGATACCGGTACTTTGGTGTCATTACTACTGAGAAAAAAAAAATTTACATCTTTTTGTCTCATGATATATATGTCCCTTTTCACATGCTTTATACGAGTCATTACGTCTAACCCTCATTACTTCTGGGTTCTTTCCATTTTCAATTTTGCTACATTTAGTTTCATTTGAAAAAATTCTTTATCTCAATAGGCTAAGAGAATCTCACTAAATTTATCTTAATTTGAGAAAATTCTTTATCTCAATAGGCCAAGAGAATCTCACTAAATTTAGCTTAATTTGAGAAAATTCTTTATCTCAATAGGCCAAGAGAATCTCACTACATTTAGCTTAATTTGAGAAAATTCTTTTATCTCAATAGTTCTCTTGTTGTCATACTTCCACATGTACTGGTTTGTTAGCATCATGGATGAAGTAAAGAAATGAAAATTTTATGACCCATATCATCTTTTGTGAGTTCTTCCACAAAAATTGGAATACATGTAAATTTATTTGAACGTATGTTTTGAAACTATTGACAGATTAATAGTCGAGCAACTGGATACATTCCACGGAACATTAAAAAAAAAAAAAATTGGAAAAATATCAAGTATCCAATAATGGTGCTAAAGTACTTTTAAGCCCCAAATGAATACATTGGAATTGAGTTGGTACAACCAATTAAACAAAATACACCATTCAACCATATCCAATATTATATTCAAAAAAACAAATAGCATTAAGACTAAAATTCTTAATGATTGAGATCAATAAAAATAATTTAAATTGATCGTTTATATGCTGTTGACTTATTTTAAGATAAAAATAAACAAAACTAGGTATATTCTAAAAAAAAATAAAAAAATAAGCCTAGCGAGTAAATAAGCCTAGCATATAAAAACTCGTGTTATAGTTACATACCTCAAAATTTGGTTCCCTATATATATACCCAAAACCAAAACAGCTTTGATCGCGTGCGTTCTCAAACCAAGTCCAAACCGACCAACTCAGGAACAGGATTGGATCGGACCAACTCAGGAACAGGATTGGATCGGACCAAACGGGTCAGTTCGGATTGATCGGGTCGGGTCCTTTCATGCATTCTCCTTTCTCTTCGGAACACGAACAGACACCATCACACAGAATTCCTTTCATGGAGATCTAGATCCACAGATGCCCTTTTCAATAATTAATCCTTATTTAATTTGGTACACTAGCATATAAGCGAGTGTGATGTCGACGAACAAAAGTGTTGTCGTGATAGAACCCATGAATCCAAGTTGAATTAAATAGGTACCAGCCAGAGAACCACGCTCTAGGAGCTTTGTTTAAGGCCATAGAGTGATTTATGTAGTTTGCATACATGATTTGGATAGTTCTCATCCATGCCCTGCAATAGTTCTGCATATAGACATCCTCTTCAAGTCGCCATGCTGAAAAGCATTCTCGACATCTAATTGCTTGATATCCCATTGGTTCATCACAGCAATAGACAACACCAAACGGATAGTACAGGCTTGACAACGGTGAAAAGGTTTCAGTAATCAATCCCTTGCTGGTTGTATCCCTTTGCGACCAAACGCGCACTGCGCTCTATCATAATTGCCATGAGGATTTTGCTTTACTCTATACACCCATCTAGACACCACCACATTCATCCCCTGTTCATACTTGACAGAGTATGTACCATTTCGAATAAGAGCATTGATTTGAACATCCATAAAGCATCCGCCATTCCGGAATTTTTTGCGTGCGTGAGAAAAACACGTTGGCTCCATGAAGTCTGCATCCGGTAATGAATGTTTGGAGGCGGTGAGGCATAGTTCCCCGAATGGGCTTGCTAATACCAGCTTTGCCCTTGTTACCATGTGGTGAGCGAGGCCGTACACTTTGGATCTCCTCGGTTCTGGCTTGTTCTTTGGTCCTGGAGTACTGGGGCATTCGTCTCAGCCCAGATTGCTGGGCTTATGGCGGGCGTATCTGCGATGCTTTGAAGCGGGAAGTTCGAGGGGAACGTCACTATGTGTTGCGGGAAGACCGTCAGTCTCGTACTATTCTCAGGTTGATGGTAGTGTACTATTTGTTTGAATTAAAGGCACACGGCAGTGTTGAAAAGGTTGTTTAAAGAAAACACTCGTCTTTAGAAGGTACAATACCTGGATTTGGCACCCGAGAGATTATTTTGTGAGAGATAAGAATGGGAGCAGGTTCTCTTCAAACCGAACATGCCTAGAAATATATAGACGATTGGTCTCTCTATGCAAAACACATGTACCCTTTGTGTGCATTACTATAACCAATAAAGACACAAGGTAATGGCTTCAGGTTCAAGCTTGTCCATTATATTGTGCAAACAAGGATAAGCTAGACATCCAAAGACTCTTAAGAAGGAGTAATTCGGTAACTTGTTGAACAGCAATTCTAACGGAGTTTTTGTATCTAAAAGTTGATTTTGGTAGCCTGTTTATGAGATAACATGCCGTGACAAAGGCATCATTGAGAATGTTCTAGGCATATGTGCATGGAATAGTATAGCCAAACCAGACTACGTAACATGTCGATTAGACGCTCCAGCCAAACCATTTTGAGGGAGATGTATGAGGACATGAAAAGCGATGTTGGATGCAGGACTCATTGAGATAAGAAGTGAACCTTTTATATTCTAGTGCATTATCAATTTGGAAAACTTTATCTTGTGATCATGAGATTTTCAATTTGTTTGCAGAAAATAGAATGAAAGTGTGTAATACATCGATCGTTGAGCGAGAGGAAAAATCCACGTATAGTGAGAAAAGACATCCATAAACAATATATAATATCGAAAACCAGTTGGATAAAGCAGGAGATACCAGGATATCTGAGACAATTAAGCTCAATGGCTTATCATAAACGGTGCTACTAAGGAAAAAGATAACTTCTTGCTTTTACTCACATGGCAAAGGACAAAACTCAAAGTTTTTATTTTCTTTGGAAGGGGAAAATTGACGACAAATTTTGGAAAGCGATTACTCGGCATGGGATGTCTAATCGCTGGTGCCATATAGGAAGAAGAGAGGAGACTAATGCTTGCGGTTTTATTGAGACGATTTGTAGTAAATTAACTCCATCAAAGACATAAAGACCATTCTTATTGAACCCTCTCGTGACGATTTTGCTTGATCCCCATGTAACAAAAAAAGCAAAAAAAATTCAAAATATACATCATTGTCTTTACAAAGCGTGACCTTTGATAATAGATTGGTTTTATTTGCGGAACATGATAAACATTTTTTAAGTGCATAAGATCGCGAGTTAATGGTGAAGATGCATTACCAACATTAAAATATCGAACGTACCATTACCCGACATGAACTTGTTGGTACCATTGTATTCATAGGGGGAATTGTAGGTTTCTCATATCATTTGTAAGATGATGAGTGGCCTTGATATCTGTAACCCATTGATTGTCCATTTGACTACGGGTAGAGCAATGTCTGCTGTTGGTGCCATTGATTGTTGTTGGCTGGTTTGTCATACTTGATACTGACATCTGTCTCCAAGATGTCCTTTTTCTTACATATCGGCACTTTTCAAAACATCTGGTAATTTGAGATTGTTCTTGACGAGTTGATTGGTTTGAGTTGTTGTTGTTGTTGTTGTTTTGATACGGTCCCCTGGATGAATTAGCGAACGCGTGGATCTCTCTGTGAGTTGAAGTATGACAACGTTGGCCCAGGGTTAACGATGCTAGTTGTTGTTCGATTCTCATGTCAAAAGTGACAAGATGAGAGTGAAGGTATCTATATCCATTCAACCGGTATGCAGTAGCGATCACGATAGCATCATAACTATGGTTGAGACCATTGCTTATCACTTTATTTCTTTTCGTCGTGAATAGCACATCCAGTTAACATGGCTTGAGCAAACAATGTTTTAGCTTCATGCAAATAAGATTTAAAGAAGATTTGTTACCTTTTGACAAGTTGTGTAGATTAACAGGAGGATGGGAGTACACGTAGAACTGATGCTGAGACTTTTGTACAAATACAAAGCAAACAGATTTTTGGACATCCATTTGTACAAATCAAATCAGTTGATTTCTTTTCCCCCATAAAATAATAAATCAAATTAAAGAAAGAAGAGAAAACACTTAGCTTGATTATGGTTTCATAACTCTTTTTTCCCTTTTGCTATCATGAGCCAATTATTAAGAAGATTCCATTTTTTTTTCCTCACAATCCAAACACACGAGATTGGGTTTCACCCGCGAACAGGAGAAACGCAAGCGGCCGGGATCAGAATTCCTTCGCGAACAAAAAAAAAAAATTCTCCACGAACATGAGATTTATTAGGACCACTAGATCCACAAATTACACACGACCGAAATAAGTTCGCTTCAGAGATACGGATCTGCTTCGGTGCTTCCTACGGTGATTTGAAAATAACCAGGAAAGATTTGAGAGATTGTGCTTTTTCAAAACAGTATTCATTTTTGGTTTTACGACATGGTTAGAGCTCGTGACTGATAACGTGATTCAGGAGAATCAGGTTGAAAGAAGGAGATACAGAGACAAGAGGAAGAACCAGTGTATTAGAGATTAGTAATTCTCTTACATAGGTTACGGTACTATTGTTTTATTTTCTAGATTTTTTTATAATAAATACATGAAATTATAAAAAATTCAAATAAATTCCATAAATATGTTGAATTGATTTTATTTTATTTTATTTTTAATCATAAATGTCCGTTAATATAGTAGTTTTCTTTATTTTCTGGATTTTCACATTAAATGTATGAAATTAATATAACAATTTTTCTAAATAATGAGGGCCGCTCATGGAGTGTGTCCCAACAATCCGCCCAATCTACACCGCACATTGTCATATCAACGCACCATATCTCACGAAATTTCATCCGACAAATACGAATGGTTTCTCAATTAGCCAATGAGAGCGCGAGGTTACGCTCACCAACCAATAGGAGAGAGGGTATATAAGCTCCACCAATGCTAATTTTATTCTGGAGTGAGGGATGGTATTGAGTTTTAAGGTTGTTGATGTATATATTTTTCGATACACGAAAGACGGACCCAGGCCCCTACCCGAACCCAGCCAGTTGGACTGGCCCCACTGTCAGACCCAACACCGCTAAACCCACTATACAACTAATCTATTACAAACCTTTACGACGGCGAGATTGAATCCCTGACTTCATCCTTATTGGAGTTGATGGGATACCACTAAGTTATGCTCTTGGACCCATTTATATTAGTATATATATAATATATAGCTCTGATGTGGTTAAAAGTTGGCTCGAATTCTAGAGCTTTTGGTCCCACCGAAAATATTTAAACCAATAGGATACAAGGGTTTCATCTCATTTTTCTTGAGTCAGGAAAATATGTGGGCCGCGACGTGAGGCTTCGGATCACCTGTCCCCTTTTCCCATATCCCTCCCTGTCCCACCAACTAGAGACCGCCATGTGTCCTAAAAAATCATCTAATTGACTCTGTTGCCTATTAAAAACAGAAAGGTTATCCTAACAAATCCTGAACCCTAAAAAGATATCATCTAATTATCCTGGCGAGATTGGGGTATACCTAGATTAATTGGGGTATACCAAATGAGAAAAAATAGGGTCATTTTGAAGTAAAAGAGGTCACCCCTTAACCATATATTTTCAAAATGGTTATTATACCCTTGTTTAATTAACACTAAAAATATGATTAGGTTAATTAATTGAGTTTAGATTAAAATTTTCAAATTATGAATTCAGTATATTAAACCTTTAATCCGTCTTATGAGTTCGATTTCGATCAAAAAATTTGTATTTGAAAATGTGAAAGGTTGGCAATGTCTACGTTTGAATAAGGTGCCGGTTAGTTTTCGCCGGCATAGTCTTCATTTGAATAAGATGCCGACCAAGTGTGACCGGCATTTTCCTTGGATGAAGAACACGCCGACCTTTTTTTTAGGCCGGAATGGTCGCTGAATTAAGATTATGCCGACTTTCTTGGGGAAGCAATCTTACGGCCGGCATGTAAATATTTACTACATTGCCGGCTAATAATATAGTTGGCATGGAAATAATTTATAAAACTGCCGACTGACTTGTAGCCGGCATGTTAAGGATTTCTAACCTTGCCGACCTGTACTTATACCAAATAGAAAACTGAATATGGGAAGATGTAATTCACTTTATTCATGCAATTTTGGTTACTACATTGATTGGAACATAAAGCCTAACTCCTTGTCGACGGAAAAACGAATGAACTTAGCATGTGCATCAAGCCTTTGAACCCCTAGGCGACCCTAGTGGACGAGTTATAGTCTCGTGAGGGTTTACATAGAGGTCTACCCACAAAACCTATACAAAAACTTCTAAAGCCATCAATCTTCCTCCTCCGAAGATGATACCTCATCCAAGTAGTCCGGGTTATCCTTCGGGATTCTTTCTGCCAAGAAGTGATAGCTTGCATCGAACGCGAATGCTTCCTCCTTTTCCTCCAAGTAGCACGCTTTCACGACTTCATGCTACAAAAACACAAAAACAAACTTACATTTGTTAGTGGTGTTTAGTTGGAAGATCAAACAACATGGATCATGTAAAATAAATCACAAAAATACTTACAAATTGTTCAATGTACAAGGTGAAGGGGCGAGTGTTAAAAACCAGAGGTTGGAGAGCCAAAAAAGCAAGTATCTCTTTTTCGATGACTAGGTGCCCAACTTGGATTTGTTAAACACTTCTTGCATTAGGATTCCCAAACTATTGGATAAATTTGTTGTGTACCCTAGCCCAAAAGGTTGTAGGATCCTCCCTTTCGGAGGATTGACGTCTAAGTCAATTTTCCGCATACCATGCTTTGGTGATTGCCAAATCTTCATTTGAATCAAATGATTCCATTGTTGTATGTAGAGAGATATTGAGTGAGTTAGCTGGAGTGTATGATGATATGAGCTTTGGAGAGTATATGCAAATAGTTGTGTGTTTTTGTAGAGAGAAGTAGTGTATTTATAGGATTTTGCCCAAATTTGGCCGTTATAGTGCCTAAGTACAAGTCAATCAATGCAATTTCACTTGCAAAAAATTGAATTTTGAATTCCCCGGCGATGTTTTTGTTTCCAAAGTATGCCGACTACTTGTTGCTGACAGGCTCGAAATTTTGTTACCATGCCGACCTTATGCTGATTTTAGACATCAGTTCATTTTCTTCTGTCTAACAGCCGGAAAGGTATTTGGTCTATAATATGCCGGAAATTATATAGTCGGCATGGTCATATTTTACAACCATGCCGGTGTTATGATGATTTTAGGCATCAGGAGTTGATTTTCTTCTGTTAATACGTCGGAATGGTATTTGGTCACCAAGGTGCCGGCTATGATACCGTCGGAAAGATCGTAATTTATAACCATGCCGACCTTATGATGCTTTTAGGCATCAGGAGAAGGTATTTTCTGCAACAAATAGCCGGCAGGGTATATAACATAATAGCTTGCCGTCTAAATAACAACCAGCTAGGTTTTGGTCTGATTATCTTGCCGACCCTGGTATGCAAATAATTTTTGCTGTCAGGGCCGGCGGTCTGACAGTTCAAAACCTTTCCGGCTCGTGTACAGTCGACAAATATAACTTAAAAAAAACATGCCGGTATAAGTGTTTAAACTTTACATAGCTAAACAAACCATTCATTCAACAACTGGAAATTCAACACTTTTTTGTCCAAAATACGAAAACATGTCCCATAAACCTTAAAAAAAAAACATTTGTCCAACCGTTAACCTTAACATTTGTGTACCACAACATAAATAAATAATATAGGAAATTATTCATTCACGACCACAACCCTGTTTAGCATTATCATGACCACGACCACGACCACGACCACGACCACTACCACTACCATCACCACGAGAACGAGCCCTCTTTTTTTCAGCATTCATCTTTACTTGTGCTTCCCTCTTGAATTTTTCTTCCCTCTTTACTTCAGCATCATCCTGCTTGAAAATTTCATAGGCATCCTTATTGTCAAGATTGCTAACATAGTGAATGTGCTTGGTTTGCTCTTCAAACGACAAAGGCTCTCCTCTTTCTCTCGCGCAACATAATAACTTCACAAAGGTCTTCAAATGCTCCTCAACAAACAATTAATAGAATGATTCGATAATGTAATCTTAAGACAGTAATTGCAACTCTAAAATACTTACAAGGAACTTAGGGATTGTTGCTGGGTCATTCGATGCCATTTTCCTCTTACGAGCCAATTTTTCAGCAGTCATTTCCCTAATCACAGTAGGACAAGCCCAACCCAAGTACCATGACATGTATCTCTCATGAGGTTCATGAACTTCGGTCACCTCGTCCAAAAGACTCGTATCGACTTTACGGCCAAGTCTTCCATTCCAATGTTCTAGAGCTGGCGATGGAGTGTAAGCGACGTTAATAGTTTTTTAGGACGTGCTGCAGTCCTCCCTTAACACTTTAAAGAACGGATCAACATCGAAATGGGGTTCTTCTTGGATGTAACCCAATTTTCGCATTACACGATGTGGATCTTACATTGAAAATCCATTGGAGAACAACAAGGGTCCGTAGTATAATGCAACATCATCTCTCCTTTGGATTAAACCTTGATTTCTAGCATCTCTATAAGGATCAAATATTACCTCATCCGCAGTCAATTTGTCCAAGGCGATTCACACGTTGATAAGCTGCTGCGACATATCCTTTTCCTGAGCACCCTTAAAACTGTATCTTTGTGCTCTTGGCTTATCAATCACAAGCTTTTCATTCACTTTGACGTAGGAGTTGGTTTTCACCAAAGTATGGAAGTGTTCATATATCCAAACCTATGAAAATACAAAGTTTAGTAAGAATCAAATATTACAAGAATTTTGAAAATATAAATGATTTACACAATAAAATTACCTGGAATAGACATATATTTCCGTTAACTTGCGCCGTTAGTTCCCTTGAATCCTTTGTCAACTCATTGTTAAAGAAGGCGACCACCGCAGTACCCCAAGAATACTCATACATCTTATCTAAGGGATCCAATAGTTGCATATACCTGGCGTCGACCAAGCTTCCGGAACTGCCAGGGAAGATACATTTGCCCAGGACATATAACAGATAAGCTGACGTGGTAGCATTGATTCACACCAAGTCCACCCTTCCTTCCTTATCATCGATTTCCTTGGTCCCATAGAATATATCGCTCAACTTCTTCAGATTAAAATTCTTGCTTAGATTACCATCCTTCACCACAAGCATAGACTCCGTATCAACCTGATTCAACCTAAACAAAGTTTTGGTCAATTTTAAGATATTCTCCCATTCGATGACATTATCGAAGCCCTCATTGATTGCTTTTCCGTCAACCTCGAGGCCTAGAATTTGATGAGAATCATCGGGAGTTATCGCCATCTCACCGAATGGGAATAACATTGTATCGGTCTCTTCGTAGAACCTCTCACAGAATAAAGATACGGTAGCTCTATCATACTCAATATTTGAAATCTCCACCGCATGCCACAACCCGGAGTTATTGAAAATCTCTTGCCCCTCGTCACATTCCTTGTCAAGGTCCCAGTTCTTAGTCACTGAACATGAAGCTTGGCGCCTCAAGAGACGGATGGCATGCTTGTGATCCTAAATACCAAAAACATAAAATGAAAAGAAATACAAACACTTGACGCAAATTTAAGATAGATAAGATACACTTAAATACAAAAACAAAGACGGATTGAGATTACTTACGATAGTATTTTGGATTTCACATGCCCATGAGTCTTTGTATCCAAAAAGAACATTTCCACCATTTCTGGGGTCCCCTTTAGAGCCTCACCTGGTTTCAGTTTAACCTTCAATTGAGAGGGAGGCATGTGGGAATTAGCTGGTTTAGTGATAACCCTTTTCTTCTTTCCGGTTATACTAGTACTTGCATCTTGGGTTTGTTCCCCAACTTATTCTTCTTGTTCCTCTGCCTCTTCAACAATTTCATCTTGGATATCCTTACCTTGATCTCCATTAACATTATCATCATCATTACCTCCTCGAACAGGTGGCATGTCTTGATCACCATCATCATCATCATTGTTACCTCCTCCAGCAGTCGGATTTCTTTCATCAACATTATCATCATCACCTCTTCTACCAGATGGAATTGATTGGTCTTCATCTGGAGTCTCGTCTGAATCATTGGGTTCCGATGGTGTTTTAGAATCATTCGGTACATGGATCTTGAGCGTTCCCGGCACAATGTATGCCCCTCGATGTGTTGAAATTAAGAGTTTATCACTAACACGAGGAGGTCTTGAAGGAGGATTAAGAGCTTTCAGAGCTTTCTTGTTTGCATATTGCAACCTGAACAAGAATAATTAAGAAAAAAATTATAAGTCGGCAGGGTCAACATATACAACCAATCTGGCGGACCAAGGTATGAAGGGTGGATATCTAAACAACATGCCGGATAAACAATGGACAGCAGGGTTTTATTCCAATAACCTGCCGGTTTTTAACAACTATGACACATGGTTTTCAACATCAAAAGTCAGCAAGATCTATAATAAAAACAACACCGGCTAACATAACGCCGGCAGGGTAGTATTTACATACCATTCCAACTGTCAAAATTTAAGGCATCGGGAGATGCTTAAAATCTTAAACTACATACGGCGTGGTATTTGAATTATAACCCACCAACAAAAAAAAAATTAAACCAACGCCGGCAAGCTTATAGGTTGAATAACTTGCCAAACCTGTAAGCAGTTAAAAATACTAAATATCCAGCAAGATATTCAACCTAATAGCTTGCCGGCCATACCCTAAACATGAAACGCCGGCAAAGTCGTGGAACAAACACCTTGCCGGCCAGTTAACTGCAAATTCAAACATTAGATTTTTCTGACCTAATTTGACATGTAAACATGAAATTGAAGTACTGGAGTGTGTTTAAGTAGGCCCTTACTTTCTTAATCGCGTTATTTCTTCCGTTTGAGCTATTTCGATTTCTTCTTCTTTAACCGTTTTTTTCTTCACTTTATTTTGAACCAAACTTGCAATGCCAGGGTTATACTCATTGGGTTTTCGATTAGCGTCTTTCATACGAGTTCCCTTCCGCCATGGTGGTTCCATGTTTGAAGATTAATCGGAATTTTTGAATCGACGATCCACTCGATTTAATCGTGCAGTTTTGATGGTGGTGGTGGGGGAGGTCAGTATGGTGGTGGAGTAGAAGAAGAAGAGAAGAAGGAAGATGAAATGAAAATAAAAAAACTGATTCAGGGTAATTATTATAATTATAAAGGTCAAGGGTAGTATTGTAACTTCACCCATATTTGGCCTCCCTTAATAAGGGCACTATGTCCACATAAAACTGGGTATACCCCATTCTCGCCAGGCTAATTAACGCCGTGAGAGTATTTTGATGTTATTTTTCCATTCTGATTGATCTTGATTTTGAATAACAAAAAAGAAAAAAAAAATCTTTATAAAGCTTAATCTCCACCAATTTTTCATAATAAAAGAAAAAAAAAATCAAATTTATTCGGTTTCTTCACATTGATCAATCAATCTAGCTAAAGAAATTCATTCTTGAAATAAAAGTGAAATGCAGTTCATGTATATGATTAATTGTTATTTTTTGCTCTTTGCTTCTAAAATGGAAAATCCCCATCAATGATCAAATTACAATGAGTTCGACATACCTCATATTTTTTACTGTGTTATGATTTAATCTATGTCTTTAAGTTTAAACTTTAGGATAAATTAGGGATAGACCACAGTGCAAAGCCATGTCTATCTACTAAGCTTTGTAGTTTAACCAATGATTATATTTGATAAATGGTGTTCCTTTTTTCAGTAGTACTAGATTTTTGCTCGTGCTACGCATCAGGCATATTTTTTATTTTAACTTGGTGTGCGCGGGGTTTTGCCCCGCCCCGTGGAGATGTATTTTTGATTTGGTTGCGTAGAGTTTGCCTCGCCCCGTGACGATGTATTTTTGATTAGGTATGCGTAGGGCCTCACCCCGCCTCGTAGCGATGTATTTTAGCTTTGGTGTGCGCGAGGCTTCGCCCCGCCGCGTGCCAATGCATGATTTGGTGTGCGCGGGGCATCGTCCAGCCCCATGGAGATGTATTTTTGATTTGGTGTGGCGGGAAAAATACATTAAATAGGTTGAAAATATGTGCAAATTTTATTTATTTTTTCCTTTTAACTTGGTGTGCGCGAGTCTTCTCCCCACCTCGTGGAAATGTATTTTTTATTTGATGAGCGCGGGGCTTCACCCCTCCCTGTGGAGATGTATTTTTGATCTGATGTGCCGGGACAAATACATTAAATAGGTAGAGGATATGTGAAAATTTTATTTATTTTTTTCCCTTTATATATTAATTTGTGTTATAGGGCATGTGGCCCATGGATGTGCGGTCCATTAGACGACTAGGTTTTCCCTTCCCTATATATGAGAACCTTGTATTATGTAATGAATCATGCCTCTTTATCAATAATAAGTTCTTATCCTTCTCCATCTCTATCTCTTGCTTTAACCTAATCGATACTACAAAACGTTATCACCACGAGCTCTAACCCTGCGGCAATGGATTTTAGTTTTTTTTTTTTTTTTTTTTTTTGGGTTGCTATCAAATCTCTGAAGGATTGTTTTGGGATCGATGGAATCGTCATCGTCAATAACAGTTAAGTTGGATTTATTTTCTCCTAAATATTTTTATTTTTCAGTTTTTGATCCAAGTTAAATCCAATATATCTATGCTAATCTCAATCACCAATTACAATCCCATGATCAATCGATTGATTACAGTTTATAAATATATAATTTTTGTATGTTTATTATGCAATCAGATTTTATAATATATATTAATATTGGTTATGTTTATGCGGTGATTGATTATGTCCCAATACTATCTCCGCTGAAACGGAGATGAAAGAATGCTCCTGAAGACGGAGACTTTTGAAACGTAAATTTGAAAAGTGGAAAGTTTTCGGTCTGGTCCGACCCGATCCAGCAAACCCGACCCGACCCAGACAACTCGGTCCAACCTGGTCTGACCCATCTAACCCGGCTCACCCAAACCGGTCCATCCAGGTCCGGTCAAACTCGAACCAATCCAGCCAACCCGGACCAGGCAAGTCTGTCATGTCCTGTCTCCTGTTCCTTCTGGGATGTGCGCGGCGAAGACCGTTTTGGTTTTGGCTATATACGTTGGGAACCAAATCTGAGGTATGTAACTATAACGTGAGTTTTTATATGCTAAGCTTATTTACTCGCTAGGCTTATTTATTTGTTTTTAGAATATGCCTAGTTTTGTTTATTTTTGTCTTAAAATAAGTCAATAGCATATAAACGGTCAATTTAAATTATTTTTATTGATCTCAATCATTAAGAATTTTGGTCTTAATGCTATTTGTTCTCTTGAATATGATATTAGATATAGTTGAATGGTGTATTTTGTTTAATTGGTTGTACCAACTCAATTCCAATGTATTCATTTGGGGCTTAGAAGTACTTGAGCACCATTATTGGATACTTGATATTTTCCTAAAAATTTGAATGTTCCGTGGAATTTTCAAAACATATGTTCAAATAAAATCACATGTATTCCATTTTTTTTGTGGAAGAACTCCCTTTTTTTTTTGAGAAGTACTTAAGTTGGAAAATTTTCATTTCTCTACTTCATCCATTATACTAACGAACCGGTATATGTTGAAGTATGACAGCAAGAGAATTAATTACTTTTTTTTAGTAATATATTCAACCTAAAGTAATTGGTTGACATGTGTAGTGAGATTCTCTTGGCCTAATGAGATAAACAAATTTCTCAAATTAAGCTAAGTGTAGCAAAAATGAAAATGGAAAGAACCCCAAAGTAATGAGGGTTTGACGTACCGACTCATATAAATCATGTGAAAAGGGACATATATATCATGAGAAAAAAAATTTATTATTATTTTATTTTATTTTCCAGCAGTAATGACACCAAAGTATAGGTATCAATTGAACATGGGATCAGCTAAAATGTAATTCTAGCTCCCATCGTAAATAAAAGAGTTGGAAATGCACCTGGTCATAGGTGTTGGTATATACAATATAATGTGTATGTGTATCATAATAACAACCAATTTTCACATCAACTTTAATGGAAACAAGAACTTTGCCTGGCCAATTTACTATCTTATCGAGTGTAGCACTGCTCATTTTTTTCAAGATAGAACAAATACGAAGAAAAATCTCTAGATGTACCAAGAGATAATCACACCTTGTTGAATTCCCAAGTAACCCGTGCAAATGGATATCATGTGGAACATCAAAATGATGATAATGTAATTGATTGCATCTTTTATAGTCACTAAAGTATTTGGAAGGAAACATACTTTAGAGAGACTAATGAGTCAATTTAGTGAAATGTAAATCACTTTAGTATTAATTTGGATTATTGAACCCATATTGATTCCAACGATGAAATGTTGGAAATTGACTCACACAGGCTTTGGGTATAACCATAAATCAACTTTGGTTGTGACATGATGATCGTTTTTAAAGGACTCATGCGAACATCACTTTATTTGAGTGAACAAAAATGGGAACAATATTGACAGAATGCGAAGTAATGAAATATCTTTCAATAAGTGTTTTCTAAAGTACTAGATGCATAACCCCATCCTCCCTCACATTATGCTTTTAAGTAAGAGAGCATATCACTCTTTTTTACAAAGTCTTCAGTAAAACAGGATTGAGACCATCCTAAGATGCAAATGGTAAAAATTCCATATTACAAAGAAAACAAGGTGAACTTTATAAAAATATTCATGCAGAATGCGGACCATTAAAGTAACTGATGGATCTGGTGAATATTTTGACATTTTGGACTAGTGATAGTTCCCAAGAAATTTGCGTTTGAAAACTCCTAGAACATATTACACAATGCAAAGTGCAAAGGATAATCACCCTTGTTAATGCTAGAGAATTTACATCAAAAGGACTTGATGAATATTGCATGTTTAATAGGATCAATGCAGATCATCTTATACCCAATGGTCTCGCAGAGGCTACCATCAAAGGTTACAGATGGTGCCTAAGGAATAGGTTATGCGTACAAACCTGTCTTTTATTGCTTTGGGGATATGCAATATTACACGCATCTTACTTAATTCGTTTTTAGAACCCAATATTAGTCAACCTTTTCTGAGTACCAGTTGGTAACTGGATTTAAGCCTGACATTCGTGTGCTTACATATTTTTTGTTGCACTATATATGTGCCATTACGACTCCACATCGTACTATGATGGGTCTTCAAAACTATTAAGTAGTTATGTTGGAAATGAGTTCCCAACAATTATCCGCATTTTAAAACTTTTGGCAGGAGATCTCTTACCGCTAGATTTGCGGGTTATCACTTTAATGAGACAGTCTTCCCGTCGTTAGGGGTTATAATAAAAATAATGTTCTAAGGGAACGACAGGAATTGTCGTGGTGTGTTCCCACTGTGTCTCATATTGATTCTTGTACTCCACAAATGTAAATGTGAATTGATAAAGAATATTCGATTTTCAGAATGTACACTGATGTTTCTAAAGTGATGAGATCACACATACCAGCTGCAAACCTACCTGTAAAGTTACAAATCCTCAATACAGGATATACACCATAGACTAAGGTGTTGTAACTACACTCAGTGAAAGTGTGGTTGAGGCCGTGGATCCATAAAGGAAGTTGGAGAGACCACTTGGTTCGATCAATCCTCACCTAGAAAGGAAGTAGGTGAGTAAGGCACAACTTATTTATATCATCATAAATCATCTCATAAGATTGTCTCTAAATATGTCCATGAATCAAATTGGAGGACGCTCCGAAGTTTTAAATGATTCTAGAGAACAATAAAATCCTGACGGATTATGAGAATGCACATGAGTCAATGGAAGAATCATGTGTGCACAGTGATGATATAATCCATAAATAGTTGCTTCAGAAGTAGAGCACAATGAGATTGAACCATGCTTTATTTTGATTAATTTCAAATAAATAGCATATTTGGCCTGCACAATCCAGGTAGAACTTAGTTCTTTGGCAAATATACGAGTATTTGGTGTGGTAGTGCTAACCAACCAAGTGTAAAGACTATTGGACATACATAATTAATTTGTCATAAAGCATAGTAAGAATAAAGTAGTCTTAAAGTACAAATACTCGCCTTGTGGCACAAGGTTTCTCACAAAGCCCTGGAATTGTTCTCTTGTAATGAACGTTATACAGTTCCGTTACTTAGTCAGCTTGGTAATTTTCAAAAGGACTTGAAATGCAGCATATGTATGTGGTTGTTACATATCTCTGAAAGAATCAAGAGATAGAAGATATTTACAAAAGTGCTTGATAGACTTTTGTTTCCCAAATCAAATAACTCTAAACCACAGAGTGCGTTTACAATTAGATAGAACATTCACTTAGATATTGAAACAATCAGGCGGAAGTGGCATACCCGTCTAAGTGACTATTTGATTTGGAGGGGATAGACAAGTAAGTTATTTTTTCTTGCGTGTTCATAAGAAAGTTCCTGATTTGGAATTATGGTTATTTATGTTGATGGTGCAGACATGATGTGTACTCTTGATGTAATAAGAGACCTTAAAAGCTATTTAAAATCCGAATTTGAGATGAAAAATCTAGGGAAAGCTCGATCGAATACTGAGCTTGTGGTATATTATTCCACCAGTTTGCATATGTCTATAGTTTTCAGGAAATTTAACAAATACATGCATCCTGATATCACTCCCATGATTAGTCGAGGTTCAAATGTAAGTAAGTAACCATTTCGTCCAAAGGAATAGTACGAAAATGTGTTGGGAGATGAAATTCTCATAAATAAGTACAATAGATGCATTGTTGTACTTAGTATAATAATGTACTCGATTAAATTTTACATCCTCAGGGAACTTGTTAGCTAGATATATCTCCGCGCCAACGCAACGTCATTGGAATGGTATAGTGAATGTAATCATGTACTTACAAGTAACCATTGACATAAATTTGTTTTATCCCAACAAAGACATTAAAAGGAATGATAATGAAAGTGCAATCCAAAAGTTGTTGATTATGAAGGAACAATAATCTTTTCTCCAACGAAAGTAATCAGAGGGGGATATGGTAGATTATTTTCTAAGTCATTACCAATATTCAGTTTCGAAAAATACATGACTAAAGGAACTGTCTAGAACAACTCTGAAAGTAATCAGGGGGAGATGCCGACATTAGGGGGAGGATCTAAGGATATGATGTCGACATAATTTACTTCGAAATTGAAGCTGTGTTGTACTCTTTTTCCCTTTGATCGAGAATAGTTTTTCCCCAAAGGGTTTTGTTACTCGACAAGGTTTTTAGCGAGACGACATTAAAAACATCAAGTATGTTGAATGTTGAAGACATAAAGATCGCGTTGATATTACTGAAAATATCTGAATCAAAAATATGAAAAGCGATAGTCTGTTAAGCAACGTAACTTCCACGATCAACAACATTGTCTTATAAGTTTTCAAGTCACCAAAGTAAAGTGTGATAAACTTCTTCTGACTGCATTAGACTAATGAAAATTGTCTGATATCAGGGGGAGTATATAATAGTGTGTTGAACTCTTTTCCTTCACCTAGGTTGCTTTTTCCTACATGGTTTTGTTACTCGGCAAGGTTTTTAATGAGACAACAACAAACACCGGGAATATAATTTCCAAGTTAAGGATATTGTCTTTCCCACTAGGATTTTCTGCCTTAGGAGTTGTGAAGCAACTAGTCAACTGCAACGGAGCAAAGTGATCATCTGCAACAGATCACCTTTACTTGTATTTGTCACGTTGTACTCTTTTCCCTTCATCAAGGTTTTATCCCTCTGGGTTTTCCTTGTCAAGGTTTTAATGAGGCAACATATACGCATCCAACTATGTTCTAAGTACGTGACAACATGTGAAGTACTACATGTGAAGAGTTTTACAAAGGTTTTATCCCACTGGGTTTTTTCCTTGTCAAAGTTTTAATGGGGCGATTGATTTCGTCACAAGTCATCAAGAAGAGGACGACATTTGAAGAACCACATTCAAAGCACTATATTTGAAGTACTATGTATAAAGCTTTGTTATTGAACCGCACAAGGGGGAGTGTTATAGGGCATGTGGCCCATGGATGTACGGTCCATTAGACGACTAGGTTTTCCCTTCCCTATATATTAGAACCTTGTATTATGTAATTTCTAATACCTCTTTATCAATAAGAATTTCTTATCCTTCTCCATCTCTATCTCTTGCTTTAACCTAATCGATACTACAAAAATTTGGAAAAAATAGTCCTAATATATTAATTACTCGATTTCCAAATTGAATTTGGATTGGGTGTAGATCCTTTATGCCCAAACTTACTTGTTCCTCTGTCCCTACCTATTACAGAATGCCACGTGTCTTCTTTCTCCGTATTTTGTTCCTACAGCGAAACGTAGTTAGCCATATTATTTCCCTTAATAAAGTTAAATAGTTAGAACGAAGTACTCCCTCCGTTCCTAAATAATAGGCTGGTTTCTATAAATAGATGTTTCAAAAAAAAAGGCTGGTTTCCTAATTGAGAAAATCAAATGTTACTCTAGTTTTCTGGGATCATTTTTCTCTTAACTTCTTTTAATGACAAGTGTCATGTGGATCATGGAGGAAGTATAAATTTAGAACGAAGTATAATTTTTTGAAAGATAGAACAATAAATCTTATTTCTTGGGACAACAACTTAAGGTTTGGCAAGAGTGAGGCGACAAAGCGGAGAAGAATCTTTAGAGATATGGAAAGAGTCAATTACTTCTCCTGCTACTTCTTTTTTTCAAACAGCTTCTTGATATCTTTTACCTTCGATTTTTTTTTAGGGAAATTTCTTTTTTGTGTTGTGTTTCTGAAGTTTAAATTGAGTTTTCCAAATCTAGTTTAGTGTCAGTAAATCATTTTTTGATCGAGATAGAGTTAGCAAAACGTAGCCCCCTTCGATAATAACCATCTGATTCTCATCATCTCCCTAAGTCCCGTATCATATTGGATTAGTAGTTAAATTAGGTTTGACATTTGAGATAGAGATCCGGAGAATCAACTAATTGGCATGAAATTTTTCCCTATGAGTTGCAGAGGCATGAAATTTTGTCCGATACTCCTATGATTTTCAGAAGAAAGACAAGTATACTTTGATAATTGATAAGAAGAGATAAGAAGTTTCGCTTTATTTTTCTTTTGGAAAATTTGATAAAAAATAGTTAACGGGGTTAAGTAAAGGACACATGGCGCTCGGTATAATAGGTAGGGACAGAGGAACATAAAATTCCACACATTGGTAAATTAAGTTTCCCCTTTTAAGTTCGTAATTTTTAAATCAATGATACGTTGTCAAGGGTCCTCACCCAAATATTATCACTTTATAAATTCCAAATTATATATATAGTTTCAGGAGAAAATACCCTGTTGTGGTTAAAGATGTATCAAGCTCAAATTCTAGAGCTTCTGGCCCCACCGAGAATGTTTAAACCAATCGGAAGCTGTCTCTTTTTCACACCACCAACCATAGTTTTTACGCCCCCATCTCTCCTATCCCTACGGCTTTCAAATATATCCCCATCTCTCCTATCCCTACGGATTTCAAATACTATATCCGTAGACAAGTATCTTGGTTCTCCATTGTTTATATTTTTAAACCATAATTTGTTAATCAACAAATATATCCGTAAACCCTAATCTTCTAATCAACAAATCTATTTTATCTCAATTTTATAACAATTGTCAAACCGTAATATGCTATGTCGATGAACTCTGAGACCCCATTTCATATTTTTTTCTCTAATGGTTAATCGTAATGGTGGAAGAAAACGTGCTCTGGGTGCTAATCGAAAATGAGGAGTCTGACGATGACATACCAATGTTAATCGAAGGAGAGGATATTGAAGATGAAAATGAAGATGACGAGAGTTATGATGATGACGAGAGTGATGATGGATAGGGATAATGCTGATTTACTTTCATTTTGTTGAGCTATTTATTTCTTTCATGGGTTTGCTAAGAGAATGACAAATTTCTATAATGATTTCTTATTCAATCTCATATATGCTTCCTAAACTGTATTCCAGTCAGTAAACATATAAATATAACATGCTTAAAATCTGATAATTGTGAACTATAATTCTCAAATATAAAAAGTTAGAAACAAAAATGATATTCAGGTCTTCTATGCTTCCATGTGAACCAAACATGTTTTTATTGTTTGGTTCAGGATACACAATTCTTAGAATTCATCCAAAATCATGCTAATCGGACTTTCAAATTTTATAATTTGTTTTGTCACTAGGGACTTACACGTATTCTTTAGCCAAGCGGACTTTAAAGATTCATATCAATATTATGACAGGTACACCATATAATAATATGAGCATAACATAACGAGTCTCAAAATATTCTTCCTAATCAAGATATATACGAATATATATACCTATATCTACAATCTGTTGAGTTCCATTAACTATCATCAAAATACATATACATTCCTATTAACATGGAAACCCTATATGGCAGTATTTATCTTAAAAGTTTTCTTCCTGATCAAGTTTTAAAAATCTATATAAACTCATCAAACGCACATAGGAATCTCACGTTTTCATTCTGATATTTACGTTTTATTCTCACATTTAAGCCCTTTCAATAACGTACGCAGGAGTTTTTTTTTTACATTTTTCTTCAATTCCCTTTCAATAGGAAGTCAGAAAAACAACATGAGAGGAAGTCTAAAAAACAACATGAAAAAAACTGGTAATTCTATATAATCATAATCATGTAGTTTTTTCGTATTCAAAATCATAATTCTGATTTTTTGTTTCTGATCTGTGTATGTAGGAAAAAACCTTACCAATATAGTTTACACACCGATTAGGGATCTCAAGAAGGATCAGACTCACCAAAAAACAGTGAAAGTGATGGTATTGAAATCTTGGAAGTCCGAAAACAGAAGGACAAATCAACTGTGGGGTTTTGACCTTCACCTTATGGATCAAGATGTAAGTTAATCAACTATACTTTCATTTATATTGTTTATAAGACTACACTAACATTTATTCATAATTAATAACTAAAAATGCACCAGGGAACTCAAATACAAGCTAAATTACGCAAGGAGCATGTCCCCCTATTCGAGGGAACATTTCTGGATGGAAACAGTACAGGATTCTTGCGTACAAATACGTTATGTGGTTGAGCAGATTCTCAAAGGTGGACCAACTAAAAGTTGATGTAACAATTTTTCCAACTAGAAGAATTGCAATATAGAAATGGAAATAATACATTCTACACAGGTAATAATTACTGAATTCTATATTTTTTCTATACTTTCTTAAAGAATTAAAGAACAAAGAACATTGACATTATTTCTACTGCTTCCATATGTAATTGGAAGGATCATCTCTGTCTCGAATATAGTGAAAAAATCAAATCAGGAATATGCAGGAACAGTAAAAGTTCTCATGTGTGAAATCACGGTAGGAAATGAAAGGTAAAATACATTTTGTTTGACATAAATTTTACAAGAATCGTGTTATCTGATACAGATGAGGAATTAGAGGTTAATGCTCCAGGAAATGATGCGGTTATCATGCTATCTGATGCAGATGAGGAATTTATTCCAAAAACACCAGGAGAAAGAATAATAATAAGAAAGCTTGAAGGAAAAGCCAAATTGATAGTTCTTATTTAGCTATTTAGATAAATTAGATTGATAGTATTATTTGAATATTTAGATTTTGGAGTTTAAATTTAGAGACATGTTATCAAGTTTTAATTTATTTTATCAAGAATTTAGAATTTTAGGATTTTTAATATTCAATAGTGATTTCGTTTCAGTAACTATCCTTACGGCATCAAACCGTTTATGCATTAACACTGACAAATACACTTGTGCCCGTGCAACACACGGGCTGAACACTAGTTGAATTTGGTTTTTTTTTTTTTAATCTTTTTCCTATTCTTTTTAAACTAACCATACGTTGCCAAGTGTCCTCACCAAAACGCTCGTTTCACAAAACTCAAAAACGGTCTATTTCGGCCAATAGGAAGCGAGGGTTTCCTCACCGTTTAACGTGGGAGCTTTATTTATCTAGGCCTTTAAGTCTTTAGATATAACTGGATTTGTGCCCGTGCTACGCACCGGGCATATTTTTTATTTTAACTTGGTATGCGCGGGGCTTTGTAACGTCCCGTGGCGATGTATTTTTGATTTGGTGTGTGCAGGGTTTCGCCCCGCCCCGTGGCGATGCATTTTTGATTTGGTGTGGAGAAGTATTTTTGATTTGGTGCAGCGGCGCAAATACATTAAATTGGTGGAAAACATGTGGATTTCTTTTTTCCCCTTTTAACTTGGTGTGCAGGGGTTTTGTCCCGCCCCGTGGCAATGCATTTTTGATTTGATGTGCGCGGGGCTTCGCCCCTCCCCGTGGAGATGCATTTTTGATTTGGTGTGGCGGGGCAAATACATTAAATAGTTGGAGGATATGTGTGTAAGGACCCTCAAGCTCGTCAACGCTGTTAGACGGGTCAAGTGATGACTTAGCCAATAATAACTCGATTAGTTTAACGCGAACGTTAATTAATAGGAATTAATCTAACACCGATCTAGATACGAAACTAGTATCAGTGAATAGGTCTCGAAAAGTTATGCAAAATAGACTACTTGAACGTGTCGTTCGGATTTCAGACGAAGAAGATATCATCAATTTAGTTTGAAGGGAAAATAGTTATTTTGTAGTATAACCGAATTGGCATCCCTTATCCAAGTTTTGGGCATCTCAATATTTTGGTCGGCCTTATCTTCTCCAAATCGAGGAATAGAAACCAATTCTTCTTTCTTCTTCTTCTTTGTTTCTCATCTTCCTTTCTCTGTCGATTTTAGAAAGAAGTTTTATGTTGTTTTAACGAGAGGAATCACTGAAGTTTCATAACATGAGGATTACCGGTGATAGTATTGAAGTTGGTTTATCGTTGGATGAAGAATAAATGATGGATTGATAAGAACTGAAGTAAGGGTTTATGTGAGTTGAAGTTACAGAGGATTCATGAGAAATTGAGTATGGAATTAGTTGATTAGAGTTGGGTTTTAAGAATAAAACATGAAGAAGAGGATTACACCACTGAATTGAAGATTGATTACAGAGATGCATATGGTTCGAGGAATTGATAATTAGGTTTTGTAAGGGTAAACTCAAAGAAGGATTAGAAGATGAATTTAGAGCCGCGGATGAATAATTATAGATGGGTCTGACCTGAAATTGGGGATACAGTGAAGGAATCACTAGAATCGAAAATTAGGGTTCTTAGTGGATTTGGGATTTAGGGTTCATGAGTTTGGGTTGTAGAGGGTAAAGATGAAAATGATTTATGGTTAGGGAGTATGATGGAATTAAGGTTAAAGATTAAGCAGATGGGAATCATCTGTTTCAATTTGGAATTTAATTTGAGGTAATTGTTCTTCTGTTAATTAGTTCAAGTTTGTTATTAAGTGTATTAGTTATTTTTGAATGAGAAATGATAATGTATGATAAGTTGAGTTTACTTGAGTTGGTAGCTTGAAAGGGTAGTGTGTTTTGTACATGTTTTGGTAGGTGTTGTGATTGAGAACTGGTATTACAAGTGGTGGTAGTGTTGATGTTAGTGGTTTGGTAATGGAGATAATGGTGTTGTGTTGGTGGTGGTGGATATGATTGTTGCAGGACAAAAATATTGCTCTGATTATAATTAGAATTGCAAGTGGTGGTGGTCTGGTAAGGTACAGAGTTGGAGATGGCAGTAAATAATTATACAAGATAATAACAGTTTGAGTTGAGTGTTCGGGTGGTGTGTTAACTGAGTTTTAGTTGAAGTTGATTTTAGTGTTTGAGACTCAGTTTGGTTGTACAAGGTTGATGGTGTTGAAATGAGAAGTGAATTGGGTTTGGTGGTGCTGAAATGGATATCGCAGAATGAATTAATGTATGTGTTGCAGGTGATGAAGTTGTTTACACTAGAGTTGAACAGTTGGAACTAGCGTTAGTGATAGTAAATGAATGAACTGTAAAATGAATGTCTTTAGTTTGGTGGTTTCAATGAAGGCTTGCTTAGAGATGAACTTCATAATTACCTGAGTTGAAGTTGAATCAGTTGATTGTAATGCTGGTATAGCAATGGTCTTGTGAAAGCCTACAACTGCAGAACAAGGTAACATGTATTTGTAATTTGAAGTGAATTGTAGAGTTGTCTTAAATGGAAGAATTGTGTAATGGTGAAATGTATAGGTTTAGGCAAGTTTTGGTGTTGAACTAGTGTTGGAGTTGTTTGTGTGTCAATGGCTTGTGCCACTGATTTTCCTTAAACCTTCAGCATGTCTAACTGAATTTATTCAGTCTGACTCGTAACTATTATTATCTGAATGAGTTTGTATGACTGAGTTGAATCGGTTTGACTCATAATGACCCAGTTGACTAGTTAACCTAACTCGACTGAGTTAACCCTTGACCGTGGACTTGACCTGGCCTTGGATGTTGACTGTTAGTTGACCTTTGACCATCAGTTTAACTGTTAGTGACCTTAGTGGACCAGGCCTTGTGTAATGGGCTTGTTTAATGAATTTGGGCTTAGGTATAGTTTTCCTATTTTGATGTATTAGACCCTTATGGTCTGAATTAGACTTTGACTTCTTCTACTAAGTTGTAGATATTCATAAGAGTTAGGTAATGGACTTTAGAACCAATCTAATTGAATTAGTAGACCTTAGATGTACTAATAATAAAAGGTGTAAAGTCATAAATGGACCTAGAACCAGTAATCAGACTTGTATGATTCTTGTGTGAGCCATTTTGGCTAGTTTCTTAGACTTCTTGTGTGATTAAAAGTTAGCCTATATTAACAACGATCGATTCAAGGATGAACCAATGGATCATGGATCTCGAGGTAGGCGAAGCTTGTCATCAAAATAGGTGGGAATCGATAACGAACTCTCTTGTATTCATTATTGTTTTACAAATCAATCTTTGTGTTGTGAAATTCATGCATATCTTTGTGTGCTCTGTGTGGTATGAGATGTGTGCCGACACAATATCAGTATTCTATGGCTAGGGCGATACACCGCAATATTATTATGGCTAGGACGATACACCGCAATATTATTCTTCATTTATATATATTCAGTATTCTATGGCTAGGGAGATACACCGCAATATTATTATGGCTAGGGCGATGCACCACAATATTATTCTTCCCTTATGTGCGGAAACACACATCTCATACATGGATGTTTACTGTTATTTATGAATGTCTATGAAGAAGTTTCTACTTTATGTTTCATTGTCTTTCCTTGTATTGCCGACTTTCGATTGAACCTGCATTGTCTTCGAATCATATTAATGATTACTTGAAAGCTAGTTATTATTCCTGCTGGGAACCCCTTTTAGGGATGGTGTGCTCACCCATTCCCACTTTCAGTTTCAGTGACAGATCAGAGTAGCGCAACAAAAGCTTCAAGTGTTGAGTTCGCTAGATGATTAACTTCTGCTATGTTTATTGTTGCATATTCTTTGTAAACCAAATCACTATTGTATATGTATCATTTGAGATGAGATTATATATATATATATGTATATTTCAGAGCGGGGCTAGTTTTGGGTTAAGTTGTAGTAGATTTTTCTTAATTGAATGCTTAAGTGTTTGGTTTAGATTCGTTAGTGCCTCTTTATTTAGTTAAATTCTTGGTTTAGTCAGCTGCTAGCTTAGGAGGCGCTATAATGTGCAAATTTTACTTATTTTTTCTTTTTTTATTTTCGCAGAAAATATGTGGATTTTTACCCCTTTATATATTAATTTGGAGAAAATAGTCATAATTCCAAATTGAATTTGGACTTCTATGAAATTCCAAACACAGTAATTTAGGTTTTCCTTTTAAGTTTGTAATTTTTGAACCAATCATACATTTCCAAGTGTCCTCACCTAAATATTGTCACTTCATGAATTCCAAATTGAATTTGGTTTTATTTTTTTAATATTTTTCCTATGTTTTTTAAACCAATCATACGTTGCCAAGTGTCCTCACTAAAACGCTCGTTTAACAAACGGAAAATGGGTCATTTTTCCAAATATTTTTAAAACATGGTTTTAATAGACGAGTAAAAATTAGTATGGGTGAGATGGAAAAAAAAAAGCAATTCATCCTTGCTTAAACTTAAAAAATAGCGAGGATGAAACTGGATGCATCCTGATGTAAATTAAAAATAAGAAAAAATATTTGAAAATGGGTAGGATAAAACTGGTTACATCCTGGCTGTTTTTATATTTTTGTCCATTTAAACAGTATCAAAATCTAGATGTCTTTTTCACCCAGGAATTGTTGATTTTGGTCTTTTTAACCAATTTTGTGTTTCACAAAACTTAAAAAAGGCATGTTTCCACCAATAGGAATTGATAGTTTCCTCGCCGTGCAACGTGGAAGCTTTATTTGACTAGGCTTTTAAGTCATAAGATTTTAGAGATCGAACCTTGTAAAAAAGAAACCAAGTCAGGAAGATGAGAAAAAGAATTAACGTGGTTGTTTTCCAAAGATAATGACATAAAGTTAGAATATTAATGCCTGACACGTGTTTATTATGGTTTATAGGACAGGGAGGGATAGGGGAAAAGGGGACAGGTGATCCGAAACCGCGACGTGACCACCCATTGACCGACGTATAAAACCTTCTATCAGAATTTCCAAACCCTAAAATATTTTCTCTTTTTCTCATTCACCGCTTCCTCTGCTCTCATCTCCTTTCTTCTCAATTTTACATACCTGTTGGAAGCATTCTTTCAAAGTATTGATACTTAATATGAATATACCAGATATTTGGGGGTTACTTTGTTATTAGGCAGAGATAAAAATAAAGGTTTTAAACCCATCATTCATTCTTTTGGCTATAGATTGAAGAACTGGAAATATAAAACAATGAATCAATCTGCTAGATCTACTATGGTGAAAAATGTTCTAAATGCTTTGCATACTCACCAAATGGGAAGCTTCAAACTTCCCAACAATACTTTATCTCAACTTGACTCTATTCAAAGACATTTTTGGTGGGGGCATAAGAACAATAGAGGCTATAATCCTATAGGCTGGAACAAACTTAGAATTCCTAAAGCTCTAGGAGGTCTTGGTTTCAGAAATCTGGAAAATTTTAATATTGCTTTACTTGCTAAACAAGCCTGAAAAGCTTGTAGTGGTGATAATTCTCTCTGTGTTCAAATTATTAGAGCTAAGTATGCTAAAAATGGTAGTTTTCTGCATATTGATAAGTTAAAAGATGATTGCTCTTGGTTGTGGAGAAGTTTTTATGTTGGTCTTGAAGTGGTTCAAAAATATCATGTTTGGTCTATTAAATGTGGCACAAAAATTAGCATTTGGCTAGATTGTTGGCTTAGATAGCCCACTTGTTCCAGTTACTGGAGCATCTAGTTTTGAAAATTATAATCTTGTTTGTGACTTATTTTTACCTGGAACAAGAGTTTGGAATGCTGAAATTATCAACATTCTCTTCAACCAGGATTGTGCTGCTATGATACTTAATATGAATATACCAGATAGTGGTGAGGACTGCCTCATATGGAAACCAGACAGAAAAGGGAAATTTACTGTAAAGAATGCATATCATACAATATGTAGTGATTATGTTAATACTCAGGTTGCTTGTGACCCTATACCCACTGAGATATGAAAACATTTATGGAAAACAAGAGTTCCCCATAGAATTCAGCTGTTCATTTGGAAGTGCATTAAAAACATTATTCCTGTTAGTCATTTTCTTGCTAGATATAATCCTAACATTGATACTCAGTGTGCTTTTTATAATAGAAATATTGAAACTCTTAATCATTTTTTCTTTGAATGCATCTATGCTAGAACTATTTGGTTGGGTATGAATATTAATATTTCAGTCATCTCTGATCAATATCCAAGCTTGATAAACTGGATTATAAGTTGGTATCTTTCTGCAGATCAGAACATCCCTCCACTCTATATAATGGAGGAAGATAATCTACACAGATTTATGTGTACTTTATGGTATATCTGGAAAGATAGGTGTTCTCTGATTTTTCAAAAAACTAAACCTCATCAGCAAGGAACTATTGCTAGGATTAACTACCTTCTGCAACAATGCAATAGAATTTTAGATAGAGATCTTAATAGCAGTACTAACACTTTGCAGGTGAAAGAATGACTGCCCCCAGATAAGGACTATATTAAGATCAATATTTATGGATCTTATATGCCAGATACAAAAAAGGAAGCCTTGGACTAATTCTTCGTAATTGTGCAGGTCAATGCTTAGGTGCAAGAGGCATACAACTGGGAGATGAAGTTGCAAAGTAGTATGAAGCCGAATATTTTGAATGTAAAGCTCTAGAAGAAGCAGTGGAACGGCTGGAGGAAATCAACATCACTTATGCAATCTTTGAAGTTGACTATGAAGTTGTAGCCAGATCAATAAATGAGGAAGAGATGCATGTCCATTGGTTCAACCAAGGTTTTCTTTTACAAGTTAGAAATAAATTTAAAGAAAAACAATTCTGGTTTTGTAAGTCTGTACACAGACAAAGTAATCAAGTAGCTCATTTACTAGCGAAAAAAGCTAGAGAAGAAAACTCTACTTTTATGTTGGATGGAAATCTACCACATGATATCTCTATAGCAGTAGAGAATGATATTTGTAACATTCCTTTCCAATGAATAAAAGTTTTCTTTTGTATCAAAAAAAAAAAAGTGTTGGTATGCGTAAAGGTAAATCTTTTTGGCCACCAATTTCATCCATTTTGGTTCTTAGTCATTCGATATTTGTTCTTTTTATTTTTCAATCTGTTTATCTTGGTGAAATCATTAGGATTTTTTTTATACAAGTATTTTTGAAAAACCCTAACTTTTATATAATTAGAAGGTATAATGCAGTTCTAGATTTTTTTTTACTTTTTGGTTTTTCGGTTACAGCTTGCAAGCGCATGTACGTGTAATGAAAAATGATCTTTGTGCTCTATTCCCCTTCATTCAGTTTTTCCTTCTTCTGACTTTCAGCTGTAACGATCATGTAATTATTGTGGTGTTGATTAAGAGTAAGATTGATGAATCGGTAGAGGAGATAAGTACATTTTCACTTGACATTGTTAGTGGTGATAAGTGATAACATTGTTAATGGTGATAACATGGACGGTTTTATGGCTCTACATGAGGTGTTGATTAAGGGTAAGCTGGATGAATCGGCATAGAAGATAAGTACATTTTCACTTGACATTGTTAGTGGTGATAAGTGATAACATTGTTGGTGGTGATAACATGGACGGTTTTATGGTTCTACATGAGGGTACAGTCCCAAGTAAAGATTTTAAGAAGGGATAGGTAACCACTTTCTTCCTTGACTTTTCCTCCATAGTTAGGATCAAGGAGTTTACTGGCTTACAGTAATGACTATCTATTGTGTACAATATGACAAACATAGGCATTCTACAAATTAATAACAGTGTGTAAAAGTAATGATTGTTTGCTTAATTTTTCTTTTAGTTGCAAAACAGGCTAAGATAGTTTTGTCTTTACTAACGTCCTCCTATTTACTTAGCAATTGGATCATCCCCAAGTACTTCACTGGATAACATCTTTTGACATTTATATGTGCACTCACTTTGATTAACTATTGTGGTTTGAGATGCTTTCTTATATTATATTTTTGATGCAGAGATATGATTTAGCCTTGGAAGCCTGTGATGTTGTACTAACGGTGGAAAATTTCATTTGCAGTATTTGCTTAACTGATCGGTTGTCAGTCGACACAAATATAATTTACACTTTCTTACTACTCAAAATATAAATATAGCAAGGGCAAGAAAGGATCGATCTCACAGAGAGGTCTAGGTTGTCAATATATCTTCCGTTTCCTAAATAAAACACCGGGGGTAATCTGATTTTTATGCAAGTAATAAAAGTAAAAGCAAAGAAAGAAATAAGCAAACAAATAAAATAGAAGAGATATTGGTTAAGGATTTCGTTTTCATTCACTAACATGCTTTTCACAATAACTAGAATTGATATTTAATATCAACTTTTATCAAAAGCCCTAGGATACGTTGATCGCAAGAATATCCCGCTAATCTCCTTTTGTCATCAACACACACATTAAAAGATGCGAGTATGAGTTCTATCTAAGAGAACAACCTAACGTGTAAAAGCACTAATCAAGTTTAATTCCCTAGATGCATTAAGTTCTATGAAATCAAGTCAATCAAAGAAATTGAACGTGGAAAGCGCACTAATTCAATTTAACAAAGGTCATGGTTCACATATGATTATTAGGATATATCACTACAAGCAATAACCATATTTGTGCTACTTGTACTCAAGATGCATCACTTTTACGTATGAAACACCCTAAACTAGCATTAGATGTGAATATGAGTTCAATCAATTGGCCACTCAACTAAACAAATGTTCAAATCATACATGGCGATATAGATAGTGAATCAAGATCGATAATTATGAGACAAAACTAATTTATCAATGAAAGAAGCATGCTTTGTGAAATCAAATCAATCCATAACCAATAATAAGATTTAACTACTCATGTTAATGGGTTTCATAACAAGAAGAAAAATAAAGGTTTTCATGTTTCTAAACCCTAGAACAAAAGTAGAAGATAAGATATATGATATTTAGGTTTAGAGAAAAAGTTCTATTTATATGCCTGTCCCAAAAGGATACCCAAAAGTAGGGCGAGTTCTCAAAATCCGTCTCAAAATCGTCCACCAAGCCCATGTGTGAGAAATATATTTCTGGAAATTTTGGGTCCAAAACTAGTTGACGGAATCGTTGACGTCATCGCCGGAATCCGGTCACCGGGAAATTTTCTCAGGCCACTTTTACCATCTGAAACTGTCATCAGGCAATTCTACACTTCCAGTAGCTCAACTTTGCTTCTCTGCAGTCCACACATTCACAAAAACCATTTTAGCCAATTCCTTGTTTCTTGCGAAAACGTACCCAAAAGCGTGGTCCGTAGCTCATATGTCCGGCCGCCAACTCTTGTATCCAACACATACCCCCTTCGCGATTCACTGAAATATTGCAATTCATGCTTCAAGTTCCGAAATCCGACAACCGGAACTAGTACCACCGGCGCGCCATTTTCGCTCCGTTTTCGCACTATTTTCTGCAACTTCAAGACTATCTCAGGCCATACTTTTAGCAGCTTCCTTCACTGCATTACCTCAGTTCTCAATCCTTACCTGCACTTCTACATGCCTCATGGCCTGTAACATAGCAATTCCATCTCACACTTGGTTGCATCTCCCTGCACTGCAACTACACCAGCTCAACCTCAACTGTGCCAACCAACTCGATGCTTTTCTTCCTTTTCTCATCTCAGCTGGACTATCACAGCTTCCATATCAGTTTACACTTGCACCACAACTGATGGCATCTGAATCTCACCATTGAACATCATCAACATCAAATCACCAGCTCAACCTGACAACATCATCACCAACAGGGCCATTTCCTCACAACACAGTTCACAACTCAATCCAAATTGCAATTCCCTTGAATCATCACCGTCTCTTGACTCTTGTAACTGCATATAAGATGCAACAAGCACCAACACAGCACCCTTCATGGATCATGTAATTTGCATCTCATTGCAACTGCTTTTCCACCAGCCTCAGTTCATACCATCATTTACTGAGACAAACCCATTCTAGATCCAATGCATTCAGCCAAGCCCAGCTCTGTACCCATTACAGCTGCACACTAATCTCAAGCCATTTCCCTGTAACCTAATAAGCATACATCTATCATTCATGCACAGCCATAGTGGCAGCAAATCATCACCTCTTTCGAATGCATTTCAGCTCATACCACCAAGACTCAAGCACCACCAACTCCAGATTAATTGCAGCAGCAGCTTACAGTGCTTCTCAAGCATTTCAATCTCACCCTGCTTCTAAAGCACCACCATTTCAGTCCATACAATCTCAGAACACACACACCAGAATCCATTGCCATTTCAACATTAGGTCACCACCAACCTTAAACACAAACTCCATTTGAACACGAGTTCTGTGTCCATTTTAAGAACTCAAACACCAGCCAAAATAGTGCAATTCAGCTTTTATTATCATAGTCGGTACCATCAGTTATAACCACCATCACCTGCAATACCCATCTCAGGCTAATTCCATCTCCCTGCTAAAGCCACCAATTCCACTCCAGCTTTGCTTCCACATTCCTTAGCTCCACAGTTCCATCGATTCCATAGAGCTGCAATGGAATCAGTGCACCACCTCCTGCTGCCTAACCTTCATTCTGCAGTATAAGTCCGCAACACAAGTGCAACCCTCGACAACTGCAAAACCAATGCACCCACTGGTAACTCTTCCTAGCTACAACATAATCAATCAGTATCAAACTTATGCCTTATCCCTTGGATCCACACATAGCCTCGCACATTCTAGGTAGCACGTCATTCTTTTCAGCAACAAACTCCACCTGAGCTGGATCAATTCAGCTCCAATACCCATTGGCGACAACCTACCATCATTCACTGCACACAACACCAGCACCTACTCCTCTATCTCCATAATTGTCTCCAAGCCACAAGTACCATCTGTAGCTCCAGATCTTCTTCCCATGTGTTCTGCCTGCAACATCATAACTCAAACCAAAACCACAGCTTCCAACCATGCTTCCCAATCCTGCAATTCTAGCCATCAGTTCCATCATTGCAAACCATTATGTAGCTACAATGACTTCACCAGTAGCTCAATTCAAAACTACCAGTTACACTTCATCTGACTTTACAGAATTGGCAAACCCTAACCATCATCAAAATAGCCTCAACCACACTGGAACTTCAATTCCAGCTGAACCCATCTCGAATTGAACCCTAAATTCACCATTAATTCTCACCAAATCCTCCATATGATTTCTCATGTGTAGCCATGAAACAATGGAAGTAAACTAGGTACTTCTTTCATTTCTTAATTCAACACAAACCAATGAAAAACCCACTTCATGAATTCACCACAGCAACCACAAGAACCAACATCTCCTCCTGATTCTCCTCCTATGCAATTTCCGGCAGCTAATCCCTCTACCGAGATCTCACAACAGACTCTCAAATATGCCCGAATTCTTCTCCTCATCGATTCAGATGGCCTCAGCTGCTCAGCTCTCTTTCTTTCTGTTCTTCAAATTCGCACAGCATCTCCACCTTGAGCTCAACAGCGGAAACTGCTGCTTAACTTTCTCAATTTCAGGTGAACCGAGTGAAATGGATGAATGAAAGAAGGGTCTCTCGATTATAGGGTTAGAAATGATTGGGGTGGTTATTGATACCCCACTACATAGGATAAGGGATACCACAATGGATACCCTATAGCATGTAATCACCCCTGTAGGACCAGAATATCGCCACAATTATATTCACAAGAGATTAACGACACTTCTGTGAGCGTCACCGAAAACTCTTCAACAACATTTCATGAGCGTCAAAAAATAATTCAGAGAATGACGTAATAAACAATGACAGCATAAAACATGAAAAAATTTGAAGATTTTGTAGTTAAAAAGAATGTTCGCGAGCACAAGGCTGGAACTCGCGAGAGCAAGGCAGGAAATGAAGATTTTATGGTTATAGAAGAGTCTCGCGAGCACGATAACAGATCTCGCGAGCACGATAGCAGAGCCAGCAAGGAGCATAGAAAAAATCCTAAAAAAATGGGAAAGATAAGTTGAATGTGAGCTGTCACCCACTATATAAAGAGAAGAGCAGGAGAGAGAAAGGGGAGGAGGACATAATTTTGGAAGAGAGAGATATTTTGCAGAGAGATTTTAGGAGAGAGAATGTATTTTTCTTTATCATCTTCTTCCCCAAAACTAGATTTAGAACTCCATTAATGGAGATGATCAATGTAAATCAAATGTAAATTTAAACAATCATAGTGAAGAATCATGGATGTAGATCAAATTGATCGAACCATGTAAAATCCGTGTGTCTATTTACAATTTTTAGAATTTTAATCATACTTTTAATATCAAATTAGTTTAGATCAAGAGATTATTATCAAGATATTACAAGGGGTGTGTTGTGGGAAAACCTGCAACTACATTTTGGCGCAAAAGGGACTACTACTACAAGAATATTCCAAGAAAATGTTCAATGATTAGTACTTGCTGATTTCAAGAAGATTCAAAGAAATTAATTGTTGAGGATTTCGATATATGGAGTTAAAGGACGAATGCAGAACATTTGTCAACAGAAAACAAGTTTTGGACAATAAACGTCAACAAAACCTATAGATGAAGAAATAGTAAAGAGCAACAGATGATTTCAAACTCAAAACAAAGAACAATATGAATGAAGTGCAGTGATAGTGAAATTAATCGAGTCTATTCGACCTAAAAGATAATCTTCTTCCCATTTTACTTGATTATATTATTAATTATTTAAATCCAAAGTTTTAAAACGAAAGGTTTCGAGAGAAGCATCAGAAAGAAAAACAGATCTTGTTTTCAATAAATTTCTTATTTCTTTATCAAAAGTTTAATTAACAAATTTTAGCTACTAATTTTAATAGAGAAATGTTGTTCTACAGACCTATATGAGAGTTTTGAGAAAATTTATATGACAAAAAATTTTATGTTATTTTGGGGATTATTTTTCGTGAACAAAATCGAGGAGCTCGCATTCATCTATCCATGCAAAACGCTGGAAATCTATCTAAGTTTCCATTACACCCATCTCTAATGAATGCTGCCGACGATGAAGACTACATTTTACTCAGCGATGAAAATCAAAATATTCTGCCAGCGATGAAGAATATCACCAATGGAATACATCATCTCTAATGAAAAGTAAATTTATTTAATAATGCGTATAACCCCACTATTAATGCATTGTCACGTATAACCCCATTATTAATCAAAATATGATTTGTTTAACATATGATTTATTTAATGCATTGTTATGATTTGTTGTTTACGGTGATTAGAATATTTCTAATCAAAATGCGTTATTAAATCATACATTTGAAATGTAGTTTTTACATCAGCTACTCATGCGAGTGTCTTCGCAGATTCAATCATCACTTCTTCAGCCAAACAAACTCAGGCATAGTTCATCAGTTGCCTCTGATAAAGCAGCCCATCACGACCAGAAGAGCTACGTGCAGCGAAGATTTCTTCCAAATCAACAAGGGTTCCAGGCCATGAGAAACGCCATCGAAAGAAGGATGCAAACAACAAAATTAGCGGAGTAGCAGCTAAGAACAAGATACACACAATCATTCGTAGCAAAGTGAATTAGGAAAAATGACGTCAACAATACATTAACAGAAAATTCACATAGCAGAGACATAAGTTTATTAACTCGTAATATTTACAAAGAAGAAAAGGATCACGATCAGAGTAAATTAAAGCAACTGGATAACATCAGCCACAACGGCAGCAAGAAATAGCGAGCACGATCATATTAGACTCCGTTGGAATAAGATTAAAGGAACAATGAACGTTATCAAAACCATCCAAAGAAGAAAGCCATATCAAACTACGAGCAACACCAACTCATCAGACCATTCTATGTTTGGAGGAAATCATAAACAACGGCGAAGTTGCTTCGTCAACAGTCCAAGCAGAGATATGGAGATATTAGAGAAATATCAGCAACCAGATTTAGACAATCGCAGAGACGATCGCAGAAAAATTTAAAACCAGCGAAGCCAAGCCAACTACAACTTCGCAGGAGACAATCGCGGACATAAAAACAACACAACGACTGATTACTTATGAGAAATACTAGAGGCAGCAAGATTTCACAACAGCTCATACAATTACACAGAGCATTTAAAATATCAACAGCTACCAGGTCCGGAAATGAAGAGCAACGTTGACAGCGTCACATAATGAAAATGTTTTTTATTTTTATTTTTGCAGGTCCGGAAATGAAGAGCAATATCAACAGCTACCAGGGCATAGAAGATAATTGAAAAGATATATGAAGGATGAAACGTACACAACTAAACAAAAGGAAAGTAGCCAAAGAAAACTGCGAGCAACATAATAGATAAGCAGCAGTAACAATAGAAAATGTGATGAAGGACCAAAGGAAAATGTCTGGCGATGTTCTCGTCAGCAAAGAAAATTACGTACAAAATTGACGAAGAAAAGAATGATCAAAAAAGAAGGTGGGTCTTAGTCTTACTACAAAAAAGAAAGGACTTACCAAATGGTGGTTCGCAGAAGGGGGCCTATGAAATACGAAGTATAATGGGAGAAGTATACGTACTAAAAAATAGTTAATAAAATTAGTTCAAAAACGTATTAAAAAATAGTTATAATCTAAACGTGTAGTAAAGAGGGGAAGTGGACCAAGCGAAGAAAAAAAACTTGGATTTCCTACAATGAATACAATAAGTTAATAAAATTACCAGCATGACGAGAATACAATACAAATTTGCATGACGCAAGCATGAAGCAACTTAACAGGAGAGTTGAGTTGGATTTAAAAGGATGAAAATACATTGCTTAACAGCGATCAGGCAAAAGTAAAGGGAATATGAGGATAATATGAATGAGTGGACATTGTTGTTGGGAGGATTATCAGTGATCATTCCCGTTCCAACAGGTTTATCAACGATGGTTCCAGCAGGTTTATCAGCAAAGTTACCAAAGGAACTAGTTTCATTAATTAAACTGCAAGGAAAACCAACCCATTTCACGCAGACTAAAGTACCCAACGCAAGGAATTGGCTAGAGATAGAATGTAGTCTAGTTTTGGCATGGTACATCTAGTTTTCACGAGTGGATTATTTCATTACTTCTCCAAGTTGGTCAGAGACGGGAATTTGGTATTTCATTACTTCGTCAGATATTTGATTATTTCGCAAGTAAAATTCACAAGAGAAGGGTTAGAACAATTGGTGTGTTGCGAGAATATGAAAGATGCATATCAAGAATTTATTTCTCATTTCTTCTCATTTCACGAGCAAATCAAATAATTCGCGAGAAACGGCAGCAATAGAAAATCGCAAAACAGCTAAGTACCACTTCCTTGAATATTTTACTTACAGAAAATGAATTTTTTTGATTTATACTATCGCAAGATTTCAAAGAACATTTCTAAGATTTCTAAAAATGTAGTTGAAAATTATTAAAGATTTATAACATTTCAAAAGATTTCAAAAATGTTTGATTTAATTTGCCAAAAGCGATATAATCGCAAGATTTCTAAAATTTCAAAGATTTCAAAATATTTCAAAAATTGACAAACATCGATACATTCGCAAGATTTCAAGGATTTCAAAAGATTATAAAAATGAGATCATCGCAATATTTTAAAGATCGCAAAAAATTTCAAAAATTTCAAAGATTACTAAAAGTGAAGTCATCGCAAAAAATTTATAGATTTCAAAAAATTTCAAAGATTTCAAAAATTTCAGTAAATGAAACTACTATCGCAAAGATTTTTAAGATTTCAAAAAAAATTTGATTTCACTTCTAAAATAGCGATACCCTCGCAAGATTACAAAGACTTCAAAATTACAAAAAAACTGAGAACATTCAATTTATAAGTTTCTCTAGAAAAATTCTTTTACAGAAGATTTTTGATTTAAAAACGCAATACAATCGTAAGATTTCAAAGAAAATTCCAAACATTTCTATAGAATATTTCTTTTACCGAAAGAGATTTTTGATTTAACAAATGCGATACAATCGCAAGATTTCAAAAAAAAATTTAAGATTTCAAAAGATTTTAAAGAATCTTTTAAAGATTTTTGATGTTATGAGAATGAAAGAAGAAATGAAGAGGCGCGAAGCTATTGCGAGAAACGCGAATACAATTTCGCAGAGACATAAGAATGGGACGAACCTTTATGGCGTGCACCCTAGTTCGCGAATGCAATTTCGTAAGCGGCAAATGTAAGACCTAATAGCGCGTCATATGAGGGGGTATCTCTTGACATGATTCAGCGATAAGGTTATACCGCTGCTGGAACCTGAATCATGCAGATGTTGGGGGTTAAAGAAAACCTATCCGGGAGAGAGATCTTGGATTTCCAACTATATAAGGTTATACTCTGGTTGGACGACCGAGAATCTCTTCCAAGAAGTGCAGAGTATGACCAAGGCGCCGAGGTACACGGTTGAGCCAAGGGTGCCCAGAGTGTACAAAACTCTCTTGCCATCCTTGGTAAGTCTTGGCTACAATGCACTTGGCCTGAAGAAAACCCCACTTAGGGTGCATTCTTGTAACTATAAGCCATATATGCATAAAGGACAAAAGGCTGCGAAAACAACTGGTTGTTGGCAAATCCGGATGGGGAGAGCTAGTATTGTATGGCCGATGTGCCCTCCTTGAAGGGGCAACCAGGGGGGAGATAAGGGCGGCACCCTCCGTTAGGGAGCTGATAAGTGTCTTAAGACGGAAATGTCATGGGGATTTATGATCGCAAGATCATTTAGTCCTGTCATATTGTCGCGTGACGAAAATTATACAAAGGCAAAAAGCCTAAAGAGAAAATGTTAAGATGAGATCAATGGGTTTTTGCATGAAAGTGTAAAGACGTCCTGCGATTTCATCGCAAGACGACAATGTCACGAGGCTTTGTTCTCGCGAGAGAATCTAGACTTGTCATATTGTCGCAGAGATATTGAAAATATACTGATAAGACAAGATCAATGGGTCAATACATGCAAGTGTAAAGACGTCCTGCGATTTTGTCGCAGAGAAATAAAAAAGTTGGCAAAATAAGACCTTTAACTAGGAAGGAAAAATAAGACCAACAGATTCATACTACAAACTAATTATTTTATTTAAGAATGCAGGAAATATCTGTTCATCGCAGGAGAGATAGCAAGTACTATTCAGAATTTCTCAGAAGTATTGCTCATAATTTCTCAGAAATATTATTCAGAGTCTCTCAAGAGGATTGTCTACAATATCGTAGCATTAATCACAAGCTCGTCACTATTCATCGCAACTATTCATCGCAGAATTATTCACAGCACTATTCACAACATTATTTTAGAATCTCGCAGAAACATTCAGAAACTAGCAAACTCATTCAGCATTTCGCAGGAAATTTGATTATTTCGCAGAATATGATTACTTTATTGAAAGAGGCAGAGGCAATTCGTTCATTTAATATTTTCTCAGGGATTCTTCCTTCATAGATAAAGAACAGAGGCAACTATGGATTACCAAGAAAACATTTTATGTTCTTTATCTACTCATCAAGAATCATTTCCAAAATGGGCAAGAATTTTCACCAAAAATGAAGTAATAATTTCGCATGAACAGAGGCAGTACTTATGATTTTCATTCAAGGACGGATACTTCTTATATTTTGAGGATTGAGTACTTCTTATATTTCTTCAGGATACTTCATACTTCGAATACTTCAAGAGTTGATACTTCTTATTTACATAGCAAAGATATGGAACTTCACAAAAGAATAGAGGCAAGTACGTACTTTTCAAGTCTAGTATTCTTTCGCTCGTTCCTTCATCAACAAAGATCAAATACTACTACAACAACAGATTTTTTCTTAAAGATTACTTTTCAAGCAATATTCAAGAAAAAAGAGGCAAGATGTAGGACCAGAATATCGCCACAATTATATTCACGAGAGATTAACGACACTTCTGCGAGCGTCACCGAAAACTCTTCAACAACATTTCACGAGCGTCACAAAATAATTCAGAGAATGACGTAATAAACAACGATAGCATAAAACATGAGAAAAATGTGAAGATTTTGTAGTTAAAAAGAATGTTCGCGAGCACAAGGCTGGAACTCGCGAGAGCAAGGCAGGAAATGAATATTTTATGGTTATAGAAGAGTCTCGCGAGCACGATAACAGATCTCGCGAGCACGATAGCAGAGCCAGCAAGGAGCATAGAAAAAATCCTAAAAAAATGGGAAAGATAAGTTGATTGTGAGCTGTCACCCACTATATAAAGAGAAGAGCAAGAGAGAGAAATGAGAGGAGGACATAATTTTGGAAGAGAGAGATATTTTGCAGAGAGATTTTAGGAGAGAGAATGTATTTTTTTTATCATCTTCTTCCACAAAACTAGATTTAGAACTCCATTAATGGAGATGATCAATGTAAATCAAATGTAAATTTAAACAATCATAGTGAAGAATCATGGATGTAGATCAAATTGATCGAACCATGTAAAATCCGTGTGTCTATTTACAATTTTTAGAATTTGAATCATACTTTTAATATCAAATTAGTTTAGATCAAGAGATTATTATCAAGATATTACAAGGGGTGTGTTGTGGGAAAACCTGCAACTACAACCCCTTAACATCAGCCGGCTGTTTTTAATACTCCCCTGAGAGAGTTGCCCCTTAACCGTGGCTTGTCTCCCGATATTGCTAGCAGTGAAATGACCTTTTTTTCCATTTTCTCTTCAAATGGATATTTTCTCCTTCTTTTGCTCCATATGACTCCAAAGCACCTAATACACTCAAACTCACACATAAGATACATAATTCACACGAAAAATAGCAAAGAAAGCATAAACTCTACATAGAAAATACGGTGTATTCTACACCTATCATTAACTTATTTTTGTGTATAGCTTTCTATGTAGGGATTTGTATCTTCTAACGGCACCTTCTTGACAACGATTAAGAAATAAAATTGTTCATATTCCATCAGCATTGTTCTCATGATCTACTACTATTTGAATGGGATTGTCCAGTTATATGGCTTCTAAAAGTGAGTACAGTTCCAGTTAGGTTAATTTAGCTTACTGAAAAGTTGTGGTTTGTTTACCATTAATTGTAAATTGATTTGTTCGTTCCATTTAAATTATTATACTTTAATTACGTTGTTCTTCGTTCAAGCCATCAAATTGAGTTTACAAGGGAATATATATTCAAACTCAACTCAATTTCATGCAGGTTGGGACGAAAAAAGTAAACTTGGAATCAGAATTTATTGTTGGCTTGCAGTTAGTTACATTTGTGGCCTTCTGTTATTTCTTAGATAACCATATGAATAGAATTGAACTTATTGTATTTTCAAATTAATGGGTTTGATAGTGTCAAACTATCATTACAGTGTTTCATTTTGTTGAAGTAAAATGCTCATTGTGTTTGCGTCACTAGATATCTTCTGTTCTAACTGAGCTTGGAAGGTCTCGGGTTGCCAATCTTATATTTAATGTCATTGCTATAACGTAAAAGTAGACATAGAGATACCAATGTTCTCAAGTAGAACCTCTGCATATAGGAAACACAAGGAGTTACTGTCTGAACTTTATATTTGTTTCTATATTTTCATCCTAACTAAAATTTGCAGAGCTCTATATTTATTCTGTTAGTTTCATACTTTATAAAGAGTGCCGTTATTACTTTAGTGTTATGCATTAAACTTTTTCCATACCTTGGGAATTCAAGTCTCAATTGAATTTGTTTGATTCATGTCCAAGGTTGTTAACTTTCTTGGGCCAGTACAGTTGGTGGTTGAGATTTAGATTTATTGACAGAATTTACGTGACTGAGCATTAGTTACTTTATATTGTTCATTATTTCCAGCCTTTGACAGAATACGGATACGGACGACGGGTTTTCAAGTTGTGGCAACAATCATCGATTTTCTTAGTTCCTGCCTTTGTCGCAGGAATGATCATTATAAAATCCTATGGTGGATGAGGTTCAAAACCAATTAGGAGACTTGGGAAAACCTTTAAGCAGTATGAACGAAGATGATCCACTAAAGAAAGTGTGGATGACAGAAGCTAATTTATCATGGTATAGATATATGGACGCGGAGAATACGTCTCTAAGAGAAGAATTTGCTTCAGCTTCTGCGCTTTTCAGTCTTAGTTTTTGGTTATTATGTTGTTATAATAGATTGAATTTTGCGATTGTAAATTTGAATTGGTGGTAAAAGTTTGTCTACACTGTTGTCTATTTATGTCACACAAACCATTGCATGTTTACAAGTATTTTGGTAAAATAGTGCACGCAATGTTTATTTGTTTAGTTGGTGATGAATATTTTAAGAATGATTTATACGAAGAAAAAAAAAGGGTACAAACCAACAATATTACAATTACTTAGATTTGGGACAATCAGTTTGAGCCCGTTATATAGTAAAAATAAAAATATCTTCTTCTGGAGGCAGGAGAAAGTATGGCTATTCTGAAAGCTTTAAAATGGATTAAAAGTCAGAAGTTGGACAACTTTCACCCGATTGCAAATGCTGAAATAGTTGTTACTTCTATCACCACTGATAATGTGTATGCCATGTGGGAAAATAATAAGATTTTGCAGGAGATCAAACACATTTTATCTGTTTTTAGTACTTGGAAAATCTCTCATGTTAGAATAAATGGTAATAGTTTGGCAGATAGCATTTCAAAGAAGGTTAGAATATATAAACTCATAGTAGAAGAGTATAAGGATTGCTCTCCTTGGATTGAGTCTGTTTTATCAAGGCACATTATTCCAGAACCTCATTGAGATTAATAAAATTTTACTTTATAAAAAAAAAAAGTCTTCTTCTACTTCGACTTATAATACATACTCCAAATTTCATATATTGATATCAACAATCTTTCAATTCCAATTAATCCCTAAACCATGACATCAAGACCGCAACAATAAATATACATAAGTGCACTAACTCTGCAATCGGCCCCATCATGGTTTCATTTTTACAAGAGAATGAAACTAGGTTTAAATACTTACTTAGGAATGAAACTTTAGGATTTACGCATGAATCCAAGCTCCCATGGAGATACTTGTAGAAATTTGAGAACTAAGGTATGATAGAAGCACAGAGGAAAAGTTGGTTTCTAGGGTTTTTTTATCTGATAATCCCTAAAGTTACCAGTTACTAGTACTCACCGCTGAAGAGAAGTAGTAATTTTAACTTAGACAGTTCCTATGGAAAAGAAGAAAAAAATTCTCAGCGGATAGGCAAAGGTTGATCTCTGCCGTGGTAAAAGTAACGGGGGTGGATGAAGAAGCACGCAGGTGGAAAAAATCCGCGGTGGTTTGAGAAGATTCGCTGGCGGGCAGACAGGATCCGCTTGCGGTTGTACAAGATTCGCGGGCGGACCGTCAACGGTAAAAAGCTAACGGCTCTTTCCTCAATAATTACAATTTCAAAACCTCATAAATTTCTTTATTTTCCACCATTTTCACACACACCACTCCACTCTCTTCTTCATAAATTCTCTACACAAAATTTTATATTTATTTATAATTTTTAGTCATTGTCATAAACAGTTTTAGGAAAAAAGGTTATCGAAAAGTGAAAGAATACCGGTGTCTTCTATAAATGTCGATTATACTCAAAATCGTGATGCATAGTTTTTTTCGCCGAGTGTAGTTCCTACTCCAGAGTTAATTCCAGATTATGTGTTGAGGCATCAAGAGAGGTCCGCATATTATAAAATGAGAGGTGGCTAGAAAGATTTAAATAATGTTAATTTAGGTATACCCCAAGTCCGAGAAAAAGTGGATAAACATTCTCGGCGTCGGTTTTATTATGTAAATAATTAAAAAACGCAATTATGCGCTTACGAGACTATTGGGAGAAAGGTGGCGTCCTGCGAAGCACACGCTCCATTTCATGTACTTTGAAACTGGTAAGTTTGTTTAACTAAAATTAAAATTCAATTTTAAAAAATTGTTGATTAATGCAAAACAATTAATTAGATGATACCATTCTTGTCATAGGAATTACCCTATTGACTTTTATTTCATTTGGAATTTCAAGTAGTGTGCGAGCCCATGTACCAATCAACCAAAGCGAATAGGTGTCAAATAATAAATTGAAGAAGCTTTTTCCTTATTTTAGAAATCACATGTACGAGAAGATCATAAAGAGTTGAAAGGAGATGGAATACATTGTTCAGCGTTGAAGTGTTTCATAGGGCTCAAAGCAGGCTCAAGAAATATACGTAGTTGAATATGTAGAACTTGAAAGAGTGTTAGTTTTATGATTATTGGGTCAAACGTTCTTTCTTAACTCAACCAATGTTTCTCACGTTGGTTAGATTGAAGTGTTGCAAGATCTTGATAGTGCACCAAATCATGATTGGGGGTTTACAATTTTAGCAGAAATGTACAATGCCTCAATGCAGTATTGGCGGTATACCTACTTCCGTGTTGGTAAATCAATTTTTAAAGACAATGCCCGTAGAGTTCCAATAATGGACATGTACTGCAAGGGTAACTGGGAAAGGGACTCTGGTAACGAGGCTTTTCGGTTTCGTTCAACGGTATCAACAAATGACACAGAGTCGCACAAATGTTGTTTTCATCATTATAGTGATTTTCCTGAATTCGACGATCACCATGTACAAGCTATTCTTGATTATTCACTTCAAGTAGTTGTTCTTTACACTAGGGAAATTAGGGTCAAACATCAAACAGTTATGTCCAACATGTTTAACTTTGAACTTAGTAAATATTAAACGAGGTTCGACAACAAACCCACTTTTGTTTTCTTCAAGGAAAATACTCTTTTTTTATTGTACTGCTACCTTCTGCCCGTGGAACTAAAAAAAAATGCTAGTATTTCTTTTCGAAAAAGAGGATGAACTTCAATGCATTATGCTAGAGCAATGCTCAGTTGAACCCACAAGTTTTTCTATCTCAAGATTGATGTCAATGTTAGATGATCAAAACTATATCTTGATTTCTAGTCTACTAAGTCAAGTCTCGGAGTAGGTTAGAATTTGGTAGTTGAGTATCAGACATCACCCTCGAAGACTGAAGATCAACGAAGACATTTGGAGAATATATGCATCAGGTATGTGAAGACTGAAACCATTGTATTCTACTCACTACCTTACCATTATATCGGTTGAGACTATGTGGTATGACTTCTTTTTTTTTGCTTAATCATATGCATTTTATTACCAAAAAACAACTAAAAGTTGATGTACAAAAAACTTCTGTCCAGACAAGCCCAGATCAGAAGTGACTAAACTCAGTCATATAATGAAAAATTGGTAAATACAGGCCCAGTTAAGGAGCAAGCCCAAAAATTATTAGCAAAACCTAAAATATGATTGATTTTCACATTCCAGTGCTCCCAAAAACATTGGTTTCTCTTCATATATCTCCACTTCTCCCCTCCTGAGAAATGCACCTCTCTTAGCCATTTTATTCACTGAGAAATTTATTTCTCTAAAAGAATGTATAAAGGAAACACTATGTAACCTTGCCATTATTCTTCTCCATCTATTTATTACCATCCAAGGAATTTTAATGAAAGCCTACAGTACTGCCTTTGAATCCAAGCTAAAGAAAACATTCAAAAACTGTCTTCTAATAGCACATTCACCTGCACAAATTAGAGCCATCACCCCTGCAATGTAATTAGTAGCCAACCCCAAACCTCCAGCCACTGCACCAAGATAACCACCAGTACTGCTCCTACCAACAAACCCATACCCAGAAATACCAGGATTTCCTTTGGAGGCTCCATCACAGCATATGAGTACTTGGTTAAGTGCAGGAAATCTAAAAATGCATTCTTTCACTTCATATGTAATAACTTTCACTCCTTTGATACCAAATGCTATCATGATGCTCATATCATATACAGAACCCCTGATTTTACCCTTCATACTTACACTACTTTCTTTTGTAAATTGCATTATTCTCTGTTTGAAGTTCACCAAGTTTGGTTTTTCTTCATCATAGCAGCTTCTATTTTTAGCAAACCAAAGTTCCACCATTACAGTAAAAGCACTTATAAACCAAACTTCTTTCACTGCTGAACTTTTCCCTTGGACACACTTCAATACTTCCTAGAAGTTAGAAGGACTCAAAAATTTAAACATTCCACCTAGCCAGTGCCAGATTTTCTCACTAAAATCACAATACCACAGTATGTGATCCATTGTATCATGTACATTCCCACATAAATAGCATTTGGAAGCAGTGTGGAATCCTTTCTTTCTATAATTCTCCTCTGTTGCACATGCTCCTCTAAGTATTTTCCACAAATTAGTTGAAATTTTAGGATGTATATTGGAATTCCATACCTGTTTAACCCAAGTAACACAAGGATATTTTTTCCTGATGAGTTGCACTGCATTTTTAACTAAAAATTCTCCAGTTAATTCAGTTGTCCAGATTATCTTGTCTTTCCTCTTACCAATGATTGGTAAGTCTTCTATAGTAAAGAAATTAAACATTTCTGCAGGTACATTTCATTCACCATTAACTATCAAATCACTAACTTTCATATCTTTGTGTTGTGTAATTAAAAAATTCATTATTAATATGCACATAATTTAGTGCATATTCCTTGATCCATTTATCCCTCCAAACTGAAATTCCATTTCCATCACCAACCAGCCATCTAATCCCTTCTTGTACATCATTCATCACCATCTTAAGCCTGGCCATATTGAGGATTTTTTATGATATGTTATCCATGCATCGTTTTTATCCTTAAACTTTGCATTCATAATTATCCATTCAGCATCTTCTGTTTCCATCTGCTAGAGTAGTTTCATTAGAAGGGATTTATTCACAGTCTCAAATATTCTAATTCCAAGTCCACCTTCTGCTATTGGAGCACAAATTTCATCAATTTTTTCACATTCTTTTATGACAGTTTTAGGCCATTTATACACAGACATGTTATATACAGGTATACTACATAACACAAACTTCACCAAAGTTAATCTATCAGAGAAAGACAACATTTTTCCCATCCAACCAGCTAGTATTTTATGTATTGTCTCCACCTACACCTTGGGCTTTAGGAAGTAGAAACAGAAAAATTGAAATAGAAAATTGTTCTAAATTGTTCTGCTTTTTTTGAATCTTGGACTTTAGGAAGTAGAAACAGAAAATTTGAATTCATACCTCTTGGTATAAACCTAACACCTCCAACAGTATTGAAGAGAAGTACTTAAATCTTGGCCAACAATATCCCAGACAAATCTGTAAAAACTTCCAAGAAATCCATCAAGACCGGTGAACTATTTGCATCCATTCCAAAGACAGCTTATTTGATTTCTGCAGAAGATGGAATTGAATCTAGAAAAATATTGTGTTCCTCAAATATTAACTTAGGAATTACCTCAAAAATACTTTCATCAAAGCTCACAGGTTGATATTCAAATTTGTTTTGGAAATGTTTAACTAAAATATCAGCTATTTGAGATTGATTAGTCACCAAATTTCCAGTTTCATCCTCTAGTTCAGTTATGCTGTTATGAGATTTTCTAATCTTCATAGAAGTATGAAAGAATGAAGTATTTACTCCACCCACCTTTACCCATTTGATTCTAGCCTTAGCTCTCATAAGTTCATTAAATTGTCAAGAAACTACTTCTTGCTTCCCTCTAGTAGTTATTAGATGATTTAGTAGCTCAACATTCTCAGGATGTGCATCAGAAATCATTGCTGCATTTTTCACCTCTTCTTCAGCTTGTGTCATTTTTACTCTTAAATCACCAAAAACCTCCCAATTCCACTTTTTAACAAACTCTTTGAATCTTTTTAGTTTAGCCATAAACACAAAAGCAGGATTACTATTAATATTTTCTTCCCAAGAACTTTGAATCACTTTTAGAAAATCAGGATGAGAAGTCCACACAGCTTGGTATCTAAAAAGAATGTTAATTGGTTTAGGAACCCCCATTGTATTTCCTATTATGGGTCCTTGATCAGAAGTCCCTCTAACACCCACCTTATACTGCCAACCATCAAATATTTCTAGCCATTTGACATTAAAAAAATCCTTATCCAAGTCACACAAAATTCTCTTTTTCCCAACTCTATTATTGCACCATGAATATTGTATACCTGATTTAGGAGCTTGTATTAGATCACAAATATTTAAACAATCTCTAAATTCTTGCATAACTATTCTTAAAGGTCTCCTACCACCAACTTTTTCATCACTACTCAAAAATGCATTAAAATCACCAATGGAAAGCCAAAGATAATTCATTTCATGTATCTTCACCAACTTATCCCATAATTCTCTTATATCCATAGTTAAGCAAGCTGCATGAATTCCAGTGACAAAGACTTCTCCAACCTTAACAGTTATTGCTTGTTTTGTAGTTGATATAACAGTAGGAGTAGAAAGAGAAGAGTTCCAAAATAACCAAATATTTTCCTTATTTCCATCACTAGCATTGTGACTATCATTTGATTCATACCCGTCAGCCTCAATTTTTAACATAATTACAGAAACTCTAATTTTAGGTTCAATTATCCAAAGTAAAGAAGGATTTAATTGATTCACTGAATTTCTAAGTTTATCTTTGGCTCTAATTCTTTTCAAGCCTCTGATATTCCAGAACATAACTCTCATTGATGTAAATTAGTTTGAGAAGTTCCAGGACTTCTCACTCCTTTATTTTTCTAGTTGGTATAAGAGAAGTACTACCAGAATTTTTACCTTTAACGGTCTTGCTCAATTAAGTTGTAACTTTCTCAGATTTTTTTTTACTCACACTTAACTGTTCTTCAACCATATCAACCAACATATTAAATTTACTTGGAGAACCACAAGTGAAGTAAATTCACTAGATTGTACTTCAGCTCCACTGACATTTATTTGTGTCACTAAATTATTACCCTCTGTGCCACTCTTAGAAGTATTAGTACTTTCCAGATTTGGATGAATATTGTTTGCTATATGAAGTAGTTTCTCAACAGAGAATTCAGGAAATTCCTTTAGAGAATTTATAGATCCAGAGAAAACAAAAGATTGACTTTTACCACTGTTAGTTAAAGGAGGTATAACTGCATCAATGTCCATATTAACACTTAATAGCTCCTCATGGATTAATGACTCTTTCTCCTTTGGAGTAATACTATTAACTTGAACAGTATTTCTAAAGTTTCCATTCTCAACTACATTTGATGTTTGAGATTTTTGGGTATAGCATATATCAAACCCAATATGTTGTTGTGGTTTCTTCCCTTTTTGCTTCTAAATCTTCCTTTGTACTATGTTGGGATTCACTTCAAAAGCTTCATTTTTGTATAGTCTCTTTTCTCATCACTGTGCATTAGTAACTAAATGTCCCACCACTTTGCAATGGCTGTAGAAACTTGGTAATTTAGGAATTTGTACTTCTTGCTCAAAACTACCATATTTAGATTTTACTAAAACATGATGAGGTACATTGTTTGCTAAATCCACTTCAACAATAACACTAGCATAATACCCTACTTCCCTTTTAAGAGTTGTTTCATCTACCTTTATAGCTCTTCCAATGGCATCACTCAATGACATAAGTATTTTTTCTTCCCAAGCCTGGAAAATTAACCCAAACAAATGCAAAAGTTGATATTTGAGCAGCAGGATTGAAATTATGTTCCCAAAGTCTCAATTTAAGTATCTGAGATTCCACTTTCCAAAATCCATTCCAAATGTATTTCATGTCTACTTCATTTGCTAGCTCAATGATGAAAAAACCTTTGCCAAGAGGGATTAATTGATAGTTACCTAATGTTTTCCATTGTTTTTTCAATGATTCTTTAGCAACAGAAAATTTCATCTTGACAAAATCCAGTCTCCCAATTAAACTAAATTTCCAATCATTTAGACTTTCATCTATATCCTCATCCGGAATGTATAGAGATAGAACCACTGAAGAATTTACATTCTCAACTCTCTTCTCGTTAGATCCAAAAGAAGAGAAACTAAATTTTTTATTGTTCATCATCGATACAGATTCCATCGAGTACAATCAAAATAATTGAAAAACTCAACAGAAAAACTTATTCAGACAAAGAATGTAAGAAAAATCACCACTAGTCATTGAAATTAAACGTTGACTTCATATGAATTAGTGAAGAAAGTGCTCTGAAAACTAAAACAAATTTGAATAAAAAATCTCTGATTCAGTCGCAGAGCAGAACTCAACCCCAAATTTTCCACCTTTCTGTCATATGATTTCTAGTAGATTTAAAAATAATAAGTTTCGAGTCAAGCTTGTCTTGTTAAAAATATCGAAATATGATTCTATCAAAGATGTTCAACGTTTCTTAGCAATATTAGTTCAAAACAGTTTATTGTATGAGAATTAATTTGTGTGTGTTTTTTTTTTTTGTTAAGTCAAGAAATTTAATTGATCAAACAAGGATACAAGATAGCTTATGAGTGCACAGGGCAAAACAACCCAAAAACTCAAAATAAGCTATTTAAAACGATAATAAATTACATTTTGTGATTCAATAGTACGCAAGAAAACTGGCCTACCAAAAAATTGTAAACTCACTCCATTTTCTAACAAACAACCTCGCTTAGCCATACAATCCGCTGCAAAGTTCGCCTCACGAAAAGTGTGAACAAACCTAATAGAATCATACCCTCTCTTAATATTATTCCAATGTTGTTGAGAAAACCATGGCACGTTGTCCATTTGGAGAGCCTTTATCACACTACTGGAGTCTGATATAATTACGATTCTCCTATAACCCCATTTAGCAGCCCATTCAAGACCAAATAGAATACCATATAACTCCTGTAGGATCAGAATATTATCACAACAATATTCCTGCGAAATAAACAACAGTTCTACGAGACATGTTTACGATACATCAATGATATTCTGCAATACATCTCAAAATGACGTAAGGAATGACATATCGGATGAAAATGACAGAAACATGAGAAAAGCGTGGCATTTCCGCGATGAATCAATAAAACCTGCGAAAGATTAAGGCGGTGCAAACTGCGATTTATCGCAAGAACTTAGATCCGAAACTAAAGGGAATCTTAGCTGTAAATGAGCTGTCATGAGCTGTAATCCACTATGTAAATGCCTATATAAAGGAAATGAATAGTTCCAGAGAGAGAGAGATGAATTTTTGAGTGCTAAGAAAGTTTTTAGGAGAGAGAAAATCGTATTAAGTGAATTGTATTCTTGATTACTGTAATTACTTTAAGATCATATCAATAAAAAAAAGGTTCTTAATCTTCAAATTGTGTCATAAATTCTTGAGTTGGGTGTAGTGTGGGAATTCCTGCAACTACATTTTGGCGTCCAGAAACAGGGAGAATCAATTTGAGAAATTTCAAATTGCAATCTGAAGATTTGAAGAAATTATTAGAATTGAAGAAATGGCTAGGAGAAGAAGAAATACATCAGAACCACCAAAAACAGTGAGAAGAAGTAAAAGAATTGCAGGAGAAGGAACAGGTGAATTGGAAGGATCTTTAAGGATCGGATCAGGAAGAAGTAGAATGAGAAATGGAGCAGAAAATTCAATTCAACCACCGAATCAACAAACACAAGCACAAGATAGAGATGTGGATTATGATAGAGTAAGTGTGCATACTTGGAGGTCGGATTCGATAAAAGAGGCAGAAAATCAAGAAGTGGAAAGAGATCAAGAAGTGGATGGAGGAGTAATTCATGAAGGGAATGAAGTAGTAGATGATTTGAGACAAAGGATACAGGAAGAAAGAAGATTAGAGTCAGAAGAACGTGCAAATCTTACAAGGCAAAATCATGAACTAAGAATGGAAAATTTGAGGTTGCAAAAACGGAAGATCAAGAAGCAGCATGAGATCAAGTTCAAGATCATATAGAGAAGAAACAAGACAAAATCACCCTATACAAAATATTGGCGAGAATTTGATAAATAATCATTATATTCCACGCGGTGAAACTTTGGACATTAGACATAATCAAGATGAGGGAGAAAATCAAGAAGAGAGAAGGAGAATGTTACGTGATGAGGAGATTCGAAGAAATCGCAGAATAATTGAAGATGATATTGAGAGGCATTATATTGAGCAAGTACATTTAGCGGGAGAGAGAGAGATTGCGAGCGGAAGTAGAAGAACAAGAAATTCAAGCAGCATTGCGTCAGAATAATCATGATAATCGAGAAAGACGACGTGCACAAAATCGTAATAATGGTAATCTCAATGAGGAATATGAGAGAATTCGCAGAGACATAGAAAGGCAACGAAGAGAAACAATAAGGGATGAGGAAATTCGCAGAGAAGAGAGTGAAAGACAAATTAACTTGCAAGTTCAAGAAGAAGAAAATCGTAGAAGAAGGAAAAATCAAGATGTTGGAGAAGAAGCGCGAAATATCGCAAGACAAGAAAGGCATAAACGCATACGAAGAGAGGCTGCGTTGAAAAGGCCAATGGAGCAAAATTCTGATAGGAATGAACAAATCTTGCGGGAATTAGCAAAAATGAGAGGAATGATAAGTAACAGAAGAGAAGGAGGAAGAAGACAACTTGATGAGGCAATCGAAGAAGCTGTGAAAACTCCATTTACTCAAGAGGTACAATTAGGAGGGATACCTCCAAAATGCAATTTACCGGTGTTGACCAGTATTTTTGATGGAACTACATGTGTCGTCCAACATATCAAAGCCTATATTCGATGCATGCTACAATGGGAGAACCATGATGTCGTTCTATGCAAATACTTTGCATCAAGTTTAACTGGCGAAGCATTGAAGTGGTTTGAAAGTCCCCCCAAGAATACAATAACTTCGTTTATGCACTTGCAAACTACCAATCACTATGACAGAACTGCGAGAACTGCAAGAAGGGTATATCTCTTTGGAGGAAAAACAAAATGAGATGGAGTCATATCCAATTCTCGCAGGCACAAGTTCAGCCGCAGCAAATGGAAGTTTATTACCAAGGATGATTAATACAGTAGCAAGTACCTCCAAAAATCAGCGAGAGAAAATGGAGATTGATAATCAACGTAAGATAGTAGCAATGGGGAGTAGAGATCAGGAGGAATTGGAAAAGGATAGAAATTTCTATAATCGCAATAACAATAATAAGGTACCAAGGTTTGATCAGAGGCAGAATTATTCAAGAGAGAAAAGAGGTCAAAAGATTATATGGGAAGATGTCAAATTGCCACCTCTAAATACCAGTATAGACAAGATTTGGGAAGCGATTATTTTGATGGAGAATATACCCTCACCCTGGAACATGGGGAAAGAACCACATCCTAACAACCAAAATCAAGAGTTCTGTCCTTATCATCATTTTCATGGCCATTCTGTGAATAATTGTAGAAATGTAAAAAGAATTATTCTGCGAATGATTGAACAAGGGAAGTTAAATCATTTTCTAGCGAGATATCCACAACCCCAACAATTTCCGCAAGCACCAGAAATTCGTAGAGTCAATGTTGCGAAAGACGCAGAAACATTTGTCATTGAAGTAGGAGATACATCAAAAAATCTATTTTGCAATTCAATTGTATATTCGCAGAAAACAATAGAATATTTCCATGATAATGTGCTAAGTAGAGTATTTGCGAGGGATATAGAGGGAAGAGAGGTGATGAATATTGTGAAAATTTCTCCGTTAGAAGAATGGCAGAAACAAGTTATTTCTTTTACTACACAAGAAATACCAGAGCCAGGGAATATGCATGATAACCCGTTGGTGGTAAAGTTAGAGATAAATCCAAAGTACAGAGAGGAAGAAGAAGATGATGGTGACGTAGCAAGTGATTCTTGGGCAATAGATAAGGTTTTAATTGATACTGGCAGCTCGGTAGACATCTTATTTTATCATACCTACCGTACAATGGGTGGAAGAGATGATGAATTAATCCCCTCAACTTAAAAGATCTATGGTTTTAATGGCACTGCGAATAAGCCAAAAGGACAAATCACTATGGGAATCCCATTGAACAAGATATCTTCAAAAATTAAGTTCTGTGTAGTGGATATAGAATCTCCTTATAATGCCTTAATTGGAAGACCATGGCTCCATGGAATCTTGGGCATAGCATCCACATATCATCAATGCATAAAGTTTCCACATCCTCATGGTATTGGGATAATTAAAGGTGATTGGTTTGAAGGGAAAAAGTGTTATGAAGTTGACATTAATACTTGCGAAGAAAGGAACGCCAGAAATCGTAATTGGCAACATAACAGGAAGCAAACTCAGAGAGCAGAGAAATTAATGGTGGACAGTATGGAGTTGCGGGGAAAGGATATATTACAAGAATAGTTTGTTCCCAAAGAATTAATGGTGATTAATTGCGCAAATAGGGGAAAAAGTTGAAATCTTTGCAGGAAAATAAACAAGTGCAAGGAGCTGGGAAAGGTTGAAATCTTCATTTCTCGCAAGAAAATAAAAAATAGCAAGATATTGCGAATAATCATTCGTTACAGAAGAAAAGAAGTGCAACAATATCATGTTGCGAACAATCAAAAAACAAGAACAACAAGAAGTATGCAGACAGAATATTAAAAGAAAAACTTTATTCAAAAATAAGAATTTTTCTATTAAGAGAAAAAGATGATAATTTCAAATCATATAAGAATTTTTAATGCAAATGCATAAGACGGGCGCAAATCGCCTAAAAACATATAAGAATGGGACGAACTTTTATGACGTACACCTTAGTTCGCAGATTCTATTCCGTAAGACGCAATGTCCTTAAAGTGCGTCATAAGGGGGGTATGTCTTTGCATGACTATGGGAAAGGATATACTGCTGCTGGAACCTAGTCATGGAGATTTGATATTATAAAAAATCCATCCAGGAGAGAGAACTTGGATTCCCAACTATATAAGGTTATACCCTGGTTGGGCGCCCGAGAGTTTCTCCTAAGGAATGCAAAGTATGATCAAGGCACCGAGGTACACGGTTGAGCTGTGGGTGCCCGGGACGGATGAACCTACCCTGGCCATCCATGGCAAGTCTTGGCTTACGATGTGTTCGGCCCGAAGAAAACCCCACTAGGGTGTAGTCTCGTAACTATAAGCCATATAGGCATAAAGGATAAGAGGCTACGAAAACAACTGGTTGTTTCTAGAACCGGATGGGAGGAGCTAGTCTTGTATGGCAGAAGTACGTCTCCTTGAAGGGGCAACCAAGGGGAGAGATAAGGGCGATACCCTCCATTAGGGAGCTGCGTATCAAAAAAGACGGCAATGTCATGGGACTTTATATTCGCAAGATTATTTAGGCCCGTCATATTGTCGCGTGACATAGACAACAATGTCATGGGACTTTATATTCGCAAGAATATTTAGGCCCGTCATATTGCCGCATGATAGGCCAAAAAGCCTAAAGAGAAATGTTAAAATGAGATCAATGGGTTTTTGCGATAAAAACAAAAGACGAGATAAATGAAATCAATGATAAGAGGATATAAATCGCAAAAAAGTCATGCGATTTCATCGCAAAGACACCAATGTCATAAGTCTTAAAAAGCAAAGAGAGGTTAATCTCACAATATGGCTTAGACTTATCATATTATCGCAAAGATCAAAATAAATGATAAGACAAGATCAATGGATTATTACATGTATAAGAAAGAATGTCCTGCGATCTTGTCGCATAAAAGTGGCATAATAAGACCTTTAACTAGGAAGGCGAAATAAGACCACAAGAGACGTTATATCTGCGAAGCATATAACGGATTTTTCGCACTATTATTTGCGATACTTCATTTATCATATTGCAGATTAATAACAAGGGGAAAGTATGGGAATGATGCATAGAATGGTAAATATTGTTATTCATCATTATATGATAAATTCATATAAATAACAAACAGATAGAAGCAAAAAATAATTTATATATTGAAAGACATCAGGAGTTGCAGATAATTCGCAGAATATTACAATTTGTCGCAGATAATTATCGCAAGAAAGAAAGGGAGAAATACAGGAGAAGATCAAAAAGAAAAAATAAAACTATTGGGATTTATCTCTATCATTATTTTCATCTTCATCTTCACCATCTTCATCATTAGTTCGTTCCTCATCTTCGCTCTCACTTTCGTCTGCATCCGCCTCACTGTCAGAAATAACTGGTTCTTCAGAACTGGCTGGGATATTATCCATAAGACAAGGATATAGACTAAGAGGAAGATCATTATCTTTGAAAAATTTCTCAATAGCATTATTGAGAACGATGAGAAGATTATTACGCAAGTTTGAGTTAGATATATTTATTTTCTCTCGCAGTCTTGAGATTTTTTCATTACGGGAAGCAAGATTTTTCGCAAGACCACTTTTTTCTTCTTCAAGTTCTGCTACCCTTTTGGAATATTTTCCTTCAGATTCTGCGATGATACAACAACAAATTAGAAATTGGTTGGAAATCTACAAGAAATACAAAGATATTAGAGGAGAAATAAATAACCTTCTCTTTCATGGATCATTTCTTGTATCAATGTTGCTTGCGCGGTATGAAGACTGACATCTATCGCTAAGTTTTTTCTAGCGTTATCGAGAATTGTCGCAGCCCATGTGAATTCATCATCACTTTGAATGAGAAGATGGGAACAAATTTGTTTTTCTCTTTTCAGAAGTTTAATGTTTTCATTCTTAAGTCTATCTCTCTCAAGTTCAGTATCAATAAGGGTGTTGCAAAATTTTGATAGAGCTTCAGCGCCTTGAAGAGTAATGCGTTCTTTATCCTTCTCAAGTTCATTCTTCGTGGCTTTTAAGGCTTTGATTTTTTCTCTAAATTCATCTCTGCAAGTCTTTAAACTATTGGATGTACTTAAGACAGATCTATAATCCATTCTCATAAGGGAGATATGATATTTAAGCTCATCAATGGACAAAGTATTAATTTTTTCATCTGAATAGTTATTTAAAGCGTCATTAAGACGCTGAAGAAGAGTGGTTTCATCTATGGGTTCATCAAAAGAATTAAGAATGATGGCTTCATCAGTAAGATTATAGGCATCTGCAAAATGGTTGCCCAAATAAGCTAAAAAAAAAAAGGGGGGGGGGGGAAGACTTATACCAATAACTTGTTTGCAGAATTTCTCCTTATCAACTAATTTCTGTTGAAGAACTTGAATTTCTACTTTAAGCGATTTGTTTTTTTTAAGAAGCTCAGTATTTCCAGCTACTTCCAACTGTTTACATTTTTCGCGAAGAATGGAGATTTCAGCTTCATATTGTTTATTTTTCTCTAGAAGTTTCGCAGATTCAGATTGTGAATCAGTAAGCCTTTTATGTGATGATGATAATCTACTTTCTAATTCTGAAGCAACAAAAAAAGAAGCTCTAGCAGTCTGTGACAGAAAAGAGAAAGTGAGAAAGATAGGTAAAAGATCTTTGATACTCATGACAAATGTAAAGTTTACTACAAGAAAAATGAAGGAAAGGGGCATACTAACGAAGCTAACGCATGAAGAAAACCTGGGTTAATAAATCTTGAGACTCATTTAAGATCTTTATTATTAGTCAAGATTGAAGCGTTGCAGATCTTTGAGAGATAGTCTCAAGTATGAGTAATATCATCCTCTCCAACACCTTGTAAGGGGTTTCTAAAAATATTTGACAATTGATCCATTGGAGTCTCAGGTTGAGAAACACCCATCGCAGACCTAATTCTTGCGGAAGAAAAATGTATTGAAGTGCCCACAGAGGCATCATTATTAATTCCACTATTTTTTTCATTTTCATTATCTTTTTCAGCGATAAAAGAAGTCTCTCTGAGTTCAGAATTATCAGAAGGAAGTGGTTGAGTTTTTCTTATCTTCTTTGGGGGACCGTCAGCGGTTTGATTTTTATTACGGCGAGGAGAAGCACCGGAACTTTCATTTGGAGATGCTACTCTTTTGCCTTTATCTTTGGATTCAACCACCGCAACAAATGGTATTTCCTTGAAAACAATCACATATAAAGATAAGAAACAGGGGCAACAATATATTGTTAAAGGTTATAGAAGATTGTTTCTTACTTCATCTGTGAAGGTTTTCAAAATTTGAAGGAGATTGGGACTCCCAGTATTGGCATAGTTAAGCTTCATTCTTTCAATCTGATAAAAGATATCTCAATATAATCAATAAGAATGATACATTTATCCAAATTTGCGAATAATGATAAATTTTGCGAGATATACCTCAGAATTCCTTTCAGGCCAGTTAAAAATCCAAGGACAATACGCCGCAAGATTCGCAGGATTTGCAGGAAGATCGAGAGCGCCAGAGATATATGGACCTTCAAGGAGGAGAGGAAATATACACCACTTATCATCTTTTGAGAAGCGTTGACCTTGGTTTTTACTTGAATGATAATCTATATCTTGCATAAGAAGTTTATCCTTCGCAACTTTTTTATTCCTATTCAAACGAACAGCCCAACACATGCTATCTTTTTTCATGGGAATCACTTGATAATTCGCAAAGATATTCTCCACGATATATTTCGCTGGAATAATTGGGATATCTTTAAAATCAGGATGTTTTACAGATTCAGGATAGCGATATCCTTTACCATCTCCATGAAAGGCATATTCGAGAATGAGATGAATACAATCTCCACTTAATTGATAGATTGCTCGTGAGAATTTAACGTCAGAAATAATTTCATAAAAAAGAGGGAGATCTGGGTTATAAAGAGGGATAGGAAGGCCAGCTTCTAGTTGACCTAGCGAAATAAGGATTTTCCCATTGGAAGAAGAAAATTCTGAAACTAGATCAATGGAGAGATCAGTGTCTGAAGATTGACCAGGGGATCTCGAAAGTGTGAAACCTAAGGTTTGGAACTTCTGTTGGTGTTTTTGGAAAGTAGGTTGACCTAATTTTTTAGCAGGAGCCATTTTTTAGTATGGGAATGATGATTAAGATGAAGAAGAATAAAGAAACAAGATTGAAATAGTAGTAGATCCGGAATTTGCGGAAGAAGAAGAAGAACAGAAGAGTTGCAGAGAAAAACTAAAAAGAGAAAGTAAAAAGAAGAGGAGAGATTAGCGAAGAAGATATTTATAAGAGAAGAAGATTCTCGAGAACATCAGTGCATTCAATGAAGAAAATACGTGAATGGTCAGAATTCAACGGTTGAAAAAGATGTGTCAAGGAATAAATGAGAGAAGAAACGCGCGTAGAATATCTAGCGATGGATGCAGAGACTTGTCAGAGTGAAGGTGGTGTGAAAAGATGAGGAGTTGCGGAAAATCAAGAGATTTAAATTCTCATGATCTTTATCTTCTTCGCGGAAAATATATGAGAAGAGGCAAGATGTAGGATCAGAATATTGTCACAATAATATTCCTGCGAAATAAACAACAGTTCTGCGAGACATGTTTACGATACATCAATGATATTCTGCAATACATCTCAAAATGACGTAAGGAATGACATATCGGATGAAAACGACAGAAACATGAGAAAAGCGTGACATTTCCGCGATGAATAAATAAAACCTGCGAAAGATTAAGGCGGTGCAAACTGCGATTTATCGCAAGAACTTAGATCCGAAACTAAAGGGAATCTTAGCTGTAAATGAGCTGTCATGAGCTGTAATCCACTATGTAAATGCCTATATAAAGGAAATGAATAGTTCCAGAGAGAGAGATGAATTTTTGAGTGCTAAGAAAGTTTTTAGGAGAGAGAAAATCTTATTAAGTGAATTGTATTCTTGATTACTGTAATTCCTTTAAGATCATATCAATAAAAAAAAAGGTTCTTAATCTTCAAATTGTGTCATAAATTCTTGAGTTGGGTGTAGTGTGGGAATTCCTGCAACTACAATATATTGTTAAAGGTTATAGAAGATTGTTTCTTACTTCATCTGTGAAGGTTTTCAAAATTTGAAGGAGATTGGGACTCCCAGTATTGGCATAGTTAAGCTTCATTCTTTCAATCTGATAAAATATATCTCAATATAATCAATAAGAATGATAAATTTATCCAAATTTGCGAATAATGATAAATTTTGCGAGATATTCCTCAGAATTCCTTTCAGGACAGTTAAAAATCCAAGGACAATACGCCGCAAGATTCGCAGGATTCGCAAGAAGATCGAGAGCGCCAGAGATATATGGACCTTCAAGGAGGAGAGGAAATCTACACCACTTATCATCTTTTGAAAAGCGTGGACCTTGGTTTTTACTTGAATGATAATCTATATCTTGCATAAGAAGTTTATCCTTCGCAACTTTTTTATTCCTATTCAAACGAACATCCCAACACGTGTTATCTTTCTTCATGGGAATCACTTGATAATTCGCAAAGAAATTCTCCACGGTATATTTCGCTGGAATAATTGGGATATCTTTAAAATCAGGATGTTTCGCAGATTCAGGATAGCGAGATCCTTTACCAGCTCCACGAAAGGCATATTCGAGAATGAGACGAACACAATCTCCACTTAATTGATAGTTTGCTCGTGAGAATTTAACGTCAGAAATAATTTCATAAAAAAGAGGGAGATCTGGGTTATAAAGAGGGATAGGAAGGCCAGCTTCTAGTTGACCTAGCGAAATAAGGATTTTCCCATTGGAAGAAGGAAATTCTGAAACTAGATCAATGGAGAGATCAGTGTCTGAAGATTGACCAGGGATCTCAGAAAGTGTGAAACCTAAGGTTTGGAACTTCTGTTGGTGTTTTTGGAAAGTAGGTTGACCTAATTTTTTAGCAGGAGCCATTTTTTAGTATGGTAATGATGATTAAGATGAAGAAGAATAAAGAAACAAGATTGAAACAGTAGTAGATCCGGAATTTGCGGAAGAAGATGAAGAACAGAAGAGTTGCAGAGAAAAACTAAAAAGAGAAAGTAAAAAGAAGAGGAGAGATTAGCGAAGAAGATATTTATAAGAGAAGAAGATTCTCGAGAACATCAGTGCATTCAATGAAAAAAATACGTGAATGGTCAGAATTCAACGGTTGAAAAAAGATGTGTCAAGGAATAAATGAGAGAAGAAACACGCGTAGAATATCCAGCGATGGATGCAGAGACGTGTCAGAGTGAAGGTAGTGTGAAAAGATAAGGAGTTGCGGCAAATCAAGAGATTTAAATTCTCATTATCTTTATCTTCTTCTCAGAAAATATATGAGAAGAGGCAAGATGTAGGATCAGAATATTGTCACAACAATATTCCTGCGAAATAAACAACAGTTCTACGAGACATGTTTACGATACATCAATGATATTCTGCAATACATCTCAAAATGACGTAAGGAATGACATATCGAATGAAAACGACAGAAACATGAGAAAAGCGTGACATTTCCGCGATGAATCAATAAAACCTGCGAAAGATTAAGGCGGTGCAAACTGCGATTTATCGCAAGAACTTAGATCCGAAACTAAAGGGAATCTTAGTTGTAAATGAGTTGTCATGAGATGTAATCCACTATGTAAATGCCTATATAAAGGAAATGAATAGTTCCAGAGAGAGAGATGAATTTTTGAGTGCTAAGAAAGTTTTTAGGAGAGAGAAAATCTTATTAAGTGAATTGTATTCTTGATTACTGTAATTCCTTTAAGATCATATCAATAAAAAAAAGGTTCTTAATCTTCAAATTGTGTCATAAATTCTTGAGTTGGGTGTAGTATGGGAATTCCTGCAACTACAACTCCGCTCGGTAGTTAGAACGAACTCCCAAACCTATGCACATAGCACACAGAACCTCTGAATTTGCATTTCTCGCCACCACCCCAGCTCCCGCTATCCCTGGATTACCCCTTGAGGCACCATTAGTACACAACAATAGTTCGTTTTGGTTTGGCGGCTCCCAATAACACTGTTTAGGAATTACATGATTCACCCTTCTGTGTCTTACACGGAAGAATTGGAGCATCTTCAGATCGTCAAAAGAATTATGCATGAATCCTTTCATCCTCACCGGGTACTCATGGACTAAGTTGAACACTCTTTTTTGGAAAAAAGACCAGCAAGGAGTTTTGTTTTCATATACATTCTTATTTCTAGTGAACCACAGTTCAGAACGAACTACCAAATTTGTTACCAGCCACAGATCTTTCACCATACGACTATGCAGAGTAGCGTTTTTATAAGAAACAATCAGATTTAGATGCGGTTTAATGCCGAAAATACCTTCCATCCAGCTCCATGCTCTTGTTGCAAAACTACAGCTCCACAGCACATGCTCAAGAGACTCTTCCGCGTTTTGACACACACTACAGTTCGAAGCCAATGCAAACTTGAATCTACTTCTCACTTTGTCCAATGTTGCACACGCACCATGCACGAACTTCCAGTTCTGAGCAGCCAGTGACGGATGTACCACTTTCCTCCAAAGCAGCTTCACTTCCTCCAGAAAAGGAAACTTTGCTCTAATGATCTCTCTAGCTGAACTGACTGAAAATAAACCCTTCAAGTCAGGCATCCAAATTTTTTGGTCCCAGCCAACATGAAGGTTTGGAAGCCTATCAAGCGTAACACCCACACTATAAAGAATCTCCAAATTCGCCCCTTGCAGCTGCCAATTACCCTGCACAATAAGATCACTAACCTTTGCAAACCTATCCAAGTCATTTCGGTTTAAAAATTCTTCCAAAGTCACATTTCCAAACCAAACATCATAGTATAACGAAGTTGCTCTCCCATCGCCAATCAAAGATTTTGTATTTTGATCAACAGTCTTGAAAACCCACCGAATACCAAGCAAGATAGAAGACTTAACACCAGCCAATTTGATTCTTCCATCCCTGTAAGTGTATTTGGACTTCAGGTATCGTGCCCACTTCTTTTTCGAAGTTTTTATATTTCACCACAGTTTCATGAGCAAAGCCTTGTTCATAGTCCGCAAACTAGTGATACCAAGACCTCCTTCCTTCACCGGGCTGTAAATTTTATCATAACCAACCACGAAATCTCTAGAAAGGTTTGAATCTCCCGACCACAGAAAATTCCGAATCACTCTATCGCATTGCTGAGTAAACTTTACAGGCCACTTATACACCGCCATATTGTGAATAGAGTAACTAGAAAGAACTGATTTAATGAGAACAACTCTATCTTGGAAGGAAAGCAATTTACCTTTTAAGACCGAGAGTTGGTCCTTAAGCTTGTCCACGACGTTGCTGATATGAGCATATTTCACCACTCCCGGCATCAGCTTAACCCCCAAATAACGGTCAGGGAAAAAAGTAATCTCCATGCCAAGATAGTCCGCAATAGAACAATGTATGCTTAAGGAACCACCCCCAAAATAGATCTTGCTCTTTTCCTTACAGACCCGCTGACCCGAAGCTTGCTGGTACGAATCTAACAACTTCACCAAATTTGTGGATCAATTGGAATTGCCCATATAGTGATTTTATCATTCGGGAATGTTTTAAACATCATAAGAGAGAAATTTAGAACGTAATATTTCTGCTCAAGGTAGGTTGGCAAACTAATTCGCAAAATGTAAAGTCAGTTGGGGAGAATTTGCGAACCGTGGAGAAATGAATTTTTGTGTTGGAAATAAAAGGCTAGCAGTTGGCGAACCGTATCCATATGAGTTCGAGAGTCTTGTAGGGTTAGCGAACCCGTTTCATGAACCCTAGCACCCTGACTCATGAACAAGCATTACGGTTCACGAACCGCTTCACCAATGGTGCCAGTAGAATTTAGCAGATGCTCAAAGACTTATTTTTTTAATATGTTTAACATTGCTATGACTCTCTTAAAAACTTCCAAGACTTTATTGATCACTTAAACACTTATGTATGTGCATCATGATTAAATTCTTAAGTGTTTTAATGAAAATCAATTTTCTTATTGTTCACATGGCATATTGGCCAAACCGAACAGTTATTATACACGGTTCCGTAACCATACCATATTGTATATTCTTCTATTATATTTTCAAGACTATTTCTTGCATGTTTAATGGAAACCCTAATTAATGTTTCATCTAAATATAGAAACTGTTTGCTTGATTCTCTAGTTATCTTAGCTTGAATCCTAGGCAACATTCATTCTTGAAAAACTATAAATAGAGATGCTCTTTCAGCTGGGAAATTCAATCCCAGACACTTTTTGTCCTAATTGATGGCTAGAGTCGTCCTCTATTGATATAGGTTTCTTCTGAGAAACATAATTAGGTCTATGACTAAAATATTTCATTTTGGGGATTCATAAAGTCAGGTCCGACTATCTTTACCTTGATAATTCGTCTATCATGATCTTGTTTTTTTGTTATCAAGGTTCTCGTAATATATTTTAGGCAAGATAGATGGAAATCGCAAAGTTCTATTCGTCTCAGAATTTGTCCTCAAGGTAGATATCTGAAAATTGATCTTAACTAATTTTTTAAGGATTGTTCTTGAGAGGTGGTAAAAGATCCAGGATTCTCATCTAAGTGCGTGTAAGTGTTCCGGATTGTAAGGTTTGCTAGCTTTGTCTATTGAATACAGATTTCCAATCCTCGTTCTAAAGGAAAACCAAATATTCTTATTTGTTAGAGGAAGATTGGTATGAAAAGTCTTTACTTAGGTTGAAAAAACTCTTAGGCTATAAAGGACGTCAACTAAGGGAATCAATTGAATTTTTCCTCAAGGTAGATATCTGAAAATTGATCTTAAGTGATTTTTTAAAAATTGTTCTTGAGAGGTGGAAAAAGATCCAGGATTCTCATCTAAGTGAGTGTAAGTGTTCCGGATTATGAGGTTTGCTAGCTTTGTCTATTGCATACAAATTTCCAATCCTTGTTCTAAAGGGAAACCAAATAGGCTTATCTGTTATAGGCCTACTGGTATGAAAAGTATTCACTTAGGTTAAAGAAACTCTTAGGCTTGTAAAGGACGTCAACTAAGGGAATCAGTTGCGTAGAGCCTTGCGAGGTTCAAGAGATGTATGGAGCGCGACTGTAACTGAAATGCTTGGAGGGTGGATTCGGTCTCAACTACATTCCAGTCCGAAGTTTTATAGTAGGCTAGTTTCTATAGCGGATTAATACGGTTTGGTGTTCAAATCTGGACGAGGTCCCGAGGTTTTTCTGCAGTTGCAGTTTCCTCGTTAACAAAACTTCTGGTGTCTTGTGTTTTTCCATTTTTACATTATATTGTTTATCTTTATAATTGGATTTACACAAGTAATATGTATTCAATCTTAGTTGATACGTCCATCTAATTGTGATTGATTACGAGACTCGTTTCTTGCTTGAAAGATAGATAACAAGTTTTATAACTTGGCAGAATTCCAATTGGGTTATTTGGATACGACTAGATTGATCTTGGATATTGATTTTTGAAATCGTCCAACTACTCTTCTTAACAATTAGGTTCACGGGCTCCTTGTGTATATACATACTGATTGAGAAGAGATAGAGATATAATCTCTATATACATATTGTCAAGGATCATTAAATTGGTCTACTTAAAATTTTATTATGTTTTGTCCACACAGGTTTCCGAACGAAAAAGTTGGTGGTGTATTTGGTACCCCCCGAGTTTTCACATTAAATCACTCAGATTTTTTACAGATCGATACGAGTTTACATCATAATTTAAGATGCAATCATCAATACTACTTCCAATCTTACACTATGATTTATCCACAAATAGAAGACATGGGATTCTTGAGTTTTCACTAGAACATCATTTTTTTTGTCACGAACACGTAAGCAAATCTGGGTTAACTAGCCATGTTTGGACTTTTAGAAACAATACCAAATAATTTAACATAACTACGCAAGGTAGAGATGTTATGATCAACAAATGACTCATTCATTTCTCAAGTTCTTTTTTAAGTAAGTTAAACGACCATGTTTGGGTTGTTATAAAGTCACTAAACAATTTAACAACACTACAGTAGGAAGAGGTATTAGGATCAGCAAATGATCCATCCATGATTAAATGACTAAAATAACAAACTAACACTAAATTAAAGTAATATCAGGTAACTGGCACGATTTGAATTGGTCAGAAGAAGTCTGAACCGGTGTCTTAGTGATTTGTGTTGTTGCTATTGTTGCTTCTGTTATTTTTGTTATTATTGTTGATGTTGTTCCGGTTAGAGCACTGCTCGGTCGAACTCGCAAGATCCTTAACAACCTTGGTTAAGAATAATTTACTGTCCATGAACTATTTTATATTCAATTTGATCATATGAAAATTGGAAAAGCGATGATATTAACTATCTACGGGGATTGGAAATGTTACGAATTGTTAAAATAGAATTTTGAAAACTTACTAAAATTATAGACAAAGGGTCGGTATGCATACCCAGTATGTATATCTAAGTGATTTGAGTTCCGAAATATGTGTACCCTAAGGTTCTGAGTTCGTGAATGGCGGGGAGGTACGCATATGTAGTATGTGAACCCCAAGGATCCGAATTCGTGAACGACTAAGGGTACATGTACACATACTCAGTACTTGTACCCCAATATCTTGAGCTCAAGGACTGCTCCATAGGTATGCGTACCCCTACATATATCGAACTAGTGTCGAACTAAGCAGATGCTCATAAACTATTTTCAAAAATATGTTTGGCATTGTTAAAACTCTCATAAAACTTCGAAGAAAACTTTGTTCACTAAACCACTTTGTGTTTGCGAATCATGGTTTAAGTATTGCGTGTCAATGAACACGACTTTTTCTTGAAAGTTCATTAGGCATATTTGCCAATACGAACTATCATTGTACATTTTTTCAGAATTCTGAACCATAGTGTATATTCTTCTGTGTAATTTTAAGACGAGCTTCTCACATGCTTACATGAATTCCTAATAAGAATTTCATCAAAACTAAGAAAGTGTTTGCTTGAATCTCAGGTTATCTTAGCTTGAATTTAAATCTACCTAAAGTCTTAAAAAATATATAAATAGAGAGACTCATACAACAACGCTTATCAATCCTTGACACTTTCTGTGTCCTAATTGTTTGTTAGAATCATCCTCTAAAAACATAGGTTTCCTATGAGAAACATAATTAGGTTACGACTTAAAGACTTCACTTAGGCATCCGTGAAGCCAAATCTGACTATCTTTTACTTGATAGTTTGTGTATCCTAATCTTATTCTTATTCATCGTTCAGGTTCTCGTAAATCTCCGATCAGGAACAAGATAAATAGAAATCGCAAAGTTATATTCGTCTTAGACTTTGTGATTCCTCAATATTGATATCTATAACTCTTTTTCATTGATTTTTTTTAGATTTTTCTTGAGAGGTGGTCAGTAATCCAGGATTCTCAATTAACTGAGTGTAAGTGTTCTGGATTCGTGAGGCTTGCTGGACTTTATCTATTGCAAACATATTTCCAAACCTGGATTGAAAGATCAAAAGGGAAATCAAATAGGTGTTTCTGTTATAGGATGATTGGTATCAAAAGTCTTTACTTAGGTTGAAGCATCTTTTAGGCTATACATGACGTCATTTAAGGGAATTTATTGCATAGATCCTTGCGAGGTTCAAGATAAATAAGAAGCATGACTGTAACTGAATTTCTTGGAGGATTAATTCTGTCTCAACTATATTTCGGTCCAAAGTATGATAGTAGGATAGTGTCTAAAGCGGCTGGTGTTCAAAGATGGAAGAGGTTCTAGGGTTTTTCTGCAGGTGTAGTTTTCCTAGTTTTTCTCCTTGGTAGTAGTCTTTATATAACAGCCTAATTCTGAGAGTATTCAAAATTGGACTAGGTCCCGGGGTTTTGCATTTGCGTTTTCCCCGTTAACAAAATCTTGTTGTGTACTTTTACTTTACTTTCTGCACTATAATTATTGTTTTAGCTTGAATAAAGTAATTGCACTTGTACATTAATTAAATTAAAATATTAGGGTTTTATCCTTATAGTTAGGTCGGTAACTTCGGCGCCAAAAATTGATGTAATTTTAGATAGTGGTAAGTATAGTTGTCATTCACTCGGACTTTGTTGGATTGAATTTAAGTTTTAATAAAAGAAAGTACTAAAAATAAAGAAAATATGTATACAAAATTGTCACGATATTAAGAGAATTGAGATTACGGATTCCACCATTGACCAATATTAGTGATTCAATTAATAATAATAATTATGCAACTCAAACATTTAATTTGATTCTAAAAATATTGCCTAGACAAGTAGATTTTCAAAAGATTAGATGTTAATCGAAAGCATGAGACATCAAAACCCTAGGCTAAGCATGCTCCATCACTAGAAAACACAACTAATTAATCAAAATCTTATAATCAATTATAGTTCAGTGCAAATAATCATAAAGAATTTGCAATAATTAATTAATAAGAAAATACCACTTTATTATTGGAACAAGGCTTCCTCCGTAACCCACCAATGGGGTTTGGCTCCTCATTAAAGCTTAAAGAATATGGAAAAAGTATCGTTGCTCCAGGATACTGGTTGCCGACTCCCCCCACACACACAGAAAAAAAAAAACTCCCTTCTCTACTGTTCTCGACATCATTATATAAATTTCAACAAAATCTGATCTTCCTCTTTTAATTTTCTTCCACATGTCATGCCCAATGGGAGTGTGCCACTTATCTAAGAATACACAACATCACCTAAGAAAGATTCGCCACATGTCAAATATCAATCATTACCATAATTGAAGTGATAGTTTCCCTCCCTTCTGTATATGTCCCGACCACTTGCTTTTGTTTTCATAGGAAAGAAAATATTATGAGCACATGATGATCTTATGAACGAGGTAAGTACTCATTTTTTCGTTATTCTCAATTCCAAAACAGATGTCATGCATTGATGAAGTGAAGTATATATTATGCTCAAAATCAATCTTCTTTAGTTGCAAAAGATATTTAGTTTCCTTTCTTCCTCCACCATGTCGACATACCACGTACATTAATTATTGAGTAGGATTTTTCATTTGTACGTGATACCACCTAAATCCTTCGTCCAAGATCCACGAGACCAAAATGCCTGAGCATGTTAATTTCTTAAGCCAACTTTAGCCCATCATCTCCTTCGCTAACTTAAATTGGGCCTATCCCATTTAGCTCCAAAAGTATCCACGATCCATGTACTCCGGAGTCCATATTTTCTTCCCGGAAGCCTAGTTTTAGCCGATCTTCTTAGCAGATCCCATTTATTCATTTACCTACAAAAACACAATAAATACCAAAATAAGCGCTTTAATGGGTACTAACAATATGAAAAATTGAGATCAAAATAGACATATAAATGTGTCTATCAAATACCCCCAAACTTATTATTTACTAGTCCCGAGCAAATCAAATATAAAATTATACCGACCGAGTTATAGTCTCGGGAGGGTTTACCAGAGGTGTGCGCACAAAACCTTTACTCCATACCCTAGCTATCTACGCAGAACCTTGGAATGCACTAAATAATCTCCTTGGTTGGCATACAATCATTGACTATAGGAGGAAGTATCCTGATGCGAAATTCCAATTATTGTACACGAGTTTGCACTCAAGCATACTAAAATTCATATATAAGTGACAGAGCTTTACTCAGATAGTTTCTGAACATCATAACCGGAGTCGCCCAATCACATGGAAAGATTAAGAAGGTTGATGTAGAGAAAAAAAGTAGATGGTTTTGATGTTGACTAAGGTGAACGGTGTTTCCCATATCTATTTGAAGGCCTCTGCCTAGGTGAACCTATCCTAATGGACTGAGATACCGGTTAAACTAATATCAACACAACTGGCATATACAAGGGTACCAACGGTCGATAATCCTAACTCTAGGTCAACACAACTGGCATATACAAGGGTTCCAGTGGTCGACTTTATTGAATTTATTCCGGTTGGTCTGATGGTCTGGTCTCAATTTCTTTTCTTTTTCATTTTTTTTTCTTCATTTTTTCATTTTTTTTGTTTGTTTTAGTTTTTGTATCTCAATCACTCTATTTCACTTAGCAATGGTAACAACTTTAATCATGTGCCCCACCAAATCACTTAGAAACATTAAAAAAAAAAAAACAGAAGTGAAAAAGATTCAACGAGATATGGCGAAACTACCATGTTTTTTTTTTTCTAACACCTGAGCTCTGTGCTTTTATGAATAGACTCTATAGATGTTTCCATCTAGTCAGATTGGTTCCTCAACTCCTACAACTAAGATGCTTCCATCTACTTAGATTGGTTAGTGCCAACCTTAATAAACATAAATTTCTAGGCTCTGGAGTTTATTTATTGCAACTAAAAAGTTTCTCCCATACCCCCAAACTTAAATCTAACATTGTCCTCAATGTTCTAAAGATGAAATTAAAAGCATGAACAAGGAGAAACTGTTACCACTTGAAGAAAAGAGTTAAGGAAAGATATCACTGTGTTGCATGAAAATGGGTTACCTTCCATGAAGTGATAATTTTAAAGTCTTCAGCCAGACATTGGAAGAGATTATTCACCTCGAAGAATCATAAAGCAGCAGCCGAAATAACTTCGGGTCGTTAGGATCAAAAAGTGCTAACCACAAGAAGAGGAGACTGTAACAGACCAGGAAGATATCCAACACACCCTTATCTATTTTTTTGTTTAAGATAACTACATCTAGTTGTGGTTCGGGTTCAGGCTCTATAAAAGGGTCTAGATAAAAAGTTTTCATCAACTAGATTTCCTCAAAGGAAGGATTCTTCAGATCAGGTTGTAGAGTCTGGAAATACTCAAGTAGGAACTTAGAAGCACATAACAATAACCTGAATAATTGGGGATCCTCTAAGTTAATCGGATTTGACTCACATAACTGTCCACAATGAGGGTGGTGGTCTTCCTTAAGCAAATGTGACGTCCCTAATCTCCTACAGTAATTAGGTTTAGTCTCATAACCTAATAACAGACACATTTGAAACTCATACGTTCCCACATTTGGAAGAAAAATATTTGGTGGGAAAACCAAGTCAATCTGGGTATCATAACTTGGATAAACCACATCAACCATAGGATGGGTATCTAGCAACTGGACTTCTTCCTAGACATCATTAGGTTCGGGAAAATGAGTCTGAAGATGATCTTTTAAAATGGTGGAGGTACATATGTCGAGTCCCAAGTGAGGGACCTTTCTAAGAGTTAAAACACATGGAGAATAATAATCACCCCCAAACTTAGAGTTTTCAGTGTCTCTAGAAAGACTAGTCATAACTTCCCTAATTTCAAGGTCATCATATTCCTGAAAATGGTCAATTGATTCTTCTAAGTCAGGTTCATCCTCACTCATCTCTACGAGTTCATTTTCTTTGTCTAAGACTAATGTTTCTAAATCGCTAGACTCGAAAACAATATTCTCAGGATAAACCCGTTCCTCTAAACCATTATCTGCTTCGTAATAAAAAGAAAATACTACATCGTCTAACGCGGGGGTATCTCCAGTCAAATCCTCATCCTTTTGAATAGGTGAATAATTATTAAAATTATTTGGATTTGAACTAGACATAACATTATCATTATAAAGCTCAATTGGGGTAGCAAATTCCTAATCACTGTGCCTACATATTTCGGATTCTTCTTCAATAGTATCCTCATCAAAATCATCATTATAATAACATAAAAATGATCGAACCTCATCTAAAGTAGTGTTACCAATTCTAACCTCGTCATCTTGATTATAGCTATCCTCATTTTCAAGGGTATTATTAAAAACACTGTATTGGAAATTAAGATTATTTAGAGCAAGTTTTTCAACAATCCTATTTGTACTTTCTGTAAATTTCTTAAGAGTCTCTTCTAAGGACATCCTAGTTGACTGCTCTAGAGACTCGTCTAGAATATTTAAGGTTTCCTTCACAAATAAGGAATTGTAAATGGTGGATTTTCAACAAAGGTCAAAACCGTAAAATCATGATACTGCATGTTCCTGATACGGCTTCAGGCATGTGACGATTCATATTTTATGAAGCCATGATGAATATGTTTTCGAAAATCCTCAACCAACCGAGCGTTTGATCCCTGCCATTTCATTGTGACCTCTATGCAGATGGGTGGTTCTCCGAAGATTGAGAACAGAGCGTCTTCAGGCCATCGGTGATACTCACTGTCCCTGACTGCATGAGAGCAACCCCCTCTACATAGAATAATGATTGGGCGGTTCTCCGTCTGATTGAGAGCAACAAAGCCTTCAGGACAATGACACTCACTGATCCTGACTATGTAGAGCGATGTGTATAGACTCGGGTGTTCTCCGTAGTGTCTGAGAGCACCCTCATGATTTTCCGTCTCCTGACTATGCACATAGATTAATTTTGCCGTGACATTCACCACTGAATTCCCAAAATAATCTATTATTTCTCATATTCCATGGTCGAATCCACGGCTTGATCCCATGGAATGGAAATAACAATTGCTCCTATTCCATGGTCAAATCCACTGCCTGATCCCATGGAATAGCAATAACAATTGTTCTGATTCTATGATCGAATCCACGGCTTGATCTCATAGAATAGCAATGAAACAACTATATTATCTCAGTACTCCGATTTCATGATCAAATCTACTGATCTCATGAAATGGTGATGGATAAATCTCAATCACTCCGATTCTATGGTCGAATCCACGATCCCATGGGATGGTAATGCTTGTTTTATTATTCTGAATTCGTAGTCGAATCCATGTCTGATCTTACGAATTAATAATGAAACATCCATTCACTTTTATTACTCAGTTTCATGAATTATTCTCTACCGAATCTCATGAGTTGACAATAATTACTCCACAATTGGGCATCTGGACCATCATTGAGTAATCCCCACAAAAATGATGCAAGTGTACTCGACAATGATGCACGACTGAGAACCCGAATGCGCGCACGAGCATCCAAAAACATGAAACAATGGAGAGTTCTCCACAAAATAGGAGAGAGAAAATAATAAACAATAAAATAATGGGAAACGCCCATGGGCCGGGCCCTAGACGTGGCCGGTCCCATGCTTCCCCATTATTTTCTCATGATTTTCATAAACCCATGGAGAGTTCTCCATCTTGGCAAAAATTTCCCAATTTGTGCAAAAACTCGAAAGTTCTCTATAACTTGGAGGATTCACCAAATAAATCATAAAATAAGGAGAGGTGTGCGGGACCGGGAAACCTAGCCGGCCGGCCATTCCCAAGCCGTGTCCGGCCCCAAACCTCACAATACTTAGTTTTTTATAATTATTATTCCAAAACTTCATGGATTTTCCATATCTTCCTGGATTCTCCATATCTTCAAGGACTCTCCATAACTTAAAGGATTCACGAAAATAATAATAAAATAGGGAAAGGTGTGCGGGACCGGGCAACATGGCCGTCCAGCCATGCCCTAGACATGGTCGGTCCCATACCTTGCAATCCTTAATTTCTCATTATTATTATTTCCCTCAACTGGTGAAACTCCTAGGTTTGAACAAAAATTCGTGACTTCTCCATATTTTCTCAAATATTGCTCGAATCACGAAAAACCAAAAGCCAACATGGTCACGCGGCCGGCTAGCCCCTCACAATAATTTTGGATTATTAAAATATTTTATTTTAATATTTAAAAATGTTGATGAATTGAGCATACATGCTCATTCCACCAAAAAGTCGAGAATTCTCAGCGAAGATGAAATTCTTCTAAAAATTCACAACATCGCTCAAACGCACATCAGAAAATACTGAAACTCTCAGTATGGAGACATGGACATCATGGAAACACGTGCATGCCTCCATGACCAACCAGGTTACTTCTAGGGCTTGCACGAATACGGTCCCACACGTTTTCGCAATTCTGACCTAATTTTCTCAATTGCTCATACTGGGCCCGAGATCTCTCCAACCAACTGGAGAATCATCCAAACGACCAACACTTGGTCACATGACCACCAGGAGCCGGTCCCATGCCTTCTTGGTCGGTCCCATCTCTCATAACTAGGTTTTACACCTATTGCTGAACCCAGCAATCTTTTGAGTAAATGGTGAACTCCCCATTTAATCATCACTTTTCACCAACTCTCAAACTGAGAACCCTGGTGCATGCTCACTCGAGCGCTGGGCATCACATGGACGTTCCTCATGCCATGTGGTCGGTCCCTCCATCGCTCATAATCAATTTTCGGCAATTCTCCAATTGATAGAGGAATGTCCAAAATTAGGGTTTCGAATGAACGCTCTGTGAAACCATCATTCTGAGCAATTTCGAACACTAAAAAATTTATGTTGATTCATCAATCAACATCTAAAATTAATTAAACAATATTCGGTAATCTACCAATATTTTAATTAATATTTTACTGGGTCACATCACTAGTAAATAATTCGCCGAATCGAGCAATACTTGCTCAATCGCCTGAATATTAGTCAATATTCGACAATTCTCCAGTATTTGGTGAATTGAGAAATACTTGCTCAGTTGCCCATTAAATCCTTAAATTTGGAGAATTGAGCAATACTTACTCAGTTCCCCCTAAAAATCCCATAATTCGTTGAATTAAGCAATACTTGCTCAGTTTCTCATTGAATTCTCATAATTAGTGGCAATACTTGCTCAATCACTCAATTAGTCAGTAATTCATTATACTGACATCTCTCCAGAGAACTACATGTTCGACCCATGAATCGCTGAGCATTTACTATTCATGCTTGATTCACCAAACTTAGACTAAGTGTCTAATCAGTCAAGAATTGACTAACCTAAACACGTCTGCCCCGCAGACTCCACGATTCGTGAAACATCAATCACGATCACTTAGGGTTTTGGTCTGGCGGTCTACGGCACGTGGATTCATCCCACGAGGAGAAATGTGCGTAAGTCGTGTCAACGGTTGAAGGAGTTAGCAAAGTAGTGGGTGCACGATCAGTCAAGTCTCCCAACGACGTGGAACTGACTTTACCACGCTCTCCCGCTTTCCCACTCTTTCACTCAAGAAACCGTCACACGTACAGGGGTCAGTGGTGTTACTACTCTAACAGTATAAATAAGTCTTTGAATTCACGATTGAGGACAACGAATTACAACATCAGTAATCATCCTTGCATAATTTCTTGAGTAATTACTCCCAAGAATTCACCAATCACTCAGAACTTATTCGAACTCAACAGTTCACCAATACTGCAAAAACCTTCAATACACCCACAATCCTCGATCATCACTGATCCCACACAATTCTCAGCTTCCCTCCTATAGATCAACCCATCTCCCTCTTTGCGACCAAATTGATTCTGGAACGACCATTGTCTTGGGTTTAGGCCGGAGTCATACAGATTGATTTCCTGAATCTAAGCACCTCCTTTGCAGCGATGCATCTGTGTGAGGATTAATATCTTTCCCGACTGAGGAGTCTCGACAACTCGCTCGACTCTCCACTTTCCCAAAAAACCGGCGACATGTTTTTCCCCATCTACAGATTGGCGACCACAGTGGGAAATTAATCTCTCAGTTGCAGTCTCTTATTTCCGCAAAGATGGTCGATCTTAGGTCAGGTTCAGTTACACATCCCAACACCAACAACGCTAGTACCAGCAACAACACTGGTGGTACTCCGGAAACAATTTCCGCTTCTAATGATGGTGGTGACGTTACTCCTCCTCACACCAATGTTGAAGATCATCCTCTTTTCGGGCGGCATCCATAAGAAATAAGAGAAAATCCTCCTACCATAGACGATCTCATGAAGGTCCAGGAAGTTCTCGCCAAGAATAAACTGACATATACTACTCAGAACTAACTATTCAACTATCTCAAAACTCTCACTGACAATATGTCAGACAAAACTTAAGAGAAGGGGAAAGATAAGGAAACATCTCCAACGGACCCCGAAGTTATTCATGTTCCCGATGACGATGAAACCCGCAAAGCCTCAACCCGCCGGCTTCATCACCCGTGAAGACTTGTAGCGCTTTATGAAGAATCGAGGAAGGGGTCATACAATGACCGTGCACCGTCATTAACCTCCGTATCCTACAGCCACGCAGAGAATCCCTCTCCCGAAAGGCTACACCTCTCCAACGTTCACACTCTACAACGGAACTGGAAATGCTCGAGAACACGTTTCTCGATTTTTGGAAGCATTATGAGAACATGAACACAACCATGTTGTCCGCTTGAAGGATTTTTCAAAATCCCTGACGGGTCGTGCATACACTTAGTACAATAACATCGCACCAGGAAGCATTCCTAATTGGGGAGAAATGATTAATGCTTTCTATAGGAAATATTTCTTTGTTTCTGAGAAAATTACCCTTTCTGACTTGGGGAGGATGGCTCAGAAGACTACTGAAAACCCCAACGATTACGTGAAGAGGTTCAGGATCCAAGCTCTGGATTGTCATGATCCTAATGTTACTTAAAAACAACTGGTGGACTTGTGCATCAATGGGATGATCCCTGTTTACAGAGCTTTGTTGGAGAATTTCCGCTTCCAGATCTTTTCGGAACTTCACGAAGAAACCAAGCGATCGGAAACTACTGCTCCCGCCTTGCTAGAAAGAACGGAAACTGTCAAAATGGAGGAATCGAAAGACACTCGAAGCAGCAGTGCTCATCGCCTGATCAGCAAGCAGTACAATGTTGAAGCTTCCATGAATGTTGCTGAAGGAAGCAAGAGAAAAGCCGAAGCATAGCAACACAAAAATGCTTCTCCGACGTCTCACCCTCCGAAAGCTCCAAGAAAGGACAACTAGACCAAAAATGCACAATCACAACAGAGCGATGAGGAAGTTCCTGATTTTCTATTTTCTATTGAAGAAATGATCGAACTACTGGAATTCTAGATCCAAGATGGTGCAATAAAGATACCTCATGTCAAGAAAGAACCAACCGCAGAACAAATGGAAAATGTACATTATTGCCACTTCCATAGGTATGTCAGTCATCCAACTCGTGACTGCAGAAATTTGAAGCACATCTTCAAAGAAAAGGCCGACTCAGGAGAACTAGGGACCGAAGGAGTACACAGAAATCCTCTCTCGATCAGAACATTCGCACCCTCCGAGCATCCGGTCAAGGAATCAGTTCAGTCTTTAATGGAGCACGTCTGCGAGTTGCTGTACATGTCAAGGGCCCAAAGAGATGACATGTTTGCTGCACTAAACTATGTCGTGTCAGTAAAATGACTGACAATTCAGGAAACATTCCCTGAACCACCTGTGACATATAAAGATATGTACGATTAGGGACTTCTCACCATGGTACATCTCAAGGGGAACGAATTCAGACGAGCATTAGTCGACGTTGGCACTGCTGTCAATATCATCCCTCTGAAAACCCTCAAAGCTGCTGGCATCACTCGTCAAGAAGCAACTCACGCTCCAGTCTCAATCAGAGATCATGGAGGAATCTCCAGGGATGCTTATGGTTACATCATCCTCAATATAAGAAGTGATTCAACCTGGACAGAAACTAAATTCTTCATAATCATGGAGGATCCTGGATACGACATGGTTCTTGGAAGAGCATGGATTCCTGATGAAAAAATTATTGTGGTATCTTCACCTTCAGTTGCACACTTCTCCACCGAAGAAAGCTCTGACTCAGAAGATGACCAGCCTTTTGAGCATTTGGAAAAAGGTCGAAACTCTGATGGGACTCACACAAAAGCCTGTAGAAATCCCTAACAATTCATCAGGAGGTTTCGCACTCAGGCAAGTCTTATTCCTCATGATGCATATGCGTTACCTACTTTCAAATATTCTACCCTAATTCGGGGGCTCGCTCAAAACCTACCCGTCATCAAACGCTATGAGTGGATAGTCTTGCCTCAGCAATACTACACTGCATGGTTGGAACCTCTTCTGACTATGCACCACATTAATAGGTTTATCGCTGAAGACTTGGCTCAGTTTGATAAGCGATGCCCGCCATATTTTCCTCTGCATGAGTGTCCATATTTTCCACAGAATTGGAAATCTTCACCAACATGGAATCCATGGGTGATTCCAAACCAGCATAAGATATTCAGGGCATGCGCAACCAAGCCTAACAAATTTCATGAAGGAGATTTAGTTCTCAAAGAAGTTAAACTAAAAAAGCGTTTTGGGAGAAAGCCTAACTGGGAAGGGCCTTTCATGATCACCAAATCAGTGGTCGGTGGGTACTACAAGTTGATCGACATGGATGATAAAGCCATTGTACCAGTGATTCGCGAGAAATGGCTCAAACCTTTTGAAGCCTAATAAAGGGACATTTGAGGTACTGGAATTCTGGACATGAACATCCAAAACATCTGAATTTGGAATTTAGGATTTTCTTTCATTGTATTTTTAATTCCTCCAAAACATGTGCATACTTGCACTCACCATTTGAAAATTCAGCAATCTATCAAAGTTCTTTATTTAAGAAAATCTCTATCAAATCCAAAATCAAAAAGAAAATCCTCAATCACTCATAAATTCAAAACCCAAATAAAATCTCACATCTCTCTCAGAAGTTCAATGTTCATGAGATTATGGAAAGGAAACTAAAGAAAGCCATCAAAGAGTGATTTTTTATTCTCTGCATCTTTCAAAGCTTTCAAAGCCGCTTTCTCCAATTCCAGCTTCTTGGTCAGTTCAGCAACTTCGTCCATCTTCTTCGTCACGACATCACTAACAGGGAAAGGAGCACTACCCTCTACTGTTTTCCTGATAGCTTCAAGCCTTTGACGAAGCCACTTCAGATTGAAGCTAATTTCTTCAACATTCTTCAAGTTGTACTCCCAATCAAAGAGTACGTCTCGGGTAACAACATTTCTAGGAGTGATACAGATATCATATATAACACGCAAGATGGCTTCCACTTGCTTTGTCAATAAATAAATCCATTCTGGATCCTGAGTAACCACGATGTGTCCATACATTTTCCACAGTTTCTCATACATAGCAGTATACCCGGTGGGAACACTAAAACCACCAACTAACTGGTGGTATGGGAGTAACTCACCAAATTGAGGATCAAAAGAAATCCCTGCATTGGGATACTCATGCACTATCATACGCCTCTCAACTACTGGAGCAGCATCAATAATCATGGAGACCACTTCAGACGAAGAAGTTTCTGCTATTCTCGATTCTGGTTCCACCATATCTGAGGCTCAATTGGGGCTTCCACCACCTTTCCTGCATCAACAACCAGCACTTCATAACCTGGAGGTGCAGGTATAGGAGTTTCATCGCCAACAACTCCAGAACTTCCCAAGCTATCATTATTGGATCCATGATTCCTAACTTCGTCGTTCAGTACCTAATGCGAAGATTACATGGGATTAGGATGGTTCAGGTGTGGAAATCCAATGTAACCATAAGATTAAGAAAGCCCTAAACATGCTCAAAATTCGAAAATATTCTTTGCTAAAGCTTGGAAATTTCTTGGGCTTGAAGATACATATGCGGACATCGAAAATCCGACTCCAGACGAGGATTCTACAGCATTTCTAATAAAATCTGAAGTCTGAAATTTTCTGATGACGTATTTCGGCAAAATTACTCGTATATTCATACGGGCTCTCATTCATTCATGCATAAATCAGTAATATCATACTTCTATGAAGAGACTACATGAGAAATACTTACTAGGGGAGCCTCTAAACCATTTGGAGGCTCCGCAATGGTGGAATCACCATTGGCAAACTCCGCTATGTCCATTTGGTTTGGGATTTCGGGAATTCTTCATATTATCATATCCCAAAGAAGAGCACACTTCATCAACATGCTGCTTATCTACAATGATTTCTTACTGGATTCATCAATGACAATTATTATTATTTCATTCAAGGAGATGCCACAATCACCTGCATGAAAAAGATACTTACATCTGAAGTCATGAATTGTTTGCCTGGGAACAAGTTGAAGACCGTCGATGGAGCAAAAGTATGAAAATAAATAACAAACCTTGGTCTCATGATCCTAATCGCACGGGATAAGTCATGACATAAGGAGCACTAACAACTCACCAAAGAAACGGCTGGGGACTGGACATTATTTGCCAATGTCTTATAGTCCTTACTTCTGGGTCCTCCGCTCCTGTAGATTTTACTCCTTTTCATGGAGTCTACATTGATTCGGGATCTCATTACACAATAATCCTATGGTAAAGCTAATGGAATAACCAGGAGTACAACTCATTATGAAGGATCTCTCACCACTCAGAGTACATCGTTCATACAAAGCGCAGTATTCGACAGAACAATGAATCATGGATTAAAGGTGCTCACAACAGCGTCTACAAAATGGTAATCCTTAACTCTTACCTATTTATGTTTCACGAACTTAGTGATAATAACGTAAAACCCTCGAAAAACTTGCTCGCTTCTCCAAACCTGCCAAGATGAGCAAAATTCATTATTTAAAGCCAGCACCTGACTTTTCATGAAACTATGAATAGTTCACATAACCTTTCATATGAATATTCGCTGATTTTCTACATGTGTGCGTACACTATAAAATCACCAAACTCATACATACATTATTTCATCACATATACAATTGATTGCTTTCAGCGATTACTCAAAATCATAAATCGATTTTCATAAAACCACGAACAATCCACGTAAATTTTTACTGAGTGAACATACACTGGTTTTCAAAAATTGGACAGACGTCTATTCTACAATTATGAAAACCCATGTACAGACATTATTTCACCATGTGTGATTGTCTACTTTCAACAGTTGTTCAAAATCAAAACATTGATTTTACAAAATATTTTTAACGTGAAACTCACGTAAATTTGAAAATATATATTTTGCTCCCTCTCATGAGCATCCATTTTTGAAACAAGAGTTTATTTCATTTTCTGAAATCTCACATACTTAAAAGAAATAAAAAATTTGGTTTTCGCGAAAGCTCATAGACAAAAAATTTATCAGCAAACTCAAGTCTGTTTTGTTTGTTTCCTAACCTAACGAATGAAAAAACCGACCAAATTGGACTTCTGGCATTCCAAATCATTAGTGCCTCATCTCTCCATGCTCATGAGATGACACTCTACCTTACTATCAGAGTCCTCATCTGTGCATTTACCCGTACATGATATCATTGGGGTAAATCGAGGATTTTGAAACAACCTTTGTAGACTGAGTTCAACCAAATCTCGTCGACTGAAAATTACCATTTAATGCATAATGCAGAACATGACTATTCCCCACTATGCAGGGGACTAAATGTAGATGGTGGATTTTCAACAAAGGTCAAAACCGTAAAATCATGATACTGCATGTTCCTGATACGACTTCAGGCATGTGACGATTCATATTTTACGAATCCAGGATGAATATGTTTTCGAAAAACCTCTACCAACCGAGCGTTCGATCCCTGGCATTTCATTGTGACCTCTATGCAGCTGGGCGGTTCTCCGAAGAATGAGAACATAGCTCCTTCAGGCCGTCGGTGATACTCATTGTCCCTGACTGCATGAGAGTGACCCCCCTCTACATAGAAGAACGATAGGGCGGTTCTCCGTCAGATTAAGAGAAACAACGCCTTCAGGACAGTGACACTCACTGATCCTGACTATGTAGAGCGACGTGTATAGACTCAGGTGTTCTCTGTAGTGTCTGAAAGCACCCTCAGTATTTGTCATCTCCTGACTATGCACATAGATTAATTCTGCCGTGACATTCACCACTGAATTCCCAGAATAATCTATTATTGCTCATATTCCATGGTCGAATCCACGGCCTGATCCCATGGAATGGCAATAACAATTGCTCATATTCCATGGTCAAATCCATGGCCTGATCCCATGAAATGGCAATAATAATTATTCTGATTCTATGATCGAATCCACGACTTGATCTCATAGAATAGCAATGAAACAACTATATTATCTCATTACTCCGATTTCATGATCGAATCTACTGATCTCATGAAATGGTGATGGATAAATCTCAATTATTCTGATTCCATGGTCGAATCCACGATCCCATGGTATGGTAATGCTCGTTTTATTATTCTGAATTCGTAGTTGAATCCACGTCTGATCTTACGAATTAATAATGAAATATCCATTCACTTTTATTACTCAGTTTCATGAATTATTCTCCACCGAATCTCATGAGTTGACAATAATTACTCCACAATTGGGCATCTGGACCATCATTGAGTAAGCCCCACAAAAATGGTGCAAGTGTACTCGACAATGATGTAAGACTGAGCACCCGGATGCGCGCACGAGCATCCAAAACATATGAAATAATGGAGAGTTCTCCACAAAATAGGAGAGAGAAAATAATAAACAATAAAATAATGGGAAGCGCCCATGGTCCGGGCCCGCCGGCCGTGCCCTAGACGTGTCCGGTCCCATGCTTCCCCATTATTTTCTTTATTTTCTCACGATTTTCATAAACCCATGGAGAGTTCTCCATCTTGGCAAAAATTTCCCAATTTGTGCAAAAACTCGAAAGTTCTCCATAACTTGGAGGATTCACCAAATAAATCATAAAATAAGGAGAGGTATGCGGGACCAAGCAACCTAGCCGGCCGGCCATGCCCAAGACGTGGCCGGTCCGACACCTCACAATCCTTAGCTTTTTATAATTATTATTCCAAAACTTCTTGGATTCTCCATATCTTCCTGGATTCTCCATACCTTCAAGGACTCTCCATAACTTCAAGGATTCAGGAAAATAATAATAAAATAGGGAAAGGTGTGCGGGACCCGGCAACATGGACGGCCGGCCATGCCCTAGCCGTGGTCGGTCCCACACCTTGCAATCCCTAATTTCTCATTATTATTATTTCCCTCAACAGGTGAAACTCCTGGGTTTGAACAAAAATTCGTGACTTCTCCATATTTTCTCAAATATTGCTCGATTCACGAAAAACCAAAAGCCAACATGGTCACGCGGCCGGCTAGCCCCTCACGACAATTTTGGATTATTAAAATATTTTATTTTAATATTTTAAAAATATTGATGAATGGAGCATACATGCTCATTCCACCAAAAAGTCGAGAATTCTCAGCGAAGATGAAATTCTTCTGAAAATTCACAACATCGCTCAAACGCACATCAGAAAATACTGAAACTCTCAGTATGGATACATGGACATCATGGCAACACGTGCATGCCTCCATGACTAACAGGTTGCTTCTAGGGCTTGCACGAAGCCGATCCCATACGTTTTCGCAATTATGACCTAATTTTCTCAATTGCTCATACTGGGCCCGAGATCTCTCCAACCAACTGGAGAATCCTCCAAACGACCAACACTTGGTCACGTGACCACCAGGAGATGGTCCCATGCCTTATTGGTTGGTCCCATCTCTCATAACTAGGTTTTACACCTAATGCTGAACCCAACAATATTTTCAGTAAATGGTGAACTCCCCATTTAATCATCACTTTTCACCAACTCTCAAAATGAGAACCCTGGTGCATTCTCACTCGAGCGCTGGGCATCATATGGACGTTCCTCATCCCATGTGGTCGGTCCCTCCATCACTCATAATCAATTTTTGGCAATTCTCCAATTGATGGAGGATTGTCCAAAATTAGGGTTTCGAATGAACGCTCTGTGAAACCATCATTCTGAGCAATTTAGAACACTAAAAAATTTATGTTGATTCATCAATCAACATCTAAAATTAATTAAAAAATATTCGGTAATCTACCAATATTTTAATTAATATTTTACTGGGTCACATCACTAGTAAATAATTCGCTGAATCGAGAAATACTTGCTCAATCTCCTGAATATTAGTCAATATTCGACAATTCTCCATATTCGACAATTCTCCATATTCGACAATTCTCCAGTATTTGGGAATTGAGCAATACTTGCTCAGTTGCTCATTGAATTCTCATAATTAGTGGCAATACTTGCTCAATCACTCAACTAGTCAGTAATTCATTATACTGTCATCTCTCCAGAGAACTACATTTTCGACCCATGAATCGCTGAGCATTTAACATTCATGCTTGATTCACCAAACTTAGACTAAGTGTATAATCAGTCAACAATTGACTAACCTAAACACGTCTTCCCCGCAGACTCCACGATTCGTGAAACATCAATCATGTCATAAATGGGGGGATATCACTTAGGGTTTTGGTCTGGCGGTCTACGGCATGTGGATTCATCCCACGACGAGAAATATGTGTAAGTCGTGTCAACGGTTGAAGGAGTTAGCAAAGTAGTAGGTGCACAATCCGTCAAGTCTCCACACGACGTGGAACTGACTTTACCACGCTCTCCCGCTTCCCCACTCTTTCACTCAAGAAACCGTCACACTTACATGGGTCAGTGGTGTTACTACTCTAACAATATAAATAAGTCTCTGAATTCACGATTAAGGAAAATGAATTACAACATCAGTAATCATCCTTGCAGAATTTCTTGAGTAATTACTCCCAAGAATTCACCAATCACTCAGAACATATTCGAACTCAACAGTTCACCAATACTGCAGAAACCTTCAACACACCCACAATCCTCGATCATCACTGATCCCACACAATTCTCAGCTTCCCTCCTACAGATAAACCCATCTCCCTCTTTGCAACCGAATTGATTCTGGAACGACCATTGTCTTGGTTTAGGCCGGAGTCATACAGATTGATTTCCCGAATCTAAGCACCCCCTTTGCAGCGGTACATCTATGTGAGGATTAATATCTTGCCTGGCTGAGGAGTCTCGACAACTCGCTCGACTCTCCACTTTCCCGAAAAACCTGCGGGACGTTTTTCCCCATCCACATGAATGACTCTTGAAAGCCTCTTCTATAGAAATAGAAGGTTTGTTTTGCTCATATGACTGGTAAGTATGCGAATAGTAATTGGGCTCACCTTGGTATGAACCATAACCTTGAAAAGGTAGATGCTCCCAACCACTATTCACACTATGGTCAAAGTTTAAATGTCCATTTTGTTCACTTTGATATTCATAGTCATTTTGATGGCTATTATAATACCAGTTTGACATCCTAACTACAAGGGAATTCTACACAAGCACAAACAAGGCTGACTCCACCACAATAACCTACTGATTTCTAGCAAACAAAAAGCATGATGGCTCCACTTAGAATGTTTCTAGATCAACTTCTATTTTTTCGAAAAGGAATTCGTTACAATCTGAGAAAACCCCTCTGGAATTAATCCGAGTCAAAGTAAGTTGAATAGAGGCGAGGAAAGCTCAGTGGAGCTTTGATACCCAAGGCCTCATCTGCATTACAAGGCAGCGCAGTCACGCATTAAACTCACACAAACCATCATAAACTTCGAAGTATGCTTAAAAGAGTAACCAATATTTTTCGAATGACTTACCTATTAAGATCATTACCCTATCGGTCTCGTTCTAGTCAATATTTTAAACTTAGGTTCGCGTTTGGTATCGTTTTCCTAAGGCGGGAAAGAAGATAACGGTGATAAAATCCGAACACTTATCTTGTATGGCCAGTCCTTCCCTTTACTAGGAAATTAAAGCAGCCGTATCCAAGTCCTCAACATATATGAAAACGAAGGAATACAGGAACTCGCTGACAGGGGATTCGCGAGTATTTCGAAAAACTTACCTCTCATTCCAGACGAGGGGTGAACCGTTGTAGTCGACTCGGGCCACAACTCCTATGTCATGTATGAACCCGATGGGCCGAGACAGTATCGTAACTGTCGTCCTTCCCTGTGCAGTTTATATTTAATACTACCCTTCCGTAGGGTTTAAAAAGTAAAGTCTAATGTCCAATGTCCAAAAATAAAAGATTACAAAAATATATTCCTAATTACAGTTTTAAAAAATAAAAGAAATAAAATATAAAAATTAAAATCTAATAAAAATAAAATAATTATGTACAAAATCTTCGCCTTCACTCCTTTTGGATTCCTCTTTCCTTTCCTTTTTGGTTTTTCTTTTCTTTTCAGCACTTTTTTTTTCTTTAGCTCAGCTCCAGATATGAAAGCAAACAAGAAATACCAAAACGCGTAAAAAAGAATTTAAAAAAAAAAAACTATAAACAAATCTATAAACAAGTCCCCGGCAGCAGCGCCAAAAATTGATGTAAGATAGTGGTAAGTAGAGTTGTTGTTCACTCGGACTTTGTTGGATTGATTTTAAGTTTTAATAAAAGAAAGTACTAAAAATAAAGAAAATATATATACAAGATTGTCACGATATTAAGAGAATTGAGATTACGGATTCCACCATTGACCAATATTAGTGATTCAATTAATAATAATAATTATGCAACTCAAACGTTTAATTTGATTCTAAAAATATTGCCTAGACAAGTAGATTTTCAAAATATTAGATGTTAATCGAAAGCATGAGACATCAAAACCCTAGGCCAAGCATGCTCCATCAATAGAAAACACAACTAATTAATCAAAATTTTATAATCAATTATAGTTCAGTGCAAATAATCATAAAGAAATTGCAATAATTAATTAATAAGATAATACCACTTTATTATTGGAACAAGGCTGTAACCCAGCAATAGGGTTTGGCTCCTCATTATTACAAAGACTAAAGCTTAAATAATATGGAAAAATACTGTTGCCGACTCCCCCCCCCGAAAAAAACTCCCTTCTCTACTGTTCTCGACATCATTATATAGATTTCAACAAAATCTAATCTTCCTCTTTTAATTTTCTTCCACATGTCATGCCCAATGGGAGTGTGCCACTTGTCTAAGAATACACAACATCACCTAAGAAAGATTTGCCACATGTCAAATATCAATCATTACCATAATTGAGGTGATAGTTTCCCTCCCTTCTGTATATGTCCCGACCACTTGCTTTTGTTTTCATAGGAAAGAAAATATTATATGAGCACATGATCTTATGTACGAGGTAAGTACTTATTTTGTCGTTATTCTCAATTCCAAAACAGATGTCATGCATTGATGTAGTGAAGTATATATTATGCTAAAAATCAATCTTCTTTAGTTGCAAAGGATATTTAGTTTCCTTTCTTCCTCCACCATGTCGACATACCATGTACATTAATTATTGAGTAGGATTTTTCATTTGTACGTGATACCACCTAAATCCTTCGTCCAAGATCCACGAGACCAAAATGCCTGAGCATGTTAATTTCTTAAGCCAGCTTTAGCCCTTCATCTCCTTCACTAACTTAAATTGGGCCTATCCATTTAGCTTCAAAAGTATCCACGATCCATGTACTCCGGAGTCCATATTTTCTTCCCGGAAGCCTAGTTTTACCCGATCTTCTTAGCAGATCCCATTTATTGATTTACCTACAAAAACACAATAAATACCAAAATAAGCGCTTTAATGGGTACTAACAATATGAAAAATTGAGATCAAAGTAGACATATAAATGTGTCTATCAAATATCCCCAAACTTATTATTTGCTAGTCCCGAGAAAATCAAATATAAAATCCTACCGACCGAGTTATAGTCTCGGGAGGGTTTACCAGAGGTGTGCGCACAAAACCTTTACTCCATACCCTAGCTATCTACGCAGAACCTTGGAATGCACTAAAGAATCTCCTTGGTTGGAATACAATCATTGACTATAGGATGAAGTATCCTGATGCGAAATTCCAATTACTATACACGAGTTTGCACTCAAGCATTCTAAAATTCATATATAAGTGACAGCGCTCTACTCGGATAGTTTCTGAACATCATAACCTGAGTTGACCAATCAATGTAAAGATTAAGAAGGTGGATATAGAAGAAAAAAACGTAGATGGTTTTGATGTTGACTAAGGTGAACGGTGTTTCCCATATCTGTCTGAAGGCCTCTGCTAAGGTGAACCTATCCTAATGGACTGAGATACCGGTCAAACTAATATCAACACAAATGGCATATACAAGGGTTCCAGTGGTCGACTTTATTGAATTTATTCCGGTTGGTCCGATGGTCTGATCTCAATTTTTTTTTCTTTTAGTTTTTTTTTTCTTTTAGTTTTTGTATCTCAATCACTCTATTTCACTTAGCAATGGTAACAACTTGAATCGTGTGCCCCACCAAATCACTTAGAAACATAAAAAAAAAAAAAAAAAGTGAAAAAGATTCAACGAGATATGGCGAAACTACCATGTTTTTTTCTTCTTCACAATAACTAGAATTGATATTTAATCTCAACTTTTATCAAAAGCCCTAGAATATCTTGATCGCAAGAATATCCCGCTAATCTCCTTTTGTCATCAACAAACACATTAAAAGATGCGAGTATGACTTCTATCTAAGAGAACAACCTAACGTGTAAAAGCACTAATCAAGTTTAATTCCCTAGATGCATTAAGTTCTATGAAATCAGGCCAATCAAAGCAATCGAACGTGGAAAACGCACTAATCCGATTTAACAAAGGTTATGGTTCACATATGATTATAAGTATGCATCACTACAAGCTATAACCATATTCATGCTACTTGTAATCAGGAATCTATCACTTTTACGTATAACAAACCCTAATCTAGCAATAGAGATGAAAACAAACTCAACCGATTCATGACTCGATCAAACAAGCATTCAAATCATGTAACAATATAAACAGTGAATCCTAAACGATAAAGTATGGAGACAAAACTAATTTATCATATCAAAAACCATATTATGTGAAATCCAATTATTCCATAACCAATAATAAACTAAAGTACTCATGTTAATGGAGTTCATAACAAGAAGAAAGAGAAACCCTATCATGTTCACAAACCCTAGAAACAAAAGTAAAAGATATCATACAAGATAAAAGATCCTCTCTTTTTATATGTTTCTCAATTTCCATAAAGGATACTCCTTCCAAAATTAGGTTTTGTCTTTAAAGTCCATTAGTTAGAAGTCCACAAATCCCACAAGAGAGAGAAACCCATGCAAAAAATATGTCCCAAAAACACTCGCTGGAAAACTGGGTTTTCGGCCGGTAGTTGGCCGGAATCCGGTGGGAAAAGTCGTCGTCGGCCACCTAACGGTCAACGTTAGTCAACTGGGTCAAGGGGGTCACTGAGTCAGAACCGAGTCAGTTGCTGAGTCAAAGCTAACTCGGCTGAGTGACCAAAGCCTAGGCCATTGCACTTTCCAGAACTGTTCACGGCCAAGATGGCCGTGACTTCTCTGCCTCCCAGCCATCATAAGCAACACCAGCAGTTCTAATACCACCTTCTCAATCATATCACCTGCTATTCACCACCATTTCGTCTCCATTGAACCACCAGACCCACAACATCACTCAACCCCAATTCCACTTCTTGTGCTCAGCCAAACCAACTCCAGCAGCACTTCATCACCTACTAGCCACTTGAACTGTAGTTGTACCAACTATGCAACATCCCCAGCTAGTTCAGTTCACCTCCTCAACCAACAACAAGCTCCAATACCCAGTTCAATTTATCTCCAACTGCAATTTCCATTACCAGCTGAGGTTTCATTCTTCACTTTAGTCACAGCTCTATCTCTGCTTAAACATCTCATCTTCAGTTACTCCAGCCATCACCTTGTAATCTCTGGCATAACCCCCTGCAATCATTCATCTCAGCTTCAGTTGTCTAGTACCAGCGGTAGCTCCTCTTTCTTTAGTGCCAATTACAGCACCTGCTTTTGCACAACAGTGGCCGCAGATCCCAACAATACCACCTGAAGCTCAACTTTGTTTCCTTCTCAACCTCAATCCCATCAACTGCAGTTCTTCCTTGTCCACCTGCTAAATATTGCACCACCAGATTCAAATCATAACTTGTAAACCTAGGCATACATCTAAGTTCCATCTCCCTGGTCTTGCATAGCATGCTTTTACCACCAGTTCATGCTTAAATCAAAACTCCCACTGTCTCCTTCTAACTCCACCAGTCCCATTTCCAGCAGCAGCTGCTTGCAATAACCTTCGGAAGCACCACATAACTGCAATGCTTCCATTAAACTCTCCCCACCAGCTACATCACAGCTTCAGTCCCATGGGTCTCCCTGCTGCTTCATTACTAGCTCATGCCTGTAATACTAAGCTCATGACAATCACCAAAACCACTTCACTAGGAACTGCTTCCTCTCCTATCAACATCAAACCCATCTGCACAATACTGCCTCTGCTGCAACAACAGATGCAACTCAAATCCACCACCAGAATCACAACCCACTCTCTGGAATTTGCAGCATCTTCAACAGAAACATCTTCATCCATTTTCAGTTGACCTTTCAAATTGCAACATCAATTCATAACTTAGAGAATCGATCAAAACCCTAACTTCCAACACATTACAAAAACCAATTTTCCTCCTTCAATTCGAACAAACCCATCTCAGATTCACGAACCCTATATCTGCTCAAACCCCATCAAGACAACACAGATTCTATCAATTCTCCTTTAGATTCTTCATCTGCATCTGTGCTCGAGTTCATCTCCACCAATCGAACCCACTTGCCGCCAAATCTTCCTGATTCCTCGATCCCTTCTCTGAATTTTTGTATTCTCTCGGACATCAGCCAATTTTCTTCTCAATTTCCGGGAAGTGGTGAATGAGAAACTAGTTTCTCAAATTTAGGGTTATAAAATTAGGCCGGCTATTGACAGCCTACCACTTCTGATAAGGGATAGCCAAATTGGCAACCCCTTAACCTTGGCTCGACTACTACTAGTATTTGTATGTGAAATGACCTTTATGCACTTTTCGCTCCAAATGGCTAATTTCTCCTTCTTTTGCTCCATACGACTCTAAAGCACCTAATAACTCAAAAACATGCATAAAATACGTAATTTACATGAAAAATCGCAAAGAAAGCATAAATACTAGATATAAAATTAGGTATTTATCACACCTATCAACTCTCCCAAAAATAAAAAAACTCCATTCTCTACTGTTCTCGACATCATTATATAGATTTCAACAAAATCTAATCTTCCTCTTTTAATTTTCTTCCACATGTCATGCCCAATGGGAGTGTGCCACCTGTCTAAAAAATACACAACATCACCTAAGAAAGATTCGCCACATGTCAAATAACAATCATTACCATAATTGGGTGATATTTTCCCTCCCTTCTGTATATGTCCGACCACTTGATTTTGTTTTCATATGAAATAAAATATTATATGAGCACATGGTGATCTTATGTACGAGGTAAGTACTCATTTTGTCGTTATTCTCAATTCCAAAATAGATGTCATGCATTGATGTAGTGTAGTATATATTATGCTCAAAATCAATCTTCTTTAGTTGCAAAAGATATTTAGTTTCCTTTCTTCCTCCACCATGTCGACATACCACGTACATTAATTATTGAGTTGGATTTTTCATTTGTACGTGATGCCACCTAAATCATTCGTCCAAGATCCACGAGACCAAAATGCATGAGCATGTTAATTTTTTAAGCCAACTTTAGCCCATCACCTCCTTCACTAACTTAAATTGGGCCTATACCATTTAGTTCCAAAAGTATCCACGATCCATGTACTCCGGAGTCCATATTTTCTTCCCGGAAGCCTAGTTTTAGCCGATCTTCTTAGCAGATCCCATTTATTCATTTACCTACAAAAACACATAAATACCAAAATAAGCGCTTTAATGGGTACTAACAATATAAAAAATCGAGATTTAAATAGACATATAAATGTGTCTATTAATATCTATTCTATATACCAAGTGTACATGTTGTGGTTGTTATCTTCTTGACAATTTTTGTTTATATTAGATCATGTGAGCTGTGTGTCATATAGGTTGATATCGAAAAAGATTATGGTGTACTTGGTTCCCTCGTTATATTAATAATCATTTTCGATTTGGGTATAAAAATCCAAGTATAAATCATGCTCATTCTCAATTCGGGTATAAATTCCAGTAATACTCATTTTCAGTTCCACTATACATCATTATGAGTATGAAATCATACTCAATCCATGATCGAGATGATCGTAAAGGGTTCTTAAATTCAATTTGTCAATCACAAGGCCAGCCTTACACTACACAAACACAATCATGTCATGTGGAATTCTTATTCTTTATTTATGGTTATAGAAAGAATGGAATACAACGAGGAAAAAAAATCAATAAAATTGGTGGATAAGGGAATCCATATGAACCGATTCTAAAGAAAAATCAACAATTTTTTTTTTATTGAATTTTTCTTCTAACCATAATCGGTTTATGTCAGTGTCCACATCGACCGGGTCTGGGTTTGTGTTTTTCGACCACGAAGAACATCAACAAAAAATAGTTGAAACGTATATGATCATCGACCAATTATGATGGAATCAATCAACGTAGACATGAACATCAACCAATTCTGGTTAAACACAGGAAATATGGATATCTAAATCTTGAAAGGTTAAATCAATCAAAAACCTAATTAAGAGAACAAGTTAATAATATTACATCGTCATATTGCTGCAATCGATGATTTTTAGTTTAAGAAAAAAGAATTAAAATCAAACAAGAGAAAAAATTAATTTGATAAGTGTAGTCAATTATAGGTTTAATTGTTGAGAGAAAGATGATTTTAGTGAGTATTTGATGAATAGATTTCATTGTTAGAAGTAGGGATGCACAACGGGTCGGGTGGGTTGGGTTTGGCCTTACGAGCCACCCGTTGTCACCTGCACCCTGCCCTCCTTATAGCGAGTCGGTTTTGACCCGACCCAACATTACGACAGGTTGGGTCGGACATATGGTGGGTATACCCATATAATCCTATGTAAACTCTTGGAACCTTTCTGAATCTTCGCAATTTGTATTAGGAAGAGGATTTCAAACTATTAAATTATCATATGGTAATTGAGATCAACATCAATTACACAAATTTAGGTTAATTTCGCAAAATGAGTACAAATAAAAATGAAGAGACAACTAATATGAAACCAATTTTTCATATCCTCTGAATGATTAAATCCATAAAATCTCAGTACTGAAGAGGACTTGACGAATATTGAGAATATCAATCTTAGCATCTAAACTATTTTGGACTAGAAGATTAGTAACTCATGCTTGGGAACTTCATTCTCTTTTCGTTTATCTTCACATCCAGATTTATTGAAAGAATCGAGAATATTAATGGTTTCATCAGAAGCCATTCCATTCAAAGCTTTCAGAATCTTAACTTGAGATCTGGTTTGAGGATACATCTTTTAGTATAAGTTCTCAAAAAAGATGAGTACATATACCAGAGGATTTCAACACATACCAAACATAGGTAACAGCCTTAAATAAATAATTCTGACCAGGTTTGAAAATATTTTCGCACCTTATGTGTTTCCAAATTATAAATATTTTTCTGAAAATAATCACTCTTCAAAATCATGCATCTAAAAATATTTCTAGACTAGAAGACTTATCTTGTTTACAGAAGTTGTTGTAAGAAAACTTTTCTACATAATTAAGTAGGTTGTGTATTCTCTCTATGTTGAATAAGAGATGTTAACAGGATACAACATGCCAAGATACTTTTGCTTCCTTATATCAAATGATTGGGCATTGGAAGGACACACTTACCAACATTGTTAAGTGTTAGGGTGAGAGGAGTTTTCCTCACCAAGTACCATTGAAACAACATCTTCCTTATTATCTTTAGGTACATGATCTTGTGTCCTCGTATGGGTTTCAAATGTGTTTGATACATCCTTTTCATCAGGAATATTATGTGACACTATATTCTTGATTACTTTTTGAGCCTAGGATAGTATATCCTTTTTATTCGAACCCAAATAGTCTTGTCTGACATCAAACATATTGCAAATATTTTCCTTTTAAGACTTTCGATATGATCTTTTAAGGTATTCATACCTTGTTGAAAATGTATTTCTAAGGATTTTCCAAAGCATACCTCTTGACATGATTCTGCAAGAAGATATTCTATAAGGATTTTAATCCTTATTTGTGAACGTTTTAGTGATTGTGAAAGATATTCACACTCTGAAGTTTGCTGCTTCACTTCATTACACAAAGCCAATTCTTGTTCCAAATAAGCTGCCTGATTATTTTGAAGACTGAGTGTTTCACATTTTCCTTCACAAATTCTTATATTTAGTTGAACAATAAGTTCTAAGGAATCTTCCAGGATATCAATGGGTTTTCCTATTTCTGAAAAGGTTTTGACATTGTTGTAAAACCTTTGTAATCCATACATTAATTCAGGATTAAAACAGGATAGTGAATCAAAGTTCTTCATTCTTTCTAGAATAGAAACAAAATATTTTTCACCAGTAATTGGAGTTGGATCCAAAACAATCTTTGAAATAGGTACTTGTTCCTTTTGTTTTGGATGCATTCTTTTCTCATCATGAACATGATTCTCAATCAAGTTATCATTCATAGACTTTTTTCTTGATTTTAGAAAAGAATTACGAGACCTATTTCCATTGACCATTTTTGAGAGGTTATTCTCAACATATTTATGTACGTTAAATGAGTCCTTTATAAGTTTAGCTTTACTTTTCTTATTTCGACTCATTTCTTATAGGTTGGATAGTATCAAACACAGACTGTTAGATCTTTTCATGTTTTCCTGCTTTGATACCAATTGAAAAGACGAGGGTACCCAAATACACCACAATCTTTTATTTATCCACATATAAGTCCTCTACCGAAAGTGATTGTCTACAAATTGAGTCGAGATAATACAACAAATCGGTTCACACTTCGTGTAATCATCTACGGATACGAGATCGAGACAATACAAGAACAAGATAACTTGTGTGATTGACTATGGATACAAGATCGAGACAATACAACAACGAAGTGTGATACTTGATAATAGGTTCGGACTTAAGCGAACTCTATAGGATCACTATCAAGTATATATGGATTTAACGTTTATGTAATTTACTTTAAATTATATAAACAAATATAATTGCAGAAAATAAAAGTAAATCACACAAGAATATTTTGTTAACGAGGAAAACTTCAAATGCAAAAAAAAAACCGGGACCTAGTCCAGAATTGAATACTCTCATAATTAAGCCGCTATACAAAATCTACACCAACTCTGTATAGTTGAGGCCAAACAACTACCCCTAGTTCACTTAGTTTCCTCAGTATCCCTGTGCTTCTGACTTCGATGAGTGTACGCACTGAAATAATTCCTTTGGATCGTATTCCAAACAGGAAAGGAACAACAAATCTGTTTGGTAACAACTCTTTCGATTCTTTCAAGATAAAAATATCTCAAGTCATACGCAAAGGATCTTCTGTTTAATCTAATAAACTCATTTGCATAGTTAGATCAATTTATCCAATAACTACCAAAGTATTCAAGTTTAGATTTGCAATCAATCAATATATATTCCAACAAGAAACTATAAAGTGATGTCGATCTTATGCAACTAATCAATCAAATAAATCCGATTCTAGTTGGATCCCAACCGATCAAGGTTTGTGCACACCCAAATATATGAGAACCAAATAAGAAATATTCTTCGTCTTCAAATCTTCTTTAATATTCAATAAACATATGCACAACACCACTTGAATCTCTTGTGATCAATCACACATAGAACGGAGTCTGTTAACAACGGATTATCACAAGATGTCTTTAGATCTACAAACAGTTCTAAAGATCCCGTCGATACTTCGATCTAGTTTGATTGAATCTTATATCAGAAGAGAAGATTCTCAAGAATAAACAAACTAGGTGCAATCAAAGTTTCAATGACCGTTAGTCAATCAAATCAATCAAAAACTAATGACACTGTAATTATTTAGTTTCCCACCAATGGTACTCGTAGAGCTTCTTGATCCCACGTAAGTCTTTAAACGAGCGGTCGTAAGAGATTTCACCTAATTAGGATACTTTCTTATCCGGTTAGACGGCTTCACCAGAAATAACAAGAATGAAGTTTGCCGGCTCTTAAGATAGTTTGCTAGAAATGCAAACTTAGGTACGTGACTACTCGTTTTCCCGTAGTCTATGTGATGTATACAATTCGGAGGATCAAATGCTATGTAGTATCGATACCTCTGTTGAAATGACGATGCTAATTAGTAAAATATGTGTAAGATCACAATAATAACGAAGAACACAAATATAATGTAAAAGCTTCTAAGTTATCATGAGACACAAGAGATTTACGTGGTAAGACATTTTTCTACATCCACGGGGTAATGAGTGATTGTTTTGTGTTAAGTTTTAGTGGTTACAAAGATCATAAATGCTTCCCAAAGTAATAGAGAGAACTCAAGTTGAAGTAAATACTTAAGTTCTAAACATTAAAGAGGTATAAGCTTAAGACTAGATCTTCTCCTTATAGATATTGAATGCCTTTAGTTTGTTGGTGAGGCTTGGTATTTATAGCCCCTTTTGTTGTTGGTATATCTTTGCTTCCTCTGGGTCCATCATCTGCTGATATACCTTTCGTACCAATGGTACATTCTTCAACTGCGTACCTTTTCCAATAGTATTCTGCCATCTCATCTGACCCACGTTCCTTCGAGAACTACCCAACCTCAGTGTAGGTTGTACCTTCGTTTACCGCCAGCTTCTACCAATCGGGTTCTTCCACGCTTCCTCTCTCCACGTGCCTTGATTCATGCATGTAGATAATAGATTTGTGCATTTAATGCTGATTAGATGCATCATTTACCTCTGTCCCCTAGCCAACTGCCTTCTTGTAGACTAGGCTTTTACTCTTCTTATCTCCATCGTCGAGGTTTTCTTTCTTGGGGCGATATAAATTAGATCTATGGAGGTATCCTTTGCTGCTTAGGTTTCCTTGTCCAGCGAAGGTTACACAGTTGGATTTATATGCGGCCACTAAGATCGTGACACGTGCTCCACAGAATATTGGTATTCACAGTTTGCCCCTTTTATTTCATATTATACTATTTGGTAGAAGTGAAAGAAAACTTCCGTTATGCCTCCATTTATGCATGTACCGATTGAGTGGTCCCTACATGTCCTTTCATGCAATAACTTCCCCTTGAATTTCGGGACTTCCCAATTTTTGGATTCTCCTAGCCGCCTATAAGAGGGGAATAAAGAGAAGGAATTTTCCTTAACTCCCATTCTTCTTCTTCGAACTGTCGCTCTCCATCTCTTTCCTTGATATCTTTCTTCCACCGCTAATTGCTCCCTTTGATTCTTCGAGCGTTTTGGCTTTACGGTTGATCATACAAGTAAGTAATGCTCACCTTGGTCTCGATTCTCCCCATGTTTGGTTATGTGTCTTCTTCTTCGCCTAGGAGGTTTACTGCTGTTGATGTTTGCACTTGTATGTGGGAAATTTTATTCTTTTTTACTTGCTTGCCTTGTATGGGAACTTGGGTTTCGCTCCATTTTGATCCTTGATGTCGATTTTTCCATGATCAATACTTTCCTGTAATTTCGCTTTTCGTGACGTATGATACTTGCTTTCTGCTATGGCGTAATCAAAACGCTCCCCTTGGTTGGTTTAGTGAAACCCATTCCCAAAGTGTCTCGGTTTTTGCCCCTATCTTGTTTTTGAACGGACTGTAATTTTCTTCTGCCATTGTTTATGGAGAAATTCTTCCTGTTAGTGCCAGGCATTATGAGGCTCCCGAAGAAGCCTACGCGCAAAGTTCCGAAGACATCTTCGTCGACTGATCACCCTCCGCGAATGGATCATCCTGATGCTACGCCTTCTCTTCCTCCGGAGGACTCTGAGGTGCTTGCTGGGACGGAGATGGATACGGTTCCTGAGGGTGTTGCGGACCCTGAGGTTGAAGAGGTTGTTGTTGGAGACCTTCCACCTACTCCTCTGCATTAAGATCTTTAGAGGCTCCAACTTCGTGATAAAGACAACTATGCTCATTTGTCTATTGCTAAGATTACTAAGTCTTTCCGTCTTCACAAATTCAAGGTTTCCTTCGTCAATGGCCCTGACGTTCTTTCTGAGTCTCTCATCCAGGATTTTCCTTATAACGAAAATAACCTTCTTATTAGTATTGTCCAATTGGCCGCAGGTATGCTCCTCCCTTTGTTTAGTAGAAAGGATCCCTTCTACTATGATGTCTTATCTTCGAGGGATGATCCAGCAAACAAGACTCAAGTTAGAGGACTTATGCAATATACTGGTAATTGCTGGCGATCTCTTCGTGAGAAATGGTACCGTAGCAAGGTAAAAACAACTTTGGAGTCTTATGACCCCTTTGCTGAGGGAAGATCTAAGCGGGATGATTATACCCCTGCCAACTTCAATGATACGTATGATGATGTTATTCACAAGACTAATCTTCTTCCTTGAAGTGTTGGTCCTCGTCGTGCCTATGTTACTGCTAGGAAAATCAGGGAGGGTAATAGCCTTTGTTTATTGGAGGAGATTGATAAGACTAGTTTGACTACCATCTCTTATTCTGCTAGGATGCCTTTGCCAAAGAATGACCGCATCCGCCTTGATCATAATGACCGCTGGGCTCGTACTCCTGTTCGTGTGGTTGGTCCTTGGGCCTATGGTTTCACCACTGTGAACCCCTTTATCACTTATTCAGCTCGTTCTTTACCCGAGAAGTATGATGAGTATCGGCCTTGGATCTTTAATCCTGCTGATTCTCATAAGTCACCTTTGTTTTCAATATCTTCGTTTGCCTTGACATCTTCATTTGCTTTAATATCTTTGTTTTCTTTGACGTCTTCGTCTGCTTTGATATCTTTGTTTGCTTTGACATCTTTGTTTTCTTTGATATCTTCACCTGCTTTAATATCTTTGTTTGCTTTGACGTCTTCGTCTGCTCTGATATTTTTGTTTGCTTTTACATCTTTGTCTGATACGTCTTCATCTTCTTTAATATCTTTTTGCTGCTCTTTTGATGATTTCATTTTACAGTCTGCTCTCGCTTCTTATGATGGGGATTCTTTGGGCTCTTCTTGTAACTCAGTATCTACAAGGACTAGGAAGAGGAAATCTTTGGTTGAAACACCTGCGGAGGTAAGGATCATTATCATACCTTTGTGTTTGTAAGTTCTTTAGTGCCTTGCCCCTGATTCTTAGCTGATGCATGTGTTTATTTATAGTCTTCCCAGAGGAAGGGAAAATTGAAGATTGTTAACGATCTTGATGCTTTGGATGAGGATCCTAAGGCTGCCGCTGAAGTACCATGTGACGAAGACATGGAGGATATCGAGGATACTGGCCTCAGCCCTCATTTGAATGATATTGAGGAGGATTTTTCTAAGGGTATCCCTAGCCCCGTTCAAGCTATCTCTGCTGAGGGTGAGAACCTTTTTGTTGGTTATGGTGCCCAGTTGGTCAAGCCTGTTTGTGTTGAAGCCCCTGCTCCTACATTGTCTTTGAAGATTCCTTCGTTTTCTGCTCCTAGCGTAGATTTTCCTGCTACTTCTGCTGCTGCTGGAGTTGTTATTGTGGCTTCTAAGAGTCTTCCTTCATCTCCTACCACCTCTCTTCAATCGAGTGGTTCCTTTTCCAAGGCTGTTATCCCTACGGTGAGGGCTGGTATCTCGGATTCGCAGTTGAAGAAGAAGGTTGTGATTTTACTAGCTAGCTTCTCCTTTACCGTTGCTCCTGCTTCACTAGGGAGTGCTCAGTCTGTTTCTGCTGCCCCTGTTAGCAAAGTTATTGGACCTCCACCTTCATCACCAGACTGGACCGTATTGGGTAATCTTCCTTCTACTGGTGACATGGGTCTTGGTGGTTCTCGAGGCCTTCCTTATATTCCTAGATAATCCACCATGTCATCCCTTCGTCGTGGTGATGGTTTAGTAGTCGTACCTCATGCTGGTGCTGAATCAAGCCAAGGTAGATGATGATATTCTCGAAGCCATCCTGCAGGATTCCAAGGGTCATTTTTCTGTCGGAGTTGATCATCATCACCTTGATAGTTCAATCGAGGTAGCTTCGCAGTTGGATGTGCTATATGCACAGTACCGTGCATCTAAAGACTTGTTCTTTGACCCAGACTGTCTATGCTCCAGTCATAGCTTTGGTGAGATCCGCAGGGGTAATATCCAAGAGATGGAGGCTTTCATGGATATCTACGCCACTTTAGTTCCTCGTCTTTCAGCATTCTCAGTAAGTGATACTTACCTGAGTGTCTTTTTCCTTAATTCAATTCTTCGTTCGCTCTTATGCTCCTTTGTTTGCAGCTTTGTAAGCATATCGATGTTATCTATACCTTATTCAAGGTTTACAGGGCTAAGTGTACTCATTTGAGTGCCATACTGGAACGTTCTCATCAAGAATATGCCATTGCCTTTGAAAGCATCCTTCGTCAAGTGACGCAGCTTCTGTTGCTAGGATATCTTCGTTGGAGGACGATCTGAGGGAGACTCAGAGGTCCTTGGAAGCTTGATTGTTGGCTCTTGAGAGGGATAATAACGCTGCCAAGGTTGCTGAGGATGGTCGTAAAGCTGCTGATGCTGCTTTAGCCACTGAGTCCTCCAAAGCCATAGGTTTGTTCCTTCTTCTCCTTAGCTTCTTCTTTTCTTTTGTTGGTTTCGTAGTCCTGAGACAACCTTCGTCTTCCAGTCGGTGGCTCTAGTGAACTTAGATATCTCCAAGATCAAGAGGCCAAGTTAAATTCTGATGTTTGGAATTACCAAAAGAAGTCTGACAGGCTGATGAATGTAACTGTCCATAATGAGGCTCAGCTTTCCCTTGAGTCTTCTCACAATACGGATTTAGTGACTCATATGGCTTTGCTTTGTAAGGATCATGACAAAGCCCTTGGTTGGAAGGAGAGTCTCATTCTAAAGCCAACGGAGGATATTGCTGTAGTTGCAGGAAATCCTACAACACACCCCTTATCATATCCTGATAATAATTTCTAGATCTAAATCTATTTCATAACCAAAATAAAGATTAAAATACTAAAATTATAAATTGGACACAAATATTTTTTACATGGTTCGATCAATGTGATCTACATCCATGGTTCTTCATTATGATAGTTTACGTTTACATTTGATTTACATTGATAATCTCCATTAATGGCTAGAGTTCTAAATCTAATTTTTTGGGAAGAAGATGATAAAGAAAAATACATTCTCTCTCTAAAAATATCTCTCTGCAAAATATCTTTCTCTCTCTTACAAAATTATCCCCCCCCCCTTTTTCTCTCCTGCTATTCTCTTTATATATGTGTTTATATAGTGGATGCCAGCTCACATACAACTCATATTTCCTATATTTTATGATCCCTTGCTACGTTCTCTCAGGCTCCCGCTACATTCTCGCGAGCTCCCGCTACATTGTCGTGAGCACCCGCTACGTTCTCGCGAGCGTTCTCTCCAACTATAAAATCTTCACATCTTTCTCGTGTTTTATGTTGTTGTTGTCTATTACGTCATTCTTTGAATTATTCTGCGACGCTTGCAGTATGTTGTTGAAGAACTCACAGAAATGTTGTTAATAATTTCGTAAGAATATTTGCTGTGGCGATATTCTGATCCTACATCTTGCCTCTTTTTTCTTGAATATTGCTTGAAAATCAATCTTTAAGAAAAAATCTGTTGTTGTAGTAGTCTTTGATCTTTGCTGATGATGGAACGAGCGAAAGAATATTGGACTTGAAAAGTACGTACTTGCCTCTATTCTTTTGTGAAGTTCCGGATCTTTGCGATGTAAATTAGAAGTATCAACTCTTGAAATATGCGAAGTATGAAGTATCCTTGAAGAAATATAAGAAGTACTCAATCCTCAAAATATAAGAAATATTCATCCTTGAATGAAAGTCATAAGTATTAGCTCTATTCATGCGAAATTATAACTTCATTTTTGGTGAAAATTCTTGTCCATTTTGGAAATGATTCTTGCCGAGAAGATAAAGAACATAAAATGTTTTCTTGGTAATCCATAGTTGCCTATGTTCTTTATCTTCGAAGGTAGAATCCTTGAGAAAATGTTGAACACTACACCATATGGCCCATTTTGAGACATATTGATTTTTGTGTTTGAGACACATATATATGTCTTTAGTGCTTCCACTCATATAAGAGTCTCAAATAAAAAATATGAGTAGCTTTAATTCTGATTTTTCAACTACTCATATAAGTGTCTTAAAATGTGTCTCTACAAAATTTAATAACTTTAATATATATCTAATTAATCATTTCTTTTTCATTATAATTCCATTTTATTTCCCTCCAAAACTCCAAACTTTCCCCAAAATTCCCTCCCAATTTTCCCTCAGTTTTTTGACCAAAATTTTGTGTCTGGACGTTTTCCCACTTCATTTTGTGGGTAAAACCAAGTCTCCCCCAATTTTCACTCAAAATTTGGCCATTTCCCTCCCAGCCCGCCCATTTCTTTCACTTTATTATTTTAATAGGACACATGTCTCAATTCGAGGGTTTTAAGCAAGGGAAGCGCCGAGAAGAAAAAGCATCTTCCCCTTTCTGCCTCTCTCTCTCTCTAGTCTCTACCCCTCTCATCTTTCCCTTTCGCCTAAATTTCATATTCATAGAAAACATTCACTCCCATTTTTTTCTCTCCTGTCACAATTTTTTTCTCTCCTATCACGATTTTTTTCTCTTGTTCCTATTAACTCTCAACCGAATTTTTCTGAAGCCTTTCTCGTTCCTACATCAAGTTGATAAATCTGTTTCTCCTTCTATACTACAGTAAGTGCATGTTTGAAACTTCTCTGGATCTCTTCTATTTCTCACAATTTCTCTTTTATATAAAATGTTAAAGCTCTTCTCAGAGTTTATAAAGTGTTTCTAGTGTTTTAATTTGGGATTTTTGGTTGTTGCAGTTCTGATTTGGGGATTTTTTTAAAATTATTTTTTTAGGGTTTTACTGATTTCCTTTTTGATTTGATGTCTAATATGATGAGGTGTATGGAATATTGATGGGTTTGAATCTTTGATAGTTATGGTGTTTTCCTTAATTTTCTAGGATTTTCTTTGGTAAGATTTGGGTACTAACTGTACATAGTTCTTCATTTTATTTTTTTCTCTCATGATTACTCTATTATACGAAATATTGAAACTCTTCTCAGAGTTTATGAAATGTTTCTAGTGTTTTCTTTAGGGATTTTTGGTTCTTGTAGTTCTGATTTGGGGATTTTTTTTTATTTTCTAGGGTTTCATTGATTTTATTTTTGATTTGATGTTTAATATGTTGAACTGTATGCAATACTGATGGGGTTTCAATCTTTGATAGTTATGGTGTTTTCCTTAATTTTCTAGGTTGTTACTGGTAAGATTTGGGTACTCTGTATTTTTTTTGCATAGTTCTTCTTTTCTTTTTTTCTTCATTTTAGATTTACTTGATGGGTTTTTACTTTTATTATTTTGATTAGTTTATTTTAGATCCATCAAGTTATAGTAATGTGGTTTCAGGGAATCTGGCAGGTAATGGAGAACTACTTGTGAAAGGAGATAAACTTAAGAATTTGGTTACTCATATCAGATACTTATGAGATTGCAGAGATACGGTAACTGGAATGATAGGAGATAAACTCGTTGATTCATGCTGGACTCAAAATTCTTGAAAATGAAAATGGTGAAGTTTTATGGGTAAAGTGCTACTCATGAGAAAATAACTTGAGATTCCAAAGTCTTCTTACACTAAATGAACTGATTTAGTAAATTTTGATAGTTAACTTTTATATAGGATATATGATGCTTACTTAGTTTTCTAGCGGATGGTTTCTAGAGAATTGTCAGTGGCATCTCCAACCGTCTTGTCACATCATCTCCTGATAATAGTGGAGGGAGGAATCTCTTCTGGTGATGCATCCTAACATGATAACCAACTTGGGACTGTCCATGGCCTGCTCAAGGGGCTGACTGGTATCAAGACTATTGCAGTAGCTTCCACGATCTCCTAGCCATGCAGGAAGGCCCTCCTGGCATGACTCCAGTAGTACGACCTGCAGGCATAGGTCTGAAATATGGTCCCCTATTTGTTGATCTCAAAGCTAAGGCACATGGAAAATTCGTTGGTATTCCGGAATGCGAGGGAACTGCAACGACTAAGTCCCCGTGGAATGCTACTGGTAAGTTTTTGTTTGTGTCCTACGTGTTTCCTGGTCATTGATGTTTATTCACCACCACATTTATGCAACGACTAAGTCCCCGTGAAGGTAACCTCCTTATATATTAAAACTCTTTAACACAAAGATATGAAACGAAAATGTGCGAAGGTGTTGTAAACGTCTAGCCTAGCATAATGTATATTGTATGTTTTCGACCACATCAGGGAATCTGGCAGGTAATGGAAGGCCTGCAGTTGCGGGTTCTGCTCCTTTCTCCAGGCTGCCAAATGATATGGAGACTCAGATCCATCTCCTTGAGCAAGAAGCCTACAGTTCAGTGTTGCAAGCGTTCAAGGCTCAATCTGATGCCATGACATGGGTATGTTTTTGTCACTGAAACTTTTTGTCTCGGATTTCTATCAATGTGTTTTATCAATCAGATCTTAACAGTTATATTATGAAATGAGAAGTGGTACTTCCGGTAAAGTATCTCCATGTCTGTTCAATGAATAAGTAGTTGGATGTCATCACATGTTTCATGTAATCTTGAGTACTATGTGCTTTGAATGGATGAAAAAATAGTACAGAACCTAAGTGGAAGCCCTCTGATTTGATTTTTTTTTTTTTTGCTTATGGAATGTTTTTTTCAGGATTTGACAATGCACTGTATGTTGAGCTTTTGTGCTTAGACATTCTCCAGGTTGGTACCTGGAAATTCCAAGTCATTTCCTGGCATTGCCTCTAACCTAGTCATGATAGGAGAGGTGTGTAACAGTCTGTTTTAACTTCGTTAGACCTGCTAAAAGTATATGTAGACATGGAGACATCCTTTCCATTGTGTCGTGAACCATATATGGAGGACCCTCCGTGCCTCCACTAGCTACGACTGCACCCATCTCTCTACCACCAACCGGTGGTTATGTACCTGTCAGGTGATGCTATAATTTAATCCTAACCTTCATCGATCAAGGGGCGTTGGTTGTTTTGTTTTATTTATATTGGCCTCTCACTTGATTCGAAAAGTTTCTTTTTTCTTACCTCAAAGTAGAACCTTGAACTTGTAATTTACTTTTGATGCCTGAATTGTGCCAATTTTCTTTGTACAAGTTGATTGCATATTTACGTAAAGTGCAAGGTGCAGTTCATAATTGCAATAGCATGACATGGTTAATGTGGGATGAGTTGGAAAGCTTAAGTAGTAATTCCATTGTTTCTTACAGAACTCCATTGTTTTTTTTCAGGTATGGAAGCTCATTGCTTGTGCCTAATTGTGAGACAACAAGGAACTCAATTTATCATTCTGGAATTCCCATTCTGCCAAGGTTCTAAACTAGATGACTTTCAAGTCTTCGACATTTAAATTTTCTGTCACTAATTATGTTCAACATCTTTTATTTCCTGATAAGTAACTTGAGTCATTTTCAACATCTTCTCTTGTATTCCACCTTTCATTTTGGATGGATTCGTATGTGATAATATAATTTTGATTGAATAATGGTTTCATATTTGATTGTGAATGGAGTGGCTAGATATACCTGTATTCTGGTGCCGGAAATTAAATGAGCAGGTGGAGAATATTTTAAATATATATTTTTTTTTAAATATGAATTTTATTTGAGACGAATATAAGCGTCTGGTAAGTTTTTATGCGTCGCTTTAAACAACGAGAACAATAAAATTGGTTCACTTAATAAACCGTAGGTAAATAATTAAGAGGCCGATATAAATGTCTCAATAATTAATTAAGAGACACATATAAAGGTCGCCAAAATTAATTTAAGAGACACATATAAATGTCTCAATAATTAATTAAGAGACACTTATAAACGTCTCTGAATATGTCTCAGAAGGTTCCCTACGCCAAAATTGAGACACTTATATGTGTCTCATAAAATCAAGGCAACACATATATATGTCTCTAAACCGTTGATTTGGTGTAGTGGAATGAGCGAATTATTATTTTTGTTCTTATCTTGCCTCTGTCTCATGCGATAATCTCTTTAAGAAAATAATCACATTCTGCGAAATAATCACATCTCCTACAAAATTCTGGATGAGTCTGCGAGATTCTGAATAGTTCTGTGAAATTATGAATAACCTGCAAATTTATGAATAATGCTCCTGAAATAGTGCTGCGTATAGTGCTGCGAAATTCTGCGGTATTATTCTGTAAAGTTTTGTAAAATACTTGTGCGAATATAATGTTTATGTAATGATTATGTTATGAAATGTGTATGCGATGCTTATGCCATGAAATGCTTATGCAATGCTTTTATGATGCGAGTATGATGCTTGTATGATGAGAATGCTTATCTATTGCAATGTATCGCTAATGTTTGTGTTACTTAGCTCATTTTTCCGCGGTAAAATTGATGCAGCTTTAAATTTCTTCCGTTCTCCATTTCTCTATTTTTGTCTCTAGTATATGCATTCCTCTTTGCATATTTAATGCTCTCGCAAGTTCATTTGATTGTGACTCATCTTTCTAGCTCATTGTATCTCATTGTTTTATTGTCTCCACTGTTTATTCCCGCACTATTAGTTTCGCATAATATAATATAATTAAATTATCAAAAGTGCATAATCTCAATTTCATTTCAGTATGTATGTTCGCAAGCTTGTTTGCTCACATATAATCATTTTTACAAGCTTATTTGCTTACTTTCTTTTGTGGTCTTATTTTTCCTTCCTAGTTAAAGGTCTTATTTCACCACGTTTATTTTTTATTTGCGACAAAATCTCAGGACGTCTTTACACTTTCATGTATTGACCCATTGATCTTGTCTTATCCATATGTTTTCAAATGTCTGCGACAATACGACAGGCCTAAGCTCCTTGCGAGAACAAAGCCCCATGACATCGCCGTTTTTCTATGAAATCGCATGATGTCTTTACACTTTCATGTAAAAACCCATTGATCTCATCTTAAATTTTTCTTATGGCTTGTTGCCTCTGTATTTGTCACGCGATAATATGACAGGCCTAAATATTCTTGCGAACGTAAAGCCCCATGACATTGCCATCTTTAGACACTTATCAGCTCCCTAATGGAGGGTGCCGCCCTTATCTTCCCCCTGGTTGCCCCTTCAAGGAGGGCACATCCTCCATACAAGGCTAGCTCCACCCATCCAGTATTAACAAAAACAGTTATTTTCGTAGCCTCTTATCCTTTATGCCTATATGGCTTATAGTTACGAGACTGCACCCTAAGTGGGGTTTTCTTGAGGCCGAGTGAATCATAGCCAAGACTTACCAAAAATGTCCAGGGTAGGTCCGTCCATCCCGGTAACTCTTGGCTCAACCGTGTACCTCGGAGCCTTGGTCATACTCTGCACCCCTTAGAAGAGACCTTCGGTCGTCCAACCAGGGTATAACCTTATATAGTTGGAAATCCAAAGTATCTCTCCTGGATAGGTATCTCAAAGAGATGGACCCAAGTATCCGTGACTCAGGTTCCAGCAGCAGTATAGCCTTATCCTTGAGCCACGCAAAGAGATACCCCCTTATATGACGTACTTTAGGTCTTACATTTGCCTCTTGCGAAATTTTATTCGCGAACTAAGGTGTACGCCATAAAGGTTTGTCCTATTCTTATGTCTCTACGAAATTTTATTCGCGTTTCTTGCGATATTTTCGCGTTTCTTTATTCTTTCATTCATTCTTTCATCTCTGTCATTTCTTCCATTCACTCTTTCATTCTCATAATATCATATCATTTGAAGCAAAATAAATATTCAAGAGAAATTCTAAGACATTGTAATTCTGAAATCTTTGTAGTTCTGAAATTTTTGTAATTCTGCGATAGTAACGCGCTTTGTAAATTAAATCAAATTTTTTTTTTGAAATATTTTGAAATCTTAGAAATCTTTTTTGAAATCTTGCGATTGTATCATTTTTTGTAAATTAAATCAAAAATCTTTTATTTGTGGTAAGTAAAATGTTCTAGGAAAGGGTACTTAGCTCTTATGTGAGTTGTCTGAACGTCTCGCAGCAAAAAGAAGAGTGAGAGATGAGACTTGAACCCTTGACTTGCCTCTTGCATTTTCTCGCAACAAACCAACTGTGCTAGCCCTCCTTTGCGAATTAATCAAAGGCTGACTTGCGAATTTCACATAACAAAAATAAACTTGCGAGAAGTAAGAATTGATCACGCGACCTGCTGCTTGCATTCAAGCCTCTCAACCAACTGTGCTAGTTCTCTTGCTTGCGAGATTTCTCTGCGAAATTGTCATGAAATCTCTTATGTATGAAATATACCTGCGAAATTGTCAAGGATTTTGTGAAAAAATATGCATGTGTTGGGACTTGAACTCGCGACCATGAATACTTCGCAGATCACCAACTGTGATGCCTCTTGCTTGCGAAATAATGAAACAATGCTGCGAAATTATTCATTTTCTCACCCTCTGTAAAAATAAGAAAATTATGCTTGCAAGTATATTTGAACATGTGACCATAAACTCACATACTGTTCTCTGGACCAACTATTCAAGAACCTTTCTGCGAAATTCACGCAGAAATTTTTTCCTTATTCTTTTATTCGCCAATGAAAATAAGAAGAAAATGAAAAATATGTGTCTCTGCGAATTTGAATCCGTGACCTATTTGTTGATCTCGCAGCCTTGAACCATCTGTGTGAATTTCTGTTTGTGATATAAATTGCAGCGTCTTCCTCTTATCTTCTCTTCGTCCTTCCTTAATTTCTTTCGCAATTTGCCTCTTGCTTTTTCTCCTGAACATGAAATCTTCCACTGAAATCTTGGTTTTCTTCCTTAAATTCACCATAGCAACTATTTTTTTTTCTCTTACTCTTTTCATGTCTTTGAATTGTTGATGATGTTTACTCCCTGAAAGTTTAATTTCTTCCATGAAATTTTCATTTTTGAACCTAAATATTTTTTTTTTAGATCTAGAAAAATATGAACGGTAGCTAATCTTCATGGATATTTCTTGAACCAACGAATTCTTTTCCTTAATCGATTTGCTGACTTGCTCCATCATCATCTTCTTGATTTTAATGATCCATTAATCACCACATAAATTCCGCACCAACTACTTAAAATTCTATCAAATTATGTCTAATCATAACAATCTTCAAATTCTAATAAATCGTCCATGTTACTAGCGCCAAAATATAGTTGCAGGAAATCCTACAACACACCCCTTATCATATCCTGATAATAATTTCTAGATCTAAATCTATTTCATAACCAAAATAAAGATTAAAATACTAAAATTATAAATTGGACACAAAGATTTTTTACATGGTTCGATCAATGTGATCTACATCCATGGTTCTTCACTATGATAGTTTAAGTTTACATTTGATTTACATTGATAATCTCCATTAATGGATAGAGTTCCAAATCTAATTTTTTGGGAAGAAGATGATAAAGAAAAATACATTCTCTCTCTAAAAATATCTCTCTGCAAAATATCTTTCTCTCTCTTTCAAAATTGTGTCCCCCCCCCCTTTCTCTCTCCTGCTCTTCTCTTTATATATCTAAAATACAAAACAAAGCTAGGCTAAGTTTGCCTATGTAAGTGGTGGTCGGGATTTGTCCGTGGGAAAGATAAACCAAAGGCTGTGGTTCTCCGTGCCACACCCTACAAGTCGCACACGTGGTGTTAATTCCAATATTATGAATTAAAAATGAATACTCAAGTCAAGATATGAAATTTCAAAAATTATAATGGGGAGGTTCGAAGCCATGACCTATTGTGTCATAAGAGTGGCCTCTAACCATTGTTCCACCTTGGTTGGAATTGATAGAAAATATAAATCAACAGTGGTTGTTTGTTCAACTTAAATATTAATTATTATAAGTGTTTTATTAATTAGTATAAGTGATTTGTCTAGAGAGAAGATAAATCTATGGTTATGGTTTGTTCAACTTAAATATTAATTAGTATAATTGTTTTATTAATTGATGTCTCATTAATTTCTCATGATAAATGATTTATTAATTTTACATCATAAATGTCCCTTAATTAATATTAATACATATCTCCATCAATAAATAATAATTTTGACAAAAATTATTTCAATAGATATTAGTGGTGGTGGTGGTAGTAGAGGAAGAAGTAGGTGGTGGAAGTGGTGGAAGGTGTTAATAAGTGGTGGAGACGGTAACATTAGTTTTGGTGGAAGAAATAATGGCACTGGATGGTTTTAATGGAGGTGGTATTGGTTTTTTCTTTTTGAATCAAAAATAATATTTTTTTTACACGACAGGTAACATTGTATTGTGAAAAGTATAGTTGGTTGTTTTTGACACCATCAATAAAGGCGGATAACAAATACTTTTGGGATGATACCAAATCATATAAGACAAAATGGTTGTTTTTGGTACCACTGTTATCTTTGGTAACCGTTCGTACACATGATTTTCAGTATTAACAAAAAACATATAGTTGAAAAAATTAATTGACGACCTAAGTTTGTTAAATATAAACTTTATACATGACGTCTGGGATTAAAAGTTATAAGTGTGCCCAATATTCTACGAGGGATGGGAAATGGTGGTGGTGGAGAAAGAAGTGATATCTGGTGGTTTATGGTACTGGCCGGTATTGATGAGTAGTAATTGACTATGTTAATTATGTGCTGCTACAAAAGGATAACACTGTAAATTAGAAATATGGTTGATCGTCTTAATGCTAATATAAACTCGGTTAAAATACATGAAAATTAAGAAGAAGAAAAAACATTTGGATGTCACGTTATATAATAAATAACACTAAAAACTAAATATTTAGTATCAAGGTTTCTCCCTCCAATAGATAAATCTAAGGTTGTATTGAGATCCCGTAAGCAGAGGGTGAGTTGGTCTTGGATTTATGAATGATAATGAATATAATGAAACGCTCCCTCTCGGTTTCTCCATTGAAAACAGAAACCTTCTAAAAAAAATCAATCGAACAACACTTAGATGGAACGCATCACCACCAGTGTAAACTTCTATGAATTGCTACATATCCAGTGAAATTTCTACAGATTAATCTGGTGATTTTTTCTTACCGTAGTTTTTAACGAGGCATGCAATTAAATCTCTAATAGTGATTTTAAAGGTATTTAATAATTACAAAATTCTCTTATAAGTTTTGTTTATGCAAGTATTGATTTAACTTGGGTTCTTTTATATTTTTGTGTTAAGTTGATGACTTTTTAATTTGAATACATGTTTGGTTAACAAAATTTGATACATTAGGATATTTTTTTTGTAGCACGGATGTTAGTCTCTCATTTTTGCCGTTAGCACTTTGTTTCGATCCCGTATTTGTAGACATTATTTGACTAATGTTGGGGTATTTGTTTAATCTCAAGGAGGATTAAACCCAGTGTGTGTTATACACATTGAAGGCGACAGAATTTTGTGTTGGCTCTACCTTGAAACTAATAATTTTTCTTCGGAAGGTTAGTTGAATTTATGTAGATACAAATATTAATATGACTATGATCTTTAAAACTCCAAATTACTTGAGTAACACTAGATGTGAGAACGTCATTCATGCACTACTTATCATAGTTGGTGTGAAATCTTTTTATCCACGAATTTATTCAATTTTATGTTATCAATATGATTGACAAAGAATCTTACAAATGTTTTGTTTTACTATTATAAGTTTATTTTTACAACTCACATGTGTATATCTCAGCCTTCCAATAGCCAAGGGTTCTTCATTTTTATAACTCTCACATTTGCAAAAACTAAATAAATAGTGTTTATCTGTAGGGAAAATATTATGGGTTTTTGCTTCACTCCTTAGAGCCTTAGTTATCAATAATTTCGGAACAAATGTATTCATAAACATCATGGAGTTGGATTGCCAGTTTAGGTATATGTACTGTTAGATGAAATATTCTTTTTGAAATTTGAAATGATGGTATGATGGAATAATAAATGTGGAAAAAGTTTATTTACTGTATTTTTTATTTTTTTTCATGTTGGCACAACATTATTACTCCGTCCAGATAATAAATTGGAATAACATACTTAAGTAAAAAAATAAAAAGATCAGGTAACCCATTTTGTTTCCTAAAACATATTTGAATATCAAAATAATTACTCACGAAAAAAATGAAGCAAGAGGAATGTGAACAACATCGTATTAGAGGCAAAATATCCCGTGCCGTTACGGCACGGGTTAAGATCTAGTGTGTTTACATAGTGGATGACAGCTCACATACAACTCATATTTCCTATATTTTAGGATCCCTTGCTACGTTCCTCAGGCTCCCGCTACATTCTCTCGAGCACCCGCTACGTTCTCGCGAGCGTTCTCTCCAACTACAAAATCTTCACATCTTTCTCGTGTTTTATGCTGTCGTTGTTTATTACGTCATTCTTTGAATTATTCTGCGATGCTTGCCATATATGTTGTTGAAGAACTCATGGAAATGGTGTTAATAATTTCGTAAGAATATTGTTGTGGCGATATTTTGATCCTACAATTGCCTTAGTCAAGAAACGTCTCTCAGCCCAAGATATTATTCGGAAGAAATATCATGCCGATTTTGAATATGCATGTGCTTCCTTAGCTAATGTTAGTGCGGAGCGCAATGTATTGGCTTCTGAGGGTCGTTCTCTTAAGTACAAACTCTTCGATGCTGGATCTACGTCTTCTTCCATGTCTCATGTATCCTTAGTAAAAAGGTTTGAAGAGTTAGAAAGTGTGTACCAAGCTTTGTCCTCTGAGAATGCTTCGCTTCAGATAGATGTTGATGATATTCGAACGAAAAAGGATACCCTTGTGGAAGACCTTAAGGCAGCAGAGGTGGATCTTGTTGAAGCTCATCATAGTCTAGAAGAATCCCTTAGCCATGCCGGAGGTATCTTAGGATGTTGGTTTTTCTGTAGCATCCTTTCTCTTTATCCGCATTTTATTTTTGCTGATACCCTTTGTATCCGCAGGTCTCCAGGAGAAGTTGGTAGGTGCAAATGCCAATATTAGCCGCCTTGAGGGCCAGATATCTGCGTTGGAAATATCTCTCCAGTTTGATGCTGCAGCTAAGCTTAAAGCTGAGTCACTTCAGCAAGCTAATGATCATCTTAGTGCTCAGGTCGAGGATCTTCATCAGAAGTCAGCTTCGGACTTGGAGGCTCAAGCTTCTCGTATGAAGGAGCAATTTGAGTGTTCCGCCATTGATTATATCAACAATGATTTTGCTGAGGCAGAGCGTCAGGCTAAGGGAGTCGTCTTCCCCCGTCTTCCTTACCATGTTATTTTTTCTTCATTTGCAACTGAACTCCTTTGTTGTATTATGCCCCCAGCTAAGGGGCCTTTGATGTCTTCTTTCTTTAAAACACCCTTTTTTATGTTCTGAACCTTTGTCATCTGCAACTTTTAAGACATATTAATCGTATTTTGGTAACACCATCATGGTACCTTTTATATGATTGCAAGTACATGTATTGTGTCTAGCTATTCGCACATTCTTGTCATCACAAGGTGCTAAGGTATATTTAACCTTGGTGGAACATTCAACGTCCTACCAGGATATCCTTTGTCCAGAAGGTACCGTGGCGGCGAGTGTCCCTATTTTCTTGTAACCCTATGTGTTCAGCGATGGATGCTTTACTTTCGACAAGGTATCTCTCTTTATTGGATATATTTCTTACTATATGCCTTTTAGAGGGATTCATTCGCCCTTAGGATCCGAGATTGACATATGCGCAGTTATTCCGTGCCTTGCCTCATCGTCAATTCTGACGGAGGGTGTAATTTCTAACCCAATTTGTATATAATTTTTCTTAGCAAAAAGTTTCTTTCATTAGTTAGATTTGTAATACCTTTGATCAGGGATAAAACATGGTGGGCCATCGCCCCTTCCCTTCTTCTCCTGAGCGATAACTATTCACTTACGGATAGTACTTCTTTAGGTACATTGCATTCCAAGGGTGTTGCAATACTTCTCCTTTGAGGTTCCTTAGGTAGTATGAACCCTTCCCGACAATATCGTGTATAATGTAGGGTCCATCCCACATTGGAGCTAGTTTTCCCCACTCTTTATTCTTTTGATATGGTGGTATTTGACGTAGTACGTATTCTTCAACCACAAAGTTTCTAGGAATTACCCGTTTGTTGTATTCACGAGACAGCCTTCGTTGGTAGTTCACCATATTTTGCAAGGCCACTTCCCGCCTTTCTTCGAGGTCATCCACATTTTCTAGCATAAGATCCGTTGTTAGGTTCTTTTCCCATGCCTCTATTTTTGTCGTTGGCAGCATTATCTCCGTTGGGATAACTGCTTCGGCTCCGTAGGTTAATAAGAACGGAGTTTCTCCCGCGACCACCGTTCTTGTGGTACGGTAGGCCCATAGGACGTTGTGTATCTGCTCGCACCATCTTTTTTTGTATGCCCCCAACTTCTTTTTCAGGTTCATTGATATCGTCTTGTTAGTGGAATCCGCTTGTCCATTGCTCTTAAGATATATCGGAGTGGACTTGTTTTTCTGAGTGTTGAAAGAGGTAAACAACATGTTTATGTTATTTCCTTCCAGATGCTTGCTATTGTCAGAGACTATGGCGGCCGGTATCCCGAACCTATAGATGATTTGATCAAACAAGAATTTGAAGACATCCGTGTCCTTAATTCTTTCCAAAGCCTTTGGTTTCACCCATTTGGTGAAATAGTCAGTAGCTACTATGATGTATCTTCTTTTAGATATCCCCTCTACCAAGGGTCCAACAATGTCAACTCCCCATTTGGAAAACGGCCATGGGCTGATGATCGAGTTAAGCTCCATTGCTGGTGCTTTAATCTTCCTGGCAAAGCGTTGGCATATTTCGCAATGCCTTACTATGTTCTTGACATCTTCATCCATGCTTAGCCAATAATATCCTTGCATTCTGTCTTTGATTTCCAGATATCTTCTTCCGCTGTGATTGCCAGCTTCTCCGCTGTGTATATCGTGTAGAATTTTTCTACCTTCGGTTTGTGAGAGGCACCACATCAAAGGTCCAAGAAATGACCTTCTATACAGTATTCCATCCTGTAGGCTGTACATTGCTGCCTTTGACTCAATTTTTCGAGCTTCTTTGATATCTGCGGGTAGGGTACCTTTGTCAAGGTACCGGTGGATTGGGATTCTCCAATCATCTTCCGCTTCGCCTTCGTTGCTTCCGTCTGACATGGATTGATCTTCGTCAGATTCTTCGGATTTGTTGTCTGGTTCTTCTGCAACTTCCTTCTCTTTTTCTGCTTCTTTCATGGCCCTAGTATGGATGACCATGGTTTCCTCTATTTAGGTCAGTCCTTCTATCAAAGGTTTATAAATTCTCTCAATTTGGACAGAGGTGGTATTTCTGTCCCTCGGTATTGATGATATAAATGCTAAGGCATCTGCGTGTCTATTGTCTTTCCGACAAACATGTCTAAACGTGACCTTGTTGATCTTTGATGCATGCTCCTATGCTAGATTTAGGTACGAAGATAGTATTGGATCTATTGTTTGGTATTTGAGCTCTATTTGTCTAATGACCAATTATGAGTCACTAGTCAAACGAACTTCTGATAGGCACAGCTTTTGAGCTAGGCGTAGGACGTGTATGACTGCCTCATACTCCGTGATGTTATTAGTGTATTGTTTGAATTCTAACCTGAATGCATAGACGAGTTTGTCTCCTGTGGGGGTTGTTATCACAATCCATATGCCTGCTCCTTCTCCGTTGGAGGTGCCATCTACGAATATTTCCCACCTTCGTGAGCTTTGCATTTAAGTTGCAAATTAAATTGGTTTATGGATGATTCGATTTCTAATTCGAGAATTCTTCGACCCGTAATTGTCTAGATATTCCGAATACAAGTAGTAATATGTGGTTATTGACGATGGGATTTTGTTAAATATCTATGTGTATTTAATGACACTAGTAGATGAATCGAGCTTTTGTGTTTGTCACTAGGAATAGCCTATCTCACGGAACTTAAAGCACTTGTTTGAGTCACACCTAGTAAGCGTACCTCTAGGAAACTTGACAAGTAGAATACGGTAGTCGAGCGCTTCCGTGTCCGGTGAACTTAGGAGATATAACGGAATAGTTGAGCGTACTAATTATTCTAGGGTTATTAGTAATGGGTACTTTGCAGAAACTAGCTATATCAATAAGATTCATGTTTTGTGACTTAGAAGGAGTCCTTGATCATTCTCATATTTGCATTTCTTATTCAGAAATTGAATCGGCAACTTAGACTCAACTCTCCCTTAGGAACGAACCTGCTTATCCATATACTACTAGTTAGTTTAAAGAGAAGTAGAGAAATATTATTTTTGCGAGTTCGACACCTCGTCAAAATTGGCGCCGTTGCCGGGGAGCAATGGTAGTTTGAGTTGTTATTTGATTTTCTGTTTTTGTATATTGTTTTTATTTTTTATCTTTTGCTAATTTATCTTTTTAAGAATCTTATTTCAGGTACCATAAATCATTCTTTTTGCGTGTGCACAATTGGAACAAGAGGTAAGTCTCTAGACTAGTTGTGTGCAAGATGAATCCTTTTGAGAGTAATGCATATGGTTCATAAAACCATGCATACTATGGTGAGAAATTTAATTCTCATTCTTATGCCTTCCAACCATACTTGGGATATAATCAAAACCAATCTGTTGGATATGATGAACGATCACAAGGATGGGAGGATAGTTATATTTTTAATCAGTTTAATTCTAGACATGTGCAGATGCTCGACAACATTATTTATGAGCTAAAGGCAATAGAACAACTTGGTAAACAACCAACCAGACCTTGTTTCAATGAGTCTAGCCCAGCTCCTGATCGTTTTTATGATCAATCACCCATTCAAAGGGATGAGACTTGGGCTGGAAACTATGAAACAAGTTTGGCGGAGCAATCTTCGAATCAGAAATTTTAAAATTTGGTTGAAGCTGCTATTCCCGTGATGCAACAGATGCTTCAAGCAACACAAAATTTTTGTGAATTTCAGCTGAGTTACAATTAATCACTCCAAGAACTTCAACGGAATATAGACAACATCAGAAATGGCATGAATCAAATTCAAGAAGAGTGGAACAAGGAAGAGGTTCAAACTCATTCTAACATTCTCATGGATGCCAATATAGAGTATGATGATTCCGAAGAAGAAGAATACTTAAATGTTGATAATGATGGTGTAACTAGATCAACTCTTGATCGTGATAATGATCATTCACCTATTCAAAAGGAAGAAGTTGAGTCTAGAAACACTAAAGTTATTAATGGTAAGACTTATGTTGTGTATGAGAGCGATGATGAATATGACTTATTTGTGAATAACACCCTTAGTTCAGATATTGTGAATACTTTGAATGAGAAGTCAACTTGTGATGAAGACCGTAAGGATTACGATGACTTACTTGGAGCGGATTTCGATTCTGATGATGAAGATTTGCAAGTTATAGAGTCAGAAGAAACTGATGAAGAACGGTTGAGTGAGAATGATGATACTTGTGATGTGAGAATGGAAGTGTCCAGCAGTACCAAGGATCCCTAAATACAAGATATTTTTCAAGGTTTGTCTAACCCTTTATGTGAATCTATATCTAATGATGATCCTCCCAAAATAGTAGTAGTTTCTCAAAGAGTTGTTAATCCATCTTTTAGGAAAATACCTCATTTGGGGCTGGAATTATGTGCTTCTAAAGTTTTATCCGAATTTCTTGCATCTAAGTATCCACCATATATGTTTGAGTCTAACACCATGCAGATTTGCCAAGAAGAACAAATAGAAGTACCTTCCACTTATGTTTTGTATACACTTTCAAGTGTATAAAAGACTAAGTGTGGGGGTAACTCTTATGGGTTGATAGTTTCACTTTTCCTACAATTTGATAACATTCTTGTAAAGCTTTTGCAATATATGCATATTTGTTTGTGGGTGGATCCTCAAATTTTCAGATTGTTGATATATGGGGAGTCTATTTTGAATATTACTCGTATGCGTCAATCAGGTGAACAATTCCAATTCCTACTTCCTTGTCTTTTTCAAGTAATCCTCTTATTCTTTTTGCAATGGTTTGAAACATTGAGGACAATGTTTGATTTAAGTGTGGGGGTAGGGTATAATATGAACAAAAAAATTGACGTATACAAAACTCTAACTTTTAGAGATTTTTGAACAATTTAGAATAAACACTAGTCTTTCTAAGTAGATGGAATTTTTTCTTGACGGTGAGGTATATATATATATTGGCTGAGTCAGGGTTAAATTCCAACTAAATAGCTAGTTTAGTGTTTATCCTCTATTGTTCAGAAATAGCTATGAGTTAGAGTATCATTTGTAGTTATGTAATTTGTATATAATTTGTAGAGTTTGATGCCAATAAATAAAAAAATTGCTTTATAAACTCTGAAATCTAGAAATTTGTGCCTTTAGGATGACACTACCAATATAAGTGGATGGAACCATCTTGGTTACAGGAGTTGAGGAACCCATTAACTAAAAGGACGGATATAGCTCAGGAATTACAAATAATTTGTTACCATATCTCGGAATATCACCATATCACGTTCTATTTTTATTTTTCCATATTTATCTATTGTTATCTAAGTGATTTGGTGGGTCACTAAACATCGAATTGTTATTACTGCTAGGATGAAATAGAGTGATTGAGTTACTAAAAAAAAGAAAAAAAAAAAGAAAGACCAATTAGACCAAAGGGAAAAAAAAGACACTTGGATAGCAGTATGTGTGAAACGTTGTCCCTGTCTCCATCGCCTAAACAAGCATGGAATGCAGGATCCAAGGAAACTATCACATACTTGCTGACAAAGAATCATGCGCTTGGATCCAAAAGATCCAATCATGTTGTCAAATAAAAAAAAGTGAAAAAGTGAAAAAGAAAAAGAAAAGAAAATATTATGATTGTTGAATAAAGTCGACTCCTGGTTCCCTTGTATATGCCGGTTGAGTTGATGTAGAATTAAGATTGTTGATCACTGGTTCCCTTGTATATGCCAGTGTGTTAACACTAGAATTTAGACCAGTATCTCAATCCAATAGGATGCATAGGTTCATCTTGGAGGTGACCTTCAAACAGATATGGGAAACACCAATCACTTGTAAACATTCGCAACATCTACTTCTATATCCATCTTCTTAATCTATTCATGTGTGATTGTGGTTAGTAAGATTCCGAGTATTGTGGTTTGTTCGACTTTCTAATTAGAGCTTTATTTACCTATATATGAATTGGATTTGAATCAAGGTACCTCCTCATGTAATCATTTTGGATTCGTTCATAGATTTTTCACAGGTAGCTAGAATTTGGAGTAAAAGGTTTTGTAGGTATATCTCTTGTAAACCTTCACGAGACTATAACTCGTCCACTAGGGACACCTAGGGGTTTAAAGGCTTGTTATTCATGCTAAAAGTAATCGTATCCTCGACGAAACGGAGTTGTTGTATTTTAGTTTTGTTTTGTTTGCTCGAGGACTAGCAAAGATGAAGTGTGGGGGAATTTGATAGGAGCCTAAAATATATCTTTTGAATGTCAATTTCTTATGCTATTCTTTGCTATTTCTCTTGTATTTTTCGTATATTATACTTTGTTTGCTTTTTGTAGATATTTTGGAGTCATGTTATACGAAAGAAGAGAAATAAAGGCTTATTGAGGTGTTTAGCAGCCTTGGATATCGTGGAGTCAAAGTATAGAAGGGTTAAGGCTCTTTTCGTCGCAAACAAGAATTTCTGACCAGGCATTACTTGGGGTTGCCAATGTTCTCTAATTGAGAATTACTAGGAAGAACCACTTATATCTGCTAAGGGGTACCACCTTCATTATATAATCCCAGGACTAAGTTGAGATTACAACAACAGAGAACCAAGTCTCAGCCATTATGTCTTTAGTCCCTGTTCCCCTCCTTCATGTCGTTGCACTAAGTTCTCACTGCCAGCCATGGATCCATGGTTCGTGTGGTGTGGTTAAAGGGTTAGGTCATCTATTGAACCCGAGATAAGGAAGGAACAAATACTCTAGCTTGTATCCGAGTTTTGGTTTGAGCCGAGAAAATAGTGAAGGAAATGCCTGGGATGCTATTGATTACTGATAATGAAAGAGATTTCAGAGGTGAAGACAAACACAAAGCTTGGGCACGATTCTATTTTGAGTTTAGTGTTGTTTTGAAGCCATTGATTGTGAGTGATGAATGAAGATGATTAATCGAGAACGGATTTTGAGTTCTGAAATGAATAGAATGAATGGGGTTTGTGTGTATGATTACTGGGAAGGAGCTGTGAAATGTTACAAGTTTAGCAGAGTTCTGATCCTCATCAGCTTGCAACACGCCTATACACTGTTTGTAGAAATGTTTGAATGACCAGTTCTGCAGCAGTTCCCATTGTTCACTGAACCAAGTCCATGCCGGAAAGAGCAGTATTTCACAGCTTCAAGTCCAGCTGAGTCTAGCATAATTTCACTAAGATTTGCGTGGGATCTGGTTGGTAATTCAGAAGATGGCGAATTCATTTAGCAGTTCAGATAAGTAGACACATTGAAATTGAGTTGTAGAAGATTTGGGACGAGTTTTCAAAGAGAGAAACCAGAACTTGAGAGTGTTCAAGATAAGTACAATCCAGTAGATAAGTCAATGGAGAAACAAGGGTTTACAGCTGCTAGCCGTGGGAATGATGGGTCTGTACCAAGGGTTAGAGTCAAGTTAAGAGTGGCAAGGACTTCACCGACAAGGGTTAGAAGATATGGAGTTTAGTTTTGAGCTAGAATTCAGTCCCAAGTTGTTGTCTCTGCCGTTGAAAATAGGGATGGATGGTTGAGATTCCGGAGGGGATTTAGAGGAAGAGAAGTATTAGGAGTTGGGTCTTTATCGTATGATTGGAGAACAAGAAAAGAAGCTATAAAAAGGGGTTAAACCTAAACCTACAGCGATCAAGCTCTGATACCCCTGCTCACGGCTGTTTTGCATCATCAACAGAGAGGATCTCTCTGCTCCTCTCCATTCCATCACCATCTGCATCTCCACCATTCCATTATCACCTCTTTGCATACCACCAGCACTTCATAGAATACTCCATCATCCATCCACTGCATAATCTCCACCACTTATATAACCATCTCCACAACATACAACATCATCCATCACCATCTTCACTTGCATATACCTTCACTCCATAGCATCTCCACCAGTTCACAGTACAACCGCCTCAGCAGCTGCCATTGCTCCGCCTCCCATCATCATCATCACCAGTCCACTTATCACCAGTCGCCATACCAACTGTCCCCAGCTGCTCGAGGATGTTTACTGCCATACCACTAGCAGCAACCCTTGGACCTGGCAAGAACACAACATCAACAAGATTTTTACTCCACATCCACCATTCCGCATCTAGGCCACAGTTCTAATACCACCAGCAGCGAGCTTCCTTGGTTCACTGCCATAATACCATTAGTCACCAGTCCCCTTGCTGCTGTTACTTTGGTTTGCTTGTTTAGTTTCACATATTTTGCTGTTTCTGTGCCATGAACTACAGTGGCTAAACATTCTTGATTAGGGAAAAATTCAACGTCCGAACTTGAATTCGAATTGATATTTAAACTGCCTAATTCTTGCAATTTATTTCGTTATTGTTTATTCTATACCGTGCCAAAAGTGTTTATGAATTATTCTTGAATCATTTAATTTGCAAATTAAATTGGTTTATGGATGATTCGATTGCTAATTCGAGAATTTTTCGACCCTTAATTGTCTAGATATTTCGAATACAATTAGTAATATGTGGTTATTGACGATGGGATTTTGTTAAATATCCATGTGTATTGAATGACACTAGTAGATGAATCGAGCTTTTGTGTTTGTCACTAGGAATATCCTATCTCACGGAACTTAAAGCACTTGTTTGAGTCACACCTAGTAAGCGTACCTCTAGTAAACTTGGCATGTAGAATCCGGTAGTCGAGCGCTTCCGTGTCCGATGAACTTAGGAGATATAACGGAATAGTCGAGCGTACTAATTATTCTAGGGTTACTAGTAATGGGTACTTTGCAGAAACTAGTTATATCAATAAGATTCATGTTTTGTGACTTAGAAGGAGTCCTTGATCATTCTCATATTTTCATTTCTTATTCAGAAATTGAATCGAAAACTTGGACTCAACCCTCCCTTAGCAACGAACCTGCTTATCTGTATACTACTAGTTAGTTTAAAGAGAAGTAGATAAATATTATTTTTGCGAGTTCGACACCTCGTCATACACACATGTACTAGACAATTTTGGGTTTGTGTAACCGTACCCAAACTTGTACATTGGTTGGGTCAACACTAGTTAACCAAATGGTTAGCCAAACGATAAATTCCATATCAACCATATTCTTCTTCACCATAACTAGTCCAAATGACTCAAATGAACTAGTTAGAGAGTTGTTCAATTGTTATGAGATCCCATGTACTACACAAGACACAATTGAAGCAAAAACAATGTGATTCACTCGAATCGATTCATGAACTATGAAGCCACAATTTGCAATAGCATTCCTTTGTTTATTAAGATAAGTTCACAAATAACGTTTTTAGACATAACCTACTCAAGTTCGCGGACTCAAGTCAACCGGTTGGAGTGTACAAACTCCAGCAGAAATTCTCGGATCGAGAACTTCCGTCAGTTCGCGGACTGAAACTGAGATACAACTCCAGCAGAAATTCTTGGGTTCGAGAACTACGCCAGTTCACGGACTGATTTGACGGTTCACGTTCCGGTTTCACTTGATCAACAAAGTTCGCAAACTTTGGTTCAAGCAATAAGGACTTATACATATATGTGTTACCATAATAATGTTTATATCCTCAAATGGTTATATTATCTAAACCCTCATTTCAATCATTGAAACATTCTCAGAGGACGTTATATAGCTGTTATTCCCAAAATATTTTTCGTCATAGCGATTTCCAAAATGATTGAAACATAAAATGACTTTCGTCACTAGGCAAAGATGAACTTGGCTAAAGCGAAAGCTTAACCAACACACATTTCTAGAAATAGATAAGCGAGATATACTCAGCTCGAAATGAAATATGTGTATATTCTTAGTCTATATAGTAATACGACTTTTGTCTCAAGATAGAAGATAGAATAGATAAACTTTTGAGTGATAGATAAGTTCAAGTCTCCACATACCTTTTAGTCGATGAAGATCCACTGGTTCCTTGAGTAGTCCTTCGTCTTGTATGATGATCGCCATGGAGTTCTTGAGATCAACTACACTTTCTATCCTAGTCCGAGACCTTAGCTATAGTAGACTAGAAATCAAGACTTTATAATTTTGATCACTAATATTGACAAACATGCTTGAGATAGCAACGCATGCGAGTTCGGCCGAGTAATGCTCTAACAAAAGAAATTTATTACTCGGGTGCCTTCGTTAAAAGTAACAATTAATGCTCTGACACAGAACATGTCTAAGCAGCTTTTTCAGAAAAAGGACTAAAATAGTGTCTTTGATAGACAGGTATTAAATGCTTATGACACCCTTGGAAAAAACAATCTTAAAACGTTGAAAACCAAATATATGGGTGTCAGATCTTGCCAAAAACAAGGTTATTAAATGCTTTAGAAGATTTTTTTTTGCTTAAAATCTCCCTGAGATTCCCCTGTCAGTCAAAGGTTCTCAGATCTAGAATATGCTTTGTTAAAAAAGGGTTGTTTTAATATAAAACAAAGATTTTGGCATTTTGTGGGTACGCTTTTTGTGAAAAACTTTGTAGATCTGTAACAAGGTAGGTTTTTAGAGGCTATGAACTCAAAAACATACATAAATAACGAATGAACAAATCACTAGAGAGTGAGATTCAACGTCAGAACACAGATCCCTTCGCTTCCGAAGATGCAGAAGTTAAAAGTAAAACTGTGTCTAAACTCAACGTTGTGAGAAAGAACACGGTGGGCGCCAAACTGTGACTACTCATTTTCCCGTAGTATACGTGATGTATACAGTTTGGAGGATCAGATGCTACGTAGTATCGATACCTCTGTTGAACTGACGATGCTAAGTAGTAAAAAATGTGTAAGATCACAATAATAACGAAGAACACAAATATAATGTAAAAGCTTCTAAGTTATCATGAGACACAAGAGATTTACGTGGTTCGACATTTGTCTACATCCACGGGGTAATGAGTGATTGTTTTGTATTAAGTTGTAGTGGTTACAAAGATCTTAAATGCTTCCCAAAGTAATAGAGATAACTCAAGTTGAAGTAAATACTTAAGTTCTAAACATTAAAGAGGTATGAGCTTAAGACTAGATCTTCTCCTTCTAGGTATTGAATGCCTTTAGTTTGTTGGTGAGGCTTGGTATTTATAGCCCCTTCTGCTGTTGGTATATCTTTGCTGCCACTGGGTCCATCGTTTGCTGATATAACTTTCATACCAATGGTACCTTCGTCCACCGCGTACCTTCTCCAATAATATTCTGCCACCTCAGCTGACCCACGTTCCTTCATGAACTACCCAACCTCAGTGTAGGTTGTACCTTCGTTCACCGCCAGCTTCTATAAATCGGGTTTTGCCACGCTTCCTCTCTCCACCTGCCTTGATTCATGCGTGTAGATAAGAGATTTGTGCATTTAATGCTGATTAGATGCGTCATTTACCTATGTCCCCTCGCCATCTGCTTTCTTGTAGACTAGGATTTTACTCTTCTTATCTCCATCGCCGAGGTCTTCTTTCTTGGAGAGAGATAAACTAGATCTGCGGAGGTATCCTTTGCTGCTTTGGTTTCCTTGTCCAGCGAAGGTTACACAGTTGGATTTATGTGCGGACACTAAGATCATGACACGTGCTCCACAGAATATTGGTATTCACAAGGTATTTATAGACCAAGATGTTTGGACATCAAGGAATTTCCAAAACCGAAAATATTCTCAAGATATGCAATAAATAACAAAATTTAGTTTTCCTAATTCCAATAAATGCTTGTCTAAAATTTCTGAAATCTTTCAATAGAAAATCTCCAATTAGTAAATGCACATTACTAATTTTTATTCTCTAGAGGTATACATTTAATTGCTGGTAATTAAAACATATAAACCCAAAAACCTTAATTAAAATATTCTCAATTTATTTTGGAACAAGATCTCCTTAAGTATTAAGGAATATCTTTGAATAATAAATGATAAGAGTTACTGTACATGTTCAAAGTATGTTGACATCTTTTCACTGTAAATCCTTATTCATATTTACATGGATTTACATTCTTGGAATCGGTTATACCACACTTCCAAACAAGTTTAGAATTGGTTCACCTGTATTCCAAGATCACTATGTGATTTATCAAATATAAAATCACATACATGGGTTCAATCGGTTCTACCAATCACTAGGATCGGTTATACCTTAATAAGGAAATACTTGTGATCGGTCACACAAGTTACCAGGACCGGTTACATCAGTTACCAAGATCGGTTACATCAATTACCAGGACCGGTTACCATATACTCATGGTATTGCTTGTGATCGGTCACACCAGTTACCAGGATCGGTTACACTAATTACCATGATTGGTTACATCAATTACTAGGACCGGTTATCAATTACAAGGATCGATTATACAACACTCTATGATCGGTCACACCAATTACTAGGATCGGTCACACCAATTACAAATATTGATCATACCATCTCATGGTGATTACTTAGGATCGGTTACACCAATTAATAAAAACTAGTCATACCACATCATAAGTTAGGCATTGTATCAGAGATTATACGATTAAGCGGAAGCGGGTATCGGTTCGTACCTTGAACTTGAGCTCCGATTAGAAAGAACAAACAGCAGCAGCAACAACAACAACGTTTCAACACGACGATCAGCATGTACTACAATCTTCTAGGATGAGCACAAACTTGATTCACAGGCTAAGAACTTAAAACCTTTTTCCCCTAATGGTAACTCTCTTTTAGGGTTAGAGTTACCACTTTTCTTACGGTAAACTTATGTGTGATATATGTGGAATCACGTAACCCTTTACACATATGCTAGAGATGTTTATATAGGTTCCAAACCCTAAGGAATATGGAACCCTACCGGGCTTGCCACATACAATATGGGCGACCATATTCGGGTCCAACCCGAATATCTAACATCTCCCACTCGCACATAGTGTGTGTGGATTGTACCGGAAGAAAGAAAAGTTCATATTAGTAAATAGCCTGTGCGACCATCGAGGTACCTGCAATTTGGGAGCTCTATACTAGCAGCTCAATATGAGTCAGCATAGAGACATCAACCCTTTAAAAATGTTTGTATCTCGTAGTATCCTAGGTACATCAAAATCTCATTGGTCTAGACTACTCTGATCCCTCGTAGAGCTAGTCTAACCCTCATGCTAGCTTATTGTAAATACATTCACACTTGTGTTGCAACTCCAGCAAGGCAACCCAAGTCGTCGACTATGAATATAAAAACATTCATGAGTTTGATGACCTTCCTTTCGCCCTATTGCCAAGAAGTTTCAGAATCAACTGCTTTCCCAGATATGTACCCTTTAAGCCGAATCATCCATGGCCACAGGACACATACTAAAGTAGCAATCATCGAATCTTTACTTAATAACAAAGTCAAAAGTCATAAGGTTACCTGTGTATAATATAATTATCATACGGACTCACATGGTGAGAAAAGCAGGGAACGATTTTCGCACCTCCGTAGTGGTCGCAAGCACGCATAATATGAAAATGCGCTAGAGTGGAGTTTTACTTGACTAAACAAGTATATGTCACAAACTCTTACACTCTACAAATCTTGACTCAGTCACAACTCTTGCGCCTAATCCGAAATTTCTAACTGCTCGCTTTCATCAAGCGCCGTGAAAGATATTTCTTATTTGGCTATTCTTTAAGGTATGATGAACAGTAGGTACATTCATCATCGATCTTCACTATATAGATCTCATCTTGGTATTTCCAAGCCGATGCATCATCTCATCTTTGCTCGCTCTCCTTAGCGCCAAAAGGTGACTGCTTATGTGAGTAAGCCAGTCCATACCAGGTGACATATCAATCAAGTTTCGACATAATGCATTCTCTATGCACCAATGTCAGCGTGTATATCCATGCCCATAAGTAAATAATCAATCATAAAAATGAACCATTATCAAATTGTATTGATTATTAATAAATATCCATAAAACATATGCATCTACGATCATCATGTCTTAGAAAAATAAATAATTAAATAAAGAGACATCCATTACCACCTACGTAAACCTAACGCCCTAACATGAGACATGAAAACATCTCTTGGTATAGGTTTAGTAAGGGGATCAACTATCATCAACTTTGTAGGCATGTACTCCAAAACTATTTATTTCTTCGCAAGAGCAGCTCTAATAAAACAACACCTCCTATCAATGTGCTTAGTCTTACCGTGGTACTTTGGGTCTTTTGTATAAGCAATCATTGATGTGCTATCAGTGTTAATTTTCACCCCATCAGTGGCGTGAGTGACAAATTCAAAACTCTCAAAGAACCTCCTTAACCAATTAGATTCTTTTATTTCAGCTTGACAAGCTACAAACTCAGATTCCATTGAAGACATAGCGACAATTGACTGTTTCTTACTACTCCATGTGATGGCCCCGCCATTTAGCAAGAAAGCATACCCTGATGTGCATTTTTGCTCTCCCGTTTCGCCATTCCAGTTAGCATCACAATAACCACTGAGACGTAGATATGAACCCTTGTAGCATATCATGATATCGCTCGTCCCTTTGAGATACCTTAGTATCCTTTTGACCGCTTGCCAGTGCTCAAAACCAGGATTCGACTGGTACCGACTAACTAATCCAATAGCATAGCATATTTCAGGCCGAGTACACATCATAGCATACATCAGGCTCCCAACTTCTTTGGAATAGGGTACCCGCGACATCCTAACTTTCTCTTCAGGGGTATTAGGGCACATCTCAAAGGCTTAAGTTCTGACCTTTAGCAACTGGTGTGTCTATGGGCTTACATTTTTTCATGTGAAATCGCTCAAGAACCCTTTTAATGTATGTCTCTTGTGACATACCCAAAAGTCTCTTTGAACGATCTCTAAGGATCTTAATCCCGAGCACATAGCTTGCTTCTCCCATGTCCTTCATCTCAAAAGTTGAGGACAACCACTCTTTTGTGGCGACGATAATCTCCATGTTACTTCCAGTTATAAGGATATCATCAACATATAAGGACAAGATAAGGAAACCTTTATTGGACCATTTAACGTACACACAATGGTATTCTTCTATCATCGTAAACCCATTGGAAACAATGGATCGATCAAATTTTAAATACCATTGTCTAGATGATTTTTTTAGGCCATAAATAGATTTTTGGAGCTTGCAAACTTTGCACTCTTGACCTTTAATCACGAAGCCCTCTGGTTGCTCCATGTAAATTTCCTCATCTAGTTCTCCATTGAGAAATGCAGTTTAAACATCCATTTGATGAAGTTCCAAATCCATATATGCGACAATAGCAAGTATAAGGCGTATCGAGGCAATTCTCACCACGGGGGAGAAAGTTCCAAATCCATATGTGCGCCCTTCTGGGAGGTCAACATATTGCCACACACCATTTATCCTCATTGATTCTATCTCTTCTTCCTGTGCAATAATCCATTTTCCCTTTTAGGAGATGACAAAGCCTCTTTAAAATTCTTAGGCTCTGCGTCATCATGTGAACAAACCATGAAACTTTCCCCCTCAATCTGAAAACGACGACGAGGTACTTTTCCACGTTCACTTATCCGAGATTTGGGATCCTGATTTGATGGAGCCAATCCATTATCAGGTGGAACACTCCCACTTTCCCTAGGAGAACGAGGAATTTCTTCGTTATTCTAAACTAGACGAACTGGTGTGTCTTCCATTGACTCTTCCACCTCAAAGAGTCTAAGATATCCCCATACCTCGTTCCTTCTAGGAAAATCCTGTTCTAGAAAATATACATCACGTGACTCAATCTCAGTTACACTTCCATCAGGATTCTCACCAATGAACACATGGCCTTTCGAGTGATCAGAATATCTAATAAAGATACACTTTTTTGCTCGAGGTCCCAGCTTCCCATACCGGTGAGAACTGTTGTGTACATAAGCCGCTAAACCCCATGGCCGAAAATTACCTAATTTAGGTTTTCTGCCGGTCCATAATTCATATGGGGTGGAAGGCACTGACTTCGAAGGCACACGATTAAAGACATAGGCAGCAGTCAGTAACGCATCTCCCCAAAAAGAAATAGGAAGATGAGCTTGCGCCATCATTGACCTAACCATGTCTAAAAAAGTACGATTCCTTCTCTCTGCTACACCATTTTGTTTAGGAGTACCAGGAATATTCAATTGTCTTAGGATCCCTTTTTCCTCACAATACCCTTTGAATAGGTCAGATAGATACTCGCATCCACGGTCATTTCTGAGAGCCTTAATGCTCTTATTTAGTTTATTTTCCACTTCGCATACATAGTGTCTAAAGCAGTCCAATGCTTCTGACTTGTGGGATATCAAGTAAATATGACCATATCACGTAAATTCATCTATAAAAGTGATGAAATAAGAGGCTCCATGTCTTGCCTTAACATTCATTGGGCCATATATATCAGAATGAATTAATTGCAAAGGCTCAGAGGCCCTTTTGGCTGTCCCAAACGGTTTTTTAATGGCTTTGCATGCAAGACAATGTTCGTAGGTAGGCAAGAAGACTTTAGCGATGGGGCCTAAAATACCTTCTCTAGCTAACCTAGTCATCCTTTCTTGCCCTATATGACCTAATCTAGCATGCCAAATCACAGAATCATTATTAACATCTGAGGAAGACGCAACTAATGAAATAAATTTATTAGCATCAAAAGAACTAGAATTGTCAATATCCAAAACCATAAAACCATCCGAAATATAACCAAAACCATAAAACTCAGTTGCCAAGCAAATCTTAACAGAATTACCCTGAAAAAGAAAACTAAAACCTAGACGCGACATACTATTAACTGAAACTAAATTTCGTCGAATATCTGGAGCATAAAGTACATCATGGAGGATTATCGTGCGCCCTTGTCGCAGATTTAGCATATATGTACCGATTCCAAGTACTTCTATGCTAGTTGTGTTCCCCATATAAACTCTCATGCTCCCAGCAGGAACTCGACGATAATCTAGGAACCCATCTCGGTCCCTCGCTACATGGTCGGTTGCTCCCGAATCTACAACCCACAAATGAGGAGAATGAGCAACTAATGCTTGACTAGAAACAAAACATTCATAGCGAGGAATAGGTTCAGAAATTACCTTCTTTGGCTTAGTGCATTTACGAGCAAAGTGTCATTTCTTATCACAGTTAAAGCATTTCATCTCTGCTTTGTCTTTCTTACCAGCACGCTTGCCTCTTTTGCGCGTAGGAGCGTTGGTAGTGGATGACCCAGATCCATCACGAGGATTCTTAGTAGAAGAACCCTTAACCCTCTTGTACTTAGACCCATTGGTCTTATGCGAAGCAGATTCAGCAGCAAAAATAGAACTGTCAGTCTTAGCAGCTTCCAAGCGCTCGACTTCTAGTTCCACATGACGAGAAATATCCTCAAAAGTGCGGACATTATCATTATGTGTCATGTTTTGCTTCTTCTGCTCCCAAGAGTTAGGTAACGAACGAATAACAACTTGTACCTGTTGTTCATTTGTCAAGTGATGACCTACAGCCTCAAGTTCGCGTATCATTGACGACATTGTCCTCAAATATTGCTTCATTGTAACATTCGGCTTCTTTTGACAAGTGTCAAATTTCATAGTCAAAGAGCGCAACTTAGCCATAGAGGTAACTCCAAATTTCTGCCTGACTGCCTCTAGCATGTCATGAGCAAACTGGTGGTTCTAAAACTCCCCAATGAGATCATTGTGCATTGAGCTCAGGATCATATGACGAGCACTGCGATCCTTCTTAATCCATTCCAGGTAAGCCTCGAGGTGGCGACGGTGTTGAACCGTCGTCCCCTCCTCAAGCCGAGGCATCACATGCTCAGTTATTTCCTGCAGCCCATCATCATTCAAAAGAAAAACGATCTTTCGGCGCCAGATATTATAGTTGTCGCCATCAAGTTTTTCACCCTTGTTCAAATCAGCAATGATGTTCTTGGAAGCCATTTAGTCTAACATAGAATGCGAAAAAAAATAAAGGATATTAAACTTATGGAACTATACATATATTAAAAAAAAATAACTTTGCAGCATTAATCTAAATAAATAGCAAAACAACATTACAAGTCGCAAGATCGAAAAATCGTTAAACTCCTAATCATCTCTCGCGCCACAAGTAATATTATCTACATCTATTTAATATATGTGCAAGTTATTGGTTTTTGGGAATTAAACAAACTCAACCAAACAACCTCCCACTCAATTGTTTTAACATGTTATCAATCAAAATAATAATTCAATCAAACATGTTATCAAACCAAAATGATTATCTAATCAATCAACATGTTATCTAGACATACAATTCAGTAATATATGAATTCAATCCAGCACCATACATGTTGTATATTAAAGAAATTAGACAATCACCACATAAATCATTCACATGTTATCATGGATAAAGCGATTAACCATATAATTTCAAAGAAACTCTATCATGTGAATCTAATTAGGTTCTGAAAATAATTTTATTGAATTCGGAGCGTCGAAAAACCTCAAGGTACCAAAATTGGGGTTGATCCGACAAACACAAAAAGAGAAATAAACAAAAAACGATAACCAAACCGGACCGAAATGTGAACAGGACAGCGAACCAGACCGAACTGTGAACCGCGAGCTGACCCACCAGTCTGGGTTGGACCGCGGGCTGATCCACCGAGTTGGACCGCGGGTTGACCCTCCGGTCTGGGTTGGACCGCGAGTTGAGTCGCCGATCTGACTTGGTTGACTCGCCGATCTGACTCGTTGACTAGCCGATTTGACTCGGTTCCTGTTCAACGTCTTCTCCAAATTTCAGCAGCGTACAAACGCGCATGACCAACTTTGTGTGACGATATCTCACTCATACGAGTTCCGATTCAAGCAAATAATATGTCAAAAGAAAGCTCTCAGAGAGCACTATCTATCTATATTAATTTTAATTAACATGGATCGACATATATACATCAAAACAATCATCAAACCACTGCTCACAAACATGATATAAAACTAGGGTTTTTGCAATATCTTTCAAACCACACGTTTAAACAATACAAAACTTTCCAGGAGATCATTTGAATCAATAATGAACATACCCAATTAAATATTTCAAACCAAAACACCTTATGAAGATCCGAAATATTTATACATCCATTAATGACTTTTAACCCAAAAAAAAACAAGAACCCTAATCATGATACTATCATGTTATCAACAACTTTCAAGCAACCAAAGCAAGTTAAATCAAGCACGAAAAACGCAGCAAACCAATATCTCATGATACCAATATCAGAGATTATACGATTAAGCGGAAGCGGGTATCAGTTTGTACCTTGAACTTGATCTCCGATTAGCAAGAACAAACTGCAGCAGCAGCAACAACAACGTTTCAACACGACGATCAGCAGGTACTACAATCTTCTAGGATGAGCACAAACTTAATTCACAGGCTAATAACTTAAAACCTTTTTCCCCTAATGATAACTCTCTTTTAGGGTTAGAGTTACCACTTTTCTTACGGTAAACTTATGTGTGATATATGTGGAATCACGTAACCCTTTACACATATGCTAGAGATGTTTATATAGGTTCCAAACCCTAAGGAATATGGAACCCTACCGGGCTTGCCACATACAATATGGGCGACCATATTCGGGTCCAACCCGAATATCTAACACATTGTGATTAGTTATACCAAGATACGTAATAAATTTACGATTGGTTCTACCATCTCACACATATTGGTAATCCAAAGATTTGCAATGAATAGTCATACCAATAAGCCTAACGATTTCCCTTTCGATTCATAAAACAAGTTCATGAATGTACATCCTTTAAACAAGTGTAAAATATTATTTCCTAGGATGAAATCTTCACCATAACCCATTCACATAATCATAACATTATATAAAAGATTATGTCGATGTCATATCTAAAAAGTTCAAAAGATAAACGTTATACTTCATAGTTTAATTCCCTAATACTATGATCATACAAATATGACCATGTCACATCAGTAGAGTATTATACAGCTTCGCAGTTATGTTTTTAATATAGCACGACTTGAAAAATACGTTAGGAATGTAGTTGCTGGAAATACCACAACACACCCCATATAATATTATGATAACAATTTCTAGATCTAAATCTATTTCATAACCAAAATAAAGATTAAAGTGCTAAAATTATAAATAAGACACAAGATTTACGTGGTTCGATCAATGTGATCTACATCCATGGGGTTAGGGTTCTTCACTATGATTATTGAAATTACATTTGGGTTACATTGAGATTCCATTAATGAGTATTTGGAGCTCTAGATTTAGTTTTAGGGGAGGAAGATGATAAAGAAAATAAATCTCTCTCTCTCTCTTACAAAATGTCTATGATTTACAAAAAATGTGTATTCTCCCCCTTCTCTCTCCTGCCTTCCTCTTTATATAGGTGTTTACATAGTGGATGACAACTATGTTGTCCCTTATTTTCGGATCTGGCTTACGGAAATATCGCAAGAGCTTTAATGTTAATCTTCGCAAACACGCTAAACTTCGCAGGATCTTCACACCTTTCTCATGTTTACGCTGTCGTTGTCTGCTACTTCATTTTTCTAATTCATCTGCGACACTAGAAATGTGTCATTGATGAAAACTTCGCAAATGTGTCCTTGTCGCGATATTCTGATCCTACATCTTGCCTTTTTTCTTCTTGAATATTGCTTGAAGAGAGATCTTTAAGAAAAAATATGTTGTTGTAGTAGTCTTTGATCTTTGTTGATGAAGGAACGAGCGAAAGAATACTGGACTTAAAAAGTACGTACTTGCTTCTGTTCTTTTGTAAAGTTCCGGAGCTTTGCGAAGTAAATAAGAAGTATCATCTCTTGAAGTATGCGAAGTATGAAGTATCCTTGAAGAAGTATAATAAGTACTCAATCCTCGAAATATAAGAAGTATCCGTCTTTGAATGATAGTAATAAGTATTGCCTCTATTCATGCGAAATTATTACTCTATTTTTGGTGAGGATTCTTGTCCACTTTAGAAATGATTCTTGTCGAGAAGATAAAGAACAAAAAATGTTTTCTTGGTAATCCATAGTTGCCTCTGTTGTTTATCTATGAGGTTAGAATCCTCGAGAAAATGTTGAATGAGCGAGTTGTTTCTTCATCCTTATCTTACCTCTGCCTCATGATAGTATAATCTCTTCAAGGTTCTTTTAATTATGCGAAATAATTGAGCGAAATAACCACATTCTGCAAAATAATCACATTCTGCGAAATTCTAGCTCATTCTGTGAAATTATGAATAGTAATCATGCGAAATTCTGAATAATCCTGAGAGATTATGAATAGTACTCCTGAGAGATTCTGAATAGTACTTATGAGAGATTCTGAATAGTACTCCTGAGAGATTCTGAATATGATCTGCATGAAAAATGGTTAGTACTTTATAAAAAAATTATTTTATCATGTGGTCTTATTTTGCCTTCCTAAGTAAAGGTCTTATTTTGCCATCTTTTTACATTGCGACAAAATCGCAGGGCCTTTCTACACTTCCATGTGGAAACCCATTGATCTTGCCTTAACTTTTTGTTCTTTTGTATTTTTGTTGTGACAATATGACTGGCCTAAATTTTCTTGCGAAATTAAAGCCCCGTGACATTGCCGTCTTGCGACGAAATCGCAGGATGTCTTTACACTTGCATGCAATGACCCATTGATCTCGTCTTATCTTCTCTTTTGTATTATTGCCTCTTCATGAATGTTGCACAATATGACAAGTATTAATACTCCCGTGAGTAAAAAGCCTCATGACATTTGCGTCTTAAGACACTTATCAGCTCCCTAATGGATGGTGCCGCCCTTATCTTCCCCCTGGTTGCCCTTTCAAGGAAACGTACTTCTGCCATACAAGACTAGATCCTCCCATCCAGTCTTAACAACAACCAGTTATTTTCGCAGCCTCTTATCCCTTTTTCCTATATGGCTTATGGTTACGAGACTGCACCCTAAGTGGGGTTTTCTTCGGCCGAGTGCATCATATCCAATACTTGCCAAGAATGGCCAGGGTAGTTTCATACGCCCTGGGAACTCTTGGCTCAACCATGTACCTCGGTGCCTTGGTCATACTATGCACCCCTTAGGAGATCTCTTATTACCTTAGTCGCCCAACTCAAGTCATATGCTCAAGTTGAGAATCCTAGGTGTCTCTCCTGGATGGGCTTTCATTGACCCCAAATATCCATGACTCAGGTTCCAGCAGTGGTGTAACCTTATCGCTGAGCCATCCAACAGATACACCCTTCTATGACGTACTTTAGGTCTTATATTTTCCTCTTGCGAAACTTTATTCGCGAACTAGGGTGTACGCCATAAAGGTTCGTCCCATTCTAATCTTAGATTTTTATGGATCTTAGATTGTCTCTTGCGAAATTTTCGCATTTCTTTATTCTTTCATTCCCATAATATCATATCATTTGAAGCAAAGTCAATATTCAAGAGAAATTCTAATACATTGTAATTCTGAAATCTTTGTAGTTCTGAAATCTTTGTAATTCTGTGATTGTATCGCGTTTTATAAATCAAAAATATTTTATTTTCCGTAAAAGAGATATTCTAGAGAAATATATAGATTGAATTTTCTCGGTTTTCTATAATTTTGAAATCTTTGTAATCTTGAAATCTTAACGATCTTTGAAATCTTTGAAAATTTTTGAGATCTTTAAATCTTTGCGGTGATTTCACCTTTTGTAATCTTTGAAATCTTCTTTGAAATCTTGCGATTGTATCGCTTTTTGTAAATTAAATCAAAAATCTTTTATTTTCTGTAAGTAAAATTTTCTAGGTGTAGTTGCAGAATTACCTACAACTTCACCCTCAGTAGAATTTGTAAAACTTAAGAAGTTCTTGATGATGAATGACAATTTTCTTATTAATTTTCTCAATTGATTACATAAAAGTATCTAAATGGAACTAGAATAGTTACAACTTTCTCTATTCTCTTTCCTAAGATATTTTCTAACACTCACTAAAAGAACCTCTTGAATTTTACATTTGAACTCCTATTTATAGTGAAATTTGTACAACTATATATGTATTGCGAAGTATCGCAATACATCTTCGTAAGATTATTCTATCTTCTCAAATCTTCATACTTCCCCGTGCTTCCTATATCATCGCATCGTTTTGTAACTCTTTCCTCTTATATTTATTACGATGTTCGTAAGCTAATATCTTGCGATATTCGGTACCTACATCTTGCCTCTTCTCATGTCAATTCTGCGAAGAAGAAATGATCGTGAGAACATAACCGTTACTTATTCTTTTAGAATGTGGACACGTCTTTTGTAACCGTCCTTTTACAACTATTCCCTTATATAAACTCTTTTACATTCTCTTCCTTATCTTTTTCTTACTTTCTCTCTTTACTTCTGCAATTTTATCTTCTTATCGTACTCTCCATTACCATTTTTCTCTTCCTGTTTATATCATCATGAGTTCTCTGAGGTAATTTTATTCTATCTTCCGCGTCTTTTACTTGTTTTCCTCTTTGATTTCTGTATAATTTATTATTTGATTTTGGTTTGTTTCAGCAAAACTATTCCTCAGGTGAAACCTCCAACCAGAAATCCAAGCCCTAATCTTCGAAGAAGGAAATCCGAGAATCAAAAGGTAGTTAAAATACTCTGTCTTCTTTTTTAAACAATATATTGTTGCCTCAGTTTTTAATCTACATTTTGATTCGTAGGTTGGCGAAAAATCAAACCCCAACAAGAGATCTCGAGTGACTAAACCTACACCAATAATTTCAATTGATGACTTCCTTCCTGAGGTTGATAAGGAATTTCCCTCTCCTCCTCGTGAAAGCACTTCTTCGCAAACTCCTGCCTCTACTCCATTACCCAGTTTTCAGTCTCCCACAAATGTCAATTTATCAACACTCCTTCAGGATCAACCTTCGCAAAATAATTTTTCATCCCCCTCTCTTGAAAAACCTATCTTAACTCCCAATCCTTTGAATGATGTTGCTCCAGACAATTTACAACTTGATCTTATTCCTTCAAATTCTTCTCCTCTTCCTCAAGAAATTCGAGATGGAATTCACTCAACTTTCCGAATGTTATCTGAAGTTTTGAATAGTACTGCGAAGTCTACTAATGTTCGTTCGCAGTATGAGTTTTGCGAAGCACTAAATAGTTTCATCAATCCTGATATTTCAATTTCACGTCAATCCTTAGAAAGAGAAGTCGAATTACTTCGCCAATCTTTGAAGTCTTCAAGAGAAGAATGTGAGAATCTTCGTAAAGAGAATTATTAGCTTCAAAACGATTCTCTTGACTGTGCGATCCTTCGCAAAAGGAATGATGAATTGAAAGGTATGGTTATTATCTTCATATTTTCCCCTTTTGTTTACTTATATTCTTCATATGTTTGAAACACCCATTAAACCCATTCCCCTTTATAGAATCCATCCGGAAATGTAGAATGTTGGTACTTCGCCATGAATCAGATGCATCATAATATCAAGCCAAGCATGCAAGCCTCTTGAACCAATTCTCCCACTTATCTGATCTTCATTCATGTGCTCTTGATAATTTTGATGCTCTTTTCCAAGAGAATACCCAACTGATTTATGACCGAAGTTTTTTGAATGATGATATATCTCAACTTTCTTCTTCTTTAACTAAAGCCATCTTGAGAATTGAAACCTTATTAGGAGAGAACAAAACCTTATCAGAAGAGAAATGCTTGTATTTGAATACAATGACCGTTTCTTCGCAACAATTAAACACTCTTCAGAATAAATGTTGCGATCAAGAAAATCTTCTTTCTTTGTTAAAAGGTGAACTTGAGGAATTAAAGAAGTCTTCATATGCAGAAAGAAGTTCTTTTGCCGTTGAGAAGAAGTCCCTTATTAATAAGAATATAATCTTAAGTACCAAGAAGAATCAACTTGAAGAACATTACTCTGAACTAGAAAGTCTTAATGCCAAACTTGCGAAGGATAAAAATTTTCTTCTTTCTAAAGACCAAAAGCTTCAATCTAGACTTAAAGGATTAGTTGGTGATGGTTTTGATAATGCGATGGATCAGATGAAGAATTGTTGTCTATCTTTAGCTCAATTTCTTACTTCGCAAAGAGAAGGTAGTCATTAAAATTTGACTGCCTCTGATGTATCTAAATTTTTTTTTTTTTTTTTTATATTCGCAAATTTAACTCTTTGAATTTTGTTTTACTCATGAGAATAAACGAGAATAACCTTCGCAATGCTAAGGCTGGACTAGAAGCCTCCTGTTCTGAGCTTCTCAAGAAAAATGCTTTGATTTCTACTTGCTTAATCAACTCTCGTGATCGTGCCACTCGGAGATTCAACTATCTTGCTTATTCCAAAGATATCGAAGATACCAACCATCAGAAAGTCATCTGAAAGCCCAAGTCTTTGTGAATAACATTCACTTATCAAGATCATTGCCTCCTGTGAAGATTAATCCTCTAGGAATATCTGATGATGAAGTTGTTCGTGATCCTGATAGTGATTTTGATTATGAGAGTGATGATGAAGGACTTGATGGTGAAAAGGAATATGTTCCTCAAAGAGATATCCCTGTTGCAGACTCTACAAAGGATGATATTTCGCAAAAGTCGAATGCTGCTAATGACCCTGCTCATCTTAAAGACCCAGCACAGAGTGTCGATGAAGCATAATAATATTCTTTCTCAAATTATCATTAATTCTCTTGTTTTCCTTTTCTTTGAACTCTTTCTCTTGGCTACTGTTGGTTCTATTTTTGCAAACAATTCTGCCTACTGTTTTTTGTTCTTTTAAGAAGTACATTTGATATTTTGCGAAGATGATTTGACCTTTCTTAAATTGAATACTTTCCTTCTTTGCATCATTTGATCATATGAAGAAAAATAACATAACTTAAAGACTTAGCTTAGTATCTCCTTTCCCCCTATTATTGCTCTTTAGATGATTAAACCTTGTTGGAAGTATTTGAATATCTTCTCCAATTTAACTTTCGAAGTTTCAGCTTGTTGCGATTGTGAATAAGAAATCTTCCTTTTGAAATGCAAGAATAGATTCTTATGAAATATCCTTAATAAGTATAAGAAGTATAAAATATCTTTGAAGAAGTATTAGAAGTATTCAATCCGTGAAGACTTATTCAATATATGACGAAGTATAGGAATTATTCAATTCGCGAAGAATTATTCAATGTATGAAGAAGTATAACAAGTATTTAACCTTCGCAAAATTTACTAAATATGAAATATCCGTTATAGAAATATAATAAGTATGAGACGTTTTTGAAGAAGTATTCAAACTATGGAGAAATATTCAATGTATGAATAAGTATAAGAAGTATGTAATCCTCGTAAAATTTAATGAATACGAACTATCTGTTTTTGATTGCGAATAAAATCGCATCTTTTGTTATGTCTTCGTGATATATATATTCTTGTAAAAATTCTTCAATGATATTGATGGAATTGTCTTCTTTGTCAGGACTTCATGATATATATTCTTGTAAAAATTCTTCAATGATATTGACGGAATTGCCTTCTTTTTCAGAACTTCATGATATATATTCTTGTAAAAATTCTTCAATGATATTGATGGAATAAATTTCATTAATTGATGTGGTCTTATCATGCCTTCCTAAGTAAAGGTCTTATTTTGCCACCTCTTTTGTGATAATATTTTTGTATTTGCGATAATATGACAAGCTTGAACATTCTTGCGAATATACAACCTCGTGACATTATCGTCTTGCGATGAAATCGCAGGACGTTTTTACACTTTCATGTAATAACCCATTGATCTCATCTTAACTTCTTTGTTATGTTCTGCGAGTTCTCTTTTTATGTATATATATATATATATATATATATTTTCTAGAATGCTCGCAGAAATTCAGTTGTTGCACAAATATGACAAGCCTTTATGTTTTCGCAAACAAAAAGCCTCGTGACATTTGCGTCTTATAGCACGTATCAGCTCCCTAATGGAGGGTGCTGCCCTTTATCTTCCCCTTGGTTGCACCTTCAAGGAAGCGTACATCGACCATACAAGGTTAGCTCTTCCCATCCGGTTCTGCCAACAACTGACTTTTGATCGCAACCTCTTATCCTTTTTGCCTATAGGGCTTATAGTTACGAGGTTGCACCCTATGGGGTATCTTTGGGCCAAGTGCATCATTTGCCAAGACTTGTCAAAAATGGTAGATGTGCTTCAAGCCCACCCGGAACTCTTGACTCAACCGTGTACCTCGACGCCTTGATCGTTTTCTGCACTTCTTGGGAAAGACAGTATGCCTTAGTCGCCCAACCTAAATCATGTTACATCGCATAATATTGTGTAATGTCGCAAGATTAGATGAGAATCCAAGGTGTCTAACCCGGATAGGTACCCCGTTATTGGGTTGTACCCCGTAAAGTTCCATGTACTCAGGTTCCTTGGTGGTGTTCCGGTGTCCCTGAGCCATGCTTATAGGTACCCCCTTAAATGACGCACTTTAGGACTTTGCCTCTTACGAAATGTTTCTTCGTGAAATAGGGTGTACGCCACAAAGGTTTGCCTGTGTAATATTTCTGCGGGTTTCTTTCTTTTCTGAAAGCTGATCACAGATTGCGGTTTTTTATTCGCAAATTGATGTGTGCGTCTTTCTTTAATGAAAGTTAATCGCAATTAAAATTTTGAAATTCGTAACTTTTGCAAATTTCCTGCGAGCAAACAATATTCGTAAAATTTATCATGAGTTTTATGGATAATACCTTTTCAAATACAATCTATTCCAAGGTATACCAAGTCTCAAACCCATGTATCTCCCTTCTAGATCCATCAGTCGATAAGATCCACTTCCCACAACCTCTTTGATAACATATGGTCCATACCATTTTGGTGCTAATTTTCCTCCATTTTCTTTCTGATATGGAGGTGTTTCTCGCATGACCAAATCACCTGGTTGATATTCACGTTCAATGACTCTCTTGTTATACTCTCGAGCTAATCGTTCCTGATAAATTTTCATATGGTGCAACACCTTTTCTCTTTTTTCTTCCAAATCATCCAGTTCACTTAATATCACCCATGCACTTAAATTTCTTTCCCAAGCTTCTTTCTTTGTTGTCGGAATTACAACCTATGTTGGTAATACTGCTTATACTCCATATGTTAAGCAATAAGGAGACATTCCAGTTGCCTCTCTTCTAGTTGTATTGTATGCCCAAACTGCACTAGGTACTTGCTCGCACCACCTTTTGAGATGTCCTTCTAATTTATTTTTGATTGTATCTGCGATTGTTTTATTTGTTGCCTCTTCCTGTCCATTAGCTTGTGGATATAATGGAGTTGACTTTCCACATTTTATCCTAAAAGCACTGAGTAGCATCTCTATATTCTGCCCTTCAAATTGTTTTCCATTATCAGATACTAAGCGTCTTTGGAACTCCGTACCTGCAAATGATGTTCTCAAATATGAACGTAAAAACATCTTTATCACGAATATGTTGTCTTGCTTTTACTTCTGCGAGCTTCGTGAAATAATCTGTTGCGACTATCAAGTATCGTCTTTGTCCGGATCCAGGTAAAAATGGTCCAACAATATCCAACCCCCATTTCCCAAAAGGCCAGCAGCTTGTTGAAGAAGTTAATGTTGCCCCTGGTCCATGAATTATTTTACCATGTCATTGACATTCCTTGCATCTTCGTACGAACAATTTTGCGTCTGTATGCATATAAGGCCAGTAATATCCTTGTATCTTTGCTCTATACGCTAGAGATCTTCCCCCACTATGATTACCAGCTTCTCCTTCATGTAACATCTTTAATATTTTTTCTCCTTATTCACGAGTTAAACACCTGAGAGGTGGTCCACTGAAAGATTTTCTGTATAAAATTCCTTCTCGCAACTTATAGTTTGTTGCACGACTCTTTAATTTATGTGCTTCTAGTCTTTTCCTGGATATTTCTCCCGTTGCGAGATATGCATGAATTTCCTTTCTCCAATCTGCGATGTTGTTTGGTAATTCCATTTCTACTTCCATCGCAACTGCCTCCTCAATTTATTTTTCTTTGTCCACTGATGGGTGTTGAATTGTCTGGATTTTGATATTTCTTGTATTAGGATTTGTCATCATTCTTGGAATGAATGCAAAAGCATCTGCGATTCGATTGTATTTCCTTGTTATATGTCTCCATTTTAATTTTGGTATCTTCGCAGATAATTCATCAACGAGTTTCTTGTATTTCTTCAAAGAAGACTCATTTGTGGTATAATCTCATTTAATTTGACAAATTACCAGCTGCGAATCACTTGTTATCCTTATACTTTTAAGCTTCTTTTCTATTGCGATCTTCAATGCATGCACTACATCTTCGTACTCTGTTTCATTGTTCGTGGATGCAAATTCTAGTCTGAATGAGAATGTTGTTCTTTCTCCTTCTAGTGAAATCAACACAACTCATATTCCATTCCCCTCGTTGTTGGATGATCCATCTACTAAAATTTCCCATCTATTTGGTTCTGTTAACAAGTCTTTTGGATTCCCAAATTCTTCCTCAACATCCATCATTTCTTCTACTGCTTCATCTTCTTCCAAAGGAAATTCCGCCAAGAAATCTGCGACGACTTGTGATTTTTGCGATGATAATACTTCGTATTTTATCTTGTAATGGTTTACTTGGGCATTCCACCTTTCTATTCTTCCTGACCTTTTTGTGTTCTTCATGATTGATTCAATTGGGACTTTGGTTACCACTTTTATCACATGTGCTTGGAAGTATATTCGTAATTTGAATGATGCATAAACCAGGGCTAAGATTAACTTCTCCATTTTAGAATAATTTTTCTCTGCTGCGTTAAAAGTTTTACTAATGTAGTAAATAGGTCTTTCTATTCCTGCGTCTGTTCGCAACAGAACTGCGCTTAGAGCGTATGGAGTTGTTGCGAGGTATACCAATAATTCTTCGTCTTTCTCTGGTTTTTGTAATATGGATGTATTTGTGAGATATTCTTTGATTCCTTGAAAATCTTTTTTACATTCATCAGTCCACTTGAATTTTTCTCCCTTCTCAAGTATGATGAAAAAATGTTTGCACTTATCTGACATTCGCGAAATAAATCTTCCAAGTGAAGCCAAGAGCCCGTTTAGCTTTTGTACTTCCTTTACCGTTGCAGGTGTTGGCATGTCACGAACTGCTTGTATTTTTTCTGGATCAACTTGTATTCCCTCCTTTGATACTATATATCCCAAGAATTTCCTAGACGCAACTCCAATTATACATTTTTCAGGATTTAATTTGATGTTGAACTTTCTCATTTGTTCAAATATTTCCTTCAAATCTTGCACATGATCTTTGGCTTGTTTGATTTTTATCAAAATATTATCTACATATACTTCCAAAGTTTTATCTATCCACTTTACGAACACCTTTTCAACCATTCGTTGATATGTAGCACCCGCATTTCGCAAACCAAATGGCATCTTCACATAACAATATAAACCTCTTGGAGCAAAAAAGGCAGTATGTTCCTGATCTTATTATGCGAGTGATATTTGATTATACCCTTTATATCCATCAAGTGAAGTGACTCTATCATGTCCTGCATCTGATTCCACCATTTGTGGTATGTCTGGTAATGGGAAACTGTCTTTGGGACAGGCTTTGTTTAAATCTGTGAAATCTATACAAATTCTTATCCCTTTATTCTTTTTCGGAACAATGACCATATTCGCAATCCATTCTGGGTATTTCGCTTCCCTTATGATTCCTGCATCCAGCATCTTTTGTAATTCTTCTTCTATCTGTGCATGATAACTTTGTGAGATCTTCCTTATTCTTTGTTTGAATGGTCTTATATTTTTATCTATGTTCAATCTATGACACGCCACTGATGGATCAATTCCCGGTATCTCATCTACACTTCCTGCGAATATATCTTTATATTCTCGCGAGAGATCAATAGTTCTGTTTTCTTCTTCTTCATCCATCTTAGTTCCAATTCGCAAGAATAAAGGCTCCTATTTACTTCCAATATTTACTTCTTTGGTTGGTTCAGATGCAACATAGCTAGGACTTTGCTCCCCCATAGGTGTTGGTTCTTTTATTATTTTCACTGGTTCCCCTTCTTTTTCTGGAATCTCACTTGGTATTCCTCTCCCTTCCTTTGCCCTTATTGTATACACTCTGAATTCTTCTTCCTTTTTTGCCTCCTTCGCAAGTTTTCTACGAAATTGTTTCTTTATTGCTCTCCCTCCACACTGTTTTACTTCAATATGATAACAAAATTTTGCACTATCAAGATCTCCTTTTAATTCCTGTATTCCATTTGGCGTGGGAAATTTGATTTTCTGATGTAATGTTGAAGTAACAGCTTTGATCGCATGAATCCACGGCCTTCCTATCAACATATTATATGGATATTCCATATCTATCACACATAAGACTATATGTGTTTCGATTTCTCCTAGCAATATTCGCAGCGCTATTTCCCCTTTAGATTTTGTTGTAGATTTTCCTAATCCATGAATAAGACATTTTAAACTTGTGATTTCTTCATCTTTTATTCCCATCCCCTTAAGTGCATGATAGAATATGATATTAACAGAACTCCCTGTATCGATCAAAATTCGGTTTAATTTCCATTATTCTATAGCTTTCTTCTCTTCTCACATGATCGGAATTGTGACCACCAATGGTGAAGTGTGGTTCAAGTCTTCATTTGGAATCTCTGCTACTGAAAATGTGATTTTCTGTTTTTCCCATTCTTCCAATGTTGTTATTTTCTCCACCTTCATGATCTTTCTTCCTCTACAATCTCGCTTGTATATCTTTCCCTTCATGTTATTATGAAATTCATCAATCATTGTCTTTGTGATCATATTGCATTCTTCTCTTTTGCAATCTTCATCTACTGACTCCATTTGATCTTCAAATTTTCCACAATTCCTTCAAATTCTGGCTATCACAATCCTCAAGTTCCCCGTTTCTAGCGCCAATTATGTAGTTGTAGAATTACCTACAACTACACCCTCAGTAGAATTTGTAAAACTTAAGAAGTTCTTGATGATGAATGACAATTTTCTTATTAATTTTCTCAATTGATTACATAAAAGTATCTAAATGGAACTAGAATAGTTACAACTTTCTCTATTCTCTTTCCTAAGATATTTTCTAACACTCACTAAAAGAACCTCTTGAATTTTACATTTGAACTCCTATTTATAGTGAAATTTGTACAACTATATATGTATTGCGAAGTATCGCAATACATCTTCGTAAGATTATTCTATCTTCGCAAATATTCATACTTCCCCGTGCTTCCTCTATCATTGCATCGTTTTGTAACTCTTTCCTCTTATATTTATTACGATGTTCGTAAGCTAATATCTTGCGATATTCGGTACCTACACTAGGAAAATGGCACTTATCTTTTACGGCTTGATGTCGTTAATTTTGCACGAAAAATATGTTGCATGAAGTATAAATGTCACTTAGCAAAAAGTAGATGTGAGAGGCAAGAATTGACCCCGCGACCTGCTACTTGCATATTCTCGCACCACACTAACTGTGCTAACCCTCTCTTGCGAAGTGTCTGCGAAATAATCTCCTACTTTTTTCTTACGAAATACCCTTGCGAAATTATCAAAGACTGTGCGAAGTAAACATTTGCATGAAGTAAACGAACATATGTGAAGTGTTCGTGCTGCGAACGTTCGCAAGGTAAACATCTGCGAAGGGAGAAAATTCTTTGCGAATGGGGAGATTCGAACGCTAGACATCAAACTCCTTCTCTTCACTGCTGACCATCTACACTGGCTTCTGTTTGCGGTAGAAAGTCATACTACCGTCGTCTTATTACTATATTCTCTTTAGTAAACTTCAGAAAAAAGGTGAAAAAATATTGCTGCGGTGAGATTCGATCTTGCGACATCAAGCTTCTTCTTTATGCTAATGACCATCTGTGCGGGATGTTGTTTGGTGAATGTAAAGTAAAGTAAGCTTCACGTAAGTTATTTTCTTTTTATCGCCCTTCTATTTTTAACATCAGAAGTCTGTCTTCGTCTTCATATATTTTTCCTAGATTTTTAAGTCTGTCACTTGCGTGTTTTATGAAACTCCATGTGATCCTTGTGTCATTCGCGAACTCCTAGTGTGGCTATCTTTGTGAATTTATAACGAAATCCACTGCCGATTTCTTATTATTGCTTTCATGAGATATATTTTATTTCCATTGATGCTGCTCCTGTACCTTTCTTTTTTTTCTATTCTTCTTTGGACGACTGATCGCATTGCCCCATTCTCAAAGATAATAAATTATAAGATGAATTAAGGTTTGTCTACTAAGTGTTGGTAGTTGAGGCAGTTCTTATCGCCTGTGGATTTGTTATCCGCATCTTCCTTTTCTTTCGCATGATGGAGTTATACTAAAAATTCGCAACTGAACGCTTAGAAACTTCTTTCATCTTTGATGGAATGATTGGTTGACGAAATAACCTGCGGAATTTCGCTATATACTATTTAGTCACTGATGATGATATTTTTCTGAATTGAGAATTCTTCACTTGGAGAGTTTTAATTCTTCATGAAGTTATTTCATTTGTATGCTTGGGGTAGAATCTGGTCAGAAGCTTTAAACTTCGCATAAGGTCTTAGCGTTTCGCAGAAATCATTCATTGTTTCTTCTCTGCAGAGTCTCTTCGTCGGATCTGGTTTGTTTCTTCTGTTACTGGTTGGTGATCAATTCCATTAGCTAATTCTTCTCAACTTATTATCTAACAATGGTTTCTGCGAATTCCTACAAATCCAAGCTTGGTTACTTTAACTCTATGAACTTCCAGTAATCAGCATTATTCAAATAGTCATTAAAGTAAAAAATAATAGGAGATAAGTAAGATGAGAATTATCCCTTTTGTTTGCACTGTTCTTAATATAAGATAAATGCCCTTTTCTTCGCTGGTGTTCCACTGACTTTCGTCCATCTTTGTTATCTCCGTGAATTATCATGGTTTTACCAATGTTAATAACGAAATGGTTGTGTTGTTGTCAAGATGGAAGAATTGTAATGACAAGAAATTGTCTTCTCTTCTCCGTTTGCTAGATGACGAAGCAAACTTGAACTATAGCATTGTTGTCTCGTCATTTATTGATGGTACTTGAAGTATTCCTCCTTTGATGGTTTAGGTAATTGTTGATGGTCCGCAACTTACTACTCGTCAATTCTTTACACTGGTTATACAGGCGGGTTGTTGCTGCGAGATGATAAAACTTTGTTTTGCATGTGAATCTGCTAGCTCTCTTTTTGTTGCTTATTGGATGACTGCACGAGTTAAAATTTTCTTCTTGCTACTAGCGTTCTTCGCATTGCTATTATTTTTTGCTATTATACATGCCCCTGTGAATTTTAGTTATTAGCTAATTATTGCATGACGGAAGCAAAAGAGTATACAATAACATCATCGTTTCAATTTATAATAACCAACTCTATTAGCGCTTATTTCCATCTTAAGGATCATTAAAATCAGAGATAAGAAGAAGAGGGTACTTTCCTTTTGTTTTCCTTGCTCGCTGGATTTTGCGAAGTAGTATTTCTCTAAGCATTTCTCTGATGATATGAGAATGAACTGGTTCTCTGGATCTCTTCTTTTATCTTCGCTGGAATATCTGATGGAGTGTATTTCGTCTATATTTTGTCTTTCCTAATTGATCTTCGACAAAATTATTGTCAATGCTCTGGGAAACTCAGTTTTATTCCGTTATTTCTTGTTGGATAGTTAGCTGATGAGCTTTCATCGGATTTCATTGCTGGTTCTGTATTCTGATCGCCATGAGTTGGCTATTTTGGTCTCCGCAAGCTGGTACTCCTCCAAAGTTGAATGGACTATAAGTGAAGATATTAATATTTAACACTATATTATTCTTTTGTTCATTGGTAGTTGAAACTGGGCCTATGAGCTTTCCTCTTAACATCTTATCATTCTTCTCTGCTGGTAATGTGATTTGCGACAAGTCGCTGAAGTAACTTGCGAAGTGAACTTGACTACTGCCTCTCTTTTCTTAGTTCATTTGGAAGGGTGTTGAATTTTCGTGATTATTGCTCTGAATTAATTAGCTGATGAAGTGAGTACTTTGATTTTCACTGGACGTTCACCGATGGTGATACTTCATATATCACGGGTTCATCTCAGTGATGCCCTGGAAAAATAAACTTGGAATTTTCTTCTTCGCTGGTTTCTCTTCTTCCTGTTATGGTATTCTTTCTCCTTTGAAGTTTGCATCTTTACCCTATTTTGCTGCTCTATTTATTCGCAAGACTTCCTCCTTGTTGAATCAAAGCTCCAGAATTCTTTGATTTGTCCCCTATGGTGAAGTCTTTTTCATGCATCCCTTCGCTTTTTGGCCCTCTCTACAACCTCCACTATCTTTGATAATCCTTTGTACTTCCTGTCGCTATTTTATTTTCCTATGACTAATTTTTATGCTCCTCCGGAGTTTCTTCGTGTGTTGCGAATAATGAGTTTGTTGTTTACGATATTGAATGAAGGATTCTTCATTTTGAATCTACATTCCACTCGAGCATCTTTGAATATATGAATTTCTGCATTCCTGAAATGTCAAACTTGCTAGATATTTTATGGTTGTTGATGCAGACAATTTGTTGTAATAAACCTTTTTGTTCGTGCCTGGTTGATGTAGCATATAAACTTTAATGTTCTTCCTTCGTATGGTAGTCTAGAATTGCCGTGACTTTGTTGTTGCAGTGATGAAATAATCTTGTACATGAATAATACTTTATTCTAAATATACGAGATATTATTTTCATTTGGCTACTGTAACTTCGCTGATTTAGTTATCTCTTAATTCACCATCAACAATTTGCTCCATAAAAAACGTTTAATCATTCATTGCTGCGAACAATAGATCAAGTCAGCGAATAATCTGTATAAGTTTGAGATAGTTGTTTTGGTATAAAGAATGGCACATATCATCGTAAGTTCGGTTGAAATTGAAAATCTTTATATTCCATATTTTCGAAAAATGGGTTTGTAAACCAAGACTTGTTTTGAAACTGTAAGACCCTAAATTGGTTTTAAATAATTTTCTCAAAATTTCGCATAAAAGTTCCCAGACCCAAGTAACTGCAGCTAAAATTAGATAAATAAGGAAGGGGTTTGCTCTTTTAGAGATGGTGGTTAGTGCGACCTCGTTTGATCTTATCTACTTTATATTCTTTTTTCATCACCATCACTCTCCCATAACGACACATCTCTTTGTTTGTTTTGTCACTTCATTCCCATCATTTACTTCGCGAGAATATAAATGTCTTTCGTAACTTTCATTTTGCCTTTGGAAACCATGAAATCACTAGTGTGACAAGATGATTTTGCTGCTTGCAAGTAGTATTTCACTTCGTTGCTTTCATTTAGTCTCAAAATTTCTAGATCTGAACATTAATACTCAAGAAAAAAGAAAAGATGAAGATATTTGTCTCCTGTGGAGCAATTTGTTGACGATTCAACTTCTTCCTCTCTGTTACTGGATTTCTCTGAATTTTTGATGTTGAGTGGATGAAATTTCGGTGAAACCTCCTTATTTGCTCTCTTAACTTAAAGATACAGAAAATAAAACTGCATACAACGGCTAACTTCACCAAATTTTTCTTGAATCAACAAATCGATTCGTCCCTGTTTCTAGCGCAAAAAATGTAGTTGCAGGAAATCCCACAATACACCCCATATAATATTATGATAACAATTTCTAGATCTAAATCTATTTCATAACCAAAATAAAGATTAAAGTGCTAAAATTATAAATAAGACACAAGATTTACGTGGTTCGATCAATGTGATCTACATCCACGGGGTTAGGGTTCTTGACTATGATTATTGAAATTACATTTAGGTTACATTGAGATTCCATTAATGAGTATTTGGAGCTCTAGATTTAGTTTTAGGGGAAGAAGATGATAAAGAAAATAAATCTCTCTCTCTCTCTCTCTCTCTTACAAAATGTCTATGATTTACAAAAAATGTGTATTCTCCCCTTTCTCTCTCCTGCCTTCCTCTCTATATAGGTGTTTACACAGTGGATGTCAGCTATGTTGTCCCTTATTTTCGGATCTGGCTTGCGGCAATATCGCAAGAGCTTTAATGTTAATCTTCACAAACACTCTAAACTTCGCAGGATCTTCACACCTTTCTCATGTTTACGCTGTCGTTGTCTGCTACGTCATTTTTCTAATTCATCTGCGACACTCGCAATTTGTAATTAATGAAGACTTCACAAATGTGTCCATGTCGTGATATTCTGATCCTACAAGGAATAAAAAGGTTCAAGCCAATATTACTAACTCAAGAGGAAGGATGATGTTGTCATTGTAGTTCGCTTTTTCTTCATATTCTTCAGGTTTTCAGAGTAATACTTGTATGTCTCAACATTCCTAGACTTTCTAGTCAAACCTAAACGAAGTTGAATCCAGTATATAATCAAGCGACTTTATATGAGTTTTGATACACTAAAATATGACAACCAATCTTGACATACCAACGCTTGGTGGGTTCAACCGAGATATGCTCTAACAGGATGATCTAGGGTATTTTATCTTTGTAATGATTTTTGGGCGGGTAGCGTAGGTTGACGGAGGTGTGAGTCATAGTAGACATGCCATGTGGAAGGTATTAGAAGGTATAAGTCATAGTCGACCCAGGTGCTAGGCGGGTAGAGTCGAGTACGGGAAAAATCGGCGGGTACTGGTCAGGCCATCGGGTTGGGTTTGTGCACCCCTAGTTAGAAGAATTATGTAAGAATAGTGAGGGTATCTTAGTACTTTTTCCATTTGTAGACACCCACTATCCTTCTCGATTAGAGAGATGAAAAAAATCCATGAGCCTCAAATAATTAAGGTAGACCTCAAACCAACCAAGAAAAAAAAGACCTTCTAGGATTAATTCATCGTTGAATTTTGATTAGGTAGTCAGCTAATCCGGACAAGCAAATCTAGGAGTTAAGAGTTATCTTAAAGGCGAGTTTGGTATTGCTGGGAATTTTATAAAAATGCTTTTCTGTTGTGATGTGTTCTGCGTAATGTGTTGCGTTTTAACAATAAAGCGGCATGACGTTTGATAAACTATAACTTAAAAAGTGTTGTGAAATTAACAAAATGTAAATTCTGTTTGGTAAATCGGTGGTGTTGGTGATGTAGTTAATGACGAAAATAAACATTTTTTGAAAAATAGTTTTAAATACATTGTAATTATAATAAATTATATTTTTAATTTTAATGAATTTAATAATAAAATATAAGAAAGGCAGCCACCATGGGCTTTTAGTAAAAAAAATAATATAAGTAATATTTACTTTTTTTTTTTATAATATAAATGATGCCACATAAGGCTTTTATTAGAAACCAAGTAAATTTTCACAGATCTGGCTGGGAGTCTAGCAACAAGTTGTGCTCCCATGCCTTTTTGAATATCAATACATATTCTATGAAAAAGTGCACCACCTATCTTATGATTCGCTTCATAACTTATAAGGCAGTTCCTTAGTATGTTCAAAAATACATTTGTATCATCACCTAGTTCTCCTAGAGTTGAGAATGCGAGCACACCAAAGCCAAAACCGTGTATGGAGCACTTGTCAAGGTATTTATTCCGTTTGTGGGGGATTGCCATGGAGATTCATGTCTAGGAGTGAAATTGCGAGTGCTAGCACTTGTAAAAGGCAAGACACCTGTGACATCGAAGCAGACATGTTTCTCACTTTCCCATTTGAGCACAAGAATGTCAGTTGGCTTAAGATCCTTGGCTGAGTTAGAAAGAAGTACAAAGGCTGCTTATTTTCTGGCTGGTACACCGGCCTTATAGCATATTCCGAAAAAACATCCCTTACAGAGTCGTGCTGGTACTTAATTCCCACATCCTTGGCGCAATGCAAGGCATGATCACCAAATACATCCATTAGTTTATTGCAGCTTGAACAGAGGCTATCATCATCGAATAGAGGTATGCCGAGGCGGTATTGGAGTACGACACGAAATTTCTTGGGTCCAACAGATTGTCTGAGCCCATGAATAAGGATTTCCTTGGGGAAGTCCAAAGCATGAGGAATCTTGTTGCTGTTCCATAAGAATAAGTCTCGTTCTGTTAGGGAAAAGGTAGTTGGTAAGGTTTCTGTAACAACACCAAAGTAGTTTTCTGCCAGCTTGCGCATGAACTGTGGGGCAGCGTCGTTGATTTTGAAGTCAGAAGGAGAGATACTAACGTCCTGTGTGTAAGTTAGCAAAGCAAGGTTGTAGTTGGCACACAAATTCAAGACGTCAGGGGAAGCTAAGATGGAGCTTTGTAGATTACGCGTCTGAGTGCATGATGAAAGGTAACAATATGTGCTAGTGTCGGACATTGTAAGTATACCTATCCCACCAAGTTTAATGGGAAGGGTATCAATGCGTTGTTGCACAGGTCCAAATCCTGAACCATCACCAACAATTAGCCCGCGTAAGTTTTGCATGAGATGCATATCGAAGTTCGAAGCTGCAGGTTGTAAGGCCTGTGTACAAGTGGTTGATGAACGTATAAACACAACATCTTTACATCTTAATTTACAATTTTTAGTTCTCTATTCTGTACATTTTGATTGTTTTTGTTTTGTTTTACAGGTTTTAGTTAATATATAAAGCTCGAAGAAATAAAATACGACACTTTTCTCATAAAATAGACGAAACTTCGAAGCTCAACTCCGATTACTACCTCACTGGCTATATGGCAAGGCACAAATATTCATAGTACATGATCATAAAAGTCAAAGCTAGTCAACGAGCTAATGGTGAAGACGAAAACGCAGACAAGCAGCTTCTCTTGGCATTACGTATCGAACCAAGACTTTAGTTAGAAAACAATCACGGAGGAAACATGGCAACCAGGTGGCGAAGGAAATTAAGCTCCCTTAATCTGTACATGTGATGGAGTGTGGATTCCATACCCTTATGTTATGTTGGTGTATGGATTAATTATATACTCACATGTTGGTGGAATTAGATTACCATATAATATATTTCCTAATGTGTGGGAGGCTATTGAAATGTTGCTGCGGAACACGTTCTTTTTATGTATGACAGACGACCACTACCAAATTCAAAGAGGTTTTGTTCGTGGGTTCCATGATCTTTGCTATTTATAGTAGAGCAAACCTCAAAGAAATTCACTTTATTACGAAAAGGTTCGCTGACAGTCCAACTCTCCAAAAATCTAATAACCATGTGCGAGTTGGACTCAGCTGAACCCGTCCACTGAGTTGATCCGATTTATACCAACACTGCCCTCCCTGGTCAGGTTAGGTTCATTATTCTGGTTAAGTTAGATTGGATAGGAAATGGTGGTTTTAACTCTATTATCTAAACACAATTTTTCATCATGTTAACCAAATTTTAAGAGACCGTAACAAAAAAATTCTGAAACATCATCAATTGTCGAGATATACTTAATCATAACTCTACTATGTTCTCCTAAAGACAAATGCATGTTGAAATAAAGCCACATTTATAATGAATTCAAAGGATCTCTCGAAGAAACCTTTTGATAAACATTGATGTAGACGAACCATGCGACGAAAGAGCTTGTGTTGTAAAAAAAAAAAACAAGGAATTTCTGAAACAGGGCTATAGTAATTCAAATCTTCAGAACTTAACTCTTGAGTCTTGAGTCTTGAGATCTTCGAACAAATTGGTTTTGTGTTAAAATTAATGAATACAACACGGTTTACCATTTAGTTATCTTTCAGAAGTATCTTGAACATGTGTACAAACCATTTAGCTAGGATACAACACGGTTTTCTTACAAGTGGTTCACATACAACAGCTTAAAGAATCCAAGCAATCTCCCTATTTATTTACAAGTCCTTTGTGAATTATCCTTTTGTACTCACCAGTGCTAAAATGTCACGGCTATGTAAATTATCGTATCTGATACATGTTAATTGTTATATGTTGTTACCGGCTGTGTAAGGATGCTCGCACCGTTTTGTTGTTTCACAATGAAATACTTGATATGGACTACAGTCTGGAAGAGATTGAGAACTTAAATGACCGAAAAGTGAGAGGGAAATGGCATAGGAAGAGAGAAGAAAAACAATCTTCCGAAATAATGTACCTCTATAAAACCATTGCATAATATAAATTTGGTACCTCTTTAAAGAGGTCCCAATATATTTATTGGGTACATCTTCAACAATGTCAAATCATACAAATTAGGCCCCTCTTTAAGGGGGTCCCAAAATATTTATTGGGTATTTTTTCAACAGGGTCAAATAATATAAATTGGGTACCTCTTTAACAAGTTTTTCCGGATTAACTAGAGAGGTTTCTGAAAAATACAAGTTCAGGTTTCCAGGAAAGCAAATGATTCTGTTTCCATTTAATTCAACTCACTCAGATAAAAATTCATACATATGATTTCGAGCATATAGTGATCAAAAATACAGTTTCATGGTATTTGGAATTAAAACTATTTTATCCCCAAAGATCGAAATTCAAGACCACATATCATCATCATTAAAATCTTTTCTGGTCTAGAAGTGTTGCAACATTGTGAGGGGACAAAGTACAAAGCATGGAAATAATACCTTTTCTTACTCAGATCCTATGTGAATTGTTTTGCTTTTGTGGTCACCACACCAAGCCCTTTCTTCGTATGTACCTGTCAACACTCATCCGTGATTTTTCAGTTGTGCCGGGCTTCTTAGTTTTCTCAAGTCGGATATCTAAACTGTTTCTTGAGGCCTCTTATGGTGGGTGGTCAGACACAAATTAAGATAACTCAGATTTTGCACTCTCCAAAAGTTTAGTCTTCTCACTAGCCGTTTCCTTTTTTGTGCTTTTGGAACTGCTAGTTGACGAAGCGTTTGACTTGCCAATGGCTGATACAAATTTCTTCATGTGCTTAAAATATTTGGGGTATATTCAAGATTGCAATGTCCACCTCCACTTACCCACAATGGTTCATACTTCTCCTTACTAAGTTCTCAAAGCTGCTTACCATGAGCACAATCAACAACTTGATCCGTAGTCCCCTGGAGGAAAATTAACAAATTGTGATTTCCATGTTTCCACGAAGATCATATGTTTACAGCTTGCAAATTATACCGAGAAACTTACGTGAATTACTAGGAGTAAAAATTTGAGTAAGGCCTAAACCACCCTCTTCATAAGGAGCACAAACTTTATCGTAATCCACTACAAAAGATCAACTAACTCCAGAATCGACTGACCAAAGAAAATTTGAATAGCTACCTCGCATCGATGGACAAATTTACGAGGCCACTTGTACACAACCATATTATGAATAAAATAACTAGCAATCATAGATTTCACCAAACAAGGGCTCAGCTTGTCAATAATAGGAATATGCAGAAAACAAGAAACCAAACAAGTATAAAATGCTAAGACAAAGACAAACAATACCATTGCAATATATAAGTCTGGGCATGATCATGTACTGAGCAATAAATTTTACACCTACCTGTAAATAGAAGAATATGATATAATTTAAAAAAATTGAGATTAAATACTTTAACTTTTAAATTAAGAGACCTAAGTGCAGAGATGCAAGATTAGAGTTTTGCTTCTTACTATCCATGGGTTCCTCAAACACCACCTGAAATCATCAAATTTCAATGTCAATCCCATCGAAAGCATGAGAAAACCCAAGCAAACAGTAAAATATCTGTTTGTAGCCATGTAACCTGCATGACGACCAATGGTGAATTCAACATTTAATAATATATATATGTTCCCTCCCAAGTTAAATGTGGAGTCTAATATACATATCCAAAATCACCGATATCATTTGTAAGAAGGAAACATTCACCATAGCATTACCACAAAACATAACTCATAAGGTATTATATGACTGTAAAGTATAAACTCATAACCGCTTCATAAAGGATTTAAATTTTATCGGATGTCAGTGGAGTAACAGCGTGAAGAACTTGCTTAAAATCCAAATAATCAATCATCATGTTCCATATTGATTAGATGAGTTACAAATGCTCATTTAATAGAAATGCAAGGAGTTTAAACTGGAAAAGGAAGATCAGTTCATAAGAATTACATGTTCCATTGCATGGTTCAAAAGGATGCTCATTTAGCCATTTTGACAAATGGGTAGTATGCAAGTTTAAAAACTAAGTACAAGAACTTATTTTTGATGGAAATCAAAACTCGTGTGCCTGTATAAAACTTTTCAGTTTAATAAAGCACTTGTAACATTTGAAATTATATTCAAAATACTACTAGCATGTGACATTCATTATACAAATGATTTTAAACCAAATTTTGTTATTCTATCTGAACATATTTCCATGAATTATATTCTACCCAACAAACAAGCATTTGCGATAAAAATACTCGACAATATTGTTCAATTTTGACCATCCGACAATGGAAATGAAACTAATGAAAAGTGAAACCTAAATCGCAGACTACTTCCAATTGATAGAATTTTTAATAGTGTTAAGCAATAACGAAGTTTGAGACAGTTAATTCTTACCTTTGTTCTTCAGATTGGTTTTTTGCTCAATGACGATTAGATATGCCTTTCTTAGTAATGAAGACTGAAAAATTATAGAAAAGTTTGGTTTCAAGAATTGTGGGAGCAATGCCATGATTTACTCACTGAAATTCATGAGAAGAATTAACTATGATTTTTGGGTTGAACCCAGAAGAATGAAGAAAGAAAATATAGAATGAAAGACAAAAAAGTTGACTCAAAGATTTTAACCATTTTTATCTGGCTATAGCCAACTAACCTAACCCTATGAAATCTACTAACTCAACCAGGGAGGCTAAACTAGTAAAAGTGGGAATAACTCACTCATCAGTTCCTTCCGATTCTCCAACACGCACATTGTTGTGAAGTTTTAAAGAGTACAACTATTTTTGGACCTTTTCACAGAATAGGTAATATTCAAGAGGTTTGCGCTTTATAGTATATGGATGTACCAAATAAAAGAAAAGAATTGACCATGCATGCGAGATTTGGAGGATTAATTATTGATTTTTGTAATTAAGAGCAACCACAGTGGACGATCAAACCTATAAATATGGTCCAGAGACAAGACACTGCGGGACGGAGTAAAGACTAAAAGATGGACCAAAACCAAATTCCAGACTATATTTGGTTTGGAACCAAGACCAAAACTATATATAGTCGAGCGAACGTATAATGTACGTTTATCATCGGGCGTGCATATAAACTACGCTTCACATGAAGCGCATGTATAGTCATCGTCCCACGAAGAGGCGTGTATATAAACTATGCCTCAATGGAGCGGTGCTGAAATGTATGCCCGTTCGGGCATTGCTGAAGTTTACATCCCATGCCAAACGTTCATATAATTAATGCCCCAGTGAGACGAACATTATACGTACGCCTCAGTTAGGCGTTTATAAAGTTAACGTCCCAGAGGTTCTTCCGAAGATATGAACTGGAAATGGGATTAAAAATGAAGTCTTTAATTAGATACATATATAATTAAATATTACTACATCCATTACTCAATTTAGAATTTGAAACATAAATGAAAAACTAAAATAGTTGAGTAATATATGCATTTGTGGTCAAAGATGGAAGACATAAAGTCTCAAATCAAATTAACATGTAGTCGGGGATAAATGTTCATTATCGAAAAGGTTGATTTTTTGTAAAATCACGAATTGCAGAAATTTCATATTTTGAAACTGAGCGGAGATTATACGTACGCCTCATTCATGCGTTCATTTTCCCATACGCCCCAACAGGCGTGGATTATACCTACGTCCCTTCTCCTGGCGTAAACTAAATGTACGCCCCACAACCCTTGTAATCTTTACCAATGCCCCACAACCAGCGTAAAATATTTCTACGCCTCAACGGGATGAACTTTATACCTATGCTCCACAATCAAACGTAGATTATACATCCGCTCGACTAAATATACTCCCCTACCTTAGCGTGACACTACAAACTACATTCAAATTTGGTCATTCATTTTTGTTAGAGCACTGCTCGGTCAAACTCGCATACATTGCTATCTCAAGCATGTTTGTCAATCTTAGTGATCAAAACTATATAATCTTGATTTCTAGTCTACTATAGCTAAGGTCTCGGACTAGGATAGAAAGTGTAGTTGAGCTTAAGAACTCCATAGTAATCGTCATACAAGATGAAGGACTACTCAAGGAACCAGTGGATCTTCATCGACTAAAAGGTATGTGGAGACTTGAACTTATCTATCACTCAAAAGTATATCTACTCTATCTCCTATCTTGAGACAAAAGTCGTTTTACTATATAAACTAAGAATATGCACATGTGATATTTCGAGCTGAGTATATCTTGCTTATCTATTTCTCGAAATGTGTGTTGGTAAATATTTCGCTTTAGAAAAGTTCATCTTTGCCTAGTGACGAAAGTCATGTTATGTTTCAATCACTTTGGAAATCGCTCTGACGAAAACTAGTTCGTGAAAACACCTATATGACGTCCTCTGAGAATGTTTCAATGATTGAAATGAGAGTTTAGACTATATAACCATTGGGGTATATAAAAATTGTTATGGCAACACATATATGTATAAGTACTTAACACTTGAACCAAAGTTTGCGAACTTTGTTGATCAAGTGGAACCAGAACGTGAGCAACAACTCAGTCCGCGAACCCAGTCCGCGAACTGGCATAAGTTCTCGAACCCAAGAATATCTGCTGAAGTTGACACCCAGGTGCAGTCCACGAACCCAGTCTGAGAATTGACAGAAGTTCTCATTCCGAGAAATTCTGCTGGAGTTTATTAACTTCAATCGGTTAGCTTGAGTCCGCGAACTCAAGAGGTAATATCTGAAAACGTTGTTCATAAACTTATTCTTAAATTACTAAGGGATGCTTTTGCAAACCGTGCATTTATAGTTCATGATTAATGATTCGAGTGAATCACATCGTTTTTTATTCAATTGTGTCTCTTGTAGTACTTGAGATCTCATAGCAATTGAAAAACTCTCTAACTAGTTCATTTGACTCATTTGGACTAGTTATGGTGAAGAAGAATATGGTTGATATGAAAGTTATCATTTGGCTAACCAGTTTGTTGACTAATATTGAACCAAACATTGTACACGTTTGGGTACGGTTACACAAACCTAAAAACGTCAAGTACATGTGTGTATGGCAAGCTAAGTTTTCGATCTAATGGTTGAGATATCTAATCAGGTTTTCATCTAACGATGAATATTGAATGCTTTGTTACTAAGATAACATTGATTGCAAACCCTGATTTGAAATACTATATAAGGGGAACTCTAGCTATTGGAAAAACTAATCCCCACACACCTTTCTTGTGTGATACTAGTTTTCTCTAAGCTAGAGTCGATCTCCATTAACCCTTGAGTTTTCTCTCTAAATTCGGGTTAACGACTTAAAGACTTCATTGGGATTGTGAAGCCAGACCGATATTACTTATTTTGTAGTTGTGTGATCTGATCTTCCTATTTCTATCATACGAGTACAATTGTAATAATTGGCTTGAGATTTTTATCTTCGATAGGCAAGATAAAAGTAGTCACAAACATCTTCGTCTCATTGTCTGTGATTCCTCAATAATCTTCTTCGCTGCGTCGATTAAGTTTATTGTGAGGTGATTGATGAAACTGAGTTGTTCTTCAGGAATATAAGTCTAGTTTTATCGATTGGTTCCTGTTCACCTTGATTTAACTAAAGACGGAACAAAACTCATAGGTTTATTCGTGGGAGACGAATTTATCTATTACCTGTAGACTTTTCTGTGTGAGACAAATTTGTTTTCTTAAGTGTTTGACTTTGGGTCGTAGCAACTCTTGGTTGTGGGTGAGATCATATAAGGGAATCAAGTACGTAGTATCCTGCTAGGATCAGAGGAGTAGGAGAATAACTGTACCTTGAATCAGTGTGAGATTGGTTGGGGTTCAACTACAGTCCATACCGAAATTAATTTGGAGTAGGCTAGTGTCTGTAGCGGCTTAATATAGTGTATGTTTAATCTGGACTAGGTCCCGGGGTTTTTTTGCATTTGCGGTTTCCTCGTTAACAAAATTCTAGTGTCTGTGTTATTTCTTTTTCGTACTATATTTTTATATAATTGAAATAATACAGGTTGTGCGTTGATCAATCGATTAGAATATCCTACCTTATTGGATGTTGATTTAAATCGATTGACACTTGGATATTGGTCTTTGGTACCATCCAAGTTATCTCTCTTTGATTAGACTCGCGAATCTTCTTTGCTTAAGTAAATCAAATCGAGAGATTGAGATAATAACTCCTTGAGTATTTTGTATTGATTGAGTCTTATTGATTCTCTAGAAAACAACTCGGAGTTGTCCATACAGATTGCTAATCGAAATATTGGGTAAGGTTGTTAGACCCCCCGAATTTTCAATTAGTATCAGAGCAGGCAAACACGTTAAAGACCTCACAAGTCTATGTTTGTAGCGATCTGACTCTATGGACAGAGGTGTTATCTCAATAAACGTACCACCAGTCTTCGATGGCTCTAATTACTTATGCTGGAAAATTTCTATGTGAGATTTTCTTCAAGCACGTGATTTTCAATCATGGGTATATGTTGTTAATGGCTATGATCCTCCCGTTGCTGCAGTAGGAGAAAATATTCCAAAGAATATTCCTTAATATACTCCTACAGAGGTTCTTGCTGCTAAGCAAAACTCCGACGGTTTGAATGCGATCATACATGCCATTACCCCAAATCTTCAGCACCATGTGACTAATTGCACAGAGTCGCAAGAAGCTTGGGAAATCTTAGCAACTGTATTCGAAGGTACCTCCAGTGAAAAGGATGCAAGGCTTCAGAACCTTAATTCTGATTGGAAAAAACTTCGTATGGCAGATGAAGAAACATTCAATGAGTTTAATCACAAAGTGTCTGAAATTGTTAATGCATCTTTTGCATTGGGTAAGATTATTCTTGAAAAGGACATTGTGATAAAAATTCTCAGATGACTGCCATCTAGATACGATTCTAAGAATCATGCCATCGTTGAGGGAAATAACTTAGATACTCTCTCCAGAAACACGCTGGTTGGTAAGATTAAGATATTTGATCACGAACTTTCATCCAAGGCTAAGGATGTTGCGTTCAAAGCACTAAAGGACACTAAATTACTTGATAAAAGTAAAAAAGTTTATATCTCTGAAGATGATCACTCTGAGATAGATTCATCAGATGAAGATCTTGACAAATCAGTCTCGATGATCACAAGACAGTTTAGGGATCTTCTTTTGAAGAGAAGTAAACGGTTCTCCAGAGATAAGCCTAAGGCATCAGTCAAACCTCATAATCGTGTTCCTCCTAAAAATAGGGATATTGATGAAACTGATAAAGAGGATATGCCTCAGTGCTTTAAGTGTAAAGGATTTGGTAATTTTGCAAGCGAGTGTCCAAATCGGAGAAAATACATTGGGAACAAAGGTATTGCTGCAACTCTTGATGAAATGTCTGACGACTATGATTCAAATGAAGATGAGAAATCAAGTGTTGCACTTCTTGGTGAAAATATTGATTTTGATAATTGTAGCAATACTCATATCAATTTTGATATTCTTTCAGAAGATAATCCAACCATTCGGGAAGAAAAAGTTGACCCTTCTCTTGGAAACACTGTTTATAATGCTTTAGGATCCACTATGTGCCTAGCCGCCTGCACAATTCAGAAGCCTGATTATTATCCAAATGTGACGTGCTCATATTGTTCATTAAAAGGTCATGAACTCTCAAGGTGTTACAAGTTCAAACACAAGCAAAGACACGTCAACAAACTTCAACGAAGAGCAAATCATCTAGCAAGAAAGCTCAAACTTGCTCAGAAGATCGCAGAGGTACGTAAGATCTTATCTTCGTCTAAGAAGTTAGTTTCTAAGGAAAAATCAAGACCACTTGAGAAGAAAGTATGGTCAAATCGTTTTGATAGACAAAGGTCTATGGATTCCTCTCAAGAGGAAATTGTTGGACATTGTTGTTCACCACAGCACAAATTAATTGTGTTGTGTCTAAAATCTTGTCTCATGTGCCTGATCAAAAGATACAATGATTTTGTACCTCTCAGGCTTCAAGAAAAGTTTTGATTCTTCTTTTCTTAGTTTTGTCTTATTTTTGTCTATAAAAAAAAAGGGGTACTATCGACAATTTTGCTCTTTATAGGAATAAGAGTTGATCGTCCATGAACCTGTTTTTGGTTTCAAACCCTACATTCCTTTTCCTTCTCTAAAACCTCTCTTTATCTTAAGACTACTTATTGAGCTAATTGTGAATTACTCTCACAAACCCATACACTCATGGAAGCTCCAAGAATGATGTCTTCTGATGAAAAAGAAGGTAATGTGATTGTTAAGCCATCAATCATGAAGGAAAAACAAAAATCTCCATTGCCTCCAACCTTGAAAATAAAAAAAAGGAATACGAGGAAGCCAAGAGCCGTTCCTTCAAATTCTCAGAAGTTTTCTGATGTTCTTGAAGTGTTGAAGGAGTTGCGAAAGGAGATTCAACAAATAAAGGCTTTTGTGCATAAGACTCATGAGATTCAGAAGGCCCTGGTTCGACAACAGCAACCAAGAAGGTTCATTGATATAAACTCCTTTCTTAATGAACCCTATGTTCCAATGGATGTTGACAACAAGGAGTTCGGGGACGATAATGAATTCTTCAAAGGTCTTAATGTCTCGTAAATCTTCTATGTTTTCTATTTTATTTAGAAGAATAACTTGTGTTTTGGAATAGCAATGATTGTGATTACACATAGCTATATCCAATGAATTCATCTTCTTGTTTTTAGATTTATTGGTGTAAATTCTAAAGTTGTTTGGAAGATGATGGTTGCAGTATTAATCTTTTTAATTTTATATATTGAAATATTTTGATGGGATTTGTATGTTTACGTCAGTGAAATTGATTATCCCATATTTTGTCAATAGTAAAGTCATTCACATAAAGGAACGAATGAACTTTTGGCAAAACACAAAAGTTAAGCTTATATTGTCAACTATTGATGTAAGATAGGTTAAAATCTTTTGTGATTCAAGGATAAAGTCTTTTATGTGATAAGTGCATATTTCACATATATTTAGTGTTAAATCCATGCTAGTATTTGTTGGTTTTCTTGCAAATTATTATATGTTACGCTTGTTTTCTCTTATTTGTGTTTTATTAGGTGAATAATCCAAAAAGAAGTGAATTTGCGCTTAACTGTGCAATAAAAAAAGCTAGCTAAAATAAGAAGAGCAAAAGAATAAGAAAAACTCGTTCAAACCCTGGAGTTCTTGCTATCATGTAGAAGAGGACGAAAATATAAAGGCAATGGCGAAAGAACGGAGTCATTCAGAGTTCGTATGAAGAAGTTATGAGCAAAACAAAAACTTAGAAGACTATAAGAGGCAGCCAGGTCTTTTACAATAGGGGGCTGCAAAAATACAAATAGTACTAAAGGCACCTGACTTATTACTAAGGGAACCTCTTCTTCTTCCTTATGAAGAACATGATTTATTTTTAATGGTGATCATCATGATGATCACGATCGTGATGAATTTGATCAACAATCATTTTCGAATTTGAATACATCACTGGGTTCCTGGGGACGATATAAAGCTTGGGTAGGAGCCTGATTTCACATCAATCATGTTTTTGATGCTGATGATCATCATGATCATGATGGAAGTGATGTTCGAATTAAAATACCTATTAGGTCATTGGAAAACATGGGTTATTGTCTGATTTTGATAAATCAATCGTACTCAAACTTGGCAGCAGAAATCATGGTTCATTGAAGACACGAGAAGAACTTACAAAGACAAGGAATGTTCCAGGAAAGAGGAGTGTTCGTTGCATGCAAAACTTGGTGGGACCCGTATGTCAAGAAATAATTAATTGGAGGGACCCGTCTGATTTTGATTTCAAGTTTCAACGAGAGGTAGGTGGATGAAGAAGAAAAAGCCCTGTCAAATTTGCACGCCAAGGAAGAGAAAGAAGCCGCCAAAATTGTCAAACCCGTACCAATCAAATGAATGCGTGAGTGGAAAATCAGGTGAATGTGTCGGGGATCATCTTGTATAAATAGGGATCATCATCGCTTCTTCTTTTACAACTTAAAATTCTTTAACTTCTTCTTCTTATTTTAATTCTTCTTTTGCTCTCGTTTGTTGCGAGAGAAGAGAGAAACAGATTGGAGCTCCTGGCTTTCACTCTGGGCTTTTATCTTTAAATTTTATTTTAATTCCTTTTTCTTTATTTATTTGTTAGTACTTTTAATTATGAGTAGCTAAACTTTTAATTGATTAGGGATGATTTCAAAGTCTTGAACCATGAAGCAGTATTTTCTTTAACCATGTTTATTTCAAGTTTTATTTAATTGTTGAGTATCTTTATTATTTTTAATGTCTAAGAATATTGAGGGGTTATTTAAAATGATCAATTAAATTAACCAATCAATATTTCTTCTACTAGTTTAGGGTTGTGTGATACGTGTAATTGTCACATCTGCTCTTTACACAGGTAGTAAATCGCAAGAGCTGACAGAGGGATTTTGTTAAGCAATTGTGTGTAAAGATAACACTAGTAAGAAGACCGAGCTTATTCGTCTGATGCAAGGATCAAACTGATTCACAGAGTGTAAAATATTCGACTAATTTACACCTTGAGAGCTTATTCTTGGTGGGTTTGTTGGATAGAATCTTGTAGTCGAGCGCTTCCGTATCCAGTGACAGTAGGAATCCGGGGGATAACAGAGCTTATTGCTATTCTACGGTTGGTAACAATATAAGTTCTACAAGAAATAAATTTGCATTTAATTAGTATTCGGTTCAGTGACGGCGAATGATTCCCTAGTCATCTTTCTTCATATTAATTTAGACCAATATTTACTATTTTCGTTTTATTAGTTATTTTTAAAATCTAAAAAACCCTCCCTTTTAGTTACTTTTTAAAACAGCTAGAAACTCCATGCTCTTCGTGGAAACGAACTCCTTGCCATTACATTACCAGTTAATTGTGTGGAAAGGTGTAATTAATTTGTTGCGTAAACGACGCGTACCAAATTTTGGCGCCGCTTCCGGGGAGCAGTCGGTAGCTTTTAGTTATTTTATTTTATTTTATTTTAATAATTATATAATTATTACTTTTAGCTTTTGATTTTATATATAAATATTATATAATCATTACTTTTCTTTTTTATATATAATTATTACTTTTTTTTTATATAATTTTTTTTTTACTTATTTTTATAATTATTAAAAAAAAAAAGAAGAATCATTTAGTATTTTTAACTTTATTTTTTTTTCTTTTACTTTTAGTAATTTTATTTAGTATTTTTACTTTTAGTAATTTTATTTAATACTTTTGTTTTTATATTTTTCTTATAGCTTTTATTTTATTTATTTTTTTATGTGTTCGTAATGAATTAATAGTATCATGACCCGTCTAGAACGGGGGAAAAAAATTCTATAAACGATTTATGTGCATAATTTTTATTTTATTTTTAGGTTTAGTTAAAATTTTTTTTATTTTGTATCATCGTCATGTTTCCATTTGGAAATAACATGTACGATGTACAAGATCAATCATATCTTAGTGGTAATCAATTTTATACTAATCAATATGGTTTTCAATCTCATTCATATGAAAATTACCAACTATCCCATGGGTATAATCAAAACCAATCTTTTGGCTATGATCAATATCCCACGGAACCATACGGATATTCTCATACATGTCAACAATCTTATGACGGGCATATAAGTGAACAATCACAAGGATAGGGGGATAGTTATTCTTCTAATCGTTTATATTCTAATGATGAGCAGAAGTTTGATTGGTTGATTCTTCAGTTAAAGGCCAGTTTGTCCACGCCGGAACCCCTGAATAAAGAACCAAGCATGGATAAAAATACATCAACAACATCTTACTACAATATATCTAACCAAACTCCTGATCGTTTTTATGATCGTTCACCTATTCAAAAGGAGGAGACTTGGTCTGGAAATCTTGTGGCGAGTGAAAGTACAGGTTCCGAAGAACGTCTTGACCAACTGATCTAAGCAATGGCACAACATCAACAAGGATTGGACCAATATTCTCAGAGTGTTGATACATCACTCCAAGAACTTCAAGAAAGTGTCCAAAACTTGAGAAGAGACCTGGATCAAATTAAAGAAGAGAGAAATAAAGAATAACTTTGGTCTCAAAACCAAAACTATTCTGATGTCCCCGTGGATAGTAATGAATACTTGATCAGTAATGATTATGAAGATGATCAACCTTTAGAAAGTTCTTGCAATAACGGTAAAGTACTTATTCCATCTCTGGATCATAATAACAATCACTCGCCTATTCAAAAGGAGGAGAATGGATATGACATAGATGTTGTTATAAATGGTGTAACGTATGCAAGTGAAGATTTTAGGATTTGCACCAACGAACTATATTTTTTGGGAGAGGAATCTGATTCCGATGACGAGGTTGTTGAATAGATTGAGATTGAGAAAGAAACCAAATTGATTAAAGTCGTGGAAGACCCAATTGAGCTTGCCAAGGATTGTAATAATGCTGAGACTTTAGTTAAAGCAGAAACCGAAGAAGAATGGCTAAAAAGTTTGATAGAGGAACACGATACACATGAGGTAAATAATTCATTGCAATTCTTTAAGAATGATGAGGATCCCGTAATACAAGAGATTGTGGAAGGTTTGTCTAATCCCTTGCATATTTCTAAATCTTTTGATTCACATCACTTAGGGTTGAGTATTTGTGCTTCTAAAAGATTAAAGAATTATTTTACTTGTGATTATCCACCAATATATATGTTTGAGTCAAGCAATGTGCAGGTTCACAGAGAGGAACCCAAAGAAGTTCCCATATTTTATGTTCTATATCCACTTCCAAGTGTAGAAAGGACTAAGTGTGGGGGAAACTTCCATAAAGTAACAATTTCATTATCTATACCTTATGCTAATAATTGTGTGAAGTTGTT